>JARQOC010000004.1:355636922-356859674 GCA_033576535.1 Allobates femoralis
CTGCACGTCCCGATATCTGGCCCTCATCAGAGGTTCCTGCGGTTCTCTGTGGGCGAGGATCGCTTTCAGATTGTCGCCCTTCCCTTTTGGGTTGGCGACTGCCCCACACGTGTTTACCAAGGTCATGGCCACGGTCATGACCGTTCTACACGGTCGGGGGTGATGGTCTTCCCTCACCTGGACGACCTCCTGGTCAAAGGCCGGTCGTTCAAGGACTGCGAGGACAGTGTTCGCATTACGATAGACATGCTGTCTCGGCTGGGTTGGGTTCTCAACCTGCCAAAGTATTCCCCAGTTCCGAGCCGCAGACTCACGTTTCTGGGGATGGTCCTGGACACATTTCAGGGTCTGGTACTTCTTCCTCAGGACATGGTTCGGTCTCTGCAAGGTGCGGTTCGCACATTGCTAGGCTCTCATCCGCATTCACTTCGGTTTGTGATGCGCATTTTGGGGAGGATGGTGGCAGCGATGGAGGCAGTGCCATTTGCGCAACTGCATCTCCGTCCCTTACAACTGGATCTGTTGTCGGCGTGGAGCCGCAGCCCTTTCACCCTTCTTCACCTGTTTCGCCTGTCAGTGACAACGAGGAGATCCCTTCAGTGGTGGTTGATCCCGTCGTCTCTCTCGCGGGGGAGATCCTTCCTACCAGTGCGGTGGACTGTTGTGACCACCGACCCAGTCTTCTGGTCTGGGGGGCGGTGTTCCGGAGTCACACGGCCCAGGGTTGGTGGACCCGACAGGAGTCCTCTCTGCCCATAAATCTTCTGGAGATTCGGGCCATCCACTTGGCGCTGAAGAGCTTCCAGCATTTCCTGATGGGTTGTCATGTCTGGTGGCTTACATCAACCATCAGGGCGGGACGTGCAGCAGAGCAGTAATGCGAGAAGTGGAGCCAATTCTACATTGGGCCGAATCATCGGGAGTCGTACTGTTGGCAGTGCACATCCCAGGGGTCAAGAACTGGGCGGCGGATTATCTCAGCCGTCAAGGGCTCGCGTGGGGGGAATGGGCTCTTCACTCGGATGTGTTCGCGCAGATTTGCAGACGCTTCGGGACTCCAAATGTGGACCTCATGGCGTCACGAATGAATGCTCAGGTTCCCAACTTCTTTGCTTGGTCCCGCGATCCCAGGGCTCTGGGATCAGATGCCCTGGTTCAGGACTGGACGCAGTTTCGCCTTCCGTACATTTTTCCGCCTCTGGCCCTCCTTCCCAGAGTGGTCCAGAAGATCAGATCGGAGAGAGTGGAGGTGATATTTATAGCACCCAACTGGCCCAGGAGGTCGTGGTACACCGATCTAGTTCAGCTCGCCGCAGACGCTCCTTGGCAGTTGCCGGTCCTTCTGGACCTTCTGTGTCAAGGTCCGATTTGGCATTAGAATTCTGGGGCTCTGCGTTTGATGGCGTGGCCCTTGAGACCAGAATTCTGACTCGGGCAGGGTTCTCTGTAGAGGTTGCACACACTATGGCGCGTGCAAGGAAGCCTGTCTCCGCCCGGATATATCACAGAACTTGGAAGATGTTTTGTTTGGTGTGAGTCAGTGCAGGTTTCTCCCTTGCGCTTCTTGCTCTCGGCGGTCCTGGGGTTCCTCCAATCGGGATTGGATAAGGGCCTTTCTTTGAGTTCCCTTAAGGGTCAGGTTTCAGCACTGTCGGTGCTGTTTCAGTGCCGATGGGCTTCAAAGCCTCAGGTTCGTACCTTCTTACAAGGTGTGGCTCATACAGTCCCACCGTATAGGAGGCCTTTGGAAGCCAGGGATTTGAATCTGGTTCTGGAGAGCCTCCAGAAGCCACCGTTTGAACCTCTCAGGGAGGTTTCCTTGTGCCTTCTTTCCCAGAAGGTGGTGGTCCCGGTGGCGATCACTTCGATTCGAATAGTGTCTGAGTTGGCGGCGCTTTCTTGCAAGGCACCGTTTCTTTCTTTCCACCAGGACAAGGTGGTACTACGTCCAGTACCGTCTTTCACTCCTAAGGTGGTGTCCACCTTTCATTTGAATGAGGACATTATTCTTCCTTCCTTTTGTCCGGCTCCTGTGCATCGTTTTGAGAAAGCTTTGCACACTCTGGACCTGGTTCATGCCCTTCGGATATACGTGTCTCAGACAGCACCTTTCAGGAAGTCTGACATATGCTGTTCATCCTTCCTGAGGGTCACCGTAAGGGGATGGCTGCGTCAAAGGCCACGCTTGCCAGGTGGATTAAACTGACCATTCGGGAAGCATACTCGTTATGCAACCTGGCAGTTCCTTCAGTTCCTCATTGCACTCGTGCGGTGGGTGCCTCCTGGGCTATTAGGCACCAGGCTACGGCTGAGCAGGTGTGCAAGGCGGCGCCTTGGTCCAGTCTGCACACCTTTACAATGCATTATCGAGTGCATACTCAGGCTTCGGCAGATGCGAGTCTGGGTAGACGCATCCGACAGGCAGCGGCTACTAGCTTGTAGACTGTGTTGTTCAGTTGGGATGTTTGTTGTTCCCACCCAGGGACTGCTTTAGGACGTCCCATCGTCCTGTGTCCCCCAATGAGGCGAAGGAGAAAAAAAGAATTGTGTGTGCTCACCGTAAATTCCTTTTCTCTTAGCCTCTTATTGGGGGACACAGCTCCCTCCCTGGGCCTGTTGGGCCTTCTTAAGTTTTTGGTTGCCTTTTTCGGCTTGTTTTTTTTTTTTTTTTTTTTTTTTTTAACTCCTACTGCTTTTGCACAAAACTGGCTAGACTGTGCCAGTCAGGGGGGTTATATACTGCAGGGAGGAGCCACTGTGCTTGTTTTGATTGCTTAGTGTCGCCTCCTAGTGGCAGAATAGCATAACCCATCGTCCTGTGTCCCCCAATGAGAGGCTAAGAGAAAAGGAATTTACGGTGAGCACATAAAATTCTCCTTTTTTTTGCTGTAACACTGATGGTGGTAGCACTAATAAGAATGCCTTTATTCATGAAACTTATTGTGCACAGGTGGGTAAAGTGCATCCCACAGATCACATCAGGCCCTATGGCTGCCAAAATGTTTGAAGCAATAGCTTATGGATGCAACACCTGGTCGTTCTTCTGTGATTTGTGACCCTCTGGCAGCTTCAGTATTTCATAGGGCACACCAGAGGTCACCACTCAATACATCTCTATGGGAGCCTTGTTCTGTTTTTATTCTAGGACTCATAGAGATGTATTGAGCACTTGTGATGTAACTACTGACTTCTGGCCAGTCACAATTTACAGGCACAAGATAGAGCCACAGGGCAGGAGTGGCACCGAAAAACAAGCCATCGGAAGGTGAGTATACGACAGGGGACATACATTAAAAGTGACACACGGGGGTGTGGGGGGGGGGATTGGGGGACGCTTGAGTGGCGCTTTTTAGTCTGCTCAGTTTTAAATGACACCAATTAATGTACAATAATAATAATAATGAGCAGAGTTAACTTGGACCTGTCAGTTTGGCTCTGCAAAGCAGTCCTGGTTTCTCATGTCCACGAAAATAAAGGTGATCCACCACTATAAGGTCCCTTTTTTTATTGATGCATAAAATCCATTAACATAAGAAAATTGAAAGAAACAAATGCCACGGTTGGGGTTTACGCTTTTCAAGGGATAACCTCTTAATCATAATCTTGGGTGTTGATAGTGCTGAATCATCTTTATTTTCTTGGACTTTATTTACATTAGGGCTGGATCTGTGCACTGGAAAAGGTGGACTGGTGTTCTTCTTTTTATGCTCTTCTCTCATGTAGCTGCTTGTGAAAATGAATCGCCCACCTTTGTCATTCTGTCTTGCTTTGCCCCCATAATCTGTTTTCAGATGAGTATATTTTGTTTGCTTGTCAGCTCTCCTGACAAATCTGTTTTTGTGGATAATTGTGCTCCCCACAAAATAGAGTTCTGGAGTGTCTTAGAACTCTGCATTTTGCCGCTCCTCTGTCATACCACCAAGAATATACCAATACAGGTTGGTTCTAAAAGCCCTTTCACCGGTTTTTCCATATTAACCTGGCCACATTATGGAATAGAGGCTGCAGAGCTGGATAAAGCATATATATATTTTTTTAACTTTACAAGCAAACATCTCCATATAGGTGTAAAGTTTAGAATTCAAAATTTTGTTAAAGGGAACCTGTCACCTGATTCTAAGTCCCTACACTATCACTAGTTGTCCCTAGACCTTCCTAGCTGCTCCCTATCTATCCCTTTCTCATCTAAAGTGTCCCTAGACCCTATTAAACATGTGAAAAAGAAGTATAAACTTACTGCAGTCCCGTGGTTGGGGGACTGGGTAGGCGTGGCCACGCTTCATTCACCACTCCTCCGTGGTGTAGTGCACGCCCCGCTGGGCGGCATTATTCTGTGTCCTCTCTTACCCCAGTATTTGGAATCTCCCGCCCTCTGTGTCCTTCTATGCACCGGCCGGACGTCACATCCGGTGCGCTGCATTATGTGGCCGATTACGTGATCGGCCCTAGTGCATTATGGGGCCCGGCTTCAATAAGCGCATTGCGCATGCGCGGAGCCGGGCTGATCACGTGATCAGCCCATAATGCACTGGGGCCAATCACGTAATCGGCCCCATAATGCAGCGCACCGGATGTGACGTCCGGCCGGTGCATAGAAGGACACAGAGGGCGGGAGATTCCAAATACTGGGGTAAGAGAGGACACAGAATAATGCCGCCCAGCGGGGCGTGCACTACACCACGGAGGAGTGGTGAATGAAGCGTGGCCACGCCTACCCAGTCCCCCAACCACGGGGACTGCAGTAAGTTTATACTTCTTTTTCACATGTTTAATAGGGACACTTTAGATGAGAAAGGGATAGATAGGGAGCAGCTAGGAAGGTGTAGGGACTTAGAATCAGGTGACAGGTTCCCTTTAACTCAAAGGTGCCGTGTGTTGTTGTTGTTGCTATTTTTTTATTTTCTGTTCTGTTCTGTATGATGTTGTTCAATCATAAATAGGGAACATGCTCCTAGATAACTCGCATAGGAAAAGCCATATCGTAGTTATGTGATGACGGTCATCTCTCTACACTGGTGTCACTGTAGAGTTGTGGAGTACAGAGTCCCAGTGAAACATGTCTGGTAATGCACTCTTGGATGTATCATAAATTATACACCAATCTTGACAAGCTATTGTCCCTGCAACTGAGAGGAGAAATATAAAAATAAAAACCATTCTTCAACACTTTTTCATGATGTGATCAGTGTAACATGAACATACTCAAACGCTTTAATTTAGCTGTTCAGTGGTTTCAAACTGGAGCTCTATTTTGATTATACTGAGTGTTGTCTGATGTTAATAGCAAAAAAAAAAAGACTGAAGGCCAGTTTACACACACATAATTGTGCAGAGATTGTTCGCAGATCTCTGGTTGCAGTGAAATCATGGACACATTGATCCATTTTGTGGCCGTGTACAAATGTAACAATGTGTCCACGATTTCACTGCAACTAGAGATCTGCGAACAATCTCTGCATAATTATCTGTGTGTAAATAGGCCTTGAGAGGAGACTTAATAGCTCTCCAGGGCTGTCACACTGTAGAGGGATCAGCTTTATTATTCTCATTTGCACAAGGAAAGACTAGAAGCAATGGGATAAAACTACGGTAATTGAGAAGAGACACAGATTAGATAAAGAAAAAACCTTTGTGACAGTGAGGATGATCAACAATTGGAACAAGCTGCCAAGAGAGGTGGTGAGTTCTCCTTCAATGGAAGGCTTCAAACAGTGACTGGACAGACATTTCTCTGGGGTGATTTCGTGAATCCTGTATTAAGCAGATGACCCAGGAGGTCCCTTCCATCTCTACCATTATGATTTTAACTGATCAGTCCAGTGTAGGTTATCTGTTTATTTTAGGCTATTTTAAGAATAGTCAGGCCAGGCTCACAGTGCCTGGACTGCTGGGGGTCTAGCAACTCAAACTTACAGCCTGCCTCATTTGTATATATCTGACTATATGTTCGAACTAGGAGGCTCGTGGTCAGTCTGGGCATTGTAGCCTGGATATGTTCTGTAAAATTCACTCAGAAGAGCTTGGCCTAAGAAGATGTTATAACTATTGTCTTTCTTTGTTTTTCCAGGCTGTGAGAATCCTCCAAGATGACATGGCATGTGACATAATTAAAATTGGAACATTGGTTCAAAACAGGGAGAGATTTATTAAGAGGCGACAACGGCTTCTGGGACCAAAGGGATCAACTCTGAAGGTAAATTGTAAATATGTAGAAGAAAAGTCTGTCTGTGGTGAGAATGTCTAATTTCTTCGCTTATTTATTTTTTTCCTGTTCCTCAGGCTCTGGAGCTGCTTACAAACTGTTACATAATGGTCCAGGGGAACACAGTCTCTGCTCTCGGGCCCTTTAATGGCCTAAAAGAGGTAAGAGGAATCGTATTTTTCTTTATATCTTTTTGGTGACACGTGTTATCACTCAATGTAATCCTGCATGTGATAAGGAGAGGACTGCTGAAAGATATGGACAGTTGTAGACCAATGTGTTTACTTGAATGCAGACATTTTGGGTTGAAAATATTTACAATAGAGTTTTTTTTTATAGACTGTTTGACTTCTACAGCTTCTGTGTATTGCTGTATTTATTATTACAGAATAAATTAACAATTAATGTTAGTAAAATTGTGTGGCATCAGGGTTTATAAATATTGCTTGTCTTTTACTGGGGATTCCTATTTTAATCGGATTTCGGCCAATATCATGGTTCAACTTTCATCTGCTTATAAATGAGCTTGGTATTTGTCCAGGAGGAAAGAGCTAATAAGGTTAGAGACTCAGCTGTCAAAAAAACTCACTGATGGATGTTAATGTTACCTCATTCTGCAATTTGCTGTGAACTGTGGTCCATAGAGGCTGTAGAAGTCCATTATTTTCTATATAATCATGCATGATTCTTTTAGTTTACATCTTAGAATCTTATCCTCTTGCATCTTTTTATATTCATTAATCCACTTAATTACACCTTTTTGTAGGTTAGGAAAGTTGTCCTGGATACTTTGAAGAACATTCATCCCATTTACAACATAAAGGTAAATCTACCTTGGTTCCCTCATGTTTATTGAGCAAATGGCTGAATATTGAAATGATATAGAAATGTTTCTTGAGATTCTGAAAACTGGAGATAAATAAAATGAAATTATGCTTATGGATTTACATTAGAAATAATCTTTTGACATTCAAATTCACAACCTAAGGCTGCCTTCGCATTTGCGTATGGGAAGGCAGCGTATGCTGCGTTCCCATACGCAGGCAAGCGCATGCGCACTGCGGTTCCTATGTTTAACATGGGAACGCATAGTGCTTGCGTTTGCTGCGTTCGGGTGCGGATGCGGACGATATCTGCTGCTTCCGGTATCCAGCGTCCGCACCCGGGACGCAGCATGTTGCATTTTTGGGGCGCTCAGGGACCTTGGAAAATCAGCAAGCGTCCCCAAGTGCACAAAGAATGCATTGGTGTCAATGGGTCCGCAGTGTTCTGTGCTTGACAGCGCAGGAGAACGCTGCGGACCCATTGAAAAATCTCCCGGTGGCCGCCGGTGATGTCACAGGAGATCACCGACGGCCACCGGGAGATCAGCTCAGCCTCTAATGTTCTCCTCCTCCCCGCCGCCGGTAATCTAGCGGTGTCGGTGGGGAGAAACAGCTGATGTGACAGCTGTTTGAATCTTCCCGCGCCGACATCTCCTCTCTGTGTCGGCACGGGAGATTCAAACAGCTGTCAAATCAGGTGTTTCTCCCCGCTGACACTTCCCGGAGCTTACCGGCGGCCGGGAGGAGGAGATCTCCGATGCTGATTTCCGCCTCCGGCCCGCCCCCGGACACGTCCGATTGGCTGGCCGGGCTCCACAGTGATATGTCCGCAGGCGGACATTATCCGCTGCGGACACATCAAATGACATTGCTTTTGACTGCGTTTGTGTCTGCATGCCATCAGCATGCAGACACAAACGCTAATGTGAAGGCAGCCTTAGTGAATCCCCCACAAAAAAAAAATTTGATTTACAGAAAATTGAATAGCGCATCTTTCAATTTCCCTGCAGAGACATGTGTAACACTTTTTGATGTCTTTTAGGACTACAGTGCCTACAAGTAGTATTCAACCCCCTGCAGATTTAGGTGGTTTGATAAGATGCAAATAAGTTAGGCTGCCTTCACATTAGCGTTTGTGTCTGCATGCTGATGGCATGCAGACACAAACGCAGTCAAAAGCAATGTCATTTGATGTGTCCGCAGCGGATAATGTCCGCCTGCGGACATATCACTGTGGAGCCCGGCCAGCCAATCGGACGTGTCCGGGGGCGGGCCGGAGGCGGAGATCAGCATCGGAGATCTCCGCCTCCCCGCCGCCGGTAAGCTCCAGGAAGTGTCAGCGGGGAGAAACAGCTGATTTGACAGCTGTTTGAATCTCACGCGCCGACACAGAGAGGAGATGTCGGCGCGAGAAGATTCAAACAGCTGTCACATCAGCTGTTTCTCCCCGCCGACACCACTAGGAGATTAAAGGCGGCGGGGAGGAGGAGAACATTAGAGGCTGAGCTGATCTCCCGGTGGCCGTCGGTGATCTCCTGTGACATCACCGGCGGCCACCGGGAGATTTTTCAATGGGTCCGCAGCGTTCTCCTGCGCTGTCAAGCACAGAACACTGCGGACCCATTGACACCAATGCATTCTTTGTGCGCTTGGGCACGCTTGCTGATTTTCCAAGGTCCCCGAGCGCCCAAAAAATGCAACATGCTGCGTCCTGGGTGCGGACGCTGGACACCGGAAGCAGCAGATATCGTCCGCATCCGCACCCGAACGCAGCAAACGCAAGCACCTATGCGTTCCTATGTTAAACATAGGAACCGCAGTGCGCATGCGCTTACCTGCGTATGGGAACGCAGCATACGCTGCCTTCCCATACGCGAATGTGAAGGCAGCCTAAGAGTCTTCAAACTGCAAACGAGAGTAGGATTTATTAACAGAAGCATAAATCTTACAAACCAAAAAGTTATGTTGCTCAGTTGAATTTTTTAATAAATTTTAAACATAAAAGTGTGGGTCAATTATTATTCAACCCCTAGGTTTAATATTTTGTGGAATAACCCTTGTTTGCAATTACAGCTAATAATCGTCTTTTATAAGACCTGATCAGGCCGGCACAGGTCTCTGGAGTTATCTTGGCCCACTCCTCCATGCAGATCTTCTCCAAGTTATCTAGGTTCTTTGGGTGTCTCATGTGGACTTTAATCTTGAGCTCCTTCCACAAGTTTTCAATTGGGTTAAGGTCAGGAGACTGACTAGGCCACTCCATCACCTTGATTTTTTCCCTCTTGAACCAGGCCTTGGTTTTCTTGGCTGTGTGCTTTGGGTCGTTGTCTTGTTGGAAGATGAAATTACGACCCATCTTAAGATCCTTGATGGAGGAGCGGAGGTTCTTGGCCAAAATCTCCAGGTAGGCCGTGCTATCCATCTTCCCATGGATGCGGACCAGATGGCCAGGCCCCTTGGCTGAGAAACAACCCCACAGCATGATGCTGCCACCACCATGCTTGACTGTAGGGATGATATTCTTGGGGTCGTATGCAGTGCCATCCAGTCTCCAAACGTCACGTGTGTGGTTGGCACCAAAGATCTCGATCTTGGTCTCATCAGACCATAGAACCTTGAAGTCCTCCAAGTGATCATGAGCAAACTGTAGACGAGCCTTGACATGACGCTTTGAAAGTAAAGGTACCTTACGGGCTCGTCCTGGAACGGAGACCATTGCGGTGGAGTACGTTACTTATGGTATTGACTGAAACCAATATTCCCACTGCCATGAGATCTTCCCGGAGCTCCTTCCTTGTTGTCCTTGGGTTAGCCTTGCCTCTTCGGACAAGCCTGGCCTCGGCACGGGAGGAAACTTTCAAAGGCTGTCCAGGCCGTGGAAGGCTAACAGTAGTTCCATAAGCCTTCCACTTCCGGATGATGCTCCCAACAGTGGAGACAGGTAGGGCCAACTCCTTGGAAAGGGTTTTGTACCCCTTGCCAGCCTGGTGACCCTCCACGATCTTGTCTCTGATGGCCTTGGAATGCTCCTTTGTCTTTCCCATGTTGACCATGTATGAGTGCTGTTCACAAGTTTGGGGAGGGTCTTAAATAGTCAGAAAAGGCTGGCAAAAGAGATAATTAATCCACACATGTGAAGCTCATTGTTCTTTGTGCCTGAACTACTTATTAATACTTTAGGGGGACCAAACAGAATGCTGGTGGTTTGAGGGGTTGAATAATAAATGACCCTCTGAATTAACTTTTAACGCTTTAAAAAAAAAAAAAAAATTAAAAAATCTTTTTGGCTGCAGTGCATTTCCCACTTCCAGGCTGATCTACAGTCCAAATGTCACAATGCCAAGTTAATTCCGCATGTGTCAACCACCTAAATCTGCAGGGGGTTGAATACTACTTGTAGGCACTGTAACTCCATTCAATTTATTTAACGCAAACATAGCATTAGTTATGTCAATGCAACCTCAACCTACTGTGCTAATCAAAAGTTTGGACCCCCCCTGTTCCTGCAATGTTTTTCTTGTTCTTACTATAAAGTGCATATTGTAGATTCAAACTGAATGTCGCAAAACTACAAAGGAACATACATGGAACCAAGGAGGAAAGAAACACATGAAACAACCAATAACGTGTTAGACATTAGTTTCCTGAAGCTACCCTCTTTTGCTCTGTTATTTGACACCACCATGGCATTCTTTCAAGCATCTTCACCAGGTAGTCACCTGGAATGGCTTCCAATGAACAGCGAGTACATTTGTAGACCCACCCGGTATGTTTGGCAGAGGCAGTGTTGGCACACTGTTCCTTACAGTTCTGACCTCTATTCTAGATTTTTTCTAAGTCAGAACATGGAAAGAACTAATCTAATATTATACATACCTAATTGCATTTCTGTCGCGATGTCCACGAATCCCAGAATGCACTGCGCCACCCCGGAAGCCATATGCTGCCCGCTGGCGGTACCGTGTTATCACGGTACCACAAGCAGGACACCACAGCAAGCCCGCCTGACATCCCCCTCCCGTCCTCCCACGTCCTCGCTGCCAGCGGGACACTGCAGCAAGCCCGCCGCATGGCCTGCGTCCGACATCACTGCCCGTGCACCCATATCCCTGCCGCCAGCTGGACATCCCGCACAGCCCTCGCCTGTCAGCCCATATACCTGCTGTACCACTTCTCTCACTGGCGCCCAGACGCACTAGGCTACTCCAAGGCACTGTTTGTGGCCTGTGAGTGTAGGAGAAGATGGGTTGCGGGCGCCCTCTGGTGGCTACAGAGAGCGCCGCACCCCATCTGCTTCTGCACTCACAGGCCACAGACAGCCTTGAAGTGTTCTAGCGGCACTGAGCACCAGTGAGTGCAGTGATGTGGGCAGATATGCACACATACATGCGCGCACACACACATGTATGCATGCACGCACATACATGTGCATAAACGCGCATACACACATGCACATAAATACATGCTTGCACGCATACATACATGCATGTATATATACTGTGAGGTATGACCGGAATGAGAGCCCATGATTGGTATACATCACATGAGCCTTGAGCTGTGCACACAGGGTTAACAGCATTTAGACCTGTGTGTGTGAATAGATGAGTACTTTACTAGATCAAAATGGCGCAAAATGGTTTCATAGCAAGTTCGTTGCAGGGTGATAATTGGGAAGTGAATTGTCTTGTTCGACCATCCAGCAGTGTGCTGAGGCTGCGTTGCATGGAAAGAACACTAGCATCTTCAGTAAGGGGTAAACCGTTGACAGTGTGGCTTTCGCTCTGAGCACTGGATTCCAGCTCTGCTTTGGTCTGGCCAGGCATATGATGATGATGGGCATCACAGGATGGGAACTTTGCAGTTGCTTGCTGCGGATCTCTTAGGGCCCTTTCACATCAGCGTTTTTTTCAAATCGCGGCAGATGCGGTGAAAAAAACCGCCTCTGCCGCGATTACCGCATACCGGCTGCACTTGCGGCGCAGTTGCGGTAAACGCCATACAAGGTATAGGCGGACTTGCGGCAGGTGCGGTTTTGGCACTTGCGGCAGGTGCGGCCGCGGAAAAAAATGCTGTCAGCACCTGCCGCAAGTGCCAAAACCGCACTTGCCGCACCTGCCGCAAGTCCGCCTATATCTTGTATGGCGTTTACCGCAACCGCGCCGCAACCGTGCCGCAAGTGCAGCTGGTATGCGGTAATCGCGGCAGATGCGTTTTTTTCACCGCATCTGCCGCGATTTGAAAAAAACGCTGATGTGAAAGGGCCCTTAGCAACTCAATCTTTGTGGGAAGAAAGGGTAAGGGAGCTACCCAGCTGTTGCAGTCATCTCCGGTGAGTTCGATGCTCGTGACCCTGATGACCTCCTCCATTGAAATGCTGAAGTCTCGCGAGAAATCAGCACTATCTTCAATGGAGAAGACGGTGACCCGCTCCACTGCACAGGCGCAAGTGTGCCTGTCACTCAGCGTGCCGTCCACAGGAGAGGCGGGAATTTTCATATTGCAAAGCGGGTTTTGCTGGCAAGGGGCGGTGAGTACCTTATACACCGGGTCCAGAGAGCATACGTCTCGGACCTAATAGCATGCAGGGTGACTGAGAATAAAAGTTGATTTCTCAGGTATGAGTTGGACGTCTGGGCACACAGAGGGGTAACAAGAACCCCATTTACATCATGTTAATGCTGGTGGGCACAGTTTAAAATGCCCAAAGTGGTTGACGGGTTCCCTTTCAGTACAATGCAGTAGCAGGTGAAAAGAATAATCCTTATCGGGAAGTATATATGTGATTCAGACAATGGCTGCAGCAAGCTGAACACTGGGGAACAAAGTGGGGGGCCACTAAGACATAATCAGGAGAGGTTTGGGGACAAACTTCAGAGAACAGTCATCTGCCTAGCTACAGCAATGCATAACATAGAGAGCTCGTTATAAATTGTTCCCATTCGTGGGACACAACAATTACCTTTAATACATTTGAGAGATTGAAAACTGTGTGCGACATGAGCTTGAAGTAAATTGGTTATTTTTTGTTATTTTGTGTGGTAAACATGCTCACATTTAACTAGGTCTTAATTTCTATATATCAGTTAAAGATTGTTCTGTTTCAAACATTATTAGTTTATTGGTTTCTGATATATAAAGTAATCTGTGCATTTACTCATTCTTCCAAAAACAAACGATGCTTCCCTGCTGCTGTTTCAACCTTTTGTTGGTGGGCTGAAGCATGTTGTGTCAATAGTGCTGTGGCCATCAGTGGTGGCAGGAGCTGCTGATTTTTAGCCATAGCCTGCAGCTCTGACACTACATCGGGAGCCAATCATTGATCCACCGCAGCTTGGTTCACCTACCATGGCTGAGCTCAGTGATTGGCTGCAGCTTTGTAAACCTGACGTCACTTCTTCAGCCAGTCAACAAGGACTGGATCAGTAGTTGGAAGGCCGCAATGGACTCAAAAAGGGTAAATAATAGCTAATATTATTTCATATGTGTCTGAACCTTTAGGTAAAGAATATATGAAATGTGACAACTCCTTTAACACAAACAATTTGCCTTGCTTCTGCCAAGATAATTCATCTTATGTCATGTCTTCAGGCTTTAATGATCAAACGAGAGTTGGCCAAAGACCCAGAATTGAGAACTAAAAGCTGGGATCGGTTTCTGCCTAAGTTCAAGCACAAGAATGTGAGCAAGAGGAAAGAGCCCAAGAAAAAAAGAATCAAGAAAGAATATACCCCATTCCCACCACCACAGCCCGAGAGCAAGGTATGACCTCTGAACATCATAAGCAACTGTGAGAAAATTCAGTGATTAAAGGGAAATTCTGAATTCCCAGTCACCTGTGTAAGCTGTCATCTTAGGCCGGTTTCACATCACAGCACAATCAAGTCCGGGGCGGTCCGTAGTGAACTTGCCAGCCCTGGACCCGATTTGCAAACAGAACCAGAGGGCAAATATGCCCTGTTTGTAGCCGAAAGCAGCCGAGCTCAGTTGTCCCCTGTGAATTGGTGCTGAACCACTTCACAGGGGACAGCTCCCTGGTGCTGAAGTTCAGCATAGCTCACACTGAACTTAAGCAGCCGGCGTCCGGTTTCCGCAAGGATCCAATTTGGGGAGATTTTTCTTCCCGGACACAAAAATGCTGCTTGGCAGCATTTTTGTGTCCTGGAGAAAAATCCCAATACACCCGGATACTCCCGGACAGATGGAAACCGGATGGCAGATAGCTGCCATCCGACTCCATCCGGCCCCCTGGCATATTATTGGGCCCAAATCTGATCCGGGGCTGTCCAGTTCACAACGGACAGCCCTGGATTGGATTTAACCATGGTGTAAAACCGGCCTTAGGCTGCTTTCACATCAGCGTTTTTTTTAAATCGCGGCAGATGCGGTGAAAAAAACGCATCTGCCGTGATTACCGCATAACCGCTGCACTTGCGGCACACTTGCGGCAAGCCCCATGCAATGTCTATGGGGCTTGCAGTAAGTGTGCGGCAAGTGCGGTTTTGGCACTTGCGGCAAGTGCCGATACCGCACTTGCCGCACACTTACTGCAAGCCCCATAGACATTGCATGGGGCTTGCCGCAAGTGTGCCGCAAGTGCAGCGGTTATGCGGTAATCACGGCAGATGCGTTTTTTTCACCGCATCTGCCGCGATTTCAAATAAACGCTGATGTGAAAGTACCCTTGGGCGGCTTTCACACTGGCATACTTACAAATCCAAGTCCATCAGTTTTGAAGCTGATGGCCGCTGATCCGTTATGGCCTCCTATGTTAGGATGCCAATGGATGTCCACAGACTGGTAACTGACGACGGATCTGTTAAAAAAAAACGGAGATACGGGTGGGAGGAGCTGCACCTTGCTTCTGAGCATGCTCAGTACAGCAAAACAGATCTTTTTCACGGATCCGGTTTTCTTTACAGATCCGTATGGATGCATCCTGTATAGATCTCCATTATAATTTCACATGGACCCCAACAGATCCATATCTGTCAGTTGGTTTCCGCGATTTTCAAGGAAGTCCAGAAACGGAGCAGTCTCTGGGTACATGAACAAAGCTGACTCCAACGGATGTTACAAAACCAACACACAGATGGCCATTTGTGACCAATCTGTGCCCATGGGATAACATGGGAGGCCATAACAGATCAGTGGCCATCAGTTTCAAAACTGATTTTTACAGATTTGCAAATTTTCCAGTGTGAAAGCATCCTTCCAGAAACCTGACAGTTGTTTTACCCAGTCTGTACAGTAAATACTTGTAAGTGCCCATGAAATAACAACTCTGGAGCATTTTCTTAAGGCTGCTTCACATTTCTATTTTCTTGGATCCGTGGCTGTCTGTTATAAAACGAACATCCACGGATCCGATTTGGCCCCTATGTATCCCTATGGGCCACGGATCGGATCGGATTTAGCCTTATTGCATCCGATTATTGTCAGATCCGATTCTGTTCAATTTTTAGCTGTACCCAAAATCGGAGACTGATCCTATTTTGGGCACAGCGGATCAAATCGGACAGAATCTAATCTGACATGATCCGCGCCCATTAACATGGGGGCCTATGGAGCACGGGACTGAGGAAACACTGGATTGTTCCTCGGACCCGATTTTAGTGTACGGAGCATGCTCAGTACTCTAAAATTGCTCCTTACCATCTAATTTCACTTCCGCGGAAGTGAAATTTTGTTAAAGAAAGGGTTAAAAAAAAAAACAAAAAAAAAAACATGCTCACATGTCCAATGGTGTCCCACGCTGACTCGCTCGCTCCTAGGACTGAAGGACCTGGGGTTGCCTGGCAACCCGATCAGCTAAGCGGTCATGTGACCGGCGGGTGGGAGATTTAAATCGCGCATGTGACAACCTGATCAGCTGATCGGTCACATGACCGCTCAGCTGATCGGGTTGCCAGGCAACCCCAGGTCCTTCAGTCCTAGGAGCGACTTTTTTTGTTTTTTTTGTTATGCCTACTAGAAATGTATTAATGCGTCATCAAAATTGTGTGTCTACAGAGTCAGCTTTATCAGCAGTGACTGCAGTGTCATTGTGTTTAGGGACACCACCAAGGGTGATGATCAGAAAAAGTTCTCCAAAATTTTGTTTATGTTCAGTACAATTATTTGCTAAAACAAACTTGTTCAGGGAGCTGACAATCCTTTTTAAATTGTACCCATAGTAAATTGTATTATTCAGTGGCTAAAATTGCAAAATGCTTGTAGAGTAAGCAACTTGTAAATGTACTATGGAATAATATATTGCTCTCCGTTTTCAATAATGGAAGTATTTTTTTTGATTTTACAATGTACTTGTGTTACTGGCCATTACTGCAGTTGATCAGAGGTCACCCAACTTTATCAAGCACTGCTGTACTTGGTAGTCCTTTGTTATAGATCTTGTGAGTGCTGATCTGAAGCTGGTTGTATTGGCCCTTCAATTCAAGGCTGCAGATGCAAAGCCACACTAGATGACGGATCTTAGCACACAAGACGGGTCTGCGGTGCAATCTACTGATGGCCCAAATTTTCTTTCCGGAGCTCAATCAATGCCCAACCCACCAAGTGAACAGTAGGGAATGGTGCACCCCTGATGAGAGCATGAGAAAGCCGATTTGAGGCCTCATACACATAAGAGTATTTTGGACCTGTATAACTTCAACACTGACTATGGTGTTTGTGAGGATTGCATAAAAATAATTTGTAGCACTGTTCTCGCCTACAATGCTTCTGCATGAAAAATGGATCCACGTGACACACCACCTCATTAACAAATGTGTGTCGTGTGTGAGGTTTAGCGAGGGGGTTACTTATTCTAACCTACTCCATAAATGTCTGCTACAAGTGAGCGTCTGTCCTGCTAAAATCAAATGTCATCGTTGTCTCTGACATGGTGATGAAGTGGATAGTTTCTGCATCGAGGCAGCACATAATACAAAATTTATTGGTGATCACTTTTATTATATTGATGTGTTGTATTTTATTGATAAAAATCTTTATCTTCTTACAGATTGACAAGGAGATTGAAAGTGGAGAATTCTTCTTGAGAAAAAGTGAGATAAGAAAAAAGAAACTACAGGATGTAAAGGTAAATGTACCTGTCAGTATTTTCATGCATGGTTTTTCCAAGTCATACAGATATTTTACTCTGCCTTCTCTTATTGTTTTCTTTCCAGATCAAACAAGCTGAAGCAGTTTCAAAGAGGCAAGAAGAGCGAAACAAAGCGTTTATCCCTCCTGAGGAGAAACCTTTTACGAAACCAAAGGAAGGTAGACGTGTTTTTTTTTTTTTTTTTTCCCATAAGTTTTCACATTTATTTTGCTTTCACAGTGTAGGTAGATACACTAGGAAAGCAAAACTCCCGGCCCGACATGTCACGCGGGGGAGGAACACCGGATTCTTCCTCCTCCCCCCGTGTGACATCACATCCTGCTTTTCCTCATACCACACGTTATAGGCGCTGGGATTGTCTGAACGGCGATGCATAATTCCAGCACTTATGATGGGGTCTCTCGAGGAAAGCACACGCTAAAAAGCGCCAACAATTGACAAGTTGGTTCTTTTTACGCGCACATTTTTGGCCCCAAAAGCGCAGCCGAAAAAAGCGCAGCGTCTGAACGGCAAAAGTGAATTTCCATTCACTTTGCCGGGAGATGCAGATGCGCTTTTGGGGAAAAAGCGCGCGTAAAACGACGTGACAAATACGCATAGAGTGAACGTAGCCTTAGCGTTATAGGTGAGATGCCCTGCAGGACAGAAAATAGTATAGCATTATAGGTTAAATGCTCTACAGGACAGGGGGATAGTATAGAGGTATAGGTGAGATACTCTGCAGGAAAGGGGGATAATATAGAGGTAAAGGTGAGATGTCATGAGGTGCAGGGGAGATGCTTTGCAGCACAGAAGAATGTTGGCAAAAATTGCTCACGATTTTATTAAGAACAGTTTATCCAAGACCTGCAGTCCCATGTAACTCGACAGATAATCCAGTGATACTTTTGTGAGTACAGATAGCAGTGATGGCTCCTCTGGCTCACATTGTGTGTGAATGTGCTGCTGTGTGTTGGGTTGGTGGAGGAATAAGACAGAATCAGCGAGAGATGAGAGCAGACTGTGGATCTATGTATTGCTGATAATGACAGACTGCTACAAACCACAGATCTTCAGCATTTTTGCACTAGGTCAACTGTAAATCACAAATTGATCACATATCAGGTGAACATCCTCACCTACTGTACCTCAAATATCAGAGATCTGGAACTTTGTGTTGCTGCAATTGGCAGTTTTCCGTGTGGGCAGTTTTCATGTGGACATTTTTCAGGCAACCTGCATTGACCTATAAGGTGTTCAGTGCGCAGGGAAATGGGGTAAAATACTCCCAAGTGTGGTGAAATGATGATAAAACAAATTTCTGGTTTGGTTTATTGGGAATTTTTATGGTGTACTTTATGCTGGTTAAAATGACATTATATAGCTTTTTGAGGGTTTTTGTTTTCTTGTGTAGCAGGCAACACTGCTTTTATTGGTTTGATTTCGGGATACATATGATGATTTGATCTCTTAACCTCCCTGGCGGTATGATTATGTCAGGAATTTTGTGCTAAAAGCGGTACCATTTTTTTGCATGGAAATTTGGTGTTATGTACTGTCGGCCTGCAATTCTTAGTAATTACCTGATCAAAGAAGACTCTAGTAGACCTCTCAGATGTGATAAAGTTTGAAACATAAAATCATGAATTATAATTAAATAAATAATATAATTGTATTCAATAATCAATAATCTTATACCTGGCGGTATGATTATGTCAGGAATTTTGTACTAAGGGTACTTTCACACTAGGGTTTTTTTGAAATCGCGGCAGATGCGGTGAAAAAACCGAATCTGCCGCGATTGCCGCATAGCCGCCGCATAACCGCTGCACTTGCGGCGCGGTTGCGGTAATCACCATAGTAAGTATAGGGGGACTTGCGGCAGGTGCGGTTTTGCACTTGCGGCAAGTGCGGTTTTGCACTTGCGGCAGGTGCGGCCGCGAAAAAAAAACGCGGCTGACCGCAGTTTTTTTCGCGGCCGCACTTGCCGCAAGTGCAAAACCGCACTTGCCGCACCTGCCGCAAGTCCCCCTATACTTACTATGGCGATTACCGCAACCGCGCCGCAAGTGCGGCGGCTATGCGGCAGATGCGGTTATTTCACCGCATCTGCCGCGATTTAAAAAAACCGCTGATGTGAAAGCAGCCTAAATGCGGTACCATTTTTTTTCATAAATTTCTTTTATGGGCCGAAATTTCATACTTTTTTTTTTTTTTCCCACCCAGTTCCGCCTCCAATGAGCCGCTGCGGCTCACAGAGACGGAACCAGGAAGTCATATGGAGGCATCCGAAGGGGCTCTCACCGGCGATCACAGCGGTGGATCACCAGGAGAAGGGAAGGAGACTCCGCTGCCATTTACCCCGAGCGGCAGGGGCGGATCTACCATGGTGCAGCTGGTTCAGCTGCACCAGGGCCCCGACTGGGTAGGGGGCCCCTCAACCATCAGTAGGGGGCCCCCGTGACAGAGGAGAGGAGGGTAACTGAGGGAAGCATCCTGCTTCCCTTGGGTGTTCCCGCCCCTCCTTTCGTCTGCAGCCCAGGCCCTAACCCTAGCACTAACCCTAGCCCTAACCCTAACCCTAGGAGAAGGGGGCGGCGTCATATCCCTGTCATGGCGCCGGCGGCAAGGGGCAGGTAAGACCTGCATCAGGGCTCTGACAGCAGAGCCCCCCCCCGCCGGAACTCACCCGCGGCTGTGCCAGGGGCGGCAGGGCACTGACGGCTCCCCCCCCCCCCCCCCTGGACTCTCCCGCGGCTGTAGCAGGGGCAGCAGTGCTGGGCTCTGACAGCCTCACAGTGAGCAGCGGCAGGAGCCGCGGGTATTCCCGAGTGTGACTCGGGGTTACCGCTTCAAGCAGTGAAAGTTAACCCCGAGTTACACTCGGGAATACCGCTAGGAAGGTTAACGCATATAAGTTGCAGTTACTAAAAAAATACACTAATGTTTTGTCATTTTGAAATTTTTTCCTGTTTACAGAGCTTTACCAATCAGGTTCATTATTGTATCTTTATAGCACTTTTATTGACATGGCAATGGCAATCACGTGTTTTTTTTTTGTTATTTGCCCATATTTTAATGGGAGGGAAAATAAGTGGTCATTAGTTTGAATATTTTTTTTTTTTAAGTTTTTACCGTTTATTTGTAGTTTTCTTAGGGTACTTGAACCTGCGATCATCTGTTTACTTGTAGTATTAACAGCAATATAATAAGACTGTTTTGTATAGCAAAAATCATGATTTTCTTTAAAGCCTTGCCACAGATGCATTGGTGCATAGGAGCTCTGTGATGACAGGCATGGAAGTCTTCAACAAGCAGCTTTCATAGCAACCTGTTGGTGCCTCTGATCAGTGCAGCTGATGATCGCCTTGAATGACTCTCCCCAATGTCGACATGTTATTAGAGATTGAAAGCTTGATGTAACAGATATTATCTGCAGTGTATGGGGTGGGCACATACTGTGAGCTCGCTCCATACACCTGCTCCCGAGTGTGTCTTACATGTACAGTGGATGTTGCTAAGAGGTTAAAGGGAGCCTGTTGGTAAAAGAAAAAATGCCATTTACCTGTAGACATTGTGACAAACAACAGGTGAATTCCGTTTTTAACGTGCAGCAATCGAATTGTAAGTGAGACTGCAAGGAGAAGATGAGGCTGTCTCCCTCCTGCAGCCTTTAGTCCGCTCTGTACATAGCGCTGTAGCCGCTGACCTGCTGACTGCCTGCTTTGCACACATGCTGAGATTATACCTATGCTGCATAATATACTTCTAAATTCAAGAGTACAAATAACTAATTTATTATGTGATCTTTTAGCTGCGGCTTCCTCTAAGATTGATGTCAATGCCATTAAAGAGAAGGTAAAGAAAGCTAAAAGCAAGAAACTTGGTGCCCTCCCAGAGGAAGTGAAACAGAAACTGCTGGATTTAGACAAGAAAAAGAAAAAGAAGAAGAAATGAAAGTATTGTGTTGGATCTTTGAACTGATATCCTGCAATCTAATTCCTCTTCTTTCTGTATGGAAGATATTTTTTTCCACCATTATCCATTCGATTTCTTCAAAGAAGATGGAAGACCTCTGGGCTTCTGCGTATGATTGTGTTGCACACATCGTTATATTTAATACTGTTTAATATTCAAGAAAGTCTTTTATTTGTCTTTTTTTTTCTATTCAGACTATATGTAAAGCGTGCAATTTTTACCAGATGTGTAATTAAAGTGTACGTTCATATGCTGATTACAGGTTTAAATTTTATCCATAATATATAAAAACTGAGCAATTCTCTTAACCTTTTGGTGACAGTCAATTTTAACCCTAATGATCAGGTCAAATTTTGGGAATCTAACTAGTGATGAGCGAGTAGCAAAATATTTACTTTCGCTATACTCATAACAAGTACATTTTAATACTCGCATATTCGTCCGAATAGCGAGTCCAATATTAGTCAATTAGTGATAGAATCCGCCCACACACATCTGGCTATAATACGATCGTTTCCTGGACAGGGTGGGAGGGTGGACTTTTCAACGATTTCAATGCCTAAAACACCTTGCTGTGCCCCCCAGAGAGAACCTAACATTTAATCTGCTCTCGCTGGGGTGCTGACTCACTTTGTGTACTGAAGGGAGCTATCAATTTGTGTCAGATCATTCACGATAGACATATCACTCATGAGCACCAGCGATACTCGCCGAGTAATGAGCATCAGGAATACCGTACTATCCGTGCGAACTAGGAATTTTGGGCCCCAGCACTGCCAAAATTTTGAGGGCCCCCTGAGACTCCGCCCAGCCTTCACCCATGCTCCGCCTTCACCCATGCTCCGCCTTCACCCATGCTCCGCCTTCACCCATGCTCCGCCTTCACCCATGCTCCGCCTTCACCCATGCTCCGCCTTCACCCATGCTCACATATTTATAGTGAAAAATTGGAACAGCACCAAAAATTATCTCAATTTATGTGCAAAGCTTTTCCAACCACCAATCCAGGTGGTTCCTTAAAACAGAGTGAAAAAAAAAAGGAAAAACAGCACAAAAAATAGAAAAAAGTGTACTTTATTGCCCAATGCGTGGCCATGCCATATAGTATACTGCATCACCCATAGCCTTCCTTATAGTATAATCCACCCACATAGTCCTCCATATAGTATATGGAGAAGAATGCTGCCAGCAGAGGCAGCCGGGACTATAGGAGCGGCATCCGCAGGGGGCTACCGCTGGTACACACACCTCGTACGCACGCGGCTCCGCTCTGTACGCCTCGTACGCACGCGGCTCCGCTCTGTATGCCTCGTACGCACGCGGCTCCGCTCCGTACGCCTCGTACGCACGCGGCTGCGCTCCGTACGCCTCGTACGCACGCGGCTCCGCTCTGTACGCCTCGTACGCACGCGGCTCCGCTCTGTACGCCTCGTACGCACGCGGCTCCGCTCTGTACGCCTCGTACGCACGCGGCTCCGCTCCGTACGCCTCGTACGCACGCGGCTCCGCTCCGTACGCCTCGTAAGCCCGCGGCTCCGCTCCGTACGCCTTGTACGCACGCGGCTCCGCTCCGTACGCATTAACTTCATCCCATCCAGCACCATGACAACCAACACAGCAGAGTCCTGTATACACTGAGGAGCTGATGTGATCCCTGACTCCTCCCCTCAATGTGACATCATCACAGGTCCTGTAAGCACAGAGCAGCCATATATCTAGTGTGCTGCTCTGCAGGTGGAGGTATGTGCACATTCCCCTTTACTGGACACAGTAACCCCTTCATTCTCGGGAGATGGTGTCCCCCTTCCTTCCCCCAGTTCTGCCATGTGTATATGTACAGTAATATAAGGCTGGATGTGTCATGTATACAGGGGAGGTCACTCTGGTTTTGGGACAGATGGCCGGGGGGCGGGCCTCCTTGCTCTAAATGGCCATGCCCCCCCGCTGGAACGCCCGGGTCCCTCCTGCCCCTGTTCCAGTGGGTACGCCCCCTCCAATGACGGGCGGGCCCCTGACACCAGGCAGACCTGTCAAGCCCTAGCAGCAGCCCTGCGTGCGAATAGTAACGATTACACTCACTCATCACTAAATCTGACCAGTGTCACTTAATGTGGTAATAACTCTGGAATGCTTCAACATATTCCAGCGGTGACACATTGTTTTTGTAGTGGTAAATTTAGGTTGATATTTTTTAAATTTTATTTGTGAAAATATTGTAATTTCAGTGAAAATGTTTAACATTTCATAATTTAAAAACTTAACATTTATATATCCTTAAACTGGTAAATGCTGCTATAGAAAATTAATAAATCATATTTCCCATATGTCTTTTACATCTGCATTGGTTTTCAAAATTTTTTTTTTTTTTGTTAGAAGGGTTTATTTTTTTTTAGCTGCAATTTGTAATTTTCCCAAGAGATTTACAAAACCTTATCTTTAAGGCCTATTCAGATTTAAATGGACTATAAATTGTAAGCTGCCCTGAAGTAATACCATTGTGAAAATCACACCCCTCAAATACTTATAAACTTTTGTCTGGAAATTGTTTTCAACCCTTCAGGTGCTACACTGGAATGATTGCAAAATGGAATGATGAAAAAAGTTAATGTCTCCTCTAAAATGTTGCTTTAACCCCATTTTTTCAGGATAGAACAAAAAATGGACTCAATAATTTGTTAGTTTCTTCTGAGCACGCTGATAGCCCACATGTAGTCAGTAACCTCTGTTTGTACAGACATCCAGGATCAGAAGGGAAGGGGCATCATTTAAATTTTGGAACACATTTGGATGAAAAAGATTGTGGACACCATGTCACATTTGCAGGGCCCCTAAGGTAGTGTTTGCCAACTTCAGTCCTCAGGAGCCGCCAACACTGCATGTTTTCAGGATTTCCTTAGCCTTGTTGCACAGGGGTTGGAATCATCACCTGTGCAGGTGATTCAGTTATCAAATGTGCAATGCTAAGGAAATTGTGAAAACATGACCTGTTGGAGGCTCCTTAGGACTGGAATTTGGAAAGACAGCCCTGAGGTACCTATATGGCAGAAATCCCTCACAAGTAAACCCATTTTTTTTTTTTTTTTTTTTTTTTTTTTAAACCAGACTAATCACGGTATTTATCCAAGGGTTTGTGTGTGTTTAAACCCATAGGGTGAGAAAATGAAATTGTTTAATTTTTTTGCTGCCAAAATGTTCTTGGCTTCAAATTTGAAATTTTCAAAATGAATAGCAGAAATTGGACCCCATAATTTGCTAGGCAATTTCTCCCGAACGCAATGATACCCGCGATGATTCTTAAGTGGTCTGAGACCATGACTGGACTTCAAGGTCCAGCGCAACATGAGCAAAGAGGCAGTTCACTTGGGATAGGTAGGGCCTGTAAGGTCCCGTGTAAGTCCACCTGCAATTAAGCAGACCAACTGTAACTACATTACTTTTTAGCATAGGCAAAGCACTGCATTAGAGTCCAGAGCACGGTGCTGTGACAGTGAAGGGTACATCAGTGGTTTGTATGCTGTGTGGCATGGATGGATGCAGTAAAAAAACCAAAACATTTGTTGGGTGTGAATAGGAAACGGGGAGCTGTAGACCCCCTTAGGGATAAGCCATGGATGTCACTTCTATTGTGCCATTTTTTTTTTCCGAAGGGGGGTGAGGAATGTGACAGTTTTATGGTTGAGGTTCAACGACTGATACTCTTATTGAGGCGATGATGCTGTCATTATTATAGGTGCACTTCGGATGTCACAACAATGCGGACACTGGGACTGTCACCTTTATAGGTGTCCATGTAACGGCTGTCTGCATTAAAGGGGCTGGCCGCCCTAAAATGACAAGTCTGCACTCACTTTGTGTGGCTGCAGACTTGTGAATACTCATATAGCAAGGATTGTGAAACCATGTTGCCTTTGCATAGCCTCTGATGTGCCTAAACTGGTGCCAGTGACCCCTCAAGGAGACTATATAGAGGTGTGGTGAGAACCTTTTACCCTCAGATGTTTCAAAGGATTATATAACATTGAGCTGTGAAAATTGAATTCATTTTTCCCACAAAAATGTTCTTTTTAATACAAAACTACATTTTCACAAGGGTAACAGAAAATGGGCCATATAATTTGTTGTGCAATTTCTCTTGAGTACACCAATTCCCCCATGTGTGGTGGAAAATTACTGTTTGGGCGCACAGCAGGGCTTGGAAGGGGATATGCACCATTTGATTTTTTCAAACTCCAAATTCGCTGGAATCATTCGCGGATGCCATGTCGTGATTGCAAAGCCCCTAATGTGCCTAAACAATGGAAACCCTCCCAAACTAACCCCATTTTGGAAACTAGAACTCTCAGGGAATTTAGGGCACCTAGAATTTTAAAACATTAGTCTGAAAATTAAACATTAAGGTTTTTTTTACCAAAAAATGTTTTTGTCCTTATTTTTTCATTTTCGCAAGGGTAACAGGAGTAAGTAGACCACATAATTTGTTGTGCAATTTCTGGTGAGTGAAGGCATACCCCATATGTGGTCAAAACTCTTGTTTGGGCACATGGCAGGGCTCAGAAGGGAACAAACACTTTCAGTTTTGGAGTGCAAAATTGTCTGGAATAGACCGAGGGCATTATGTGTCATTTGGAGATCCTACGAGATCCCAAAACTGTGAGAAAGCCCCCAATATAACCCCATTTTGGAAACTAAACCCCTAAAGGAATTTGAGTGTGTTAAGTATGTTGAACCTATTGGTGCTTCACAGTATTTTTTAATATTGGGCCGTTTAAAATTAAATATTAGTTTTACCGTGAAAATTATGCTGAAGCCCTGATTTTTTTAATTTTTACAAGGGTAACATGAGAAAATAGACCAAAAAATTTGTTACGCAATGTCTCCTGGATACAGCAATACCCAGTATGGTGTTGGAAACTACTTTTGAGGCAAAATGCAAGGCTTAGAAGAGAAAGGGCACCATATTGGAGTGCAGATTTTGGTAGGATAGTTTGCATGTGCCATTTCACAATGGCAGAGCCCCTGAGGTGTTAGGACAGCAGTAACCCCATTTTACAAACTATACCCCTTAATTAATTCATAAAAATTCATAAAGGGGGTGCAGTGAGCACATTGACACCACAGGTGAGTCACAAAATGTTATACCTTTGGATGATGAAGAAAAAATACTTAATTTTACCACTAAAATGTTGTTTCTCTAGAAACCATCCACGTCGGCATTCGAAGTTGCATCTCCACGCCCTAATTGGGACAGGAAGCACATGAGAGGTTAAAAGGCACCTCCCACGAGCCAGTGTCTTTCCTGTCCCCATGGGGCATGGAGTTTTTTCTCCCTCTATGCTGTGGTGGCGGCAAGGTGCAGCATACTTTTTTCTGTGGATTTTTGCCTGCCGGGCGGCGTTGGTCGGGTGCCTGCTCCTCCTCTGGCCGTCTCTCAGTTTACCCCGGTGGTGTGCTGCTGGGGTGGCTGGGACCGGGCTCTGGCCCTCCGGATCCCCTCCTGGGGTGAAGCAGGCTGGTGACTCCCTGGCCGGCAGCCTTTTCCTAGGGCTGAGCCCGCCAGCCGCTTCCTGTGATGCACGCTGCCTGCGGGAACGGAAGTGACGCCGGGGGCAGAACTTCCGGTCATGCGCTCCTCCGGCGGGAGCACACAGCTTCCAGGTTCCGACCGGCGGGACCTGGTGGGGCAGCGTGCGGGCTCGCAGGTGGGGCCTGCCTGGACCAGCTGCAGGAGGCAGAGAACCTTGAAACACTGGAACAGGCCTTAGGAATGGAAGGCTGCCCTGATGACATCTGACACTGGTAAGCAATAGCTTGTCCTGTAGTCATGTCTTCCTCTGCATCTGCAGAGCCCAATGCTCCCTGGCCACAGTGTGTCTGTAGGGTGCAGGGGCAAAGTCCTTTGTGATGCCCAGTAGGCAGGGCTGATGGGTGCTTCTCTGAGGATGCCCCCAAGACAGTTGCTGGGAAGTCTGCAAAATGCCCTGTCTGTTCTAAGACGTTCCCCTCCAGGTGGAATGAGAAACTCTGCCATACCTGTACTGACAAGATTGTTCGGGCTGAACACCCAACCCTGGCGGATGATTTGTGTTCCATGGTGCAGCAGGAGATTCAGACTTCCCTTGCCTCCCTGTCTCCGTCCACCCCTGTTCCTGGTCCTTCCCCTCCTGAGAAACGGAAACTCTGAAGATGTCAGGGATTCAGACTCTGAGGGCCTCAATGATGTCTCAGCTTCCAAGCAGGCTGACTTTAGGTATTTCCTGTTCCCTTTGAGAACATGGCAGAGCTGATTGGGGCTGTTAGGAGCACCATGGGATTGAATGAGGAATAGGTCCTTCCTTCAGTGCAGGATGAAATGTTTACTGGCCTTCAGTCGGCCAAACTTGTTGGGTTCCTAGTCCATCTTGAATTTGATTTCACAAGAGTAGGAATTCCCTGACAACAGATCCAGGTGTGATCCCGCCCATCGTTTATCTCTTGAGGACAATGAGATTCACTGGGATGTCCCTAACGTGGCTGTGCAGGGTGGCTGTGTGGCAAAAAAGACTGCCCTCCCCTTTGAGGACACTTCCCAGCTTCGGGATCAGATGGATCGAAAAATTGAGAGCTTTTATGAAGCATTCATGGGAGGCGTCCTCTTCCACCATTCAGGCTAACATTGTCTCCACTTGTGTCTCCAGGTCCCTGCTGATGTGGTTGGACCAATTGTCCCATGTTTCTCAGGGCACCCCTAGAGAGGAGCTCATCGCTTCCCTTCCTCTGCTCGGGAAGGCGTCCTGTTCCCTTACTGATGCCTTAGCTGAATCTGTCCGCCTGGCGGCCAGAACCTCGGTCTTGTCTAACTCCGCCAAATGGGCATTGTAGCTAGAGGTGTGGAGGTGATGCCACTTTTAAAATGAGGCTTTGCTCTCTGCCTTTCAAGGGGGACTTAATGTTTGGCCCTGCGCTTGACAAAATTCTGGACAAAGGCATGGACCACAAGGCTCTTCCCGAACAGTAACCCATGCGTAAGCGGTCCTTTCGTCCCTTGGTGCCTCAGGCCTCCCAGCCCAAGGGCAAGGGAAAAGCAGGCAGGTGGAGTTATCAGAAGGGGCGAGGTAAGAATATCCTTGTCCCTGCTCAGCAGCAGCAACCTCACCCCGACTAAGAGTGACTCGGTCCCGGTGGGGGGCAACTCTCTGCCTTTCTTCCCCAGTGGCGGCAGATCACCGATTGCCAGGGGGTCCTGAAGGTCATTTCCGAGGGTCTCCTCAAAGAGTTCGAGTTGCCTCCTCCGCCTGGTTTCCGGGTCACCACCCTGTCTGCTCAGGGTGCCCAGGATCTCTTGTACTCAAAAGTGCAGGAGTTCCTTCACACAAATGTCGTCTCTATTCCCAGCCACGGGGAAAAGGTTGGTCATTGTTCCCGGCTGTTTGTCCGAACCGTGATTCCATTGCTTGGGCTGTACCACCAAATTGCTACAATAGACTTGAAGGACGCGTATTTTCATGTGCCCATTCATCCTCGGCACAGGAAGTTTCTTAAGTTCGCCATCCTGTACAAGGGGGAAGTCCTTCAGTTTAACGTTCTCCCCTTCGGGATCTCCTTGGCACCCCGGATTTTCTCCAAAATCATGGCGGAGGTTGTTGCCTTCATTCGGGGTCGCGGCATCTGTTTGGTGCCTTATCTGGATGACTTCTTTCTCATTTCTCCTTCACCTTAATCCCTCAGGAGCAGTGTGGAGGAGTCCCTGCATATTCTTCGGTTCCTGGGTTGGATCCCCAACTTCCTGAAATCCCAGCTGCAACCCTCCTCCATGACACGGTTTCTGGGAGTGTTGCTGGATTCCAACCAGCAGGCATCCTTTCTCCCAGAAGACCACAGATTGACCGTTCTGAACAAGATTTCATCCCTGCAGTGCCAGGCGTCTCCCACCCTTCTTGCAGCGCTGTCGGCTCTGGGTTCCATGAAGTCCTGCATCCCGTCTGTCATGTGGGCTCAGGCTCACTCTCGGGTCCTACAAGCAAACGTCCTGCCTTATTGAGACAGGCTACCTTCATCCCTGAATCAACGGGTTTGCCACCCTGGGGCCGTCTCCTCGTCCCTCCTCTGGTGGTTAGACCTCTACAATCTGCAGCGGGGGGTTTTCTGGGCTCAGACTCCTCTTGTAACGCTTCCTACATATGCCAGCCAGAGTAGGTGGGGAGGTGTGGTGGGTCGCACCCCACTCCAAGGCGTCTGGAGTCGTGCCATCAGTTCCCAGTCTTCCAATTACCGGGAGCTGAGAGCAGTAGAGGAGGCCCTTCTGACTGCTCAATCTCAACTCAAGGGATCTCCCGTCCTTGTATACTGGGACAAGGTCACTACTGTGGCACGCCTCCATCACCAGGGTGGCACAATGTCCAGTTCCCTGACTTCTGTGTCCGCCTGGCTCTTCCTCTGGGCCGAACAGTTCCTACTGTGGCTCTCTTACGTCCACCTGAAGGGGTTCCTGAACCTTCAGGTGGATTTTCTCAGTCGCTGGGATGTCCACCCGGGAGAATGGAGTCTGGATAAAGCGGTGTTTTACTCCCTGGTCGCACGATGGGGCACTCCCGCGATCGACCTATTTGCATCCAGCGCAAATCGAAAGGTCGCAACATTTTTCTCCCTGAACCATCTGGACGAGGCTGGGGGATATGCGTTCTCCCAGCCTTGGGATTTTCCTCTGGCTTACACTTTTACTCCAATTCCCCCTTCTCGCAAGAACCCTGAAGAAGATCAGGGTAGACTGAATCCCCACTATCCTGGTGGCCCCGCTGTGGCCGAGGAGAAGTTGGTACCATCTGATGGTGGCACTCAAAGTCGACGGTGCGGTCATCCTGAGTCCGGACCCCAACTTGTTGTCTCAGGGTCACCTGTTCCATCCTGATCCGCAGAAGCTCCGCTTAGCTGCATGGCTTCTGAGGCCCGGGTGCTGAGGGCTCAAGGCCTGTCTGAAAACTTGGTAGCCACCTTCCAGAAGAATCGCAAACCGGTCACTAACGCAATCTATAATAAGATTTGGAAGAAATTTTCCTCCTGGTGTGGCTCCAGCCCTCCTGATCCACTACAGCCAATATTCTGGACCTTCTTCAGAATAGTTTGGACCTCGGTCTTAAACCCAGCACACTGAAAGTACAGGTTTCGGCTCTCAGTTCCGTGTTTGATGCTGATTTGGCAAATCACCGGTGGATTCGACGTTTCAGGGTGCCCGCTACTTGTATTTGTCCTCGTACTAAGGTCCTTGCACCCTCCTGGGACCTCAGTATTGTCCTGATGGGACTTTCTCAGCCTCCCTATGAACCACTCTTGTCCTCGCTCTTACGACGGTTGTCTCACAAGAAGTCGTGTGGGAGACCTCCAGGCTTTGTCCATCCAGGCACCGTCCCTTCCCGTCCGGAATGACTGCCTTGTTCTTCAACTGGATCCTTCGTTTCTTCCCAAGGTGGTCTCGGATTTCCATCGCTCTCAGGCGAATATTCTTTCTTCCTTCTACCAGCATTCCTGGACCCCTAAGAAGGAAGAGTTTCATGCTTTGGATGTCCGGTGAACAGTTCATTACTTTGACATGACGGCGCCCTGGCGCATCGATCCCAATCTCTTTGTCCAGCCCTTTGATCAACATAAGGGCAAGAAGATGTCTAAGAGTACTATAGCCAACTGGATTAAGAAGGCCATTACAGAGTCCTACCTTTCCCAGCAGCTACAAGCAAATTCGGAGTTTACTGCCCATTCCACCCAGTCTACCGCTGTCTCCTTGGCTGAACGGGCAGAGACTTCTCCTGAGCAGATCTGCACAGCTGCTACCTGGTCATCCTTGCATACCTTCATGAAACACTACCGTCTGGACCTGGGTTTCAGTAGGAATTTGGCTTTTGGCAGGAAGGTCCTGCCGGCCATAGTCCCACCCTAGATATTTATTCGTTGGTATACCTCCTATGCTGTCGTGGATGGTTCCTAGAGAAAATAGAATTATTCTTACAGTTAATTCGGTTTCTAGGATACCTTCCACGACAGCACTTAATTCCCTCCCTGTTATTCCTTGCATGTTGTACTATGTACTGTTGTTTACTCTCATTTAATGGTTCTTTCTAAGACACTGGCTAGTGGAAGATGGGAGGGGCTTTTTAACCTCTCTTGTGCTTCTTGTCCCTAATAGGGCGTGGAGAGGCAACCTCCTATGCTGTCGTGGAAGGGCCCTAGAAACCGAATTAACGGTAAGAAGAATTCTATTTTTAGCCCCAGACTTTACATTTTCACGAAGGGAAATATGTAATGATTTTTAACTAATTGTTACACAATTTCTTGTGAACGTGGCAATATCCCATATGTGACTCTACAGTACTGTTTGGCCACAGAGTAAGACCTGAGAGGGAAGGAGCGCTATTTGATTCTTGGAGTGCAGATTTTCCTTGAATAGTTTGCTGACTCCATGTACAGAGCCCCCAAATGCCAGAGGAGAAGGCAGAACCCCCCCCCCCCCCTCAAGTGATACAAATTTGGAGATTATAGTCATCTAGGCATTAATCTATGGGTGTAGTGATGATTTTGACTTCATGGGTGTTTTCCATGAATAAGCAGCAATGGATGTTATAGAGTGAAAATGTAAATCTGCCATTGTGGGGCCAATACACTGTGCCCAGTTTGTACTTCTGGAGATATGCGCCCCGTAAATTAATTGGGGTTCCTCGCTACCGTAATGACAAACATGGAGTTTTAACTCTGGTTTATGCACACTGTGGGGCTCAGAAAGGATGTAGACATTTGGATTTAGGAGTGCGGATTTTACTGAATTTCTTCAGTAAAGAGCCATAGCACTTTATCAGAGCCTTTGTGCTACCAGTGACATGGAAAACCCCATATATTTAACAGATGACGAACCTGAGTGAGGAGCTGTTTTCTTTGGGTTGAGTAGAAGTTTTTATGGGTACTGGACATCTTGTATCAGTTCACATTTATCCTGTGCTTTATGCTGAATACTGACATTGGGTTTTCATCTAATTCTACAAAATGCATGATTCAGTTGAAACTCCCAACGAATCCATTCATTGATGAGTAAACAGAGTTAGGGCCCTTTCACATCAGCGTTTTTCGTAATTCGCGGCAGATGCGGTGAAAAAACCGCATCTGCCGCGTTTGCCGCATAACCGTTCCACTTGCGGCGCGGTTGCGGTTTTTTTCGCTGCCGCACCTGCCGCAAGTGCAAAACCGCACTTGCCGCATCTGCCGCAAGTCCCCCTATACTTCCTATGGGAAAAACCGCAACCGCGCCGCAAATGGAACGGTTATGCGGCAAACGCGGCAGATGCGGTTTTTTCACCGCATCTGCCGCGAATTACGAAAAACGCTGATGTGAAAGGGCCCTTAGGCTGCATTCACATCAGCGGTTTTCGCTGATCACGGCAGTTGCTGTGAAAAAACTGCAACTGCCGCGATTAACGCACAACGGCTGCACTTGCGGTTCACTTGCGACAAGCCCCACACAATGTCTATGGGGCTTGCGGAAGGTGCGGCAAGTGTGGTGTTGGCACTTGCGGCATACCGCGTTTTTTTTGCGGCCGCACCTGCCGCAAGTGCCGAAACGGCACTTTCCGCACCTTCCGCACACTTACCGCAAAGCCCCATAGACATTGCATGGGGCTTGCCGCAAGTGAACCGCAAGTGCGTCCGTTATGTGGTAATCGCGGCAGTTGCGGTTTTTTCACCGCAACTGCCGCGATCAGCGAAAACCGCTGATGTGAAAGGGGCCTTACTCTGGACTACATCTGGCCTCTGGTTAGCATTTGTCTTTAGAAGTGCACCAAACAGTGATTGACCACACTTTTATGTATACATAAAAACACGGACACCGCCAGATCATACGCCAGACACAGTCCAAAGTGACTTCATCTACTTAATTATATAGAATCTTTTGTTGGGGGTTCTATCCGAATTGCTCATTTTCAGAGATTTAAATGTAAACCCTGGTGTGATGGTGGGTTTACACGTTGCGATATCGGCGTCCAACTCCGACCAAAAGTCACGTGGTTCGGGTGTTGGAGCCGATATCGTTCCTGCGTTGTACGGTGTGAACATCCGATACGATGCAGGAACGATGGCAAACCGATATCGGGGGTCGAATGAGCATGCTATTCAACCGCCCGATATCGGATGCCAGTTGGAGCCGGATCGTCCCGTTTGACAGCCCAACTCCGATGTGTACTGCCACGTCACCCATTCACTCCCATGTTAAATGGTCGTTCCTGGGTTGGTGGGCGTACACATCGTCGGGACGTTGTATCCCGATATCGCAGCATGTAAACCGGCGATGCGATGCAGGGAAAAGCACGCTCAAAAAGCGCACTCCCGCGGCGTTGGATACGATATCGGCCCAATATTGCGACGTGTAAACCCACCATAAGCGCTCAGCATGGAGCACAGGACAAATGTGGACATCTTTTCCCTTTACATATCTTATCTGGGCTAAATGAAGAAAGATGTGAGAAGACCCCTGGGTGATTTTTCATTTTTTCCTCCCCTTCTTCCACGAACCATTTTTTATTTTTTTTTTTGAATGACATCATTAATTTCATCGTGTGATACACTGGAAAGTGAAAAAAAAAACTAACTTGTTTAAAAAAACAAAATGTGAAATTGCACTTTTTTTTTTTTTATTTTTTTTTTTTTTTTTTTTTTTTTGCAATCTACCATGTATATATACTATATAATATGCAGGACACAAATATAATAAAAACAAATATTTCATACATTAAAAAAACATACAAGACAAAAAAAGCACTCACAGTGCAGACACATACTGACCCATGGTGGCTGAGCACTGGGAAAATATTCCCCCAAAACAAATATATAGGTGACATGATACATAATATAAAATATAAATATACACTAAGGGATTTCAAGAATATCATGCTCACCCACCATCACAAAGGCTTCGACGGGTGCGTGGTGGCTGAACATGTAGGACATTTTTGTAACCCTTAGTGCATATTTATATAATGTACTAGATGGTGGCCCGATTCTAATGCATCGGGTATTCTAGAATATGTATGTAGTTGACATGCTGTGACTGACAGAACTTGTTCAGTCAACGTGAGTGAACTACATCTAATATATAATTGCTGTAGCGCACTTCCGTCATTTTCGGCGCTACTTCCGTCGTCGTGGACGTGGCTGCCTAGCAGCCACGCGACCCACGGAGCATTGCCCGCGTAGCTGGCATTGCGAGCCGTTGCCAGGCGCGAGCAATGGCCGCGAGGCGGCCATTGCGAGCCGTTGCTGAGGCGCGAGCAATGGACGCGAAGCGTCCATTGCTAGTCTCCGACCCCGTGGAACGACCGACTAGAGCCGAGCCCCGTGGCCGAAAATAGAACCAGGGGCCCGGCCATAAATTCGCCGAAACACCGCTATGTATCTCTATGGGAAGTGAGGCGCTATTCTGATTGGTCGCTGTGTGCTGCCGGCGACCAAACAGAATAGCGCCTCACTTCCCATAGACATATATAATGGACGACTTTGAGTTTCAAATTTACCGCTGAAAGTGAGGCGCTATTCTGATTGGTCGCTGTGTGCTGCCGGCGACCAATCAGAATAGCGCCTCACTTCCCATAGAGATATAATGGACGAAAAGTCGTCCATTATATCTCTATGGGAAGTGAGGCGCTATTCTGATTGGTCGCTGTGTGCTGCCGGCGACCAATCAGAATAGCGCCTCACTTCCCATGGAAATACATAGCGGTGTTTCGAACAATGCATGGCCGGCCCCTTGGTTCGATTTTCGGCCATGGCGCTCGGCTGTCGCCGGCCCAAGAAAATGCTGCCGCGGCTGCAACGACTCACCTATCTATCTATTTCTATCTATCTATCTATGTATCTATTTCTATCTATCTATCTATCTATCTATCTATCTATCTATCTATCTATCTATCTATCTATGTATCTATATCTATTTCTATCTATCTATGTATCTATATCTATTTATCTATCCATCCATCTATGTATCTATTTCTATCTATCTATGTATCTATTTCTATCTATGTATCTATTTTTATCTATCTATGTATGTATCTATTTCTATCTATCTATCTATGTATCTATTTCTTTCTGTCTATCTATAGATCTGTAGTAAAAAGAAATTGATACCTGAAGCCATTGAGCCATTGATACCTGAAGGCCATTAAAGGCAATTTAACATCTGAAATTTGAGTGCTGCAGCCTTTTTGCATATTTTTATCTATCTATGTATCTATTTTTATCTATCTATCTATCTATCTATCTATCTATCACTATATCTATCTATCAGATAGATAGATAGAAAGAAATAGATACATAGATAGAAAGAAATAGATACATAGATAGATAGAAATAGATACATAGATAGATAGAAATAGATACATAGATAGAAATAGATACATAGATAGAAATAGATACATAGATAGAAATAGATACATAGATAGAAATAGATACATAGATGGATGGATAGATAAATAGATATAGATACATAGATAGAAATAGATACATAGAAATAGATACATAGATAGATAGAAATAGATACATAGATAGAAATAGATACATAGATAGAAATAGATACATAGATAGAAATAGATACATAGATAGAAATAGATACATAGATAGAAATAGATACATAGAAAGAAATAGATACATAGATAGAAATAGATACATAGATAGAAATAGATACATAGATAGAAATAGAGATAGAAATAGATAGAAATAGATAGAAATAGATAGAAATAGATAGAAATAGATAGAAATAGATAGATATAGAGATAGATAGATATAGATACATAGATAGATAGATATAGATACATAGATAGAAATAGATACATAGATAGATAGAAATAGATACATAGATAGATAGAAATAGATACATAGATAGATAGATATAGATACATAGATAGATAGATAGAAATAGATACATAGATAGATCGATAGATATAGAGATAGATAGGTGAGTCGTTGCAGCCGCGGTAGGTCCATTGCGATTTTCTTGGGCCGGCGACAGCCGAGCGCCGTGGCCGAAAATCGAACCAATGGGCCGGCCATGCATTGTTCAAAACACCGCTATTAATCTCTATGGGAAGTGAGGCGCTATTCTGATTGGTCGCTGTGTGCTGCCGGCGACCAATCAGAATAGCGCCTCACTTCCCATAGAGATATAATGGACGAAAATTCACACGCCAGCACACAGCGACCAATGAGAATAGTGCCTCACTTCCCATAGAGATACATAGCGGTGTTTCGAACAATGCATGGCCGGCCCCTTGATTCGATTTTCGGCCACGGCGCTCGGCTGTCGCCGGCCCAAGAAAATCGCAATGGACCTACCGCGGCTGCAACGACTCACCTATCTATCTATCTATCTAGACAAAGTTAGAAGCAGCGTGTAATGCTGGTGTAGTACAGAGTGCAAAGCTATCTATCTATCTATCTATCTATCTATCTATCTATCTATGTATCTATTTCTATCTATCTATGTATCTATTTCTTTCTATCTATCTATGTATCTATTTCTATCTATCTATCTATCTATCTATCTATCTATCTACTGACAAATGTCGCAGCACTTATAGATGTTTATTCCAGCTTGCAAAAGGTACAATGGCAACGTTTCAGGCCCCCACGCCCTTATTCCTGCCTCCTAGAACCAGTGATACTAAAAAAAATCTATACTGCTCTTTAAAAATCTGAGGGGATGATCTAAGTGGTTTTGGGTTTTATTAAGTGGCTACATTCAGCTTGTAATTGACATTCAAACCCCCCGGTTTTAATGTACCTAATCTTTTGATCCATCTAAGCTCTTTCTCCAATAGCAGTTTTTCTCTATCTCCTCCCCGTCTTAACTGTGGGACACTATCAATTATTCTACACTTAAGATCCCTTTCATTATGTTCCGCCTCTACAAAATGTTTAGGTATAGGTAGATTCTGTTGTTTCTGTCGGATGCTACATCTATGCAAATTCATCCGTACCTTGAACTCTAGGGTTGTTTCCCCCACATAGAACAACTTACAGGGGCACTCTAGCAGGTACACCACGTACTCTGAACTGCAAGTGTAGAAGTTTTTTATCTTATACCTTTTCCCCTTTACTTCAAAGGAATCCCCTTTTATCATGTGTGAGCAGTTAACGCAGTTCACACAGGGGTAACAACCTGTCTATTTTTCTATAGTTGACTGGGTGCTTTTTTTCAAACTGCCTATATCTGAATGTACTAACTGGTCCTTAAGAGACCTACCTTTTCTAAAAGAAAAAAGGGAGGGATTTCTAAATTCCTCTATCTCTGGCAATCCCTGTCCGAGAATCTTCCAGTTTTTCTTTACTACTTTTGTTATCTCGTTAGATTCTTCCCCATAGGTGGTTACTACGGTATCCTCTTTCGTATACCTAACTTTCTTTTATTATCTTGGTTTAAGCTTTTCTCCCTTTGTTCTCTCAATAGTTCTATTGGGTATTCCCTACCCTGGAATTTCAACAACAGTTCATCTATGGTTTTCTCTCTTTCTATGTTGTCACTCACTATTCGCCTCACTCTCTGGATTTGTCCATTGGGTATTGCTCTCTTCATACCCGGGGGGTGATGGCTTTGAAAGTGGAGTAACTTGTTTTTATCAGTCTCTTTTACATGTAAGGAGGTTGTTAGGCTAGTACCTATATGTTTTACCAACACATCCAGGAACTGCAAGCTATCTTTTGACTGGACCATAGTAAATTTAATCGTGGTATCCACCGTATTCAGATACTCAAAAAATCTTGTAAATTTTCGGTGGTACCCCTCCAGAGGAGGAACATCGATGTATCTCCACCATTCTACCACTCTCTCAAAATGGTGTGACACATAGACGTGTTCCTCCTCCAGAGTCGCCATGGTTACATTTGCGTAAGAACACGCCATGTGCGCACCCATGGCTGTGCCCCTCTTTTGTTTATAAAACGTGTCCCCGAACATGAAATAATTCTGTGTTAGACATATCTCTAATAACTGCAAAAACATATTTTTACTTTCTGGGGAGTAACTTGTAGTATCAAGTTGCTGACTGACGGCTCTAAGCCCTTTTTTGTGCCGTATCGATGTGTATAACGAGGTCACATCGAAAGAGACCAAAATGTCATCCTCCTGTACTTCTAAAGTTTTCAATTTTTCCAAAAACTGTGTTGTATCCCGTATGTATGATTTAGCTGCCACAGCTAATGGACTCATGATCTTATCAAGGAATATGCCGATATTGTTAAAAACTGAGTCTATACCAGCTACTATCGGTCTCCCAGGAGGGCTATCTAATGACTTGTGTATTTTAGGGATTATGTACAAGACTGGTGTCTTTGGGTTCTTTATTAATAGATACTCCATTAGGTTCTGATCTATGATGCCCCCCCTCCTGGCTTCCTCTAAAATTGTTATTTCTTTTTGGATTTCAAATTTTGGGTCTCTTTCCAACCTCTTATATACCTCCTCGTCGCTTATCTGCCTTGTCACTTCCTCAAGATATTTTCGTTTATCCATGACGACGACTGCTCCGCCTTTATCGGCTGGTTTTATTATGAGGTCGCCGTCATGGATTAATTCTTATAGTGCTCTATACTCCTCTTTTGCTACACTTAGGGCCAGAAATATTTGGACAGTGACACAATTTTCGCGAGTTGGGCTCTGCATGCCACCACATTGCATTTGAAATGAAACCTCTACAACAGAATTCAAGTGCAGATTGTAACGTTTAATTTGAAGGGTTGAACAAAAATATCTGATAGAAAATGTAGGAATTGTACACATTTCTTTACAAACACTCCTTATTTTAGGAGGTCAAAGGTAATTGGACAAATAAACATAACCCAAACAAAATATTTTTATTTTCAATATTTTGTTGCGAATCCTTTGGAGGCAATCACTCCCTTAAGTCTGGAACCCATGGACATCACCAAACGCTGGGTTTCCTCCTTCTTAATGCTTTGCCAGGCCTTTACAGCCGCAGCCTTCAGGTCTTGCTTGTTTGTGGGTCTTTCCGTCTTAAGTCTGGATTTGAGCAAGTGAAATGCATGCTCAATTTGGGGTTAAGATCTGGTGATTGACTTGGCCATTGCAGAATGTTCCACTTTTTTGCACTCATGAACTCCTGGGTAGCTTTGGCTGTATGCTTGGGGTCATTGTCCATCTGTACTATGAAGCGCCGTCCAATCAACTTTGCAGCATTTGGCTGAATCTGGGCTGAAAGTATATCCCGGTACACTTCAGAATTCATCCGGCTACTCTTGTCTGCTGTTATGTCATCAATAAACACAAGTGACCCAGTGCCATTGAAAGCCATGCATGCCCATGCCATCACGTTGCCTCCACCATGTTTTACAGAGGATGTGGTGTGCCTTGGATCATGTGCCGTTCCCTTTCTTCTTCAAACTTTTTTCTTCCCATCATTCTGGTACAGGTTGATCTTTGTCTCATCTGTCCATAGAATACTTTTCCAGATCTGAGCTGGCTTCTTGAGGTGTTTTTCAGCAAATTTAACTCTGGCCTGTCTGTTTTTGGAATTGATGAATGGTTTGCATCTAGATGTGAACCCTTTGTATTTACGGTCATGGAGTCTTCTCTTTACTGTTGACTTAGAGACAGATACACCTACTTCACTGAGCGTGTTCTGGACTTCAGTTGATGTTGTGAACGGGTTCTTCTTCACCAAATAAAGTATGCGGCGATCATCCACCACTGTTGTCATCCGTGGACGCCCAGGCCTTTTTGAGTTCCCAAGCTCACCAGTCAAGTCCTTTTTTCTCAGAATGTACCCAACTGTTGATTTCGCTACTCCAAGCATGTCTCCTATCTCTCTGATGGATTTTTTCTTTTTTTTCAGCCTCAGGATGTTCTGCTTCACCTCAATTGAGAGTTCCTTTGACCGCATGTTGTCTGGTCACAGCAACAGCTTCCAAATGCAAAACCACACACCTGGAATCCACCCCTGACCTTTTAACTACTTCATTGATTACAGGTTAACGAGGGAGACGCCTTCAGAGTTAATTGCAGCCCTTAGAGTCCATTGTCCAATTACTTTTGGTCCCTTGAAAAAGAGGAGGCTATGCATTACAGAGCTATGATTCCTAAACCCTTTCTCCGATTTGGATGTGGAAACTCTCATATTGCAGCTGGGAGTGTGCACTTTCAGCCCATATTATATATATAATTGTATTTCTGAACATGTTTTTGTAAACAGCTAAAATAACAAAACTTGTGTCACTGTCCAAATATTTCTGGCCCTAACTGTATATTAGGTTTTTTTAAGGTTGTTTCCATACTTTGTCTAAGTTTTTCTATGTCCCTCTTCACTGCAGTCACAAACGCTTCTATTGCCGGTACTGAATCCGTGGGTGTAAAATCACTTTTTTTATATAATCCTACATCAGTCAGATTTATCTCGCTTTCCCTTTTCTGTATTCTGGTATCCTTGTTATTAAACCAATGTTTAAGTTTGATGCTCCTAAACATCCTGTGCATGTCAACATCTAAATTAAACCAATCAACATGTGTTGTTACATTAAAGCTTAAACCCTTATTGAGTATACTATGTTGGTTATCAGTCAGTTCTTTGCCAGAAATATTTACCACTAACTCTGGTTTTTCCTTGTATTCCGCTGATATTGCTTCGCTTTTTCTTTCTTTTTTTTGGCTCCTGTAATAGCGCCGTCCTCCTCTTCTTCTCCGTGCAGCTTGTCCAGGTCTAAATGGGTTAGAATCAGATTTATTTACAATAGGTCTTGCATATTTATCATACAGTCTTTTCCTTTTGGTATAACCTTTCTTTTGCCACTTCTCCTTTTGCCAGTTGTACACCTGTCCTGCTGTGTAATCCTCTGCATCTCGTGCCCACTTTTGCCTTTTAGTCTCTTCCACCTCTTTTCTAGTCTTCTCAACCTTTGTTTTTATCTGCTCTTTAAATTTTGTAAAATCCTCTTCTTTCATCAAGGCTTTTATTTGTATCTCCATATCTCTGTTCTCACATCCGACTTTCTGAATCTCTTCTTGCAAATATTCTAAGTTTAACAACATCACATCCATTGCATACTTATTTGAAAGCATTGTAAACTTCTGGCAAAAGGATGTGTCTCCCTCAAAGTAGGGCGTATACTGGATCATAGACCCCTCGGGATCCTTTTTGCCTTATAGTACTGTCCCAACATTAACTGGTGTAATTCCAAAGACATTAATTTCTTACAGCTATTTTCATATCTTCTTTTCAAATTATTAATAGATGGAATGCTTAGAAAGTCGACCTCTCCCTCCAATCCTCTTAATATCCTCTCCTCGTCTTTCACAGTATAGATTAATGTACCTGTGTCCATCATGTCTGATGCTGCACCTTGCTTGTCTCCAGTAGGGTAATACGTACTATGCAAAAATAGGAGCAGCAAGTGACGCTGGATATCCTGGGTGCAGAGCGACCCCCACATTCCTCAATGCGTTTCAATATACTGACAAATGTCGCAGAACTCCTTTGGCGATGCTTATAGATGTTTATTCCAGCTTGCAAAAGGTACAATGGCAACGTTTCAGGCCCCCACGCCCTTATTCCTGCAGGAATAAGGGCGTGCGGGCCTGAAACGTTGCCATTGTACCTTTTGCAAGCTGGAATAAACATCTATAAGCATCGCCAAAGGAGTGCTGCGACATTTGTCAGTAGATAGATAGATAGAAATAGATACATAGATAGATAGAAATATATACATAGATAGATAGAAATAGATACAGATATAGATAGATAGAAATAGATACATAGATAGATAGATAGAAAGAAATAGATACATAGATATAGATACATAGATAGAAATAGATACATATTTACATAGATAGAAATAGATACATAGATAGATAGAAATAGATATAGAGATAGATAGGTGAGTCGTTGCAGCCGCGGTAGGTCCATTGCGATTTTCTTGGGCCGGCGACAGCCGAGCGCCGTGGCCGAAAATCGAACCAAGGGGCCGGCCATGCATTGTTCGAAACACCGCTATGTATCTCTATGGGAAGTGAGGCGCTATTCTCATTGGTCGCTGTGTGCTGGCGTGTGAATTTTCGTCCATTATATCTCTATGGGAAGTGAGGCGCTATTCTGATTGGTCGCTGTGTACTGCCGGCGACCAATCAGAACAGCGCCTCACTTCCCATAGAGATATAATGGACTAAAAAATTCGTCCATTATATCTCTATGGGTAGTGAGGCGCTATTCTGATTGGTCCCGGCAGCACACAGCGACCAATGAGAATAGTGCCTCACTTCCCATAGAGATACATAGCGGTGTTTCGAACAATGCATGGCCGGCCCCTTGGTTCGATTTTCGGCCACGGCGCTCGGCTGTCGCCGGCCCAAGAAAATCGCAATGGACCTACCGCGGCTGCAACGACTCGCCTATCTATCTCTATCTATCTATCTATATATCTATCTATCTATGTATCTATTTCTATCTATGTATCTATCTATATCTATCTATCTATATATCTATCTATCTATATCTATCTATATCTATCTATCTATCTATCTATCTATCTATTTCTATCTATCTATGTATCTATTTCTATCTATTTATATCTATCTATATCTATCTATATCTATCTATGTATCTATTTCTTTCTATCTATGTATCTATTTCTTTCTATCTATCTATGTATCTATTTCTATCTATCTATGTATATTTCTTTCTATCTATCTATGTATCTATTTCTATCTATCTATGTATCTATCTATATCTATCTATCTATCTATCTCTATCTCTCTATCTATCTCTCTCTCTATCGCTCTATCTATCTATATCTATCTATCTATATCTATATCTATCTATCTATATCTAAATCTATCTATATCTATCTATCTCTATATCTTTCTATCTATCTATCTATATCTATCTATCTATCTATCTCTATCTCTATATCTTTCTATCTATCTATATCTATCTATATCTATCTATCTCTATATCTTTCTATCTATCTATCTATCTATCTATATCTATCTATATCTATCTCTATATCTTTCTATCTATCTATCTATATCTCTATCTATCTATATCTAAATCTAGCGACGTTTCGGTCTGTAATGACCTTCTTCCAGCCAGGCTGGAAGAAGGTCATTACAGACCGAAACGTCGCTACTTTATACCTGAAGGCCATTAAAGGCGAGGAAACATCCGAACTTTGAGTGCTGCAGCCTTTATTTTACGTCTATTATCTAGTATAGGTGGCTGGATACCACCTAAAGGACTGACAAGCACCTAGCAAGTCTGCTATAAAAAAAGAACCGCTGCTCAATAATATTTCTTTTACTTTATATCTAAATCTATCTATATCTATCTATCTATCTATCTATCTATCTATCTATCTATCTATCTATATCTATATATCTCTATCTCTATATCTTTCTATCTCTATATCTATCTATCTATATCTATCTATAGTAAAAAGAGAAAATATTGAGCAGTGGTTCCTATTTAGCAGGATGCTTGGTGCCAATCAGTCCTGGAAGGTGGTGTCCAGCCACCTATACTAGACAAAAATTTGCAAAAAGGCTGCAGCACTCAAATTTCAGGTGTTATATTGCCTTTAATGGCCTTCAGGTATCAAGGCAACGTTTCGGTCCTCAGACCTTCTTCCAGCAGTCACTTAGGGCAAATGCTGGGGATTTTATACATCCTCCTATGTCAAACCTTATTATTCAATTAAAAGTTTTACAATCATTTTACAGTGCATCAATAACTTACATTAGTGTTGCATCTTACATAGTGATTCCTATACATGCTCCTGTAGTCACCAACTATATTTATACAGTATAGATCTCTCTACTTAGTTTCATGAACAAGGTCAAATGCAGCCCAGGTGCCCGCTTAATTACATGTAGTTGTTGTAATGCACTAGCACGGCGTGTTAATTGCCATGTGCAGCCGCTCTCCAGCCGCGCGCCGCCATTACGGCGTTGTTTACATGTTTTCGTTCATGCGTGCGTGCGATGCGCGTCCCTGGTTACAAAACTTAACCGGAATCGCTTCCAGCGCCATCTTAGCCGACTCGCGCATGCGCTGTACGATTACAGCGTTTGGCCATGCGCGTTTCTAAATCCTCCCTTCCTATGTCTGTGCTTGTTGTAAACTAGTCAAATTACATAAAAAAGTTATTAAATCCACCTTATGTGTGCTTTACTCATAAAGTGTATCATATAAATAGTGTTATTAGGTGAATTTAGTGTTAATTGTCATTAAGGTCTCTTTTTAAAGTGACAGTGCAATTTTACTATTTTTCTTATATTCTCAATTTTTCCTTAGTATTTTTCTCTCAAACTTTTGCCTCAAATCTCCTATACAGGAGAGTTATAGGGATAGTTAATCTATATCAAAAAAAAATTTTTTTTATGTGACTTAACACATGTATATTTATATACACCATGGCCAGGGGCGTAACTAGAACTGGCAGGGCCCCATAGCAAACTTTTGAACGGGGCCCCCTCCAAGACACGCCCCCAATGACACGCCCCCTTCAAGACACACCCCCTTACCGAATCAGTGTTAACAGTCTGACGCCACCCAGTTTACCGTATATACTCGTGTATAAGCCGACCCCCCTACTTTTGCCCCAAAACCTGGGAAAACCTATTGACTCGTGTATAAGCCGAGGGTGGACCCCAGCATAGGTATACAGCCCCCAGCAGTGTGGTATACAGGCCTCCCCAGTGGTAGTATACAGCAGCCTCCCCAGTGGTATATACAGGCCCCAGCAGTATATACAGTAGCCCCAGTGGTATACAGCAGCCTCCCCAGTGGTATATACAGGCCCCAGCAGTATATACAGTAGCCCCAGTGGTATACAGCAGCCTCCCCAGTGGTATATACAGCAGCCCCAGTGGTATACAGCAGCCTCCCCAGTGGTATATACAGCAGCCCCAGTGGTATACAGCAACCTCCCCAGTGGTATATACAGCAGCTCCAGTGGTATACAGCAACCTCCCCAGTGGTATATACAGGCCCCAGCAGTATATACAGCAGCCCCAGTGGTATACAGAAACCTCCCCAGTGGTATATACAGGCCCCAGCAGTATATACAGTAGCCCCAGTGGTATACAGCAGCCTCCCCAGTGGTATATACAGGACCCAGCAGTATATACAGCAGCCCCAGTGGTATACAGCAGCCTCCCCAGTGGTATATACAGGCCCCAGCAGTATATACAGCAGCCCCAGTGGTATACAGCAGCCTCCCCAGTGGGTATATACAGGCCCCCAGTGGGTATATACAGTCAGGGCCCCAGTGGGTATATACAGTCAGGGCCCCAGTGGGTATATACAGTCAGGGCCCCAGTGGGTATATACAGTCAGGGCCCAGTGGGTATATACAGTCAGGGCCCCAGTGGGTATATACAGTCAGGGCCCCAGTGGGTATATACAGTCAGGGCCCCAGTGGGTATATACAGTCAGGGCCCCAGTGGGTATATACAGGCCCCCAGTGGGTATATACAGTCAGGGCCCCAGTGGGTATATTCAGGGCCCCAGTGGGTATATACAGGCCCCCAGTGGGTATATACAGTCAGGGCCCCAGTGGGTATATACAGGGCCCCAGTGAGTATATACAGGCCCCCAGTGGGTATATACAGTCAGGGCCCCAGTGGGTATATACAGGGCCCCAGTGAGTATATACAGGGCCCCAGAGAGTATATACAGGCCCCCAGTGGGTATATACAGGCCCCCAGTGGGTATATACAGGCCCCAGTGGGTATATACAGGCCCCCAGTGGGTATATACAGCCCCCAGTGGGAATATACAGGCCCCCAGTGGGAATATACAGGCCCCCAGTGGGTATATACAGTCAGGGCCCCAGTGGGTATATACAGGGCCCCAGTGAGTATATACAGGCCCCCAGTGGGTATATACAGGCCCCCAGTGGGTATATACAGTCAGGGCCCCAGTGGGTATATACAGGGCCCCAGTGAGTATATACAGGCCCCCAGTGGGTATATACAGGCCCCCAGTGGGTATATACAGGCCCCCAGTGGGTATATACAGTCAGGGCCCCAGTGGGTATATACAGGGCCCCAGTGAGTATATACAGGGCCCCAGTGAGTATATACAGGCCCCCAGTGGGTATATACAGGCCCCAGTGGGTATATACAGGCCCCCAGTGGGTATATACAGGCCCCCAGTGGGAATATACAGGCCCCCAGTGGGAATATACAGGCTCCCAGTGGGAATATACAGGCCCCCAGTGGGAATATACAGGCCCCCAGTGTGTATATACAGGTCCCCCACTCCTCCTCTGCTGCACACGTCACCTGTAAAGGAATACATCATACTTACTTATCTCTGCCGGCTGCCGCTGTCACCGCTCTGCACCGCGCTCCGTCTTCATCTGGCTTCTTCCTGGTTGTGACCGCCGGGCGCAGGCAATGACGTCACAACCAGGAAGAAGCCGGATGAAGACGGAGCGCGGTGCAGAGCGGCGGCAGCCGGCAGAGATAAGTAAGTATGATGTATTCCTTTACAGGTGACGTGTGCAGCAGAGGAGTGGGGGGCCTGTATATACACACTGGGGGGGGCCTGTAGCTGACCGGATAGCAGCGTAGCGGCGCTGGGTCCGGGCCCCCCACAAGGGCCGGGCCCCAAAGCGACCGCTACGTCTGCTATGCCGGTAGTTACGCCCCTGACCATGGCTCTTTTATGTATATAATGCATTAGGTTCCCAGTTTAGAGCGCATCCCATTTTTGGGTTGTAGCACTCCCCTGTCAGTACGGTGTCCAGGGCGATAACTCCCTTTGCACCACCTGCCCAAGAAAAACCACGGATTCCCTACATTCAAATATACTTTAGCCATTGGTATTACTTTATAACAATTCAATACTCTATCAATAAGGCAAAAAGTAGAGAAAAAATATTTTTAAATATATTTATTAGTCTTTTTTTATTATAAGGTGCATTTTTAGTGCATCAAATTAATAAGTGCAATATATGTGCAGAAATTCATTCTAAAAATATTACCGTATCTTAAAAAGATTTTTTAGTGTACATAGGGGAAATCTCTATTTCTAAGTTTACGCTGTTCAGAGATTATGTGATTCATCCACGAATATATGGTTAATTGCAGGCACCCAGTGTGCAAGTGTCCCATTCCTCATGATTTCTTCCTATAAACAAAAGGATAGAAATACAACAATAAATAATAAATTAGATAAATCATACTTGTACAAAACCGTATTAGGACTACAATACTTTTACATTTAGTGACAGTGCATTAAAGTGGCTAAAATACACAGGATTTTAAATGAGATCCATTTTCTAAAGTGCTGTATGTAATTTAAAATCAACATTGAGTCCCTCCGGCTTTAGAGTTTGCAACCTATGAATCCATTCCAATTCTTTGATTTTTAATAGCTTAACCCTCTCTCCACCTCTTCTGGGCATTAACACTGTGTCAATTAGTCTGAATTTTAGGTCCTTTTCCTTGTGGTTAGCTTCAGAAAAATGCTTTGACACTGGTAGATTCATAATTTTTTTACGTATCGTGTAGCGATGGTGGCTGATTCTTATTTTAAAATCAAGCGTGGTTTCCCCTATGTACCACAAGTGGCAGGGGCACTCCAAGAGGTATATGACATGATCAGAGTTACAAGTTAAAAAATGTTTAATTTGGTATTCCGTTCCTGTTTTTGGGTGGCGAAATTTGTTCCCTTTGATCATAAACGAACAGTTGATACAACTGACACAAGGATAGCACCCAGTTCTCTTTTCTCCTGTTAATGTAGGCTGTCTGCCTATTTTCATTGTGCCAATGTCAGATCTAACCAGTAGATCCTTCAAATTTTTCCCTTTCCTATATGACACCAGGGGTAGGCTCTTGTATTCCTCAATTTGGGGTAAACATTTCTCCAACATACTCCAATGTTTTGGAACTATGTTCACTATATTTCTTGTTTCTTCTCCATATGTTAATGTTAGAGGGATCCTTTTTATTTTATTCTTTTTAACTACCGTACATGCTAATTTATTTTTTTGTTGTTTAAGGATAGCATTTGGATATCCCCTTTGCCTAAACTTCTCAATTAACTTCTCTATCTCAAGATGTTTGTCTTCCTCATTACTCACAATTCGGTTGACTCTGATCATCTGTCCCAATGGAATTGCTTTTTTGAAACTACTTGGATGGCCACTGGTGTAGTGGAGAAGCTTGCTTTTATCAGTGGCCTTTATGAAAAGTGTTGTTTCAATTTGGCCCTCTTTCAAAAAAACCTTAACATCTAAGAATTGCATCTCTGTTGAGGAATGCACCTCTGTGAATTTTATTGTCTCATCTATGGTGTTCATGTAATTGAAAAAAGATAGAAGGTCTTCTTCACTTCCCTTCCATATGATGAAAATATCGTCCACATATCTCCACCACTTCTCTACAGAGAAGTGGTGGGATGTGTAGACGTAATTCTCCTCCAAATAGACCATAACTGCCCCCGCATATGAGCATGCCATACGGGCACCCATAGCGGTGCCCATCAATTGTAAAAAGAAGTCATCTCCAAACATAAAATAAATTTGTTTGAGAACTACCTCCAGCAAGTCTATGATCAATTGTTTGCATGGATCAGTGTATTCGGTAGTTTTTAAAAAATCTGCAATTACTCTGATTCCCATTTCATGTCTAATTGACGTGTATAATGTTACATCGAACGAAACTAATATATATTCGTTAATCCCCATAAATTTGGTTTGCTCCTTATACCTCACTAGATTTTCTAGGAAGTGTCCTGTATCCTTAATATACGATTTTCCCTCATTTGCAAAAGGACTCATGACTTTCTCCAGAAAAATTCCAATATTGTAGAATATAGAATTTATTCCTGCCACAATGGGTCTTCCTGGTGGATCGATTAGTGATTTATGAATTTTAAGAACCAGTGTTAGCATATGTACACCACTGGTAGTAGCTGAGTGCTGCAGAGAGTTTTTATCTAGTATTTTGATCCAGCGTCCCTGCTGGCACCAGTTCACATTGTCTGTGAGTGCTGTGCAGTTTTTTTCTCTTTTGTATCGTGTGGAGTGGCTGGCTCCATTTCTGCAATGTGCACCCTCATTGCCTACAGGTGATCTAGGGTATAGATGGTGTCCTCCCACTTAGTAGTGGGGTCGGGTGGACAAGGAGGACTTGGGTGTCAGCGTTAGGCCTCATCGTGCCTGAAGTCACTTTGTCGCAGTCGATGAGCAAGCAGACATTGGCCAATGTGTGTACTAAGAGCTTCAGGTTTTAAAAAAATATAAGAATTTTGAGTTTTTTGAAAAAAACGTAAGTTTTTAAATTTGTTCTCATATATATTTAGCTTGTTAGCATATGTACACCACTGGTAGTAGCTGAGTGCTGCAGAGAGTTTTTATCTAGTATCTCTATATCTATCTATCTCTATCTCTATCTCTATCTCTATATGTCTGTCTATCTATCTATCTCTATCTATAAAAACACAGAAAAACGAAACAGCACAGTAGCACACAATTGGGTGCAAGGCCCTCCTACCACTTCACTGGCACTTATTAGGATGAAAAAATGAAGGGCAGCACTTCCTTTAGTGTATCCATGTGGGTTTATTTGTCCTAGGACTGCGAAGTTTCGGCACACAGCCTTCCTCAAGCAGTGACAAACAGATCTAGTGCTCACATATATATAGCTCCCATGCAAGGGGCTTACAATAATACAATTAGTGCAATTTAGTACAAAAGTTTCATATACAGTTAACATTTACTAACAGTACGTGATAATCAGTGCAAAATAAAGTGCATACAGTGATATTATATATATCTATCTATCTATATCTATCTATCTATCTATATCTATATATATATATATCTATCTATATCAATCTATATCTACCTATGGCAAAGCGGCCATTGCGAGCCGTTGCAGGGGCTCCCGCCCCGGCGACGACCGACAAGCGCCGAGCCCGAAAATAGAGCCAAGGGCCCGGCCATAAATTCCTCTAAACACCGCTATGTATCCCTATGGGAAGTGAGGCGCTATGCTGATTGGTCGGCGCACCACACAGCGACCAATCAGCATAGCGCCTCACTTTCAGCGGTAAATTTGAAACTCAAAGTCGTCCATTATATCTCTATGGGAAGTGAAGCGCTATTCTCATTGGTCGCTGTGTGCTGCCGGCGACCAATCAGAATAGCGCCTCACTTCCCATAGACATATAATGGACGACTTTGAGTTTCACATTTTCGATGAAAGTGAGGCGCTATTCTCATTGGTCGCCGGCAGCACACAGCGACCAATGAGAATAGCGCCTCACTTACAGCGGTAAATGTGAAACTCAAAATAATCCATGTATTTGAAGTATGGCGCCATACAGCGCGGCGCTCTTCTGATTGGTCGCCGCCTTCAGCTCGCCGAACAATCGGAATAGCGGCGGCCGCTATGCCGCCATATTTGAAATATACTGAGTAAACTATACACAGATTCTACAATCCCGATGCAATCGCATCGGGCTCACAGCTAGTCTATTATATAATTGTCTAAGGGTATTTTGAGTGTGTCTGTCGCGGAAATCGCGCGCCACACAGAGGCAGCTCATTGGTAGCCGCCTTCGTCTCAGACTATGCAAATAGCGCGTGCTGAACATTCGAATTTCGCGTCAATTTGAAGCCTGGCGGAAGACGGCAGACGGTGGACCCAGGGCACCCAAGCCAGCCGGGAGAGGACCGGCGTTAGCCGTGGCGACCAATCAGAGAAGTAGCACGGCTTGGCGCGCGGTTTGAATGTCGCTCCTCTGATTGGTCGTCGCATTCAGCGCCGACGAATCAGAGGAGCGGCTCACGCCATATTGTATTTGAAATATGGCGCGCGCCGCTATTCTGATTGGTCGCCGCGTTCAGCGCCGACCAATCAGAGGAGCAGCATTTAAACCGTGCACCGCTTCTTTCATTGGTTGCCGCATTCAGCACGCCATGGCGCCATATTTCAAATACACTGTACTCAGTGATAGATTAAAGGAAAACTGTCAGGTCAAAAATCCATATGTAACTATCATTTTCTAATTCCTTTCTCTAAGCTATCTTTATTTATGTATTTCTATTATTTATATTCCCCTCCTATATTCTGTAAACTTCAAATGAAGCGATTCATTCCATCTGTCACTCACAGTGAGTGATCCACTTAGTTCTCTGCTGTACACTCCCCATGAGATGAATATGCATGTCACATTACAGCACAGGAGATCAGTGGGGGCTACATGCTCTTCTCTACCCTCTTTGCAGCAAAATCAAGAGATCAGATAAACACAGGATCTCTCACAGCACACATTCCTATTAAAAGAAACAAATGGAATCTAGACCAAATAAGGCAGACCTTTTAGCTTTCTTTCTGTGTCCTGAACAGAACAGTAGCTCCAGAAAGTAAAACCACACAGCACTGAGAGCAGAGAGAGGAGGGAGGAGAGCGCTGCTGAGGAGGATTGCATAATTACATGACCGTTTATACAGCACAGGACTAATCGTCTTTGCTTATAATGGGACAGGACGGCACAATAATGATTTTATTTTCCTACATTGTAATTAATGTTTCTAATTGTACATGTTATTGTATTACTATTATCGAGTTGTATACTCTTCTTTAATTAATACGCTCAGTAATGTATTCGTGAGCTATCTGTTTTGCATAGTAAATTCAATAAAAATCATTTGAAAACAATAATGATTTTACATGTTTTTAAAAGGTCTGCCCAGGCCCTATTCCAGGGTAATATTAGTATCATACTGAAAATTACCTGACAGTGCCCCTTTAATTATTATATGTATATTTTTCTATATCATCTGATTATTTTAGCAATCTACTTTGGAGTATTGAACATACATATATACAATGTTCTTAATTGCTCCATTTTTCTATTTTGGCATTTACCATTTATGTTACCTATATCTTTGTTTTTGGGGGATATTTTCCCAGTGTTCAGCTAGCATGTTTTAGTATGTGTCTGCACTGTCGGGAGTGCTTTTTTATGTCTTGTATTTTTTTTAATTATATTTGTACATACATGTGTCTTTGTCAGTTTGTTGTATTATACTGTGCCGTACAGGACTACCAATGTTGAGTGGGATAGCAACACTAGGTTGTCATGTTCAGTATACAGTAAAACTGATAGGATGATAACACAATGTATGGGTTGGAGCTGCTTGTGATTCTTAGTTATCTTGATGCGACCACCCATGTTTCTGATGGGGTTATACATTTGTACTTGCACCTTTTATTGGTTAACCTATACACCTTGAGACTGTTTTATTTAGTGTTCATTTACTCTTCAGCAAGTGCATATACGTTTATTTGATTTTTTTTTTTCAGGATATACATCTCTTATTATCTGGGTGTGTGTATATTTAAAGTTTATCATAAATACATGTGTATATTTTTACCCGATGTACTTTTATGTACACTATTGTGCGTGTGTAATCCAGAAATACTTTTTACACCAACACTTCAAATTTCATATCTAAAAAAAAAAAAATCAATAGAAAGTATTTTCTTTAGCATGATTTATTATACAAAATACACTTCTATATAACACACTCAGGTCACTATGAATAGTTTTTGTATATACCGTTTATCATATAAATGGGTATAAATGTGTTTTTTGGCCATTTGTTGTTTTTATGTCTAATATTTTTTCCAGATTGTAATCACAATACATATGTCCTTTGTATATTGTTGATACGCTGTGGTATCACATGGTCATAGGTTTCTCTCCTTTTTGCATTCCTCTCATATGATGTTAATGTGTCTTGATATTTTTATTATTAGCAGTAAAGATTTTCATATTTTATTATGTGCCTGAGGAAGATAGCAATATTCAAATGTGTTGTGGCTTGGAGAGCATATATAACTATTAATAATTTGTGCTTTTTAATCTCTCCTTATTGGCCTTAGTGCTTCCCTAACACCGCATCACTTCTGTTTTGCTAAGTCCTCCCTGTGGAGAGCGGTGGAAGCTGCTCCGGGCTTACCAACAGTCTAAAGGACCTGTCGTGACGTCAGCGGAATGCCCATCCCGGTCACGTGGTCCCGGTCATGTGACCGCTGAGGACGCAAACTCCCTGGGAGAAGCGGCAGCACAACGGAAGTCCCTGGCACAGACACTCGCCTGCAGGCGCTCACCTCTGTTGTGAGAGACGTACCCACAACGGGACCAGGTGAGTGGATTAATTAGTTCCTATCCCATTTAACATTATTCAGGGTCCCTTTCACCATTAGTGCTGTGTCTGTTTTTGTCCTAAGGGCACAGTAGCCTCCATAATCCTTAAATGGCAGAAGTATGGGACCACCAGATATCTTCCTAGACCTGGCCATACAGATAAACTGAGCAATCATAGGAAAAGAGCCTTGGTGAGAGAGATAAAGAAGAACCCAAAGATCACTGTGGCTGAGCTCCAGAGATGCAGTAGGGAGATGTTAGAAAGTTCCACAAAGTCAACTATCACTGAAGCCCCCCACCAGTCAGGCCTTTATGGTAGTGTGGCACGACAAAAGCCTCTCCTCAGTGCAAGACATATGAAAGCCCACAGAGTTTGCAACCATAAAAAAAAAAAAACACATGAAGGACTCCCAGATTATGAGAAATAAGACTCTCTGGTCTGATGAGACGAAGATAGAACTTTTTGGTGATAATTCTAAGCAGTATGTGTGGAGAAAACCAGGCACTGCTCATCACCTGCCCTATACAATCCCAACAGTGAAACATGGTGGTGGAAGCATTATGCTATGGGGGCAGTTTTCAGCTGTAAGGACAGGATGACTGGTTGGAATTGAAGGAAAGATGAATGTGGCCAAGTACAGAAATATCCTTTATGAAAACCTCTTCCAGAGTGCTCTGGACTTCAGACTTATCCAAAGGTTTAACTTCCAACAAGACAAGGACCCTAAGCACACAGCTAAAATAACAAAGGAGTGACTTCAGCACAACTCTGTGACCATTCTTGACTACCCCAGCCAGAGCCCTGACCTAAACCCATTTGAGCATCTCTGGAATAGACGTGAAAATGGCTGTCCACCAACGTTCACCCTCCAACTTGACAGAACTGGAGAGAATCTGTAAGGAAGAATGGCAGAGGATCCCCAAATCCAGGTGTGAAAAACTTGTTGCAAATTGTCTGAATACTTATTACCATGTGATATTTCTGTTTTTCTTTTTCAATAAGTTTGCAAAAATTCCTACGTTTTTTTTTATTTTTAGTTAACATGGGGTGCAGAGTGTAAATTAATGAGAAAATATGAACTATTTTGAATTTACCTAGGAGTGAAAAATTTAAAGGGTTCTGAATACTTTCCATACCCACTGTACAATGTTTTGATTGCAATAACAGGCAATGTTGTGGCAGCCAAAAAAATAAGTAATTTGGGCATTTTGATTATTTTTCTTGTTATGCATTTAATTTTATCTTGTTAATTCATTTCATATTTTCACAAATCCAGCAACATTAAATGTGTATTTTTTAGCATCTTATTTTTAATGGGAATAAAAGTGCAGTGATTACAAATTTTTAATTTTTCATATGTAAAAAAAAATTCTCCTTAGTGAACTTGAAGCTGCATTCATCTGATTAACTATGCATAGCATTGCATCAGCATGCTACAGCACAAGCAAACTCACTATTGCATACAAACACCAGCTAAATGCTGTCTTTCAAAGGAGGTTAGTAATGAAACGCCCAGGGAGTCTTGAGTACACCCTTAGCCATCATGACAGCCCATCAGCATCCCACAATTACGTCAAAGGCACATTGGATGGCGTGCTTTTCCTGCTGGCGCATGTTAAGGTGTCAGATTCAAAGCGGCATTTAACATGTTAACAGCTGCAGGCATAGCTCCTCTCCCCCTGCGGCTGTTAAAGGCACATGATGGTTGATTAAATCAGCAATTTGCCAGGAAAAATGCATCAAAGTCAGGGACACAACATGACGAAAGTTTACATCATGTTGTGAAGGAGTTAAGTTGGATTTCCACATTGTGACGTTGACTGAGTACAGACTGATGCATGGACGTGACTCGGGACTCCTGACCAAAGTTGACAGCCTCATATATGCTTTTGAGGTTATTGTGTTTTGGTCAAGAGATCCCAAGGCTGATCCGTGTTTCGCAGACTGCACCACACTGAGTACATGCAGCCTTATGGTGTTCTATTAGAGATTTTGGTTCATCTGAAAAAAAAAAAAAAAAAAGCCTGATCTTCCATCTGCAGGCCTCACTTAATGGCATGCAATTTAAGAAAATTTTGAATTTCAAAAAGTAGAAAAATCTTAAGTAGCATCTGGAAATCTATCGGGTTGAGGAGTTACTGTTTAAGTGCTGGAGAAACATTCTACAAGTGCTCTAAAAGCCCACCTTTACATCTTGGGGCTTATTTAGGATCACAATATTGTTGACCATCAATGGGAGATTACATTTACAAAAGAGGATTTCAGATCTAGACTATTGTTTGTCCAGAAGTAGACCCTGAGACCGCAATCTAGCTCCAGCTGTCTTTACCAGGCCCCATGTCAACCTTCTGTCCTCAATCCAATCCCCATTCCTCTGGTAGCTTTAATTTCAGCAAGGGGAGTTTATAAATTGCACAACATCTCAGTAAATCTCCCTTTCACTAGAATTCTGACGTGGCTTTACATCTTAAAGGGATCCTGTCATGTTCAAAATGGTATCTGATCTGTAGGAATGAAAAGACAGAAGGATTTACATAAGCCTACATCCATAGATCTGTGGTTAGTTCTCCAAGATGTTTGGAACCAAGCCCCTGCTAAGTTTGTTCAAGAACGGTGTGCAAGAGTACCTAGAAGAAATGATGTTTCAATGTAGTTTAAGGCAAAGAGGGTCGTCACACCAAATATTGATCTGAAGGATCTCTTTTGTTTATTTAATTTGAATTTTGTTAAAATGCTAAATATAAAACTATTAACACTTCTATTATTTAAAACATTCATACTTTTGCAACTCTCCCCCCCACACGCCTAAAACCTTTGTACAGCACTGTATATTTGTATGTATATTCAGATTCCTGCTCTATAATCCAAGTGTCTGCAGAGACTCCACCTTTTAATCCCCTTTAAACCATAGTCTTTCTCCAGTGAGGATCAAAGTGAGAAGTTCTTACATTATTATTTATTGGATTCAAGCTAAATATAGTAGAAATAACCTACTTCCGAAATATCACCTAGGATGGGTATAGTAAAGGCCCTATATACTTCAATATAGAAAAAATAAAAAAAATGACACTCATACATACTGGGTCTTATGTGCATGCAGTCACATAAAGCAGTTATTTTTGCTGTTGGTGGTATGATTTCACAGGTTTCTATAATTTATTAATTAAATTTCCTCGTTTTAGTAAATGGTCTACCGTTTAGGAAAAAAAAATGTGCTTTACATATCCTCAAGGGGTTCAAGGGCTGTGTCTATCATTGCCTTGATCTTTGTCAGAACGTTCACTACGCTATAGCTCATAAGCTATACTAATGTACACACCATGAGCAGCGGAGTTGTGTTTGGCTGCAGTGGTGTGGGGTCACTGCTGCAGCAGCAGCCAACACAGACCTAACTAGGAAGGTGAACCAGCTGTTATTTTAACATTGAACTTTGTACAATAAGTTATGGAAACCAGAAAAACCATTTATTTTCTTATACGCGACTAATCTTTTCTAGGCTTCGGAAAAGTCTGCAAAGATGTAAAATATAATAAGTAGCCACTGTTCTCTGAAATAGACTATACACAGGAGTAAGGCTTGGGGCAGTTCATGTAGTCCAGTCTTAGTCTTTAACATTGCGTTTTCTCAAGCCATCAGATGAATGTCTTGTTGCCTCTTCTTCATCAAGCAGAGAATGGTCTTCTATTTGCTCGGCTGGATCTCCTGAAACAGGGTCGAGTGCAGGCGAGTCAAGATTCTCATCATCAAGCTTTGAATTGGCTTTTCCTTTCTCTCCTTCTGAGTTTTCAGGTTTCCGAGTCTTGAATGAATGAATAAGCTTTTCAAATGTATCTTCACAGGACTGATCTGTTAAAATAAAAAAAATTTGTTTAACGAATATGCAGCTCAGTGATAAATATACATGAAAAAAAGTCAGTCGACTCCAACATCAAATGGCACTTCTAAAGACAGACTGGTTTTTTCTTAAAGCTCTGCTGCAGAGCGGTGCCTGATTAGATGTAACAGTACAGCAGGGTTGAACTTTGTCTCATTACAAACAACAAGAACATTTGCAGTTGTCTTCTTGCAAAGCTGTCAGCTCAGCTGTACTGTCTTTTCCCTACGCTGGCTGCCTGTGAGATGGAAGCTGAAACTCTAAGGGCCACGTCACACGCATCAATTTAGTGAATGATATCGCTTAAGCGATCTGCTTTTTTGATCGCTTAAGCGATATTACACGTAGCAACGCACAAACTATCAAAAGATTTTTCTTTGAAAAATCATTTGATCACAGATTTGTGAACATGTTCACAAATCTATCATTGGTCGGCTGGTGGACACGCAGCATCGCTGCGTGTGACACCGGCAGACCAATGATGAACGAGCTCCCAGCGCCTCGCAGTCTATGCTGGGAGCTAGTATCCATGGTAAACATCGGGTTACTAAGCGCCGTGCAGCGCCTAGTAACCCGATGTGTACCATAGTTACCAGCGTTCTTGCTGGTCCACATCGTTGGTGAGTCTGTCTGTGTGACAGCTCACTAACTATGTGAACGATATTGTTCGTGATCGCGCGTACATGTAATCGCTAACAATATCGTTCAGTAAATTGAACCGTGTGACGTGGCCCTAAGACAAATGCAGCTGCAAGTGTTTTGTACAGTGATAAACTTCTGCTGCACTGTGTTAGCCCTCAGTCACATACAGCGAGATCACCGCTAACTATTGGTCACTACAAGTCTCACAATGGTAACTCCCCTTTCAATTAAAATTTGCATACAAGAAAAACATTGATTCGATCTCATACTAAGGTATCATTTAATTCAATGTTGTATGACTTGCATTCATATATAAATAAAGACAAGTAACTCACAGTACTGAATGGATGACCTCAGTCTTATTTAAATGGGTGCCACTCCATCTGCTGACGGGCAGAAAACTATACAAGAACAAGGGAGGAGGACGGCAAAACCAACTTGGGATAAAAATCTTCAAGCTTTATTGAAAATCGATTGGATTGGTGACGGCATGGTCTCTTACGTTTTTTCAGGGTGCACAATGTTCCCCTAGTCATAGCTTGTTTGTGTATGCATATATGGCTTAGGAAGGTTGGTCCTACTGACAGATTTTCTTTAAAGAGTACATAAACTGTTTATGTTGTTCAGTCAGTAAGCACTTGAACTGCCTTTAGATCAATGGTTGTCAGGGTCCTAAGACCGCCACTGCATGTAAAATTAGACTACTGAAAAATGCACAGCTCACCAGACAAGGGCACATAAATCCTGTATGAGCAAAGTCAGAGCAGGGTATAGATTCAATAGAAAGTAGAAGCTACAAAACATCATCTACTATTCTGATGGACACATGGGTGTTTAGTATATAACTGGAAAATGCTACCTACCTAAATACATATTGTCATAGTGCCTATAGGGTAGCGCTGAAGGGGTAATAGTACAAGGTTAAGGTTAGTGCTGCAGGAATCACTGACACTTTAGGCAACTACATACTTCCAATGCTGTGCGTCCTTTGCTGTTCCAGCTTGCCTGTGTCATTGCAAGATCCATAAAGTCATGGCTTGAGTCTGCAATGCAGATTGCAAACCAACACTTCTTGTCCAACATCAAACCCTGACTTCAAATGATCTTATGTAGAGATCCCCATGCAGCTCATATAGGTATGATGGTCAAATATTTACATACTCTGTGCCTAGCCCCATGTATTCTATGGTATAAAGTTGTAACGGAAAGTGAGCTAACAGACATGGGAATATGGATTTGCAGAACCTTAGTCCATCGGCAGTTCATTAGTTTCTGGATTGGAGCCTCATGAATTGCTTATCTTTTGAGATTTGGCTTTCATTTTGCCGGGCTGGTGCAACATCAACGTTAGGAGGTGGGAACACAGAAGTCATTGTGCCAGCATGTTTAAATCAAAAGCTACGCCGTTGATCCCAGAAGGCAAGTGATTTGCGGGTCTCCCATCCAGCAACCTGAGACTGCTGACTTGGTCAATGGACTGGAGTCCTTCCATCTTTATGAGCCACACTTTATGATTCATAGCGTTTGGTCTTTGAGTTATTGATATAGGTCAGATGATATCGCATAGGGAGGGTGGTGAGTTCCCAATGGAGGCAGGTTCTGTGGTGTGGCAGCTGTCTGCCCCAGTCTACTCCCTCTCTCTGCCCTGTATTCTCTCCTCTGTGCTCTTTCCTTTGCCCTGTCTCTCCTTGTGTGTTCTCCCCCGTGTGATGTCTTCTCCCTCCTTGTGCTCTAACTTTAGACCTGTCTCACCCTGTGCTGTCTTCTCAACTCTGTGCTCTCCATTGTATGTAGTCTTTCTCCCCCCTGTGATGTCTTCTACCCTTTGTGCTCGGTCTTTTGAGCGGTCTTCGTCGTGTGCGCTTGTCCCTCCACGTGCTATGCCTCTTCCCACTTGTGCTCTTTCCCTCCGGTGGTGTCCATAGATGGACCTTTGTATACCCAGGTATTCAAAGATGGCGAACGCCTGAGTAAGTCTGCATTCATGCCGAGAATAGCCATGCTCACCGAAGGCAAAAAAAAAAAAAAAAATAAATAAAGTTGCCCCAACACAACAACTTTTTAATCAAAAAGGGTATACCTCTAAAATATAACTTTTACTTAATTAGTTAAATACTGGGTCTAATATGTCCTGTTAAACACAAACACACTGAAAAGGGGAGAGGGGTATGACAATAGCCCTGTGCTCTCCCTACTGTTGACCTGCTTGACAATGGAGTTTTCAACACCTAAAAAAGATAACTGGTATCCCCGTACCTTGATGGCTGACCCCAAGGTCCCTAATCAAAAGATAACCGATTCCAGGATTGAGTCATCAAGTAAAAAAAAAAAAAATAAAATAAAAAAAAAAGGGAATCCATTCCACTAGTCTCACAGGAACCTTATACAGATCACAAAAAAGTTTCATAGAAACACATCTCAGGTACTTCCAGCATGATAGACCAGTTCCTTATAGTGGTCAAAGAACCTCCCCTTTGGCATGGAGTAGGCCTGGACAATAGGTAGCTCCGATCGACGGCTTATCCAAGACTTACATAGAGTAATACTATAGAACATTATCTATAAAGTAAAAATGGTATAGTCTGCACTGGTATGCTTAATACTTTTGCTTAATGTTTGACTAATATCCCTTATACTGTACATTTGCATTGTGATCTGTTGTATTAAGCAGAGCAGTGCAGACTATACCATTTATACACTAGCTGTGCTTGGTTAAGTTATACTGTATAGATCATGTTCAATAGTATTATTCAATGTAAGTCTTAGATACAAGGTAAGGGGACACCAGTTATCTTTTTTAGGTGTTGAAAACTCCATTGTCAGGAAGGTCAATAGTAGGGAGAGCACAGGGCTATTGTCATACCGATGTCCCCTTTTCAGTGTGACATATTAGTCCCAGTTTTTAACTAATTAAGTAAAAGCTATATTTTAGAGGTATACCCTTTTTGATTAAAAAAAAAAAAAGTTTAGGCATGATGGCGGTTGCCGCACCACTGCCAATACTGTGCAATGTTCCAGTACAACCTGTGGGCGCCATATTTGCACACCCATCAATCTCTGCCCCCCCCCCTGCGGTCTTAGCGCACAAGGGACCACAATCTCTGGCCCCCCCTCTCCACTCCCCTGTGCTGCCTCTTAGTTCCGCCTCTATGTCACATGACAATCTTCACAGGTCCTTCACTGCTAGTAATACACTGACTGCTGAGCTCCGCTCCCTCCTGTACTGATCACATAGCCGTGACATCATCACAGGTCATTCAGCTTTTGTATACCGCTGCATGCACAAGGCTTCTAAGCTTTCAGCAGCAGTGGAAACTGTGGCAGAAGAGGAGGCATAGGAGGAGGACCCAGAGGACATCAGCGGCGTGTGTTTGGCATATTGACATTACTTAGGAGTGCCAGTATGGCGGCTACTTTGTTTTTTCTTCTTTCAGGTGGACCAATCAGGCGCTGATCACGTGGACCAATCAGGTGGCGAATAAAGGTTACATCCGGACACTTCCTGTCCAAAGGCAATTATGGAAGTAGATTACCTGAGTTACCGAAAGTAGTTTTATCCATTCCACTCGTCTTCATTAATATTCTAATAGACTTAAGCTGATTCATAATTTCATCTTTCTGCTCACTAGCCAAAGAATTGACACTAAAAATGAGCACAAAGACAATTTACATTTCTGCTGAAGAGAGTAATGCAAATTAACACATACTAATGGAAATACAGCATTAAAACATCAAAGGATTGTGGGGCCATTGGGTTGTTAATCTATAGGACATATACATTCACAACTTTAGCTCAATGCAGGACTTGGTTTGCAGTTTAAGGCTGTGTTCACACACTGCGCCTTGTTTGCGTAGGCACTTTTTTCAGCGTTTTGCACCCGAGCAAAAAAGCCCAGTAAAAAAAATGCGACGTATTCACACACCGCATGTTTTTACGGGGCAACTTCTTCTGTGATATCACAGAGGAGAGGAAGAATCCTGTTCCTCCTCCCCTCAGTGACATCTGTCACAGCCCCATTTAATATTGCAGTGTATTATACACTGCGAAATCAAATGTAAAATTAAGCCAAATGTATTAAAAATAATAAAGATTTTTTACACTTACCCTCCGCCTGGTGTTCCGGAGCCGGAAGCAGCAGCAGGCATCGACCTACAAGGACCTTGCGTGATGTCATAATGACATCGGGTTGCTGTGATTGGCCGCTCGCAGTCATGTGATATGCGCGTCACATGACTGCGAGCAGCCAATCAGCGCCCAGGACGTCACGCAAGGTCCTGTCAGATCGGTGCCTGGCTCCGGATAGCACGAACAAGCCGGCGGAGAGGCAAGTATTAATTCTTTTTTAGTTTTCATACATTTGCCTTTCTTTAATTTTGATTTCGCAGTGTATATTAATACACTACAAAATCAAATGGGAGCGGTCACACATGTCAGAGAGGAGAGGAGGAACCAGGATTCTTCCTCCCCCTCTGTGACATCAGATCCAGCAGAGCCCCCCTATGGGAAAAAGCTCTGACGTTGCTGCGTAAAGAATTGACATGTCAATTCTTTTCACGCCAGCGCTTTTTCCCCTAAAAGTGCTGCGAAAAAATACGCAGTGTCTGTACGGCAAAGTGAATTTCCCATTCACTTTGCCGGCAGACACGAGGCACATTGCGCATTTTTTAAAAGCGCCCACAAAAAAGCGCAATGTGTGAACGCAGCCTAAAGAGTTTATTCAGGTGTTATATTCAGTTCTGCAACTCAAATCTACTACCGTGTTTCCCCGAAAGTAGGGCGCCCCCGAAAGTAAGGCATGGTGCCGGTTTTAGGAGGGTCGGGTAATGTAAGGCATACCCCGAAAGTAAGACAGTGTCTTACTTTCGGGGAAACGCGGTATATACAGCTGCAGCCCCCCCCCATTGAGTATAGAGGCGCCCCCCCCCCCTTGCTGCCGCCACCGCCAACCTGTAAAGTAAAAATATCATTCTACTTATCCCCGCCGGTGTCCCGCCACCATCACGCTCTTCCGTCTTCATCCGGCTTTATCAGACTTCCTTCTCCGGCGCACAGACTGACGTCATTGTCTGTGCGCCGGAGATGGAAGACAGATGAAGGCGAAGGAGTGTGATAGCGGCGGGACAGCAGCGGGACACCAGCGGGGATAAGTAGAATGATATTTTACTTTACAGGTTGGCGGCAGCAAGGGGGGGGGGGGCTCCAGCTGTATACACCACTGGGGGCTCCAGCTGTATACACCACTGGGGGCTCCAGCTGTATACACCACTGGGGCTGCTGCTGTAACACTGCTGGGGCCTGTATATACCACTGGGGAGGTTACTGTATACCACACTGCTGGGGGCTGTATTTTATGGTTAAAACAAAAATCGACATTTATTTTCCCAATATAAGACATACCCCGAAAGTAAGACATAGTGGGACTTTTTGGGGTAAAAAAAATGTAAGACAGTGTCTTACTTTCGGGGAAACACGGTAATATGTAGAAAATATAGCTCTGTAATTCCAAAGTCCCAACATAGCCCCCAGCCAAGTACAAGGTTGCTTACTGCCACAGAATCATTGCATTCCATGCGTTCCTTACAGATGGTCTCAGTAGAAATAGCATGGCTTACCAATTGGAGAGTGGATCAAGCTGGGTCAGTAATGAATTTAGCATTTTCTCTGTTTGGGAAAGATGTTTTTCTAACTCCAAAAGCTGAATTTCTAGATCATTCATGATGGGAAAAAAAAACAAAAAACAATCAAAATAATAGCAGCTTATCCACTTACCACTAGAAATACAAATTCAAAGTAAAAGTGATCTGTCCAGTGATACAGCTGACAGTGAAAGGCTTTCTAATAGTCAGCATACATACCTAAAATGCTCTCTAGTTATTAAACTTAGTTTCATGTATTTCTGAGAAAGATGGTGACTGTCCTAAATGCATCATCTCTCTAGTCATGATGTAATGTGCATGCAAGAGTCAGATCACTATCCTAGTGTCACGGGTAGACTGCTCTGCAGTAGTTTAAATGGAGTTGTGGCTCTGCAGTATTAGTTGGCGTTGCTGTGTGCATCAGGTGGTGTGGTTTGACCACTCCTCCAACCTTTAAATAGTCTCATGAACCATAACCGTGAGCTGTGTTTATGCTGTGTGCTGTTCCTGCTGAAGCCTTGTGGGAGTTGCTGTTCTATCCCGGTTCCTGGGTGGAGGTAAGGGGGGTATAAGCCCAGGGCTGGTCAGAAGCAGAGCAATGGTGGTGGCTCAGACATCCTCACTTTCAGAGGTACAGTGGGTATGGAAAGTATTCAGGCCCCTTTAAATTTTTTAATCTTTGTTTCATTGCATCCATTTGGTAAATTCAAAGAAGTTCACTGTTCATTTTTTTCATTAAAGGGAACCAACCACCCCAAATGACCCCCCGGACTGTTAATATGTGTCCCTACACCCAGCACACACATTTGGGGCAATCGTTTTTGCTGAAAAAACAGTTTAGTAGAAGCTAAGATATAGCTTTATAAAGTTTAAAAAATCTTGCCGACTGGGCGTTACCTAGCTTGTCCCGCTGCCGAGTTCATCTGCCCGTCAGCCTCCTCTCCCCCCTCTCTTCAGTAAAGCCCTGCCCTTTCAGCCTCGTCACAGGCTGGTGCACGGACTCTCATGGCCGTGCACACGTCATCAGCTACAGCCAGGGTCACGAGCACACGCTCTATGATCACCCGGCAGAATGAGTCACAGCTGCACAGGCAGGAAGTCACAGAGCGTGTGCTCGTGACTCTGGCTGTAGCTGATGACGTGTGCACGGCCATGAGAGTCCGTGCACCAGCCTGTGACGAGGCTGAAAGGGCAGGGCGTTACTGAAGAGAGGGGGGAGAGGAGGCTGACGGGCAGATGAACTCGGCAGCGGGACAAGCTAGGTAACGCCCAGTCGGCAAGATTTTTTAAACTTTATAAAGCTATATCTTAGCTTCTACTAAAAACTGTTTTTTTAGCAAAAGCGATTGCCCCAAATGTGTGCGCTGGGTGTAGGGACACATATTAACAGTCCGGGGGGGGGGTTGAGATCATTTGGGGTGGTTGGTTCCCTTTAATGTACACTCTGCACCCCATCTTGACTGAAAAAAAAAACAAAAAAAAAAAAAAAAAAAACAGAAATATAGAAATGTTTGCAAAATTATACTGAAATATAACATGATCATAAGTATTCAGACCCTTTGCTCAGTATTGAGTAGAAGCCCCCTTTTGAGCTAGTACAGCCATGAGTCTTCTTGGGAATGATGCTACAAGTTTTTCACACCTGGATTTGGGGATCCTCTGCCATTCTGTCTTGCAAATCCTCGCCAGTTCTGTCAGGTTGGATGGTGAACACTGGTGGACAGCGATTTTCAGGTCTCTCCAGATGCTCAGTTGGGTTTAGGTCAGTGCTCTGGCTGGGCCAGTCAAGAATGGTCACAGAGTTGTTCTGAAGCCACTCCTTTGTTATTTTAGCTGTGTGCTTAGGGTCATTGTCTTGTTGGAAGGTGAACCTTCGGCCAAGTCTGAGGTACAGAGCACTCTGGAAAAAGTTTTCATCCATCTCTGTACTTGGCTGCATTCATGGCTCCTTCAATTGCAACCAGTCGTTCTGTCCCTGCAGCTGAACAACACCCTCATAGCATGATACTGTCACCACCATGTTTCACTGTTGGAATTGTATTGAGCAGATGATGAGCAGTGCCTGGTTTTCTCCACACATACCACTTAGAATTATCACCAAAACGTTCTAGCTTAGTCTCATCAGACCAGAGAATCTTATTTATCATAGTCTGGAAGTCCTTCATGTGTTTTTTTGCAAACTGTATGCAAGTTATCATATCTTGTACTGAGGAGAGGCTTCCGTTGAGCCTCTCTGCTATAATGGCCTGACTGGTGGAGGGCTGCAGTGATAGTTGACTGTGTGGAACTTTCTCCCTTCTCCCTACTGAATCTATGGAGCTCAGCCACAGTGATTCAGTCTGACATGCACTGTGAGCTGTGTGAGGTCTTATATAGACAGGTGAGTGCCTTTCCAAATCAAGTCCCATCAGTTAAATTGAACACAGCTGGACTCCAATGAAGGCGTAGAACCATCTCAAGGAGGATCACAAGGAAATAGACAGCATGCGACTTAAATGAGTGTCTGAGCAAAGCAAATACTTATGACCATGTGATATTTCAGTTTTTGTTTATTTAATAATAAAAAAAAAAAAAGTAGAAATGTTTGCAAATTTGAGTTAAGATGGGGTACAGTGTGTACATTAATGAGAAATAAATTCATTTTTTTAAATTTACTAAATGGCTGCAATGAAACAGAGTAAAAAATTTAAAGGGGTCTGAATACTTTCCGTACCCATTGTACTTCTGGGAACATGGTCAGCTAAGAAACTCCCAGGGTAAGGTTGTAATCACACTGTCCGTGTGATATGCGAGGCAGTCAAACGAGTCTTGGAGTAGTCATCTGGAATGGCCTCTCCCTGTCAGGATGGGAATGTCAGCTGCTTGTATTTCTATGCAGCTACACACTCCCCATCCAAAGAGGAGGAGGCCGTTCAGGGTCACCGATTCATGTCTTGTCCAAGAGACTCGCATGTAAGTAGGATAGTGTGTTTCCACCCTAAGGGTAAGACTAGTCCCCTAATTACCTTTTACTGTCACTGCCATCTTACCCCCTCGACCGAAATAGTCACCCTGTGACACCTAGATTGGCCATTTAGAAGTCTGGAACTGCAGAATGTCAACCAACTTGGGTATTCCAACTTGGTGTCCATCCTGGTTTCCATTACACTGATAAAACAAAGAAATACCCTATATAAAACAAAAACATAAATTTGGTGACATACAGTGCCTTGTGAAAGTATTTTACCCCCTTGAACATTTCAACCTTTTGCAACATTTCAGGCTTCAAACAAAGATATAAATGCTATTTTTTTTCGTGAAGAATCAACAAGTGGGACACAATCGTGAAGTGGAACGAAATTTATTGGATATTTTAAATTTTTAAAAAATAAAAACTGAAACGTGGGGCGTGCAATATTATTCGGCCCCTTTACTTTCAGTGCAGCAAACCCACTCCAGAAGTTCAGTGAGGATCTCTGAATGATCCAATGATGTCCTAAATGATTGGTAATAGAATTCACTTGTGTGTAATCAAGTCTCCGTATAAATGTACCTGCTCTGTGATAGTCTCAGGGTTTTGTTTCAAGTGCAGAGGGCACCATGAAGACCAAAGAACACACCAGGCAGGTCCGAGATACTGTTGTGGCAAAGTTTAAAGCGGATTTGGATACAAAAAGATTTCCCAAGTTTTAAACATCTCAAGGAGCACTGTGCAAGGGATCATATTGAAATGGAAGCAGTATCAGACCACTATAAATCTACGAAGACCCGGCCGTCCCTCTAAACTTTCATCTCGAACAAGGAGAAGACTGATCAGAGCTGCAGCCAAAAGGCCCATGATCACTCTGGATGAACTGCAGAGATCTACAGCTGAGGTAGAAGGGTCTGTCCATAGGAAAACAATCAGTCGTACACCGCACAAATCTGGCCTTTATGGAAGAGTGACAGGCAGAAAGCCATTTCTCAAAGAAATCCATAAAAAATCTTGTTTGAAGTTTGCCACAAGCCACCTGGGACACACACCAAACATGTGGGATAAGGTGCTCTGGTCAGATAAAACCAAAATTGAACTTTTTGGCCTCAATGCAAAACAATATGTTTGGTGTAAAAGCAACACAGCTCATCACCCTCAAAACACCACCCCCACTGTCAAACATGGTGGTGGCAGCATCATGGTTTGGGCCTGCTTTTCCTCAGCAGGGACAGGGAAGATGGTTAAAATTGATGGGAAGATGGACGGAGCCAAATACAGGACCATTCTGGAAGAAAACCTGTTGGAGTCTGCAAAAGACCCGAGACTGGGACGGAGATTTATCTTCCAACAAGACAATGATCCCAAACATAATGCAAAATCTACAATGGAATGGTTTAAGAATAAACGTATCCAGGTGTTAGAATGGCCAAGTCACAGTCCAGACCTGAATCCAATCGAGAATCTGTGGAAAGAGCTGAAAACTGCTGTTCACAAACGCTCTCCATCCAACCTCACTGAGCTCCAGCTGTTTTGCAAGGAAGAATGGGCAAGAATTTGTCTCTCGATGTGCAAAACTGATAGAGACATACCCCAAGCGACTTGCAGCTGTAATCACAGCAAAAGGTGGCGCTACAAAGTATTAACTCAAGGGGGCCGAATAATATTGTACACACCACTTTTTTTTTTTATTTGTTAAAGTTTAAAATATCCAATAAATCTCGTTCCACTTCACGATTGTGTCCCACGTGTTGTTGATTCTTCACAAAAAAAATTAGAATTTATATCTCTATGTTTGAAGCCTGAAATGTGGCAAAAGATTGAAAAGTTCAAAGGGGGCCAAATACTTTCTCTCATTTATTCTCAGACCCTGATCTTCTATTTGCAGCCTGCTTCTAGACTCCGACTTATGTGAGGCTGTCCCTCTCAGTAATACATGCTGGATGTGAAGTCTGTGTCCAGGTTGCCGTGGCTGTCTCACCAATCATTGATCTGTACAGACCATGTGATCTATACCTTGCACAGACCTAATACTGTAGATTGTCAGAGATCTTTTGGTTGCCGTCCACATGACCTCACCTTCTGGATCTTCGCAGGTTCTCTTTGCTCTCTAAACTGATGCTGTCTGTATGATCTCTCCTTGCCTCTGCAGATTCTTCCTGGGTTTTCCTCTCGCAATTTACAGTACGTGTCACCTGCCCACCCAAATAAAGCCTCATTCAGCCATCAGTTTTTCTTGATTCAATGCGATCTATGATTTTCACAGATAACACAAGTACCCATGATGGTCTATGAAGTAGTTGATATAGCCAATTTTTTTTTTTCTCTGATCAAGTGCAGTCGTGTCAGATATTGATTTTTAAGTGTCGGATCAAAGTCAGCAATGCAATACAACAAAAACAGACAGTACTCAATTGTCAACTGATAAATGTCAGTTTATTGGATAAGCTTGAGAAACTTTTTTCTTACAGAAAAACTGATGACTCTCTAATGAAAATCACTGATGAAACTCTGTTTTTATTGTACATGATAAAAACTGAAGTGTGAATGAGGCCTAACTTAGGTGCCTTGATCTGAATGTACAGCAGGTTTTATTTTCAAGCTATGGCATACCCCATCCATCAGTTTTAATGTGTATATTCTCTACTTACTCTATACCATTCACCGGATTGATTCTATGTGAAGAAATGCTGCGGCTGGCCCTTAGCATTGTGACTATCTAGTTCACCATCATACATGGGTCCTAGATTTGTACCTAAGTGACATCTATACAGGCTCAGCAAGCAAATCACATATTTTACAGACACATTATGAAGTACCTGTTTCCTTTGATTTGTTCTCTTCTTCTTTTGAGGCATTGGATCTACTTGTCTTTTGTGACTTTAACTAAAACGTAAAAGGAAATATTATCATCTTTCAATGCACTCCTGGTGAACACATACTATTACTGTGAGGGAATGGGTTAAATGACAAAACCTAAGTGTGAAATAGCCATAGGCTGGTTGAGGCTGGGGCCAGTGTATATACTGCAGATTTGACTATCTCCATGTGCAGCTCCCGTGTGCCCGCTTTTTATATGTACTAGTCTGGTCTATAAATCAGCACAGAATTGTGCATGCTGGGATTTTTTCCAAGCAGACTGTTTGCAAAGTGAGGAAAATCACAATAAGGCAATCGTGCTCTCTGTGTGTGGTCTGTGATGCACACGGATGTCGAACGCTTGTATGAACAAGCTCTTAAGCTGGTAGATCCACTACTAAGAGATCAGTGGATACTACTGCAACAGTATAAGGGTCTGCATAGAAACACAAGAAATACCTATGGCACAGCGGTGGGCAGCTCATGCCAATTGTCTCCACCTTCTCCCGCAGTGGTGTGGCTGGTAATAATAAATGATGGTATTCCTGTGTGACAAATCTGCTGGAATAGCCAGAGGTTATTCCACTGTAAGTAAGGTTTAAAGACCGCAGGGGGCAAGAAAGCGAATCTCCTCCTAAGAACAGAAATGGCTGCTTGTTAGTGCAACCTTCCTCACATTCCGGAGAATACTCGTTTTCTCAAATAGAGCAGTATTTGACCAGACCGGTCTGTCGCCTTCACAAACTGAAAACATTTACATAAGGAAGTTGATTTTCATTTAGTTTGATGGAAAGGTCACATGCTGCTCCTCCATTAAGGTAATTTTGGGAATAAGTGGGCTGTGTTGTCTTTGAGTAAAGCTGTAAAATAAGCCGGCAGTGCTTCACAAAGGCAATGAAATTTGAATACCTATATATTGTTCAGTGACCCAAAATCTCGGCCCCAACTTTTGACTGGAATGATGAGTGCTCGCACTCTAACATCTGCACGAATCCGAACCTCCATTTCCCAGCTCCAATACTTCTCCAGAGCTGCACCAATTCTCTGGAATGCTTTACCCCAACAAATTAGTACTACCCACAACTTACTTAGCTTCAGGCGCTCCATAAAAACACGTTTTTAGGGCGGCCCATCATTCTCCCTAATTGAAGTCATTAGACATATGTTCAGGGAAGTAGTGGATAACCTGTCAAACTCCATCAGACCCAAATGCTCTACACAGATTGGCTGGTGGCACTTTCTCCGCTCTTATCTATTCCACAACCTCAAAATGGCTGGACCATGATTGTAAATAAGCCCCTGTACTTTGTCTCACCCCCACCTTATTGTAGATTGTATGTTCTTGCGAGCAGGGTCGTCATTAGGTTTTGCTTTTTAATTATTGTGTTTTCCAAATTTTTTTCTTATGACTGTTTGTATATGACTCTGATTTGTAAAGCACTGCGAAAAATGTTGGTACTATATAATAAAGATTATTATTACGGCCTAGAGCAGGGGTCTCAAACTTGGTCAGGTTAGTGGGCCGCACATAGAAAAAAAAATTGGTATCGGGGGGCTGCATTGCTTGTAGGACTTAGGGTACCTTTACACACAGCTACATTTGTAGCTTGCCACCAGGTAACTTACTAGTTGCAGTGAAATCATGGATACATGGTTCTATCTTGTTGCTGTGTACAAATGGAATCATGTATCCATGATTTCACTGCAACCAGTAAGTTACCTGGTGGCAAGTTACAAATGTAGCCGTGTGTAAAGGTACCCTAAGTGACATTTTTAGTAATACCAGAATTTTTTGCTCAACGTATTAAAGTACAAATCCTGATCTTCTTGTAGTAATGTCCCCATCTTGGTCCATTTCTTATTGTAATGTCCCACATCCTGGGCCCCATATTGATCCCCTTCTTGTAGTAATGTCCTATCCTGGTCCTCATCATGTAGTAATGTCCTCCATGCTGGACCTCTTTTGTAGTAATGTCCCTATCCTGGCCCCCATAGTGTAGTAATGTCCCCCAGGCTGGCCCCCATAGTGTAGTAATGTCCCCCATACTTATCCCCTTTTGTAGTAATGTCCCTATCCTGGTCCCCTTTTGTAGTGATGCACACACACTTTCACACCTTAACCTTGCCAGCGGACTACTGCATGGGGCCGCTGCAGTTCCCCGTTGTGTTAATGAGTTCCGGCTGCGGGACTGCCTGACAAGCGCTGCCGCTTAGTAATATCAATGCAAGCCGCCAGCCAATGAGATGCCCGCAGGTGATGTCATACGCCAACAGAAGCTGCAGGCCTCTCACTGGCTGACGGCTGCATTGATGTTACTGAGTGGCAGCACTTGTCAGGCAGTCCCGCGGCCGGAAGTCATTAACACAACGGGGACCGCGGCTGCCCCATGCACTGGACTGCCGGCAAGGTTAAGTGGCAGACGGCGCCGCGGGCCGCACAGTGAAGCCCCAGGGGCCGCGTGTTTGAGACCCCTGGCCTAGAGAGTGTTTTTCTGTATAACAACATCAGGCATGGACGGTCAGTAGTGACTGCTGGGTGGTAAAACAGCCAAGGCCTGGGTACTTAGAGATTCCATTACAAGACCTGTTCCAGATTTTTGCTGAGTTTCCTCGAATCGTTTGCAAGCACAAGTGTCTCTCCATGAACTCGGTCAGGTCAGATAGATAGCAAACTTGGACAATCCCTTTAAAATGGTCTGTCCAATGATTTCCTTTAAGAAGAACCATTGTTTATTTCATAAACGAATAGGACACCTTAAAGCCACCTTGTTTTACATTTTGGAGAAATCTGCGTCTTTTTACGCTCCTGGACTGATCAGTCTCAAAATGCTCAACTCCCGGGTAAAATCTTTTATTAAATAAAGACACAATTTCCCATTACTGAGATAGGAGATGGCAGTTGTTACTGGTGAGGTTCTATGTAGATAGGAGAGGAGATTAATAAGAGCTGTATACACGTCAGTTCCAAATGTGGAGACCGGGGTTATTCCCATCAGGGTGTCCTGTTTTTAAATGTGTGAGGTTTTATTACTTTTTTTCCTGAATGTGCCAATAAATCTTACTGCTGTTATTTTACATTGGAGACCAAATGTTGGATCTATTCATATTTTACAGGCTTGAACCCTCAAAGCGTTTTATTTAGATCTGCAGGATGTCAATGCTTTCAGCGTGTTTCACCCATTCAAATAAATGGGAAAAAACGCAAGTAAGAGAACAGTAAAAACACACAAAACTGACCAAATGCATAATGGTTTTTTTCCAGGAGAAGCATCTGCTGCTAGTAGTCAGTGTGCACATAGCCGATCACTAGAGGCCATCCGCTACTTACCTTAGAAAACTTGTATGCAGCAAACAGTGCCACTCCGACAGCATAGAGCGGCATAAGTGTGAATGCCATGCTGTGGCCGGTATCAGAGCCCTCTGTCTTCAGCTGTTTTTCCATCTCGCCTTTCATCTGATCATAGTGATGACTATTTTCCAATATTTTTCTAGATGAATGATACTTTTCTTGGCTCTCTAGAACATTGAAAAAGAATGAATCAGGCACTTCTGGCTGAGCCCCAGCGTACCCTCCAGCCACTCTAATATACATCTCACACACTGGAAAGAATGCCATGTAATCAACATCACGCGGCCGGTGAAACGTCTGCGGCTCGGCAGTGTTTTTCCACATCTCAAGACAATTATGGATCTAGTCGTGCATGTATCCATAATGAAAGCAAGCTGCTTAATGGAAGTAATGGCCACTTTGGAATCACATTACAGGTTAAGATTATCTCCATTTAAACAATAATGTAACGATTTCTGCTGTTGACCAAGAGGCACAGCTACAGGATTACCGGATTTTTCAAACCGTAAGACGCATCGGATCATAAGACACACTCAGAATTTACAGACGGAAAATAATTTAGGCTATTAATATGGTTATAATGCTGTTATGGGGGTGATGTCCCCATCCTGGGCCCTGTCCAGGTAATATGACCCCTAATCCTGGATATGGCCCCGCTTTGTGTTACATGGCGCCCTTATCCTGGTACATAGCCTCCCCGCCCTGGAAATGCCCCCCCTCCCTGTCCTGGTACATGGATGTGACACCCCATCCTGGATATTGCTCCCCCAGTCACGCTATATTGCCCCTCATCCTGGATATGGCCCCCCATTATGCTACACAGCCCCCCATCCTAGCCCATACACAAAAACAAACAATTTAACTCACCCTCCATCGCTCTCTGCTCCCAGCATCGCCGTCTTCCTGTCTGTGGCATTCAATCATGTGACTGGAATAGCACAGTGACGTCACTGTGCTGCACGGATCACATGACTGGATGCTGAGCAAAGACTGGGAAAAAAAGGCGATGCTGGAAGCAGAAAGCGATGGAGGGTGAGTTAAATTGCTTATTATTTTTGTGTGTGGGCTACGATGAGGGGTGGTGGGTGGGTCATATAGCGTGATGGGGAGCCATATCTAGTATGAGGAAGGAGTATGGACTTGTGCACTATGCGGCAATCCCCCCGCCCACGTCTCAGCACCAGCACTGAGAGGTGACGGACAGGGGGATGCAGTGCATAGTACATGAGCCTAATGAGCAGGAGTACATGACCTCCTGCTGCCTCTGCAGTCCGCGTCAACCTCCTCCAGGCGCTCCAGAGCCACTGCTCCTCCCAAGCACAGCCCCACAACCAGCTTGGGTCTGTATATCCGGATCACAAGACGCACCCCCACCTTCTCCCACAATTTGGAGGGAAAAAAGTGTGTGTCTTATGGTCCGAAAAATACGGTAATACCAACCAAACTATATCTTGTAGGTGGAGTGCAGAAAAGTGCTGCCAAACAATGCAGTAGACACAAGGGGCTTCACTGGCAGAATATGGGCTGCTGTAAATGGTGTCTGACCCCTTAATAGCTGGGCAAAAGATAGGGTTATCACATTGGTCATGTTTCATAACTTACACCATATGGACAAAAGTATTGGAAAAACACCACCTAAATCATAGAAATTAGATTTGTTATCCAGGTATAGTACCTAAGGTATAGGAAATTCAGCCCCAACCATGTAGTCTGTCTCTACTACCATTTGTGAAGAGCAACTGAGCGAGGTCCTGTAGTAGGAGCCATCATTGTAACCAGTCAGTTTATGACATTTGTTCCCCACTAAATATTCCGCCACCAACTATAAGCTGTGTTATTGGACAGTGGAAGTGATTAGGAACCACAATATGGCAGACCACAGAGTTGCAGATCGGTGTCACCCAGTGCTGAGGGACATAGAAGTCACATATGCTCTGCAGTATACATATTGGAGTTCATGTGTTCATTAATCGCAGTATTACTGTGGATATTAAAAAAGCAAAGTACTTGGAGTTTCAAAGAGTGCAAAAATCCAGCCATGTCAAGGTATACCTTTAATATGGATGGTCCCTAAACTCTCATGTCCTAACTCTCCATGTGCCAACCCAGGCCTCATCTGAATGAGGAGGGAAAAGTAGACCAGGCATAGCTCACAAGTAAAATCTAGTGGGGGCCAAAGCCCCAGTCTATACTACAAAGACAAAAAATGTGGGGCCCGTACATCTTCAGTATTGAATATACAGAAGCACATATGCTCTATGCAGCCAATATACAGACATTCATACACAATGCACTGCGATTAATGTATACAGGAATTCTACTAATTCTATAAACGTTAAAAACAACAGTTTTTTTAAATAGTTGATTCTGTAGGTATATTTTTTCTCGATTGTAGTACATATTGGGGGTGTGACCCCCTTCAATGCTCAGCACCCTTATCCACCCATCTATCCCATACCAGATTTTACTTGTGAGCTTTGCCTAGTCTACTTTTTCCTCCTCATTCCAATGAAGCCTGGTTTGGCACATTGAGAAGTAGCACAACTGTTTAGGAACCATCCATATTAAAGATATACCTTGATGTGGTTGGAGGCTTTTTGGCTCTAATCAAAACCGCTAACTAAATACCTGATGTTTTTAACATTTACAGCAATATTGGAGTTCATGTATTTATTAATTGCAGTGTGCTGCTGCACCATGTTTATATGATAGCCACATAGCGAATTTGTCCACCTGTGCATTAAATGGAATACTAAAGGTGTGCAGGGCTTATTTGTTTCTTAGTTGTAGGACCAATGCTTTGCTGATTCAATGACTACAGATCTCCAAACCTCTGGCATTAGTATAAGAACAAAAACTGTGCACCCGGAGCTTCATGGCCGAGCAGCTGTATGCAGGCCTTACATTGGATGGGATGGTTTATAGCATGACGCCACTAGACTCTGGAGCAAAGATGTAATCTGTGGAGCAACGAATCACTCACCTCTATCGGGCAGTGTGATGGACGAGGCCAGGTTTGGCGAGCGCCAGGAGAACATTGCTGCCTGACATAGTTGTGCCACATACAGTCAAGGACGAAAATGTTCCAGAAAAAAAGAGAAATTTTGTTTACTTACCGTAAATTCTTTTTCTTCTAGCTCCTAATTGGGAGACCCAGACATTGGGTGTATAGCTTCCGCCTCCGGAGGACACACAAAGTACTACACTTTAAAACAAAAAGTGTAGCCCCTCCCCTACTGCCTATACACCCCCTCTAGGAGAAATCCCATCAGTTCGGTGCACAAGCAGGAAGGAGGATAAAACCCACACCAAGACCGAAATGTCCGGCTATGAATTAGTGGCCAACAGGGCCAAAAAAGCGACATGTATAACACCAGCCACTTAAATAGAACAACGCCCAAAGGGCAACAGGGTGGGTGCTGGGTCTCCCAATTAGGAGCAAGAAAAAAAAAAAAGAATTTATGGCAAGTAAACAAAATTCTCTTTTTCGCTCCATTGGGAGACCCAGACATTGGGATGTCCAAAAGCGATCCCTGGGTGGGAGAAGACCCAAAGCGTGGCAGTAACAATCATAGGTGAGCGACCGCCGCCTGAAGGATCCGTCTGCCCACATTAGCGTCTGCAGAAGCATACGCATGAATCTGATGTTTCGTGAAGGAGTGTAGGCTGGACCAAGTGCCCGCCTGACACACCTGTTGTGTTGTGGCCTGGTGACGGAAGGCCCACGAGGCACCCACAGCTCTTGTCGAATGCGTCTTAATCCCCGCAGGTAAGGGCGTAGCAGAGGAAAGGTAGGCCTCCTGGATAGGAGCCTTGATCCACCGGGCCAAGGAGGACTTAGAGGCCGGCGCTCCTTTTTTTTTTGGCCTGCCGTGAGAACGAACAAGGCGTCCGTGCGGCGAAAAGAAGCCGAGTGGGAGACATAAATCCCGACAGCCCTGACCAGGTCCAAAGTATGCAGAGACTTCTCATACCGGTGAACAGGATTAGGACAAAAAAATGGAAGGACAATGTCTTGATTCAGGTGAAACGGAGAAAGCACCTTGGGTAAGAACTCTTGCCACAGGCCGGAGCCCCACTTTATCCTGGTGAATCACCAGGAATGGAGACTTGCAAGACAGGGCTGCCAGCTCTGAAACTCTCCGAAGAGAGGTAATGGCCACCAGAAAGGCAACTTTCTGTGAAAGTCCGGAGAGGGACACCTCTCTCAGAGGTTCGAAAGGCGGCTTCTATAGCGCCGCAAGGACCAGATTAAGGTCCCAGGGGTCCAAAGGACGTCTGTAGGGCGGAACAATGTGACATGCCCCTTGCGCAAACGTCCTAACTTGAGCGAGATTAGCCAGACGTTTGTAGAATAGCACGAATAGTGCAGAAATCTGTCCCTGAAAGGAACTAAGAGATAACCCTAAACCCAATCCTGAATATAGAAAGGAAAGCAGGATTGGTACAGGGAAAGGCCAAGGAGAGTGCCCATTCGAGTGGTACCAGGAAAAAAAACATTTCCAAGTCCTGCGGTAGATCTTTGCTGACGCAGGTTTCCTGGCCTGTCTCAGTCGAGGCAACCGCTGGGGAAATCCCTGGGATGTCATCAGCCAGGATTTAAAGAGTTCAAAGTTATGCTGAGGGCCACAGAATTCTGGTGAAAGAACGGACCACGAGACAACAGGTCCAGACGATCTGGAAGCCTCCACAGTTCCCCTGTCGCGAGCTGCCACAGGTCTGGGTACCAGGCACGCCTGGGCCAGTCCGGGGCGATCAGTAGAGCGCGCCTGCATTCTGCCCTGATTTTGCGCAGGGCTCTAGGCAACATCACCAATGGGGAAAACCCGTACGGGCAGTGGAACGGAGACCATTACTGGACCAGTGCGTCCGCAGCCAGGGTCTGGTGATCCTGAAGCCGGGCCATGAAAACTGGAACCTGAGGCCATCAGGTCCATGTCCGGCATTCCTCATCGGTTGCAGATGGTCTGAAAGACGTCTGGATGAAGGAACCACTCGCCCGAGTCCATGCCCTGGCGACTTCGGTCGTCGGCTTCCTAGATGTCCCCTCCGGGGATGTGGACTGCTGAGATGGAGGAGTCGTTGTCCTCTACCCCTTGAAGGATACGTTGAATCTCGAGCAGAGCTGAGGTGCTTCGAGTTCCTCCCTGGCGATTGACATAGGAGACGCTATCGCGTTTGATGAAATCCGGATCTGTCTCCTGACAGGAACCGCTGGAAAGCAAAAGCGCTAAGCAAATGGCCCTACTCTGCAGGACATTGATCCGAAGAATGGATTCCGACTCAGTCTAGGTGCCTTGAGCCCCGTGGTGGAGGAATACTGCGCCCCGGCCCGAGAAGCTAGCGGCCGTGGTCCCAACTGCCCACGAGAGGGGCAGGAAGGACCTCCCCCGTGACAGACAAGGGTAGCAGACACCAATGAAGGGAGACCTTCGTCAATGCAGACAGGGAGACTTTCCTGTCGCAGGAAGATGGTGCTTGTCCCCACTGCGGAGGATCTGCAATCGCAGTGGTCGCAGGTGAAACTGTACGAAGCATACTGCTCCATGGCCGCTACCATTTTCCCCAAGATGTACATCAGCCGCCTGAGGGAGACTGAGTGTGACCGAAGGTGTGAGCGGACTTCTGACAGAAGTGCCAGTTGTTTGTCCAGAGGCAGATTGGCTTAAGCTGAATAGTCGTGAGACTCCATGCACTGGCACGTCAGAGTCTGAGCAGGAGAGCAGAGTGAGAGACTGCATTGGCATTGTTCCAGAGAAAATGCCTTGACCAGTAGGTTGTTCAAGTACGATATTACTGCATGGCCCTGGGAGTGCAGGGCCACGAGGACAGAACCTCCAAAATGGTCGTCCCCCACCGCAAACCTCAGCCAACGCTGATTAGCGGGCGCCATGGGGATGAGCCGGTACGCCTCCTTAATGACGATCGATGCATGCAAGCGTTCCTCGAGAGGAAAAGAAAGAACTACTCCGTCTCGCCTCAAGGCATCCAGAGCCTGGTTAAAGGTCTGCGCCTTTGCGAGAAGAGGCGAGGAAGGGAGTTCAGCTGTATATAGTAGCCATGCGATATAACCGGAAAGTCTGTCCTTGACTGACGATGCGGCTTGGAGAGGCGGATAGGCATGAGGAGGCCGTCACAGAGGCTGAGCCTCATGCCGCTGAGTGCAGGCGATCTTGGAACGCCATGCAGAGTCACACCCTTAGCTTTAGTCCAAGCCAGTGGACTGAAACCTTTGGTGCACAGGTTTCCCAACCGTAGCGTGCGGCACGTAAGAGCTTACTCGCCAGAGGAGCCCTTCCAGCTGTTCCCAAAACAGCCTGTTACCAGCCAAAAGACAACCCCGTAAGGTACCTTTTTGGATGTGGGGTCAGCTAATCATATTCCGAGGCCATAGACCTGCGGATAGCCAGGGAGTAGCTGACACTACCAAGATCGTCAAAGACGTTATGTAATGACCTCAGGCAAGAGAACCCCAGTAAGGGAGCGGATCCTTGCCGAGCACGCAGACATGGCTGCCCTGCTCCTACAGCTGCAAAAGCTGAGGACAGTAGCTTCATAGATCGAGTTAACAAATAAATCAATCTGGCGGTCCGTAGCTCTTTCAGGGAAGAGCCGTTAGGCACGGGCACAACGGTCCGGGCTGCACGTCTGGACCCGGAGGGTCCACCTTGTGGGAAAGAGACCAACCATTGACCACTTCTGAGGAAGGAGATAGTAACGGCACTGCTGGTTCTCTTAGGATAGTGCTAGTCCAGACTAGCCCTGGGCTTTGGACAGCATCTCCAAATTAGGGTGGTGGAAGCAACACACTGAGCCCTTTTAGGGAACCTACATTGGTGTGTTTCCTGAAAAGGAATCCGGCTCTACCTGAGAAGGGGGAGCAGGTGGAACAACCATGTTGAAGAAGGAACAAGGTCATCCACCAGTGCGTCCCCCCTCAGGGGCATGCAGAGTCAGCATGAGCTCGGACACTGAACCCTGACCCCCTGCTCATTGTCGACATCCTGAGAGTAATGCGAGGAGGAGGAGGAGGAGGAGGAAGTCCCGAGTCCCGCGGGTCCGCGTAGAGGGTCACGGACAGTGGCCTGAGGAAGAGTCCTCGGCTGTTTTCCGGGGCAGTCCAACTGATGGCTGCGCAGCCCTGGACTTATGGAACCCCCCGGGGAGGGTCAGGCGTAGGGGAATCCTGTGAAGGACCCGGCCTAGACTCCTGAGAGAAGTACCGTGTGGGATCCTGTAAGGGACCCGGTCTGGGCTTATATAGCCTATTATAGCCTTAGGTAAGGCTTGGACAAGGGTTCCTGGAACCTCTGTCCAGACGGCGTCCTGGAGGGCCCTGCGGGAGGACAGCAGGGGAATCCACCTGGGTCGAGGTGCTGGAGTGAGCCTGTGGCTCTGGGCTTGTCTCTGGCTGCGCGCAGGCAGAGGAGTGCGTTCAGCAGGCAGCTAAGCCTTATATGAAGTGCAGGCTGCGACATGCGAGTGGCCGTTGGGGGTTATACTCCAAATGGCCCACATAGCTGTATAACTGTGGGAATCCCCAGCAGGGGATGCCCCTGCAAGGGGGCTCACAGCCGGAGTAACTGGTGTGGCCCGACCGCAGGACAGCGGTGTATCATCAGAGCCCACTGTCCCTGGTCCCTCAGAAGCTGCAGAACCTCACAGGGGACTGCAGCTGCTGAGCATATACCGGTAGAAAGCCAAGATGGCCGCCGGAGCCAGCAGAGGGGGAGTGAAAAATGGGCGGACCGGCAAAAAGTGCGGGAATCTGGGGCCCCATAGAAACTGAGAGGAATGGGCGTCACCTAGGCAGCTGGGGAGAGGCCCTCCATGCATCAGTATGGCCGCAGGGACAGCCCAAAACCCGCCCCTCTGTCTGAATGGCAGCCGGAGGCGGGCATTACGAAACTAGGCCGCAGGCGAAGCCAGGGCCTAAATTTAAGACCGTGCCCGACATGCAAGCACGGTAGGCGCGTAGGTCCGGCGTGATCACCGGCCGACAGCGCTGACACCCTCAGAGGGGGTGTCGGAGACCAGCCCCAGGGGTCAGGTCCCCCACAGGGATCCGAAGGCCGGGGCTGTAGCAGCTGCAGCAGCGCGGAGGTCCGGTGAAAACCGGGTTACCGGATCTGGAGCCCCGGACTGCAGCTGCAGCCATATGCACAAAGATACAGAGTACCTCGATTAGGTGCAGGGCCTGATCCCTGGGGTAACAGTGCTCCGGCCAGCAGGTCCGCCAGGGGCTGTGGACGGAGCAGGGGCTCCAGCGAAGCATGGATGCCCGTGATGACTCCCACTTCCGAGCCCCTAAGGGATGGCGAAGTAGATGGCGCGGGGAGACCGGCGTCAGAACCGGTATGCCCGCAGCACGGCAGGGACCGGACTCACTGAGCAGCAGTGTGCCGGTATGCCCCACAATGTAATGACCCCCAGTGTACCTCATCAGCATGTGGATGAATCCGGAGCCCAGGCTGCAGCAGCAGCAGCAGCAGCAATGCACAAATACAGAGTACCTCATTTGGTGCAGGGGCCGATCCCTGGGGGTCCACAACTCTGGCCAGCAGAACCCACAGGGGCTGTGGATGGAGTCTGAGCTCCAGATTACATGGAAGCCTGCGACGATCCCACTTCTCCAGAGCCCCTAAGGGATGGAGAAGGAAAACAGCATGAGGGCTCCAGCCCGTTGTACCTCAAAGGTACCTCAACCGCCTCTGCCCAAGGGTGAGGAAGGAGACATGCTGGGGATCCCTAAGGATCCACTTTGCTTCCATCCGACACTCTCCAGAGAGAGTGAGTAAGACTAAAGTGAGAGTGGATGAGTGCAGAGTGTGCCTCCTTCAACACAAAGATAAGAATTGATGGGATTTCTCCTAGAGGGGGTGTATAGGCAGTAGGGGAGGGGCTACACTTTTTGTTTTAAGTGTAGTACTTTGTGTGTCCTCCGGAGGCGGAAGCTATACACCCAATGTCTGGGTCTCCCAATGGAGCGAAAAAAGAAATTATGTATTTCTCTCATAAAATTATGGGAATCACCGATTTATACACATTTATTTCCTTTGTGTGAATGGGAACAACACAAAAAAAAACAGGTAAATTGGACATCATTATTCACAAAACTCCAAAAATAGGACAAAATTATTGGCACCTTCAACTTAATATTTGGTTACATGCCCTTTAGAATAAATAACTGCTATCAATCACTTTCTATAAAGGTCCAACTTCTGAACAACTTACTGGTTGCAGTGAAATCATGGACACATTGCTCTATTTTGTGGCTGTGTACAAATGGAACAATGTGTCCATGATTTCACTGCAACCAGTAAGTTGTTCAGAAGTTGGACAGATAAGTTGGTGTGTGTAAAGTGGCCCTAACTTTCCAAAGGAACATCACATGCTTGAAACACAGTTGTTTACCCACAATTTTGGAATGGTGCCAACAATTTTGTCCTACCTATTTTTGGGTATTGTGTGAAAATTTGTTTGATTTGCCTTTACTCCTTTGTGTGTTGTTCTAAGGGTACCTTTACACGTGGCAACTTTTCTAGGAATTTCACTGGCAATTTGCTGGTTGCAGTGAAATCATGGACACCTTGTTCTATTTTGTTGCCGTGTACAAATGGAACAATGTGTCCATGATTTCACTGCAACCAGTAAGTTGCCAGTAAAATTCTTAGAAAAGTTGCCGCGTGTAAAAGGTACCTTAAGACCACGTGCACACGTTCAGTATTTGCTGAGTTTTTTACCTCAGGATTTGTAGACAAAACCAGGAGTGGAACAATCAGAGGAAAAGTCTAATAGAAACACATCACCACTTCTGTATTTAATCATCCTCTCCTGGGTTTGGCTACAAATCCTGAGGTAAAAAACTCATCAAATACTCAATGTGTGCACGTGGCCTAAGGGTACCGTTACACGTCGCAACACTGCATGCAATTTAACTTGCAACTTACTGGTTGCAGTGAAATCATGGACACATTGTTACATTTGTACACAGCAACAAAATAGAACAATGTGTCCATGATTTCACTGCAACCAGTAAGTTGCAAGTTAAATTGCATGCAATATTGAGACATGTAACGGTACCCCAATACACACAAAGAAAATAAACATGTATATGACAAAACATGTGTAATTGCAATAATTTTCTGGGTGAAACATGTTTGGCCATGATTGTATAATGTTTGGTGGAGGAGGGATAATGTTGAGAGGTTGTTTTTCATTGGTGCCTAGACCCTTTAGTTGCACTGAAGGGAATATTAAAGTACTCCTGTGCTTTTTTTTATTTTTACTCCAGAGCTGGAGTGGTGCCACTAATGTAATGACCCTGAGCTTAGTATTATACTTGCCACCAGCTGTCTTCAGTTCTTCCCAGTGTCGCCCTGGTTCCGATCCGCCATCTTGTACCTGCAACGTTTGACTAACCGAAAGTCAAAGATAAGTCACAAGTTCTTAAAGGGAATCTGTCACCACTTTGACCTTTCTACACTATTAATATGGGCATATAGGTTATGGAGTGCTGAAAATAATCATACCTGTCTGCCTCATATCAGATGCCTTGTTGTGGAGAAATCATCATTTATTACTCTATGTAAATGAACTCTTCGAGATAACTCCACCTTGAGCTTATAAATAGGAGGCGTTACCAGTGTGATGTGTGCTGCCTGCCCTCTGCCCTCCTGATCTCACTGCAGAGCTGTATGTAATTACTTATCTGCAGCCTCCATCTCTCCAGCAGACAGGGTGCAACATTGTTACAATACAGCAGAGCTCAGTGAGCTGCAAAAATGTGTTTGCAAGAAATGAAATTTCAGTTTTGTTCTGTGTCAGTTACTTGTCTCCCATGCCCCTTTTATCTATAACAAGCTCTAGAGGTGAAGTTATCTTCCAGGCAGCGTCCACCCCATAGCCTGGAACAGGTCATTTATATAAAGTGATAAAAGAGGATTTCTCTGCAACAAGGCGTCTGATGTAGAAAGGTATGATTACGGTATTTTCAGCAGTCTAGAATCTATATGCCTATAGTAATAGTTTAAAAAGGTCACAATGGTGACAGGCTTGCATTAAAGGGAACCTATGAGGGCGCCATTCTTTTCTAACTTTCATACTTACATTAAAGAGAACCTGTCAGGTGCCTTATGCCTTCCAACCTAGTAGCAGTCATATGTGTGCGCCAAAATTTCCTCCCTAACCAGCCTTGTTTAATGCCACTTCCTGAAATCAGTGTTTATAGAAAGCTTTATAAAGTGAGGTTTCCCTATGCTAATTAGGCCTCTGACTACTCGATGGTGTGTTGTTTTCATAGACTAGTCAGCCTCTTTCCATGTTATCACACCCCTGTAGGTGTGATAACATGATTTACAAGAGCCAGAGTCATTGCAGTTCCTGGAAATCTTGAGCATGCGTGCGGCTCGTTTTGGCAGTGTTAGTGCGCCTCTGAAGTTGGGTGTATGTGTTCCGGCTTCAGGTGCACTGCGCATGATCTGAAGAACAGCTTTAGAACTTGCCATCATGCGCAGTACACCTCTCTGAAGTCGGGACTCTTACACCCAACTTCAGAGGCACACTAAGGGTACCGTTACACGTCGCAACATTGCATGCAATTTCACTGGCAATCTGCTGGTTGCAGTGAAATCTTGGACATATTGTTCTATTTTGTTGCCGTGTACAAATGGAACAATGTCTCCATGATTTCACTGCAACTAGCAAATTGCAAGTGAAATTGCCTAGCAATATTGCATCGTGTAACGGTACGCTAACACTGCCAAAACGAGCCGCGCATGTGTAATACCTACAGGAGTTGCAATGACTCTGGCTCATGGAAATCATGTTTTCTCCATTCGCCTTCCACGACAGCATTGGAGGATGTCGTCCACACCCTATTGGGGGACAGGAACACAGAGAGGTTAAAAGCCCCTCCCCTTCCTCAGTACTCCAGTGTCTTCCTGTCCCCCTTGGGGCATGGAGAGGTTCCAGTGCTGTCAGGCCGGCAGAGGCAGCATTGGGGTGTACTTACAGCCGGGCCAGCCTCCTCCTCCTTCTCGGGGCTCCCATGGTGGGACCATCCGGCCTTCCTGCGTCCTACGGGGCAAAGCAGGCCGTGTATTGCAACGCCGGAGGCCTGTTCAGCTCTCCGGCGTCTCCCTCCTCCAGCTGCGGTCCCTGGGGCATGCATCAGAGGTGCCGCGGTGGCACTTCCGGTTTCGGGTGTGGCACTTCCGGTTCCGGGATGGCACTTCCGGTTTCGGGCTGCGGCTCCTGTAAGGGCTGTGGCAGGCTGGGCGCGGCTCCAGGGAACTCAGCAGGACTTTCGCGCGCTACTGCCCGCGGCTGGTGACCAGGAGGAGGGAGGGAACAGGTGTTCCTCGTTGGGGGCACGGTACTTCTGGATAAGTACCCGCCGGAAGCTACACCCAGGTAAGGCTGATCCCTGAAACATGGAGGGTGATAGGCTTCCACCTCTGCTTCTGCAGAGCCCAGCGTTCCCCCAGCTCATGTAAGTGTTTCTGGGGGTGGTCACAAGGGGTAGAGTTATTTAAGCCCTGCACTCACACTGGGACCCCCTTCTCTTCCCTTTTTGTCTATAGGGAGACGAGGGCCGTCTGTGAAAGGGAGCAAATGTGGCTGCGGCACAAAATTTCCCTCTTCCTACAACAAGGTGTCGGCCATGACTGACAGGGTTGTCAGGATGGACTCCCCATCCTTGCTTGAGGAGCTCCTATCCATTAGGGAAGAGGTGCAGGCTTCTATCTCGGCACTGCAGGGTTTTGCTGCAGCTTCCGGGCCTTCCCCTCCGTAAGAGAGGAAGCTCCAGGATTGTGACTCTGTGGATCTCATGGAGGCTGGCCAGAGCTCAGCGTTAGAGGACGGCGAGGATATTGCCGCTGTTGCCTCTGTCCAGACACGAGAATCTGGACACTACTATTTTTCCACGGAGTCCATGGGTGCATTGGTGGACACTGTCCATTGTACCATGGGAGTAGAGGTGGTGGAATCCCCTTCTTCTGTGCAGGACTAAATGTTCAGAGGCCTGAAGGCTAAGCGGCTCACCCCATCCGAGTGGATTGGAGGGTGATGACTTTGTCTGGGAGGTCCCGAAGGTGGACATCCAGGTGGCCAGGGTAGCAATCAGCTGCTATTGTAAACCCATTGTGCATGGCCTTGACACACTGTTGAAGCTAAGCAGCAGGAGCCTCAGTCACGGGCTGGATGGGAGACCTCATGAGAGACCCAATGGGAATCTCTATGGAAGTCTCTTTAAAGTCAATGGGACTTCTAACATGAAGGTCTATGGCAGTATTCCTTTTGGGAAGCTTAGCATATAAGACCGCGTTGCCTTTTGAAGATTCCTCCCGGTTGAAGGACCCCCTCGTTCGTAAAATGGAGAGAGTGTCCTCAAAAAATCCTGGGAGGCGGCAGCTATGTCTTTAACGGTGTACATTTCCTCTACATGTGAGCAGGTCTCTCTTTAAGTGACTCACCCAGCTGGGAGTATTCATCCTGCAGGGTACTCCCAGGGAGGAGCTTTGGACTCCATTCCACTTCTGAGTCGTGCTACGGGCTTCCTGGCCGATGCCTATGCTGAGTCGTTCCGCGTTGGCGCCAGGTGCGCAGTGTTGGCTAACACAGCTCGCAGGGCAGTGTGGCTTACAAGGTGGAATGGGGAGGTCACGTCTAAGCTCCAGCTGTGTGGCCTCCCCTTGCAAAGGGCATTGGATGACATCCTGTAAAAGGTGTCAGACCGGAAAAGGTGTCTCCCTGAACAGGAGCCCTTTCGGAGGCAGTCCTTTTGGCCTGAGCGCAGCCAACCCTCCCAGTCTAAAGGGAAGGGTAAGTCTGGTCGCTGGGCATTCCAGTACGGGAACAAGACCCGTAATATCTTGCTCCCCCAGCAGCGGCATCACCAGCCGCCCCCTAAACAAGGTCGCCTTCCCCATTGCGGGGCGGCTCCTGCGGTTTCTGCCACAGTGGCAAGCAATCTCCTTGTGCCCTTGGATCCTCTCGACTATTTGGGAGGGTCTACGCTTGGAATTCGTGAGCCAGCCCCTTTGTGTCTTCGAGTCCTCTCCCTTCCTCAGGGGGACTCTCGCACGGTTTTTCTTGTCGGGTCTGCGACACCTGTTGCATTCGGGTGTGGGGTCCCCGGTTCCTACTGGAGAGGAGGGCCAGGGGCGCTACTCCAGGTTGTTGTGGACCTCCAGAATGCGTATTCTCATGTCCCCATTCACCCGTCCCACAAGCGCTTTCTGCGATTCACGATCTCCGGGGCAGGCGGGACGGTCCATTCTCGGCTTAATGTGCTGCCCTTTGGGATTTCGTCGGCCCCAGAGGTTACCAAACTCATGGGGGAAGCGATCACATTCATCCAGACCCAGGGGATATGTATGCTTCCCTATTTAGGCGACATGTTGGTGGTGGCTCCTTCGGCAGTGCTTCTGCGCACAAAGGTCTCCAACACATTGAAGATTCTTCAGTCCCTGGGATGGGTACCCAATCTTCGGGAATCGGAACGGGTGCCTGCAGCCCGACGTCAATTTTTGGGAGTCTTGCTGGCCTCCTCCAGACAGACCTCGTTCCTTCCTGCGGCATATCAGCTTTTGCGCCGCGTGAATCTGACCCGCTTCCGGGCAAGGGGGTCGCCCTCCTTGCGGGAAGCAATGTCCCTGTTAGGGGCCATGATGGCCTGCATTCAGTCAGTAACATGGGCTCAGGCTCTTTCCCGACTGCTCCAGGAACACATACTGAGTTCCTGGGACAGACGTCAGGATTCCTTAAACTTGCGGGTCCGGACCCCGGGGCGGGTGGTAACCTCGCTTTCCTGGGGATGAATCCCAGACACCTTCTTGTGACCTCCGTTCCCACTGATGCCAGCGGTTCCGGTTGGGGCACGATGGTAGTTCGCACACCGTTCCAGGGATTTGGAGTCGCTCGGTCAGTCGCCAGTCTTCAAACTTCTGGCAGTGGAGGAAGCGCTTCTTGCTGCAGCTCACGTTCTCCGGGGTCATCATGTCAAGGTCCTGTCAGACAATGTGACTACGGTTGCTTTCTTGCGGTACCAATGCGGTACTTGTGGCTTTCACTTGCAGGGGCTGGCAAGACTGTTCTTTTTGTGGGCAGTACGCCATCTTCTCTCCTCCTCGGCAGTACATCTGAAGGGAATGGCCAATGTACACGCAGATTCTTGAGCCGCACGGAGGTCCACCCAGGAGAATGATGCTTCCATCCGGAAGTATTTCGCTCTCTTACGGACAGGTGGGGTGTCCTTTCGATCGACCTGTTCGCTTCGGGCTCGAATACAAAGGTGCCAACCTTTTTCTCCCTGACGCGGTTGGACCATCCTCGGAGGCTGGACACTTTGCCCATCCCTGGGACTTCCGGTTGGTGTATGCATTTCCTCCAATCCCGCCACTTCCCAAAACGTTGCAACGGATTCGGGCGGAGGGGGTGACACTATCCTGGTGGCTCCCCTGGGGCCCAAACTGGCGTGGTACGACGCCATCCGAGACCTGGGCCTGGAGGGACCGATTATGTTAGCCCAGTCTCAACCTACTGTCCCAGGGTCCTCTGTTTCACCCGGGCCCTCAGTGGCTCATTCGGGCGGCCTGGCTGTTGCGGCCGGGATCCTGAGGACCAAGGGTCTCTCCCAGGCAGTGATCCGCACGCTTCAGCAGAGCAGGAAGCCTGTGACAAACGCTATTTACGGGAGGGCTGGAATCGGTTCCTGTCCTGGTGTGCTCCTTCCATCCCGACCATGCATCATCCTAATGTGGCCCAACTCTTGGATTTTTGCAGCGTAGCTTGGATTTGGGGCTTCGGCCGAGCACTCTTTAAGTCCAGAGGTCGGCACTTGGGGCGGTTTTTGCCCAGGATCTTGCTTTCCCATCCATGGCTCAAGCAGTTTTTTACTTCTGCTTGGGGGTGGCGTCCCTGGATTCGGCCTTCTGTCCCTCCCTGGGATTTGATGCTTGTTCTCCAAGGGCTTGCTCGAAGTCCCTTTGCACCCTTGTCTGCTGCATCCCTTACGTCTCTCTCTCACAAGGTGGCGTTTTTGGTGGCCATCACTTCTGCTCCAGAGTTGGAGAACTGCAGGCACTCTCTGTCTGGGCTCCGTGCCTCATGGTGTCCGTTGTTCGCATTACGCTTCGGTTGCATTCATCTTTTCTTCTGAAAGTTGTCGGCTTTCCATCGGTCCCAGAATGTGTTCTGCCTTCAATTTGTCAATCTCCTGCTAATGCGGCTGAGGCCGTGTTTTACTCCTTGGATGTTCGTCGGACTGTCCTCCACTACCTCCGAGAGACTGCTTCCTGGAGGTTAGATCAGAACCTGTTTGTTCGGCTTTTGGGAATAATACAGGGAAGAAGACTTCCCAGGCTACCATCACTTCCTGGATCACGAAGGCGATCTGTGAGGTCTACGTCGCTCCGGTCCTTGCTCCTCCGGTGGGGTTGAAGGCTCCTTCAACTCGGGCTGCTGCTACTCCCTGGACAGAGCAGGCTGGAGCTTCATCGAAGCTGATTTGCAGAGCGGCTACGTGGTAGCCTCTCCTCACTTTTTCTCGCCTCTATAGGTTAGATCTGTCCTTCAGTCGGGATCTGTCCTTTGGTAGGAGAGTCCTACAGGCAATAGTCCCACCCTGAGGAGTATCGGTGGTATTCCTCCAATGCTGTCGTGGAAGGCGAATGGAGAAAACTGAATTAGTCCTTACCGGTAATTCCTTTTCTTGGAGCCTTCCACGACAGCATCAGTTCCCCCCCTTGTTGGTGTTTGGTTCCGGTTTGTATCAGATAATCCATGGCTAAGGGTGATCTTGGTAAACACTGGAGTACTGAGGAAGGGGAGGGGCTTTTAACCTCTCTGTGTTCCTGTCCCCCAATAGGGCGTGGACGACATCCTCCAATGCTGTCGTGGAAGGCTCCAAGAAAAGGAATTACCGGTAAGGACTAATTCAGTTATCACATCTACAGGGGTGTGATAACATGGAAAGAGGCCGATTAGTCTGGGGAAACAACACCCCCTCGACTGGTCAAATGCTTACGGTAATTAGCATAGAGATTTTAGTAAATAGTATTAGACATGTCTGTTCCGGCAGGGGATTTTGGCGTCACGTGTGACTGCTGCTGTGTTGGAGGGCAGAAGGGACCAGACAGGTTCCCTTTATGTAGTGACTTCCACACTGCCCAGCAAACACTGGAGTTATCCAGCAGGTCCCAAACTGCTGGAGACCAATAAATGATGAAGACGTTTGCTGGTAAGTATGACACTAAGTGCAGGGGAATTTAGATTAGAGCAGGGGTCTCAAACTCAGCTGGGTTGGTGGGCCGCACATAGAAAAACATTTATAGCGGGGGGGACATCCCTTGTAGGACTAAGTGACATTTTTAGTAATACCAGAATTTTTTGCTCAATGTAGTAAAGTACAAATCCTGATCCCCTTTTCTAGTAATGTTCACCATCCTGTAGTAATGTCCTTTACTACTGATGTCCCCCATCCTGATCCCCTTTTCTAGTGATGTTACCCAATCCTGATCCAATTTCTAGTGATGTCCCCCATCCATCTTGGTCCCCTTTTGTAGTGATGTCCGCAATCCTGATCCCCTTTTCTAGTAATGTTCCCCATCCTGGACCCCTTTTGTAGTGAGGTCCCACATCCGGGTCCCCTTTTCTGTGATACCCCCCCATCCTGTTTTACCTTTTTTACACACACAACTTTAATGATGCATTGCTCTAGTGCAGGGGGCAGCCGCGGTCCCCGCTGTGCTGACTTTCAGCCTTCGCTGTGCTATGACTTTCTCCAGCCACCGATCAGACAAGCTCTGTTGCTCAGCAAGATCAATGCAATCTGCCAGCCAGAGGCCCGCATGTGATGTCATATTCCGCCATCAGCTGTAGGCCTCTCATTGGCTGGCAGCTTGCATTGATCTTGCCGAGTGGCAGAGCTTGTTAGTGTGGCGGACGGAAGTCATCACACAGCGGGGACTGCGGTGGCCCCCTGCACTGGGGCAATGCATCATTAAGTTGTCCAAGGTGCCGCGGGCCGCATAGTGAAGCCCCAGGGGCCGCATGCGGCCCTTGGGCTGCGTGTTTGAGACCCCTGAATTAGAGACACCACTCCAGCAGGAGAAAAAAAAAAATGCTACAGTGACGCTTTAAATGGTTACTCCAGTACTCTGGTTCCTAAGGCTGTGTGCACACTGTGCTTTTGTACTGTGTTTTTACTATAGTTTTGTGCAAATGTATACTAATCTATACCTGTGTTTGGACTTTCCAGCATAACCTATGTGTTTTATGGTACCTTCACACGCCGCAATATCGGCTGGCAATATGAGGCGATCTAACGTGCGCGTGCACATTTTTCATGCTCGCCTCAGATCGCCGATGGCGGTATTACACGTCGCAATCTTGCCCTGAAATAAAGGCAATGTGTCGCTCTGGAAATTGCCTCCCATATAGCGGAACCAATCTTGCCTAATTCCATCGCCGCTTCACACGCTGCAATCTCAAAGGCAATGTGGGCGTACATGTGCAGCGCGGCGAGGAGATAGGTGTGCCGCAGTGGTTTACACCACGCCTCATACACGCTCATTGGACAACGCAACAGCATTACGATTGGTCAGCTTGCTCTGGAAGGCTGGCCAATACATGACGCCATTGAAGATGTGTGTGGTGCTGAACGGAGAGCTCTTCAAATATGGCGGTCTGTGAACTGACAGCCAATGGGAACACAGTAGCCACCACCAATCAGCGCAGACGGGGTGTGGACTACAGCACGCTGTGGCATGCCTATGGGAAATCATAGGCGACGCTGATTCCATCACTATCGCCCTATCACACGCCACAACACAAATATCGCCTTCATGATTGCGGCTGATTTCAGAGCAGTGCTCAGGAATCAGGCAACAGGTGATTTATCGCCGTGAAATTCCTCAATCACACGCCGCAACTGGGAGGCAATTTCACGGCGATTGTTCCAGGGCGACATATCGCCTTTAGGATTCCCAGGCGAGATTGCAGCGTGTGAAGGTACCATTAGGGAACTGCTGTCTCCACACATTGGTTTTTGTTATCTGCAGAAAATGGAAACACCCCAGGTTTTGCTGCAGTTGGAAAAGACTGAGCATGTCAATTCTGTGGGGTTTTTTTTGCAGTTAAAGGCAATAATGCAACAAAAAAAAGCAACAGAAATGCACAAAAAAAAAAAAAAAAAAAACAGACAGGCACGCAGCAAATCTCCTGCCAAGGAATCTAGAGATCATAGAAACCTGGACAGGTTTTACTGCGTTTTTGACCGCAGCAAAAACGTCCTGTGTGCACATACCCTAACATACTATATCCCCCCAATATAAAATAATGGGAGCTGTTCCAGTGATGTTGGTGCCAGGTCTGCCGTGGCTAGTGACTTTGATTTGCCACGTGAGTGCTGTGGCCAATTGCTGGTTTCCGATGGGCCACCATGCTTATACTTCCTTCAGAGTCTGCAGTGCTTACTGGCATAGCAATATCACACTACCATGGGGAAACCCCTGTAAGGATAATCCTGAATTCACATCCTTGTTTTATCTATCAATATGCCTCATGTCAGTCCTCTCCATCATCAGACTGTACAGTGTAATGAGATAAAAGCCTTCCATTTATCAGAATCACAGTCTGCTCCTAAACAGGAAGAGGCAGATATGGCTGGCGGCTCGCCCCTCACCACCAATACACGCACGTCTGAGGCGCTGCAGCCTGAAATGTAGCCAAGTGCTTACTATATGGAACACACCTTACAAAGTCAGCTACTGTAAATTATCAGCAAAGGGAAAAACAAGATTAGAAACTTGAAAGGGCAGATTGGTAGTGTCATAGCTCGGGACGGATTGTCGTAGAACCAGTTTACTATATAGACAAGTCACTGTACTGCCCCGTGCCATACACTGGGGAACTGCGGTATAAGTCAATATCTGACATCACGCTTCACTTGAAGAGGACGGCTCATACGGTCAAGTTAGAGGAATGTTTTTGTTGAGCTTTCATTTGTAGATATTTAGAGAGAAATCCAGAAGCCTAAAGTGTTATAGAAAGTCAGAACATTGCTAGAGCGATAAATACGCACATGGCGGCTGATACAGATATCTGGGCCCTCGCCACGTGGGCCGATACAGACGACATCTGGGCCCTCGCCACGCGGGCCGATACAGACGACATCTGGGCCCTCGCCACGCGGGCCGATACAGACGACATCTGGGCCCTCGCCACGCGGGCCGATACAGACGACATCTGGGCCCTCGCCACGCGGGCCGATACAGACGACATCTGGGCCCTCGCCACGCGGGCCGATACAGACGACATCTGGGCCCTCGCCACGCGGGCCGATACAGACGACATCTGGGCCCTCGCCACGTGGGCCGATACAGACGACATCTGGGCCCTCGCTAGGTGGGTGGCCGATACAGATATCTGAGCACTCACTAGGTGGGTGGCCGATACAGATATCTGAGCACTCACTAGGTGGGCAAATACAGATATCTGGGCATTCACTAGGTATGTGGGCGATATAGATATCCATACGCTCACAAGTCGGCTGAACACATCTTTAAAAGCACCACTCCAGTGGTTTCTTTATTGCACCACTGGAGTAGTGTTTTAATGCAAGTCCCTGTTCCTATTGTTATACTCTCCTTCCGTCGCTTTCCTTCTTTTACAGCGGCTCTCTGGTCAACATAGCTGTAGAGTTGGAGTCGTATAGTCGTGGAGTTGGATTAAGGGAAATTGAGGAGTCGGATATTTGGCTTACTGACTGTACAGAGCCCTGTTGGTCGGTATACGGCGAAAAGGGACTAGCCGGCATCTTCATTGTGTCATAGAGCGCGCCAGAGGTCAGTTTTCAATACATCTCTATCAGAGCCTTGTTTTGTCTCTCATAGGGATGTATTGGGAGCTAGTGACATAACTTCAGACTTCTAGGCCATCAGAAGCTACAGTCACAAGATGGCATTGTGGGATCGGAGCAGAGAGTTGAAGCTTCCAGAAGGAGAGTATATGGCAGGGGACCAAAATTTAAAGCGCCACTCCAGCGCTGGAAAATACAAAAACACTGGAATGGTGCTTTATAGAAAAATATTAATGAAAATCTATAATTAATTTAATCTTGATACAAATTTTTTTTTTTTACTATTTTAGTGTAAAGGGTATCAGGATGCAATAAAGTACAGGAGGACCGAGTGGAAGCCAGATTTCAGCATCATCTAACTCCTCCCGCTCTTGTGCATATGGGAGACAACCTAGGCCAGGACCTAGTGATGCTCCTATATGGAGCAGAGGGATGTGGGGCCTATATTTCCCTCTATACAAAATACTGGAAAAGGAGATCTCTTTTCTCTCTTGATGAGTCTCTGAAAAGGAATATGGGGGAAAACGCCTCAGACGGGACTACACCCAAGGACACCCCCTTGAAATAGAGTACACAGAAGTATTAAGGGAACGTGTTCTCATATTCATTTTTGCATGTATGTACTTTTTTCCCCTCAATATACGCATTTAGCACCGTATCCTTAATGAGCGAGTAATCTGTGCACTATGTGTAACCTATGGTGGATAGCTTATTATGGCTGCCCACTAATATCTTTACTGACAACTTTGTTATTAATAGGGCCAACGAGGGCTTGTAACAGTACAGTAGGACCAGGGTGCCAAACCCTGCAACAGGTAGAAAGACACAGATTAGGGACCAGAGGAGGGGGGGGGGGCAAAAATGAGCCCCCCCCCCCCCTTTGGGGTCCTTGTGTTCCTCCTGTACTTTTATTCTGTCTTTATACTGAGATGATTGCTTTTGCTTACTATAAATAAAGGTTAGCTTTAGGGCCCACCTTTAAAGGGAACCTGTCAAGTGGAAAAAATGCTATTAACCTGCAGATATGGGGTTAATCTACTGGCTAATAGCATTCTGAACCTGCATGGCGCCTGCACATTAAACCCCACTGCCAAGAGGGCATTAACTCTAATGGCCCCTTTACACGCAGCTACAGGTAACAGGTTTTCCACAGGTAACTTACTGGTTGCAGTGAAATCATGGAGACATTATTCCATTTATACACAGCAACAAGATAGAACCATGTCTCCATGATTTCACTGCAACCAGTAAGTTACCTGTGGAAAACCTGTTACCTGTAGCTGTAAAGGGGCCATTAAGGCCCCATTACACGGGGAAACATCTCTGGCCACATTGCCGGCAACTCAGGGGCGTTGCTATTTTGAAGTGGCATTGCTGGAGAGTTGCCCCATGTAACAGGGTGATATCAACGGCGATGTTGCTCAGGTGATCTGCCTGAATCGTCCTGTCTGACATAGCAACAGCGATGTTGCAAGCAACTTCCCCCATTGAGTCCAATGTTAAGGATCGCTGCCAGGGTTAAATTCAACGCTGGCAGCGATAGTTGCTTTCAACATCACCACTGCATTGCCGGTGATGTCTCCTCGTCTGACAGCTCACCAGTGATCTTGACCAGCGAACTTGGCCAGCGGCTCCTGTCAGTTGCCAGCGACGTTTCCATGTGTGACGGTACCTTAATCTTCCCAGCAGAGTTCTGGTTTCAGTCATGGAGGCGGAGCACGTTCAGTCACCACTGTGTATGGAGAGCGGTGATTGTAAGCTCCCCCCTTTTATCTAATGCTGAGCGGCTGTCAGTATGTATGTATGTATGTATGTATGTAGAGAGGGGTGGGTAGATTACAGCCACAGTGCTATAGATTGAGCGCGGTGACTTAACCCGCTCCACCATCATGACTGACACCAGATCTCTACTGGGGGGATTGAAGTTTATTTCCCCCTGGGGGGGGTGTAATGTGCAGGCACCTGGCAGGGTCAGAGTGATATTACCCTGCAGATTAACCCTACATTCAGCTCCCACAGTAGTGACACCCATATCCCCATTACAGGTATGACAGAAATACACAGACAGTATACAAAGATCCAGAGGTTCCTACCTTACCTCCATCCAGATCTGCTCTGAGGCTACTTACAAGTCACCAGGTAGAGACCTGCTCTTCATAGCTGTTTGCTAGAGCTAGTTCTAATGCACCAAGTTGGTAGACAGCCACGATCCACATGTGGCCCCAAGCTACAGGCTGGGGCCCCCTGCTCACCATCAGTCACCTCTTGGTCTGGGTCCCTGACTCTCCCATGGTGACCATACACCCAGCACTGACAGTCAGGCCGCCCTCTCCCGGTTACCTTTGCTGGTGGGGCGGCCGTGCCCGGGTGGGTGCATCTTCCCAGTCTGCTGCCTGCCAGGATCCCTCGCCCCGACTCCAAATATCCGGGGCAGAAGGAAGCAGGCACAGAGTGCCAGGGACACGGCGATCAGCAGGTGCTGGGAGCTGGAGAGCACCATGATGACTGCAGGGCAGCATATAGTAATCCAGTGGAGCGGACAACCCCCGTCCGCACGGGGCAGCTCCCGCCTCCCGCGCTCTCATTGGCTGCCTGAAGTGACGTGTCCATATGTCCTAGATGTATGTACGGTCACCGGGACAGGCGGTGGAGAACATGACAGCGGCGGGATAGCACGTTATGCGACCCAGCACCGTGTGCTGCAGATGACTCCCCCCAGATCTCCGGGACCTAACGGATGTAACCTACGGATCGCGCCTAACGTACTGCTGAGAAGCGCAGCCAGCGATACCACGTGATACGCTCACAGCCAATCAGATTTCTAATCTTTGCGTGCAGTCGTGGAACGCAAACATTACTGTGCCTAGCATGTCCTGTTTCCATGGTAACGAGTGTCGCACCTTCTGACTTCCGGGTTGGGCTGTTTCTGTTCCATCGTTTGTGGGAATCTTCTTTCTGCAGTTCAGACGCATAAGAGCGGTGAGTCCGTGTGAGCAGACCGTGTACTCGGTGCTGAACCTCATTCTGTGAGACGTGTATAACTTCCCAGGATGATCTCATTGCTGACCTCTAATGACGACAAACAGCAGGGACATTATAGGCCCAAGAGCTTACACACAAAGGGCTACTCTGGTGAAAACAGGATCCCACCAATCTATAGGTCAATGGTGAGACTACCAGTACAATGGAGTGTCAAAAAGCTGAGAGCAAGCAGCGCTCATCAGCCCCATAGAGAATGGATGGAGCAGTGCTTGACAGCCCCATAGGGAATGGATGGAGCAGTGCACGTCAGTCTCATAGAGAATGGATGGAGCAGCGGTCCTCAGGTTGGTTTTGTCACTCCCTTCCATTCTAAGGGCCGCTTTACACACACCAACTTCTGTGACCAACTTCTGAACAGATCTCTGGTTGCAGTGAAATCATGGACACATTCCATTGTACACAGCCACAAAATGGAGCAATGTGTCCATGATTTCACTGCAACCAGAGATCTGTTCAGAAGTTGGTCACAGATATCTGTGTGTGTAAAGTGGCCCTAATGGGTATAAAAGTAACCCAAAACTTTAATAAAAATATTAAAAAAAAAAAAGTGCCCCATTGTTCAGGTCTTAGCAGTTAAACCCCCATTTATCCGAAAGTATCACTTTTTCATGGGGCAACCCTTAGCCCCTTCACTCCCTGTCGATTTTCCACTTTTCCCTTCCCTCCTTCCAAGAACCATAACTTTTTTATTTTTCCATCAATATAGACATACTAGCTGTAGTACCTGGCTACGCTTGGGTTAATAAATAATTGCTGTTAGCTATAACAAAATAGAATTTGAATATGTCATATTAATGACCTGTAGGAAAATAGAAGCTGAGCTGTGATTGATTGCTATAGGCAGCCTGATAAATCTCCAGCCAATAGTAAACCCTCCCCTGGCCGGGCAGTATATGTTACCTCACACATACACATAATAGACAGCTCATGTGACTGACATCTGCCTTAATTCCCTATATGGCACATGTGTTGCACATTGGCTGTTTTTAATCAGATGTTTATGTTTGGAAAATAAAGATAGCACACGTATGAGGCGAGTTGTGTGAGGTGATTTGTGCACATCTGTGTCTGTCTGTGTGGTGTGTGTGTCCCTGGGTTGTGTGTGTGTGTCCCTGTGGAGGGGTCCCTGTGGTGTGTGTCCTTTTGGGGGGGAGGGGGGTGTCCCTGTGGTGTGAGTCCTTGTGGGGGGAGGGGTGTCTCTGTGGTGTGTGTCCATCGCTATGGGGTCTGTGTGTTCCTGTGGGGTGTGTGTGTGTGTGTGTCTCTGTGTCCCTGTGGGGAGTGTATGTGTGTGTGTCCCTGTGGGGTGAGTGCAAGTGTCCCTATAGGGTGTGTATGTGTGTGTCCCTGTGGGGGGGTGTCTGTGTGGTGTGTGTCTCTGTGTTGTGTGTGTCTCTTTGTGGTGTGTGTGTTTGTGTTCGGTTGCATGGTGAGTATCCAATGTTGGGGCTCCACCTTAGCTGTTACTCTTTGTGTGCATGTGGTGTGTATACATGTCCCGGTGCATGGTGAATATTCCATGTCAGGGCCCCACCTTAGTGACTATATGCTGGTATATGCTGTTAGTCTTTGGTGCTGTCATTAAGCCCCTCTCATTCACAACTGGTAACTGTCACTTTCTCTCCATTATTTAGATAGGGCCAAAATTGGTTGGTGAATTGGAACGCGCGGGGTTAAAATTTCACCTCACAACATAGCCTATGACACTCCCGGGCTCCAGACGTGTAACTGTGCAAAATTTTGTGGCTGTAGCTGGCAGCCGTCGATTTTCCTCCAACACTTTTCCTTTCACTTTTTCCCCATTATATAGATAGGGGCAAAATTGTTTGGTGAACTGGAACGTGCAGGGTTAAAATTTCACCTCACAACATAGCCTATGATGCTCTCGGGGTCCAGATGTGTGACTGCAAAATTTTGTGGGTGTAGTTGCGACGGTGTAGATGCCAATCCCGGATATACATACATACACACATTCAGCTTTATATATTAGATGGGGGTTTGTTTTTTGCAGGATGAGTTGTAATTTTGAATTATATCATTTCTTTTGCCATAAAGCAAACTGGAAAATAGAAAAAAATTCCAATTTAAAAAAAAAAAGTGCAATTCTACAATTTTTGTTTTTATCATTTTCACTATATGGTTAAAATGAGATGTCAGTATGATAGCTCGGGTCAGTATGAGTTCATAGATACCAAACACTTATGTGACGAAATGGACCCCTTTATTGGATAACATATGATGATGATTTCTTATTTATCCCGACAATATTGTATTTTGGTTTGCAAACATTTAATATGCCACTCATGGGTTACACAAGATTTCTAGGAGCCTGCTAGCATTTAAAGTGACTAATGTAATTACCTTGCCTCTTTGTATTGTGATTTAATTCCTCCACTCATTGTTTTACCAGTCTTGTAGATGCTTGGAAATGTGGAACATGTGTAATGCAATTATCTCTCCTCTGTAAGGTCAGAGAAACTTAAAGGGATCCTGTCACCTCCAAAAAGCCACCTAAGCTTCAAAACCATGCTTGTTAGAAAAAATTCCATCACTCAACAGTATAGTTTACACCCATCACAACCTATGGGGAAACAAAGCAATCCTCATAAAATGTATCTCAAACAAAAAAGAGGATTCAATGTTGCTTCAATATAAGTTTATTAATATTGGACTTGTCAACAGGATAGGCACAGAGAGGGAGATCAAACAATTGCACAGTCCCAGGTCCGCATTGATAACCTTTACAAGTAAATATATGCACACATAACATTATATTGCACTATGCCCATTATGCCTCTAAACCTATGTCCGCCTTTCCACTATAAAGGTATATTAACCTATGTATACTATGTATATATAGTGTCTGGCTGTTCAGGGGCTCTTTTACAGGTGCCAAAATGGAAGTATGCTAAACGCTTAGCACAGGTATTTGGAATCAAGGGACCGCTGTGGAAGGACCCCTACGTCCATTTCGCAGGCTGTAGAACCTGCTTCTTCGGGGGGGGGGGGGAAGTGTGTGATACTCTTACCCGGCGGGTCCATTTAAAGCTAACACCACCAGGCTCCGTGATAGTTCCACCGGAAGTGGGCGGAGCGTCACCCGGCAACCATAGAGCGCTCATTGCATCACTTCCTGCTGACATGTATCTCACACAGTCAGCGGAAGAGCGCGGCGCTTCCTGGTAACCAGGGACGCATCAGCCACAGGCCCAGCACCGCCGCTTGCTTGGGACGCGTCACCATAGCAGTGGCGGTGAATGAGCAAAGCGGAATAATACCACGGGCAAATGAACAAGTGTATGGGGTAGAGAAATCAATGTCCACAAGGGACAGAGGAGTAACATCAAATAAAGGTATTATACCCACCCACATCCCAAATATTCCACAGAGGACAATCGAAATACAATTAATCCTCAACACATTATACAAAAAGTAGATGACTAGCACAAAGACGATGCTGCTGTCCCCATTGGTAAAAGAGTATCCATCCAGGGAGATAGGAAAAGGTGAAGATCATGAAATCTATCTATATAAAAATATAAAAGGAGAAAATTACAATAAAATCAGTACAATCTTTATAGACTTAAAGGAATGGTGAATAGCTCACTCTCATTGAGACCCATCGGTACTAGAGATCCGAGTGTGATGATCCGTTTCGTTTCACACTGGGGTAGTCATTTCCTCAGATCACCCACCCTGATTCCCCCATGAATCACATCAATCCCTAGAAATTTAAGGAATCGTGGATCACAGCGATGATGCTCCCTAAAGTGCCGTGGTATGGTTTTTAGGGTTGCAACATCCTCTGCTTCAGCCTTTGCCGCATCACAGATGTCGCGGCAGTGTTCCCGAACTCTTACACGGAACTCCCGAGATGTCAATCCAACATAGATGCAGGGGCAAGTACATTTGGCATAGTAAACTACATGGGTAGTACCACATGATATATAATTGCGGATTGTATATGTCCTCTTACTATCTGCTGTTTCAAATGTATGTCCCCGCACCACGTTGGCACACGCCGCACATCGACCACAAGGGAAGCATCCATGTCTAGGTCCTCTGGACCCAAATACAAATGGCACCTTAGGGGCATAGTGGCTGTGTACAAGAATATCTCGCAGATTCCTAGAATGTCTAGAGGTCATAGGGGATAATCGGGTAGGCAACATCTTAAAATCCCATCTGAGCAAAGGACTGCCCAGTGCTTCGACAAAATGGACCTCATCCTCCTCCAGTCCTGATTATCCTTAGGGAGGAGGTAGAATGTAGGAATTTTTGGATGAGATTTAAAAAGTCCCTCCAGGACCTTTTTGGTAATTATACCATCCTCCAGTGCCCCTTCCAGAATGGTTAAGAGCTCGGCAGAAAATTTATGAAGAGGACTAGATTCGAGTCGGGCATAGGTGGTCCTATCTCGTAGCTGTCGGTACGCCTCCCTCTCGTATCCCTCACATGTCCATATCACAATGTTTCCCCCTTGTCAGCAGCCTTTATAATTACATCGTCCCAAGCCTGTATCTCTTTTAATGCTTGTTGATGTTTAGATGTAAGATTATCAAACCTACGTTTTCCATTTAATTGTTTGAAATCTTGTGCTACGAGTTTCGTGAAAATCTCAATAGCAGGGCATATTGACAAGGGGGGAAACATTTTTGATCTAGGGTATATCATGGAAGGAAACGTACCTTCAGCCACTTCTGTCTTTTCATCTGAAAGTTCTTTCAGGGTCTCCAGTGTCTCCCTTTCTTTTGTGTTGGGTAGTTGTACGTCCAAGGGGCCCCTGCTGTATAGCCTCTTCAACAGCAGTTTCTGTGAAAATAAATTGAGGTCCTTTAAAGCTGTGGAGAAATTAAACACATCAGTGGGTGCAAAATTAAGACCCCTTGAGAGGACCTCTTGCTGTGAAGTAGTGAGAATATGTTCTGACAAATTTATTACCTCAAGGTTTTTTTTTTTGGTTGTTTAGGGCCAGGTGGAATTTTCTTTGGGATTTGTTTGTTTTTGGCTCTTGTATTAACACCTTCACTTCCCACAGTCTCTGACTGGGATTTCTCAGAGGAGACAAGAGATACCACAGAGGGAGTTCTCGACGGTGGAACAGACCCACCACCCTCTGGTGCAGGTGTGTTCGGTTTACCACCGCCCAAAGTTTTCCATTTATACACACGGTTAAGTTGTAAATCATTTGAATCCCGCTGAAATTTCTTATATTTAATATCTTTTGTTTTACCAGTCTTGTAGATGCTTGGAAATGTGGAACATGTGTAATGCAATTACCTCTCCTCTGTAAGGTCAGAGAAATTTAAAGGGATCCTGTCACCTCCAAAAAGCCACCTAAGCTACAAAAACATGTTCCTGCAGCATCTTATCACTAATCTCACACTCCTTTTTGTCTCCTAAAAGCATCCTGTCAAAGTAGATAAATACGATTTTATATTCCCTCATTAGGCATTATAATTAGTAGGGGCTATATACTTTAGCCCTTAGGGCGTGTTGTTTTGCAGGCTCCAGGATCCACCCTCTCTCTCTGCTGCTTTGCTTGTGTAGGCTTTGCCCTCCCCCTCTCTGTCACTCACATAATGCAAATCATTAGTTCTGCCTTCAGCTCCACATCACAGCAGCACAGAGAGAGAGAGAGAGGGTGGATCCTGGAGCCTGCAAAACAACACGTCCTAAGGCTAAAGAATATAGCCCCTACTAATTATAATGCCTAATGAGTGAGTATAAAATCGTTTTTATCTACTTTCACAGGATGCTTGAAGGAGACAAAAGGAGTGTGAGAATGGTGATAGGATGCTGCAGGGACAAGATTTTGTAGCTTAGGTGGCTTTTTGGAGGTGACAGGATCCCTTTATTCATGTTAGAATGCCATTGTATTACAATGTGGATTGTTGACTCCTTGTAAATGGACCATTGTTTGTGGTCAAGGTGTTACACTAAATGTCTATACTAAGTATAGTGTTCCCACTTCTATGTTGGTAAAACAATAAGACCTTTGTTCCACAGATTTCGGGAACATTTTAATTCGATAACCTCTGGAAAGGGAAGCCCACGCCTGATAAAACACATAAGAGACTACCATCAAGGCAACCCAGAGGTTTTGTCATTTATGGGTCTTGAGAAGCCTGCATTATCACCTAGAGGAGGAGACTTTGGTAGATACCTCCTTCAAATAGAATCCAAATGGATTATTCACACTGATGCGCAAGGTTTATTGGGTATGAACGACAAAATTGATATGTCCGTTTTTTTATAATCCTTTAGCCGTTCTCTTAATTTAATCTGTATATTATTTACGGTATTAATCTTGTCTAACTTGTTGAGCTGCGTAGTTATTATTATTATAGAAAGGAAACTTGAGAGTAATATAAGACCATTTGGGTCTAAATACAAAGAAATAAGGAAATGTTTGCGGATTTCCAGTTTACCGTATGTGGGGAGAGTACAAGCCTTGTTATAAAAAACTTAAAAAGCTCAAAAACACACATGATAACAATTGGCGATATGGGAAGGGTAGATTTAGAGCCCCAATGGGGACAGCAGTCCTCATCATCTTTGTATTCAGCATTAAACACCAAAAAAAAAAAAACTGCACACAGGAGACTAAATTAGTATATAAGCACTATTAATATAAGCACACATGGGAGCTAAGTTGCGCGGAGTGAGGAAGGGAGAAGGAAGGGAAAAAATGTTTTTTTTTTTTTTTTTTTTTTTGTTTTTTTTTTTTTCTCTCTGTGCAACAGCTCCCAGTAATGCAGTCTTAAGTCTCAGTAGTGCAGATCCATTAACATCTATAGATTGGTCATGCCTGAGCAGTATAGTGTCAGACACGATAGATCGAACAGGAAAACTGCCTTAGTCAAACTGCTATGGTAATGTAATGCTACCAGTTAATCTATTGAGCCCTGCAGGTTTTTATATCCGAAAAATGGGTAAGATCCCTTGATAGCACTGTAATTTTGATGTCTTATTCGATGTTTTATTATGAAGGCTATTTGTATTGATTGTTTTAATTTCACTCAGCCGGTGGACTGCAGGAGATCCTCCTATAAAATGGAGCCTCCAGCAGTCACTCGGTTAGCCCGTGGAAGAGGAGTACCTCGAAACGGTCCGTTGCACCTTCAGCAACCCCCCCCTCCCTGCACCACCTGTAACTTGATGCACAAATAAACGCCGGAAATTTTTGGATCCAATCCGTGTGCCGCTACTTTCTGCAAAAAAATCTAAATGTCTATACTAAACTCTCCTTGACCCTTCTTTGTCAATCATCATTTAAATGAACCTTATCCAGGCAGCTTGAAAGCGGGCCAATGAGAGAACGGTCTTATTCCACCAATCGTGAAGTCCCCAATATTCTGCAATGAAGGCTAATGGTATATAAGGAGGACTGTTCACTTTGACCAGCAGATTGGATACAGGCAGCTAATCAAGGATCTTTGGGTACGATTGGCCGGCCATAACCCCAGGCCTAGGCATTTCGGTGCTGACCGAGGGGATCAGAACCTGGATTATAAAACCACAAGGACTTCAGCATTGACTTATCGGATTCGGCTGGGATAACAAAGACTGCATAAGAAAGCCACGCAGGTTGGGTCAATCCAGTCACCTGGCTACAGACTTTGCCGGGCTGACTCAGCTTCCTAAATCTGGCATTATGTCTTTCTCACTGGGTGCCTGCTAAAAGCAGGCTGCCAATGGTTTGGAGTAAATAGCCCTGGATGTTCTGAAGGACGAATATTCTAAACCCTGGTGAGCCAGCGGAAGGGTGAGACTCTGTTGCCTTTTACATTTTGTGTTTTGCTAGTTATGTGTTATATACTGTTAACTGTTTGGGGATCCAATAAAGCCTTAATATTGTGATTCCCTCACCCTGTGTTGTCTGAGTAGTGTTCCGCCCACGGTTAGGGAGCTCGGGCGTTCAGTTTGGGGATGAGCCCTGCTCCACGTTGTCTTGCTAAAGGCAGCGGGGCCAGCGGACGAGAGCACCCACTGACCCCCGTGTCTCCACAACGTATACTTTTCCGTTTATCTAAATGGTGGAAAAAATCCAGAAATTTGCCAAAAACCGAATTGCACTTTTGCGCCATTTTCCACGACCCGTACCTTTTTCATTTTTCAGGATCTGGGGCATTACGACAGCTTATCTTTTGCATCTTGAGCTGACTTTTCTACTGATACCATTTTTGGGTAGATGTGATGTTTTGATCGCCTGTTTTTGCATTTAATTTTTGCGTCTTGAATTTTTTTTGTTAACAGTTTACCGATCAGATTAATTGATTTAATATTTTGATAGATTGGGCATTTCTGAAAGCGGCGATACCAAATATATGTATTTTTTATTGTTTTATTTTCAATGGGGCAAAAGGAAAGTGATTTGAACTTGTTTTTTTTATTTTTTCATATTTTTGAAAAACGTTTTTCAATTTTTATTGTTTTTATTAGTCCCCTTAGAGGACTTGAAGCTGCCAATATCCAATAGCTTGTGCACCGCACAATTGATCATCTCCAGTGAACGCAGGCTGAGTTCATCGGACATTGTATGTGTGCAGTGATTACAAACCATATTTCATCATGAATGTGACAGGGGTTATCAGTCGACCCCTGGCTATCATGACAACCCATTGGTGCCCCGCGATAAAGTCACGGGGCAACCAATGGGAGTGGAGAATGGCGCACTCCCAAACTATGACAGCATATCTAAGGCTGGTTTCACACTTGCGTTTTTTTCAAGGATCCTTTTGCTTCAGTATGCTTCCTGCCCATTCCCTTTCAAGGTCAGGAAGCATCCTGAAGCAACAGGATCCTTGAAAAAAAACAGCATAACTGGTTAACAGTGGCAGGCGGATCTCCCTGCAGACTAGATGATGAATATTACACAACTCCAGTCATGTTTAAGGCTGGTGAGAGGCACTTAAGCAGGCCCGGCGTCACGTGACCGCTTCACAGCGGTGACGTTGCGGGCGCGAGATTTAAATCGTGCCCAAGCTCTGCAGTGTGTAATGATGCCCATTAGGGCGTAATAGAGCGGCGAGGCTGAGGTAGCGTGGCACAGGGGACCCACCTACCCGTCAAAAACGCAGAGAGGAACGCCCCGCTCTCATGAATTTTGTAAGTTTGCTAACTACTTTATTGTACTCATAGATTACTAAAATAGGTCAGATAGGGATGGCTTAGATAGTAGTGTAAGGCTGCAGGGACAGCTATTAGCAGGTTAGGAAGGTTATTTTGGGTGACAGTTTCCCTTTAAATCCTCTAACAAAAGAAATTGTGGGAGTAGCACTTAGGCTGCTTTCACATCAGCGGTTTTCGCTGATCACGGCAGTTGCGGTGAAAAAACCGCAACTGCCGCGATTATCGCATAACGGCTGCACTTGCGGTTTACTTGCGGCAAGCCCCATACAATGTCTATGGGGCTTGCAGTAAGTGTGCGGCAGGTGCACCAAGTGCGGTTTCGGCACTTGCGGCTGGTGCGGCAGCGTAAAAAACCGCGACATACCGCGTTTTTTTCACGTCCGCACCTGCCACAAGTGCCGATACCGCACTTGCCGCACCTGCCGCAAGCCCCCATAGACATTCTATGGGGCTTGCCGCAAGTAAACTGCAAGTGCGGCCGTTATGCGGTAATCGCGGCAGTTGCGTTTTTTTTCACCCTCCACTGCCGCGATCAGCGAAAACCGCTGATGTGAAAGGACCATAAGAGGATCAACCAATCCCACGTGTGGGGCAGCGCCTGGATTGCAAGTCAGGAAACACGTGGAGCCCGGTAGTAGTTCAAACAGGACCCGGTTTTTATTGCTGATACACACAGCGGTGGCACAGTCTGCCGGAATCCGGGTCGCAGCCGGGTACACAGGACAGTTCATATAAAGTAACCCGGGTCCTTCAGGCCAAAGGCCTCCGTTATGGGTCACCCCGAGTTCCCCTAGCCCTCCTGGGCTAGGCCGTGTTAGTATAGCACACGGCCCCCTGGAACTCTAGACCTCTCCAGTCAATCTCTGCTGCTCCTGCAGCTAAGGCACAAATCTGTGTACAGGGAACCCCGCCCTGCCTCCTGCTCAGGCTTTTAACTCTGCGTCTCCTTCCGGGACCTTGCAAGACCCGGAGCGGAGGGAGCGGATCGTCCCTTTCTCTCACACCCTACACCGGGCTCAATACGTGACAGTGCGCATTCTGGGGGAGACATAGCGCCCCTCGCATATGATCCCCCGCACTGTCTCACACACTTCCCCTCCTCGGTTCAAACATGTGGGGTTGAACCCCAGCCAACAAACAGGGTGCCCGGGACAGGGCATCCGCATTACCCTGCAACTTGCCAGCCCGATGCTCCACCGTAAAATTGAAGTTTGGAGGGACAGGAACCACCGGGTGACCCGAGCGTTCTGTTCCTTGGCGCTACGCATCCAGACCAGGGGAGCGTGATCCGTAACCAACCGGAACTGTCGCCCGAGCAAATAATAACGTAGGGACTCCAAGGCCCATTTAACAGCCAAGCACTCCTTCTCCACTACGCTATAATTTTTTTCCGCCGGGAACAATTTCCGGCTTAAGTAAGTGACCGGATGCTCGTCTCCGTCCACTTCTTGCGACAGCACAGCCCCCAGCCCCACCTCCGAGGCGTCTGTTTGTACAACGAAGGCGTGTTTGAAGTTAGGACTGATGAGGACGGGCTGTCCACACAAGGCCGACTTCATCGATTGAAAGGCTGCCTCTGCTTGGGGATTCCAACGCACCAAAGCCGATTTCCTCCCTTTCAACAGGTCGGACAGGGCCGCCGTTCGCCCAGCAAAGTTGGGTATGAAGCGTCGGTACCCAACTATGCCGAGGAACGCCCTCACCTAATTGGTAGACACCGGTCGGGGCCAATTTTGAATGGCCTCGATTTTGTTTATTTGGGGTTTGAGAACCCCTCGCCAATCACATACCCCAGGTACCGGGCCTCCTCGAGCCCCATGGCACATTTTTTTGGATTTGCCGTCAGGCCCGCTGCCCTGAGAGAATCCACCACGGCCTGAACCTGGGATAAGTGGGTATGCCAATCTGGACTAAAGATGATAATGACATCTAGGTAGGCGGACGCGTACTTCCGATGAGGTTCCAACACAATGTCCATGAGCCGCTGGAATGTGGCCGGGGCTCCATGCAACCCAAACGGCAACACGACGTAGTGATCGAGACCTTCCGGAGTAACAAAGGCGTTTTTTTCCTTGGCCAACTCTGTTAGCGGCACCTGCCAGTACCCTCTTGTCAGATCGAGCGTTGTGAAGTACTGGGCTTGCCCCAGTCTTTCAATCAGCTCGTCCACCCGGGGCATGGGATATAAATCAAACTTGGACACTTCGTTCAGCTTCCGGAAATCGTTGCAGAAACGATCCGTCCGGCTTTGGAATGAGCATGATGGGACTAGCCCATTCGCTCCGGGATTCTTCGATCACCCCTAACTTAAGCATGTGTTTAACTTCGGCCGCGATGGCTTGCCGTCTGGCCTCGGGTACCCAGTATGGTTTCACTCGCACTTTTACCCGGGGCTCAGTGACAATGTCATGCTGACTGACCGAAGTGCGCCCAGGCAGGTCAGAGAACACATCGGGATTCTGCTGTACCAACTTTCGAGCCTCCCGGCGTTGGGCCTTAGTGAGGGTGTCACTTATTTGTACCCATTCGGTATCCCTGGTGGCCGAAGGGGAAGGGTCCCCGGGTGCATCGGATGCCTCCATGATCAGGCACTCCCGGTCTTTCCACGCTTAAAGCAAATTTACGTGGTATAGCTGCACGGGTTTCCGTTTCCCGGGCTGGTATACCTTGTAATTGACCTCCCCTACTTTTTCCCGGATTTCATAGGGCCCTTGCCATTTGGCCAACAATTTGCTTTCCGTTGTGGGCACTAAGACCAATACCCGGTCCCCCACCTCAAAGGTCCTAACGGTGGCCCGTGTATTATACCTGCGGCTTTGAGCTCCTTGGGCATCCATTAGGTGCTCTTTTACAATAGGCCGGACCGCTGTGATCCGGTCCTGCATTTTCGCCACGTGGTCGATCACGCTCCTATGGGGAGTGGGTTCCTGTTCCCACGTCTTTTTGGCAACATCCAATAGCCCTCTAGGATGCCGGCCGTACAACAGTTCAAAGGGAGAAAACCCCGTAGACGACTGCGGTACCTCCCGGATGGCGAACATTAAATAGGGCAGTAACATGTCCCAATCTTTTCCATCCTTCGCTACCACTTTTTTTAGCATGGACTTCAGGGTTTTATTAAACCGCTCAACCAGTCAGTCGGTCTGGGGATGATAAACCGAGGTGCGCAGCTGTTTTATGTTGAGCAGTTTACATAGTTCTCGGGCCACCTTGGACATAAAAGGAGTCCCCTGATACGTGAGGATCTCCTTGGGTAGTCCTAGGCGACAGAGCATAGCAAACAGTTCCCAGGCAATCAGTTTCGCCGAGGTGCGTCGTAACGGAATCGCCTCCGGGTACCGGGTGGCGTAGTCGACAACCACGAGTATATGTTGGTGGCCTCGTGCTGACTTCACTATAGGCCCCACCAAATCCATTGCGATCCGTTCAAAAGGTTCCTCTATAACTGGTAGAGGTACCAATGGACTACGGAAGGTGGCAATGGGTGTGGTCAGCTGACATTCCTGGCTGGAATCACAGTACCTCTGGACGTCCGCATACACGCCCGGCCAGAAGAACCTCCGCAAGATGCGTTCTTGCGTTTTTTTAGCCCCAAGGTGGCCCCCTAGCAGGTGGGAGTGGGCCATCTCTAGGACCGCCCGGCGGTGTGGCTGTGGTACTACCAGTTGGTCCACGACCTCATCCCTGATTTTGTCCACCCTATAGAGTAACTCCCGGTTAATCACCATGCGTGGAAATACCTTCTCTGCCCCCGGATGCTGAGCTACCCCGTTTATTTCGGTTACCCTTTCTCGGGCCCGGGTCAGTGTGGGATCCTGTAGCTGGGCTGTCCCAAACGCTCCCCTGGATACTTCCAACTCTGTAATCGGTGGGGTCTCTTCGACCTCGCCTGCCAATACGTCTAGCGGGAACCTATCGGGGTAACACTCTAGCCCTATGTTGGCGACCCCTACGGCAGGTGTCCCGGTTTCAGGGTCGTCGGGCTCAGCACCCTGATTCCCTGGCCTCAGAGAAGGGTTACTCTTCCTTCCCCATAAGGACCAAAACAATGGTAAGTCTCTTCCCAGCACCGTCCCGTAGGGTAGAGATTTTACCACTCCGACCACGTGAGTCACTTCTCCACAGGGAGTGGACAGAGTCACCTCCGTGGTCGGATACTCGCGTAGGTCCCCGTGAATACACCGGACCCCGACCAATCCCCCAGTGAGTTGCAACCCGGGGATTAAGGACGCACGAACCAGCGTCACCAAACTGCCAGAGTCCAAGAGAGCTTCTGCTCTGTGTCCATTAACGAGCACCGGGCACAGATGTGGTGCCGTTAGGGGAACCACTATATCTGCGGTGAACACGGGGCTGGCATACATCGAGAGCCGGCGTGTGAACCCGCAGTCCATGGGTTCCGCCGTTAGTGGGCAATAGGCAGCCACATGTCCCGGTCCTAGCACGCCAGCACCACGTAGCAGTGGCAGCGCTGGGCCGGAAGCTCCTTCTTGGGGAGCCTGGACTCCTGCCAGCCCCGTTCTGGGGTATCCTCTCAGCGGGTACGTTTTTAGGAGAGTCCCCTGGGGATGGACGTACACCTTTACCCGGCTCCGGAGATCGGCGTAACTGCCGCAGTGGGGCAGAGTCCCGTGGCTGTATATCGCTCTATCAAGCTAACCACCTGGTCCAAGGTACCCGGGTCCCCTTGCCCCACCCAACGCTGTATCGCAACAGGCAGAGTCCGTACCAGCCGGTCGACCACCAGCCTTTCCACCATCTGTCCCGGAGTCAAGCTCTCAGGCTGGAGCTACCGTTTCACCAACTGCAACAAGTCATACGCCTGGGAGCGAGCCGGCTTGGGCTCCACGTAGGACCAGGAAAGCACCCATTGGGCTCGGACATAAGTATTGACCCCCAGTCTAGCAAGGATCTCACCTTTGAGTCTGGCGTAGTCCTGTGCATCCTCCCAACTGAGGTCCGTGTAGGCCTTTTGGGCGTTGCCCATCAGGAATGGCGTCACCACTTCAACCCACTGAGCGGGAGGGAGGCCTTCTCGCTCTGCGGTGCGCTCGTAGACTGTGAGGAAGGCTTCTACGTCGTCCTCGGGACTCAGCTTCCGCAGTGCCGACCGGACCCGGTCCCGGGCCTCACGCCGCTCCGGGGGAGACGCTGTTGGCGGGTCTCGTAAGGCCGCAATATGCTGCAGGAGCAGTTCATTCGTTTTCTGCTGTTGTAGAAACTGCTCCTGTTGTCGCAACTGCTGCTGCTCCTGCTGTCGGAGCTGCTGCTCCTCGTGTCGCTGCTGCTGTTCTTGTTGCCGCTGCTGGGTAAGTACCAGCTGCCTTAGGATTTCCTCCATATCAGCGGCAGGCCTGAACTGTAGCGTGGCCGGCTTAAGTATTGACATGCAGTTCGTGGTTCAGGCTGCCCGCATTCTCCACCATATGTGGGGCAGCGCCTGGATTGCAAGTCAGGAAACACGTGGAGCCCGGTAGTAGTTCAAACAGGACCCGGTTTTTATTGCTGATACACACAGCGGTGGCACAGTCTGCCGGAATCCGGGTCGCAGCCGAGTACACAGGACACAGTTCATATAAAGTAACCCGGGTCCTTCAGGCCAAAGGCCTCCGTTATGGGTCACCCCGAGTTCCCCTAGCCCTCCTGGGCTAGGCCGTGTTAGTATAGCACACGGCCCCCTGGAACTCTAGACCTCTCCAGTCAATCTCTGCTGCTCCTGCAGCTAAGGCACAAATCTGTGTACAGGGAACACCGCCCTGCCTCCTGCTCAGGCTTTTAACTCTGCGTCTCCTTCCGGGACCTTGCAAGACCCGGTGCGGAGGGAGCAGATCGTCCCTTTCTCTCACACCCTACACCGGGCTCAATACGTGACAGTGCGCATTCTGGGGGAGACATAGCGCCCCTCGCATATGATCCCCCGCACTGTCTCACACACGCTAGACGAAGGCATATTAAATTTGAAGAAAAAGAAAGCGTGTATAATGGATTGAGATCAAGCCATATATCAAGTGAATCAAATTTTTTTTTATCATAGTGTATACAGAGTTACAAAACAATCACTTTAAAAACATTTAAAAAGCAGAAACCTGCATAAAAGAAATGCTGCAGCTCAAAAAACTGCCAAATTTTAGCTGGACACTGTGTAATAAAGGATCGAGTATAATACAGCAAGTGCACAAATGCAAATCCAAATTAATATGCTGTCATAGTTCATGTATAATACAGCAATTGCAAATACAAATTGATGTGCCATCAAGTATATCAACACAGAAATCGCCAAAAAGCAAAAAATTTTACTCCAACAGGCGACTATGATGTTTAAATATTTGACGTGAAGAGGGCGGGACTGTTTCCCCAAAGCAGTGCCCCTCTTACAGCAATCAGGATGGCAGGTGCATGTCCCAGGCCCTCCCACCATCTTCATCACTTTCCTGATCTCTCTCTGAGGTGATCATGTGACCCCTGATGCCTCCCCTCCATGTGACATCATCACAGGTCCGATCGGTATATGTGAGTATCATGTCTATGTGTGTCTTTCTGAGTGTCTTTCTGTCTGAGTGTCTCTATCTGTGTGTTTGACAGTGTCTGTCTGTGTGTCTGTCTATCTCTACACAACACTATACAGTATATACAGGTTCACACTACATGCTCTACTAGTCTGCCTATATACAGTTGTGGCCAAAAGTATTGACACCCCTGCAATTCTGTCAGATAATACTCAGTTTCTTCCTGAAAATGATTGCAATCACAAATTCTTTGGTATTATTATCTTCATTTAATGTGTCTTCAATGAAAAAACACAAAAAGAATTGTCCTAAAGCCAAATTGGATATAATTCCACACCAAACATAAAAATGGGGGTGGACAAAAGTATTGGCACTGTTAGAAAAATCAAGTGATACTTCTCTAATTTGTGTAATTAACAGCACCTGTAACTTACCTGTGGCACCTAACAGGTGTTGGCAATAACTAAATCACACTTGCAGCCAGTTGACATGGATTAAAGATGACTCAACCTCTGTCCTGTGGCCTTGTGTGTACCACATTGAGCATGGAGAAAAGAAAGAAGACCAAAGAATTGTCTGAGGACTTGAGAAACCAAATTGTGAGGAAGCATGAGAAATCTCAAGGCTACAAGTCTATCTCCAAAGACCTGAATGTTCCTGTGTCTACCGTGCGCAGTTTCATCAAGAAGTTTAAAGCCCATGGCACTGTGGCTAATTTCCCTAGATGTGGACGGAAAAGAAAAATTGACAAGAGATTTCAACGCAAGATTGTGCGGACGGTGGAAAAAGAATCTCGACTAACATCCAAACAAGTTCAAGCTGCCCTGCAGTCCGAGGGTACAACAGTGTCAACCCATACTATCAGTCGGCATCTGAATGAAAAGGGACTGTATGGTAGGATAACCAGGAAGACCCCACTTCTATCCCCGAGACATAAAAAAGCCAGGCTGGAGTTTGCCAAAACTTACCTGAGAAAGCCTAAAACGTTTTGGAAGAATGTTCTCTGGTCAGATGAGACAAAAGTAGAGCTTTTTGGGCAAAGGCAACAACATAGAGTTTACAGGAGAAAAAAAGAGGCATTCAAAGAAAAGAACACAATCCCTACAGTCAAACATGGTGGAGGTGATGTTTTGGGTTGCTTTGCTGCCTCTGGCACTGGACTGCTTGACCGTGTGCATAGCATTATGAAGTCTGAAGACTATGAACAAATTTTGCAGCATAATGTAGGGCCCAGTGTGAGAAAGCTGGGTCTCCCTCAGAGGTCATGGGTCTTCCAACAGGACAATGACCCAAAACACACTTCAAAAAGCACTAGAAAATGGTTTGAGAGAAAGCACTGGAGACTTCTAAGGTGGCAAGCAAGGAGTCCAGACCTGAATCCCATAGAACACCTGTGGAGAGATCTAAAAATGGCAGTTTGGAGAAGGCACCCTTCAAATATCAGGGACCTGGAGCAGTTTGCCAAAGAAGAATGGTCTAAAATTCCAGCAGAGCATTGTAAGAAACTCATTGATGGTTACCGGAAGCAGTTGATCGCAGTTCAACCAAGTATTAGGCTGAAGGTGGCAATACTTTTGTCTGGCCAATTTTTGGAGTTTTGTGTGAAATGATCAGTGTTTTGCTTTTTGCTTCATTCTCTTTTGTGTTTTTTCATTTAAGACAAATTAAATGAAGATAATAATACCAAAGAATTTGTGATTGCAATCATTTTCAGGAAGAAACTGAGTATTATCTGACAGAATGGCAGGGGTGTCAATACTTTTGGCCACAACTGTACTGTATATATGTGGACCTGAATATACAGTATAGTGCTGTGTATGCAAGATATAACCAACAGTCTCAGATGTGCACAGAACTCGCAGTGTGTAATGTGCCCAGAGCCCGCAGTGTGTAATGTGCCCAGAGCCCGCAGTGTGTAATGTGCCCAGAGCCCGCAGTGTGTAATGTGCTCAGAGCCCGCAGTTTGTAATGTGCCCAGAGCCCGCAGTGTGTAATGTGCCCAGAGCCCGCAGTGTGTAATGTGCCCAGAGTCCGCAGTCTGTAATGTGTATATTGTCCGCAGTGTGTTATGTGCCCAGAGCCCGCAGTGTGTAATGTGCCCAGAGTCCGCAGTCTGTAATGTGTATATTGCCCGCAGTGTGTAATGTGCCCAGAGCCCGCAGTCTAATGTGCCCAGAGTCCGCAGTCTGTGATGTGCACAGAGTCCGCAGTCTGTGATGTGCACAGAGTCCGCAGTCTGTAATGTGTATATTGCCCGCAGTCTGTAATGTGCCCAGAGTCCGCAGTCTGTGATGTGCACAGAGTCCGCAGTCTGTGATGTGTATATTGCCCGCAGTGTGTAATGTGCACAGAGCCCGCAGTCTGTAATGTGCACAGAATCCGCATTAGGAAATGGTTGCTGGAGATTGCAATACCTGAAATGGAGTGGCCTGCACTTTCTCCAGACTGAGTGTCATAGAAAACTTATGGGATCAGCTGAGTCTCTTTGTGGAGGCTCATAACTTTGTACCCCAGAACCCAGGAACCTGAGGACTTCCCTTCAAGAAGAGTGTGATGCCTCAGCAGGCAATAATCCGACTTGTGAACAGTATGAGACGTCGTTATCAAGCTGTAATTGATGCTCAAGTTGACATGACAGGTTATTGACACATTGTCATTTTTGAAGGGGTTCTTTTGCTTTAATAAGTTGTTTGTGATGAGGAAATCACCATTGCATGCTTCTACTTAAATGCCCTGCTTTCACAATACAATATCTCTTAACGGGAACTTATTTTGTCTCCCATAAATTTCACCTGAAAGATTACAATGGCTCTTTTCTACTATTGTTCCACAGCTGTGCATCTACTTCTCTGATATTGTTTTTCCTTTATTTCAGTTTTCAATATGAATTTGGAAATAAAAGGTGTTGCTGCAAGTCCTCGAGGCCATAGTCACGTCTCATCAAACACTGCTATTGCCAAGGTGATTGGAATCCTTTTGATGTCCGTTCCTAATTTTCCGCAGTGCCAAATTCAGAGGCTTCGTATCTCAGAACATGACATGCAAAACTAATGTGGTGGTGTTGTGGTTTGTTTAGCCCATAAGCAATGCAAATAGCAGCTACATGTCTATTGGCTTCATAACAGATGGTCTACCTGTATCACATGACATCTTTTTCTTCTGATCTAATTTTTTCTTATAAGATTAGCCCTCTGTGCACTTGTTTATCTTCTGATATCCCATGAACATGTTTCAAGGTCAGACAGCTAATGCATGTACTGTTCTCTAGAATAGAGACCCCTTACATATTGGATTAATGTCTGAAAACACCAGTATCCAAGGGTTCAGATGATGGTCTATTGTTGGATGGTGGCGCTGGCTGATTGATGGTTGGAGGAGATGTCTATAGCACATGTCTGATCTTGGACTGCAGATCACATTGTTCTCTCACATATAAGTTGCTGGCCAACGTGTCTGTTTATGACTTTTCTCATAGAGAACACAGGTGCTTGGCGGAACAAGTGCTCCTGTTTGTGGGAGAGCCGGCTGAGATGGCTATCAGCTGACGCAACATTCGACCGTCAGCCATGTAATATGTATGGGAAGCCTAAAGTGACATTGGACCTCGCCAGATGAATATTTCTCTTTTGCTTTGCCCACACTCTTTATTGTCACCCTGCGGAGGTCCAAAGGGACCACTATAGTCTACAGGCCTTACCAATTCCTTCAGTTTCCTAAACACCTCAATGACGCACCTGGTTTCAACTTCAGGATTATTCATGATAATGACTGCAGTACGTTTGTATTACAGTGTATTGTCCAGTGTAAAACTGAACAGACAGCATATTTGGCCTACTTCAGGCTTACTATGCCTTCATATATGGCAGACTTGGGGGCTATTACCTTTACAAAGAATTGGCAATGACTTCGGCTGGTTTCACAGTACCATTTTTTGGAATCTGGGGAGATGCAGATAAAGCCAGCATCCCCCTGGATTTCCCCACAATTGACAAACTGGATGCACCTGCACTGATATCATCATTGATCCTTCTCACGGAGCAGGAACATACAGTTGCATCACGTTGATTACCTTTTTTAGCTGGATCTGGTGGGAAATGACACGTCGTCTAAGGGTCATTTCAAACTTGGTTCTGGGTATGCTCAGACCAAAAACCCAGATTCCGCCGGATCCGCCTTCAATAGAGCCCCATTGTAATTCAACCCAGATTGCCCTGGATCCGGGTATTCACGGTTTTGTTACGGAGACCAAAATCGCTCCAAAATGCGTTTTTGGTATCAGTGCAAAAAATGTGGACACCCGGATCAGGAGGAACCGTAAATAACTGGATGCACCCGCTGGTTCCTGCAGCCCTATTGAAAGTAATTGGGCCAGAAAACAGATGCAGGTTCATCCAGTGTCAGTTGGATTCACACGGATGCCGAAAACTGATAGTGTGAAACTTGTCAGCCTTCTAGATTTTTAGGTCTTAAAGGGATTGTTTCCTCTCAATGACGTTTCTACCCAGGCTGCAGATATGTGCACCATTGCATTGAGTGAGGCTGTGCACACCTAGTCAGACTTTTTCCTGTCTTTTATTGGATTGGCGGACCAGCTTGCAGACCTCGCACCACACTTGCCTTTCTCCGTCACACTCCCATAGATATGCATAGAGTGGCAATGGCTATGCTCAACATCTGCTCCTTTCAAATGAGAAACAAAAGTTATGTAAAAGTAACCACCTGGCCTAGGGATAGCTTATAACTACTTCTTACTGGAATACCCTTTAAATTTGCAATTGAATTGCGGCCTATCTTTTTATTAAATAACCGGAATGTAATATCTGAAAAATGGAAGGCAAGAAAATACAAAAATATTAAAGGGATCCTGTCACCCCCAAAACACCTCTAAAGCTATTAAAAGCTGTCCCTAGAGCATAGTAACACTTACCCTACACTCCTTTTAGCTCCTAAAAGCAGCTAGTGAAAATGAAGATAAACATTATAAAACTACCTCATTAGCCATGTTAATTAGTGACTATTGTATGCATAGTCACCCTGGCAGGCTCTCCCTATTCCTAATATCATGCCTCAATAGGCGTGATCTTCTACTCACATTCAAATGCGCGCCTCCCCTCTCTCCTATGCCAGCCGGACCGCTGCATTGTGCGGCTGTATGACGTGAATCGCGTCATTTCCGGCGCCGGGTGACGTATGTACACCCGCACCGCTGTTAGCTTCAAGACCCGCACTGCGATTCACCCAGTTCCACTGCAGCCCGGCCGACACAGGACAGAGCGGGGAGGCGCGCATTTGAATCTGATTTGAAGATCACGCCTATGGAGGCGTGATATCATGAAGAGGGAGAGCCTGCCAGGGTGACTATGAATACCATAGTCACTCATTATCATCACTAATGAGGTAGTGTAATAACGTTTATCTTCATTTTCACTAGCTGCTTTTAGGAGCTAAAAGGAGTGTATGGTAAGTGTGAATATGCTCTAGGGACAGCTTTTAATAGCTTTTGAGATGTTTTGGGGGTGACAGCATCCCTTTAAAAAGTTGCAAAACTCCTCACTCATACAGTAATTCAGCTCTCCTTTCGTAATATTAGAATACCATTCACTTTTTGGCATTCTTGGCCTTAAACTTTTATACCATAGGTGTAATAAAACACATGGGTCACCCATCCAAAATGTGTACACTGATCTATTGGGGCTACGCAAAAACCTACAAAACTGAACATGAGGTTCTTAGACAACTCTATGAAGTCCACTGCCATGTCACGGTGAAGAGTTTAGTGGGCGCCACACACTGACCATTGCTGTGGCAGTTTTGTACCAGCAAGGTGGGCGACCTGGTGCCCCACAGCACCCACGCTGTAAGGCTGAGTGCCCATGACTCCAAGCCACATGACCACACACGCACAGCACCAAGGCAACAATGGCCACCATACAGCACCAACACCTTCCACATGTTCTCAGACTAAAAGCCTAAATCAATACTAGCTGGATCCCTCTGCTGTCTCCTGCCAAATGTGAGGAGTGCTGGTACCAAGTAAAACAAAAGAAGAGTGGATGGATGATGCTATGGTATATAGCTGTAGAAAAAGCCTTGGACCGCACAAAACGTATACAGTGATCAATCAGGGCTAAGCAAAACTGTACAAAAATGAACCTAAAGTTCTTAGATACCATTCTGATCAGACTGTATGATACCCACTGCCACATCACGTCAAGCCTCTGAGTGGGTCACTGACCTTGACTCCGAGACATTATGCATGTTGTGTCTGCAATATTTCCTGATCATTTTCAAGGCTTTTTATTATGTTGAAAATGTTATTTTAGCACATTGACTTTCTTTTTCGTTCTACCTACATGGCGTTCTCTGTTTTTCAATGTTGCAGGGTTGGCGTGCACAGTCACAGGCTGCAGAAACACGGCCCAAAGAGTAAGTACCTCATTTTTAGCCCATCTCTTAAAGGGGTGGTCCACTTCTTTAATACTATATACTACAGTGTAAAATGAAAACTATAGCTTCTTATCTCTCGCACCGGCACAATGTTTCCCTTAACTTGTGTGAGTTCTGCAGTCATTCACAGGCGGCTAATGGACTCACACTTCTATTGTAGAGCTCAGATGGCATATCAATGTCATTCTACTTCTGGGAGACCCGGTGCTGACATCGCTGGGGCAGTGTGAGTGTGGGAGGTGCATATCTGTCATTGTTATTGTACATAGGAGAATATTAGGTTGAAGGCACACTGGCATGAAACTCGCGCAACTGCAATGCAAGACAAACTCACATTGCACTCGGACCAGTGTTAAACAGTCTGTCAGTTCAGATTGTTGGATATTTCCTCCACTGAACTCGCATTGTAAGTCAAATGCAAGTCCAATCACAGCATGGTGCGATAGTATGTGAGTTTCACTTGCGAGAAGACAATGAAAGTCGCACCAGGACGGCACACTGTGCGAGTTTCATATAAAGGAGAACGAAAGTGGAGCCATACCAGCTTCTTACAAATGCATACAAAAACTTATTTTATGTTTAGAGAGCTGAGACGACATACAAACACAATGTGTTGGAAATACAGGTGATAAAATCAAGTAGCACATAAGCTCTAGGTAATCATAGATTTACATAGTATACATGATTAAGCAGTGATCACAAATTAGATTTCTTCTTCTCACATAAATAACATCCCATTGGGGGAAATAAGTGATACATATGCAAAATTAATTAATCCTGAGTTCACAGACTAATTGTCCACCTGCAATAGCAGGATTCCACTCAAAAAATTGCATGTACCAAGTTAATATACCATTTGCCCACCTACACTAGTAGGATTCCACCCAGGTATGTATGGGAGATCGGTGCTCAAAATCATGGAAAAACACAGATTTAGATCATACCATAAAGTGCAAGTGCTGGGGAGCAGAGGAAGGACCCCTTGTGCACCGGACTCCTAACGTACAATTCGCTGTTTTAGTTGCATATGCTTCATCCTACCGATTATCACTGACGGCCGGAAATTGTAACTCTGATAACAGTAAACACACGGTGGATGCTGTTGCCTGTTTACAGCACGGACTAGGCCTGCCAATATGCCATTACTGAAGAACGATTGTATATAGCTTTTATAATGTGATATATGTATGGGTATGGTTTGCATTTTGATCCGGACTGTGTTAGATGGGCTAATTCTTTATAGATCATGTGCGCATGCGTGGCTCCCGGCCTCCGAGTGTTGTCATAGAGGCGCAACATCATCCAGCATTTGTTTACTGTTGTCCGGGTTACAATTTCCGGCCGTCAGTGATGATCGGTGGGTGTCGCAAAGTGACGTCGACTCGCGGCAACTGCGCATGCGCCGCTGGAAGCGATCCGATTGGCCTGTAGGAACATGTGACTATCCCAGTATTTGAGATTTAATCTCTGCCAGCATAGATGACCTTTACTCCTCATGTTGAAGCATATGCAACTAAAACAGCAAAATATACGTTAGGAGTCCAGTCCATAGGGGGTCCTTCCACTGCTCCCCAGCACGTGCACTTTATGGTATGATCTAAACCTGTGTTTTTTTTCCATGATTTTGAGCACTAATCTCCCATACATACGTATGGCAACCAACCTGGCGTTATAGGGTGTTAAATAAATAAATATAGAAAAAAAAAACACGTGGGGCTTTACAGCATTTTTAAGTTCAGCCCAATGAAAGAAACAGCTATCAGCTGCCACACTCAGATGCCTAGTTGTCCCTTGGCTGGCAAATAAAAATGTGTGGGCTCCTCCCTATTTTTACTTGCCAGCCAAGGTAAAACTAGGCAGCTGAGGGCTAGTATTCTCAGCGGGGTGAGGGCCCATTGTTTTTCGGCATTCCCACACTAAAGAATAGCAGCCCGCAGCCGCCCCTGAAAATGGCGCATTTATAAGAAGCGCCATTTCCAGTTGCCTTATCAGGCTCTTCCAGTGGCCCTGGTGGTGGGTGGCATGCTGAGTAATAAGGGGTTATTACCAGCTTTGTTGTACCAGCTGGTATTAAGCCCAAGACTCTTAATGTCAGGCCAAGTTAGACCGCCCATTAAGAATCTCCAATAAAGGGTTAAAGTATTTTTTTCTCTGTATGGTGTCTTTTTTTTATTAGAAATAAATACACAGACACACTTAGGGACTCCATCTTTATTACTCCCCTTTACAGCCCTCCAGGATCCTGGTCTTCTGTGTTCTGCAGCTCTATTACATCACACAGCATGGGGAGGAAGAACGCTCCCCGTGCTGTATGATCATTGAATGAGATTGGGGGTGGTAAGCGGTGACGTCACTGCTGACACTGTTGCCATAGTAACCAAATGAACGGTTACTATAGCAATGATCGGCGACCATGTCACTGCAGCTCCAGTATGAGCGGTACGTAGTGGAGCCGCGGAGACAAGAGACCCAGTAAGCAAGGAGTTAACTCTGCTGTCACCGCGACTCCAGTATGAGTGATACATAGAGGAGCCGCGGAGACAGCAGACCAGGTAACTCCTTGCTTACTGGGTCTGCTGTCACCGCGGCTCCTCTATGTGCCGCTCATACAGGAGCCACAGTGACATGGGCGCTGATCATCTTTGCTATAGTAACCACTCATTTGGTTACTGTGGCAACGGTGTCAGCGGTGACATCAATGCTTACCATCTGCAGTCTCATTCAGTGATCACACAACACAGGGAGCGGAAGCGTTCTTTCTCCCCTTGCTGTGTTATGTAGCAGAGCTGCAGAAAACAGAAAACCAGAATCATGGAGGGCTGTAAGGGGGAGTAATAAAGATGGAGTCCTTAAGTGTGTCTGTGTATTGATTTCTAATAAAGTGTTTTTTCTCTGTATTGTGTCTTTTTTTAACCCTTTATTGAAGATTCTTAATGGCCGGGTCTAACTTGACCTGACATTAAGAATCTTGGGCTTAATACCAGCTGGTAAAACAAAGCTGATGTTAACCCTTTATTACCCAGCATGCTACCCTCCACTAGGGCCACTGGAAGAGCCTGGTAAGGTGCCTGGAAATGGCCCTTTTTATAAATGCTCAGTGGCAGCTGCAGACTGCTATTCTTTAGCTTGTGGGGTCCTAAAACAAGGGGCCCTCACCCCGCTGAGAATACCAGCCCTAAGCTGCCTAGTTTTACCTTGGCTGGCAATTAAAAATAGGGCGGAGCTCACGCAATTTTGTTTTCCAGCCAAGGAAAAATTAGGCAGCTGAGGGTGGCAGCTCGCAGCTGTCTGTGTTCTTTAGGCTTGACTTACAAATGCTCCGAATCCCCACATGTTTTTTTTTAAATATTTATTTAAATTAACACCCTATAATGCCAGGTTGTTTGTCATAAGGCCCAGTTACATGGCACGACGTTGAAACGATGTCGGCAACGATCTCAGGGGCGCGTGGTCGTTTTTGACATAATTTCAAGATCACTGGTGAGATGTCACACGTCTAGATATCGTGGACAACTCACCAAGGATGTTGTGAGCAGGTATCGTTCGCAAACCCCCCCCCCGCGGATGATCCCTGCTAATTGCTGTGACTGGGCGAAGTCATCCATGACATCATTATCGCGGTGTCACACTGAACGATGCAACAGGTTGCTGGAGTTGAGATCATCAGGTTTTCCAACATGTTGGTAAACCTGTCAACTCCGATCCAACAATTTATTGTAGCAACTTGGCAGAGTCACACGCAACGAGGTCGCAACAACGTCGCTGGTACGCCTCCAAACCTGTGACGTATCAGCGATGTCGTTGACTATGTCGTGCCGTGTAACGCGGCCTATACACTAATGGGTATGGCAACCAAGCAGAATCAACATCCAGATTGAGGAAATTTAGTCTGACTACAACAGTCAATCACAGAGGCTCTCACAGAGTGTGACCATCTGTGATTGGCCGTTTGTCTGACTGTGCAGTAAATATGCAATTAGCTTAATAGGCGGCCCGAAAGTAACAGCGGGAGACTGTTAAGCCCGATCTACCTATCCTGTCTTGCTACTCTTTTTTCACTTTATACAGCATGAGAAAGACCATGTTAAAAACTCATTGCACACAGACCACACTCTTTGCACCACTCCAGCACGACGATATGGAAAGCACTCGCATGACTGTCGTGTATCAAAAATGCTCCCATTTTCATGAATGCTAGTGTGCGTCCACCCTCATGAAGAGATTCTCCCAACTGTGATCGACCACTTTAAGGATTTCTATAATTAGGGATATAATGTGCAAAATGCCCTGGAAAAATGTATGTAGAATAAAGTTGTTGAAAATTTATTTTAAAAAAGGGGCTTTGAAAGAGAAGACCATAGTTTGAGCTGTAGACCGTGGTCCTATATAATGTACACATATGGCAGTCTCCGTGTATAATAAACTTGAAGCTTTCACTTCTGCCAGTCTTATTTTTTGCATAATAAAGCTGAAAGCAAGGAGGATGATGTAGCCAGCTTCCGATATATACTAACTTGGCTTCTATGTAGGCAAAATACAGAGGGGAGAGGTCTAGAAATGGGGCTAAAGTCTTTTAGTGTCAGCGACATAGTTTTGTTCAATATTGCTTAGATTTACCCCTGAATTTAAAGGGTTTTTCATTTTATAAAATGATGCCCTAACTCTAGAATATGCAATTATTTATCGACCTGTGGTAGTCCAACTCTGGGACCCTCATCAACGTTGAAGTAAAGAGGCTGGAGTTCTAATTTATTTGCACTGTGGTGCCCAGCCGTGCTCTTGCCTAAACAACCTCTCCCATCAAAGTTTTTATCATTTTAATATATTTCAACAATCTCAATCATCATATTTTACACCACTGTGTACTTACAATTACTTATTTTGCCCTTCTACCCAATTAATGCTTCTGTTTTCCATTAGGTCTATGACATATGTGGTTAAAAATAGGGTAGCTGAATCCTTCTAAACTCTGTAGAATCAGGAAGTCAATTTTTCCTGCTTGAGCTGCTTCATTGCAAATGTCTTTGGCAGGTGGAGGAGTGGAGAAACGTGGATCAATTCATTCATGGACAAGAGACATCCTGTTTCTACATACAGAGAAAAGAGAAGAATGAGTAGAAAGGCAAAATAAGCACCTAAGTGCCCAGTGTTACATAATATAATGACTGCAATATATGAGGAGGATAAAAACTTTAATGGAAATTCTTCTTTAAAGGCATTCTTTCACCAGGCTTTTTTTTGTACCCCCAACTGAAAGCAATATGATGTATCACTTTCTGGGCTGCTTGCTGCAGTTTTTTATAAATTGTCTGTTCTATCAGCTGCACTTCTGCAGGTTATCTGAATGCTGAGTTCTGTATAACCCCGTCGACACCACTGCTTGGCAGCTTTCTTTGGCAACTTTCTGCCTATGCACAGTGTACAATCAGTTGTGTAGTAAATGAATATGGAGGACTACCTGACCGCAGGTTTATTGGTCCTTTAGTGATAATCTACTGCTGATAAAATAGTGATTTCTATTATAGCTACGGCAAATAGACCAATAACTTGACACATTGCAGGAATCAGAATCTCTATTTCTACATTATGCTGCTCCCAGATTTAGTGGCAAAAGCCTGGTGACCGATTTCCTTTGAGTATTGCATCAGAACTCCATTCACATGAATGTAGACACAAACAACAGCAAAGTCACTTGTACAAATTGTTGGTTAAGAGTTCGGAAAACACAAAGAATGGACATATTCTCCAGAATACTGGGAGTCCCAGAAGTTGGACAAGCCCTGGTCATAAAATGATGGCCTGTCCTAAGGATGGTCAACTGTATTATAAAATGGGCATACCCCCTTTAGGTTATAAAGCTTAAACGTTTACCTTGTGAAAACGACAGTCATGTAGGACTGAATGTACACTGTGTGCAGAATTATTAGGCAAGTTGTATTTTAGAGGATTATTTTTATTATTATTGATCAACAACTATGTTCTCAATTAACCCAAAAGACTCAAATATCAAAGTTTAATGTTTTTGGAAGTTGAAGTGTTTTTTTTTTTTCAGATTTGGCTATCTAAAGCGGCCGTCACACGCTAAGATATCGCTTGCGATATTGTAAGTGATCACGTGCACGCGCGATCGCTTACGATATCGCTCACATCGCTGGTGAGATGTCACACAGACAGACTCACCAGGGATGTGGACCAGCGAGATCGCTGGTTACTATGGTACACATCGGGTTACTAGGCGCCGCGCATCGCTTAGTAACCCGACGTGTATCATAGTTACCATCTCCCAGCATAGGCTCTGCCGCTGGGAGATCGTTCATCGTGGTGTCATACACCACGATGAAGCAGATCGTTAAATCGTTCATCGCAAGATCTGAGGTCCAGAGCTCAGATCTCGATCTTGCGATTTGATCATGAATCGCTCGTCGTATCTTGCCGTCACACGCACAGACATCGTTCAAGCGATGTTTCATCTGGCGCGTTCAAGCGATATCTTTCAAGATATCGTAGCGTGTGACGGCCGCTTTAGGAGGATATCTGTTTGTGCAGGTAACTATTACTGTGCAGAATTATTAGGCAACTTAATAAAAACCAAATATATTCCCATCTCACTCGTTTATTTTCACCAGGTAAACCAATATAACTGCACAAAATTTAGACAAACACATTTCTGACATGCAAAAACAAAACACAAAAAAATTAGTGCCCAATTTAGCCACCTTTCTTTATGATGACACTCAACAGCCTTCCATCTATAGATTGTGTCAGTTGCTTCATCTGTTCACGATCAACATTGTGTGCAGCAGCCACCACAGCCTCCCAGACACTGTTCCAAGAGGTGTACTGTTTTCCCTCCCTGTAGATGTCACATTTTATGAGGGACCACAGGTTCTTTATGGGGTACAGATCAGGTGAACAAGGGGGCCATGTCATTATTTTTTCTTCTTTTAGACATTTACTGGCCAGCCACGCTGTGGAGTAGTTGGATGCATGTTATGGAGCATTGTCCTGCATGAAAATGTTTTTCTTGAACGATACCGTCTTCTTCCTGTACCACAGCTTGAAGAAGTTGTCTACCAGAGACTAGCAGTAGGTCTGGGAGTTGAGCTTCACTCCATTTTCAACCCGAAAAGGTCCCACAAGTTCATCTTTGATGATACCAGCCCATACCAGTACCCCACCTCCACCTTGCTGGCAGTCAGAGTGGAGCTCTCTGCCCTTTACTAATACAGCCTGTGACCCATCCATCTGGCCCATCAAGAGTCACTCTCATTTCATCAGTCCATAAAACCTTTGAAAAATTAGTCTTAAGATATTTCTTGGCCCAGTCTTGACGTTTTATCTTATGTTTCTTGTTCAAAGGTGGTTGTTTTCCTGCCTTCCTTACCTTGGCCATGTCCCTGAGTATAGCACACCTTGTGCTTTTTGATACTCCAGTAATGTTGCAGCTCTGAAATATGGCAAAACTGGTGGCAAATGGCATCTTGGCAGCTTCACGCTTGATTTTCCTCAATTCATGGGCAGTTATTTTGTGCCTTTTTTTGCCAAACACACTTCTTGCGACCCTGTTGGCTATTTGCTATGAAATGCTTGATTGTTCGATGATCACGTTTCAAAAGTTTGGTAATTTCAAGACTGCTGCATCCCTCTGCAAGACATCTCACAATTTTGGATTTTTCAGAGCTCGTCAAATCTCTCTTCTGATCCATTTTTCCAAAGGAAAGGACTTTGCCTAATAATTAAGCACACCTTATACAGGGTGTTGATGTCATTACACCACACGCCTCCTCATTACAGCGATGCACATCACCTGATTTACTTAATTGGTAGTTGGCTCTCAAGCCTATACAGCTTGGAGTAAGACAACATGTATAAAAATTATTATGTGATCAAAATACTCATTTGCCTAATAATTCAGCACACAGTGTATTATACTTCCAGTTGATGTATTTAGCATGTATTCGGTCTGATATCTTCATGAACATTTCCATTCATTGCAGAGTACCCTCTCTTGACCTTGGAAAACTTGGAGATTCGGATGATGAGGTAATAAAACAAAGGGCAGAAAGAAATGGGCATCGCCAGTTCTTATAATAAGGAAACATAAGGCCTTAGAAATCCACAAGGGCAGCCTGGAGCATGGCATAAAGCTTTGTATTGTCAGCAGGTAGACCATAGACACAGGGACTCCTCTACAATCAGTGTGGATGATGTGAAGGATCAGAATCTCTTAACTCATGAAGGTTGGGAAATATTGGTAGATTGTTTTCTGTTGATTTGGGATTAATGGAAGTAATCAGCTGTAATCATTGCCATCCTATGTGAGTGGACAGATTGTGCACACTAGAAAGACACAGGTTTAATAGTGGGGACAGTATTCGGCTAAGTTATTCTACATAACTGTGTTTGTCTATATACAATTTGTATGTATTTGATATAAATGCACGATGTGCGCAGTCCTTTATAGAATGTGGGCTGCCTTTTACAGAATGTGGGCAGCCTTTTACAGAATGTGGGCAGCCTTTTATAGAATGTGGGCAGCCTTTTATAGAATGTGGGCTGCCTTTTACAGAATGTGGCTGCCTTTTATAGAATGTGGGCTGCCTTTTATAGAATGTGGCAGCCTTTTATAGAATGTGGGCTGCCTTTTATAGAATGTGGGCTGCCTTTTATAGAATGTGGGCAGCCTTTTATAGAATGTGGGCTGCCTTTTATATGAATGTGGGCAGCCTTTTATAGAATGTGGGCTGCCTTTTACAGAATGTGGGCAGCCTTTTATAGAATGTGGGCTGCCTTTTATAGAATGTGAGCAGCCTTTTACAGAATGTGGGCTGCCTTTTACAGAATGTGGGCAGCCTTTTATAGAATGTGGGCTGCCTTTTATAGAATGTGGGCTGCCTTTTATAGAATGTGGGCTGCCTTTTATAGAATGTGGGCTGCCTTTTATAGAATGTGGGCTGCCTTTTACAGAATGTGGGCAGCCTTTTACAGAATGTGGGCTGCCTTTTATAGAATGTGGGCTGCCTTTTATAGAATGTGGGCTGCCTTTTATAGAATGTGGGCAGCCTTTTATAGAATGTGGGCTGCCTTTTACAGAATGTGGGCAGCCTTTTACAGAATGTGGGCTGCCTTTTATAGAATGTGGGCAGCCTTTTTTAGAATTGGGCTGCCTTTTACAGAATGTGGGCTGCCTTTTAAGAATGTGGTGTGCTGCTTTTATAGAATGTGGGCTGCCTTTTACAGAATGTGGGCTGCCTTTTATAGAATGTGGGCTGCCTTTTTCAGAATGTGGGCTGCCTTTTATAGAATGTGGGCTGCCTTTTATAGAATGTGGGCTGCCTTTTATAGAATGTGGGCTGCCTTTTATAAGAATGTGGGCTGCCTTTTACAGAATGTGGCTGCCTTTTATAGAATGTGGGCTGCCTTTTATAGAATGTGGGCTGCCTTTTATAGAATGTGGGCTGCCTTTTATAGAATGTGGGCTGCCTTTTAAGAATGTGGGCAGCCTTTTACAGAATGTGGGCAGCCTTTTATAGAATGTGGGCTGCCTTTTATAGAATGTGGGCTGCCTTTTATAGAATGTGGGCTTATGCGCCTTTTATAGAATGTGGGCTGCCTTTTACAGAATGTGGGCAGCCTTTTACAGAATGTGGGCTGCCTTTTACAGAATGTGGGCTGCCTTTTATAGAATGTGGGCTGCCTTTTATAGAATGTGGGCTGCCTTTTAAGATGTGGGCTGCCTTTTATAGAATGTGGGCTGCCTTTTATAGAATGTGGGCTGCCTTTTACAGAATGTGGGCTGCCTTTTATAGAATGTCAGCAGCCTTTTATAGAATGTGGGCTGCCTTTTATAGAATGTGGGCTGCCTTTTACAGAATGTGGGCAGCCTTTTATAGAATGTGGGCTGCCTTTTACAGAATGTGGGCAGCCTTTTTATAGAATGTGGGCTGCCTTTTATAGAATGTGGGCTGCCTTTTACAGAATGTGGGCGCCTTTTACAGAATTGGGCTGCCTTTTATAGAATGTGGGCTGCCTTTTATAGAATGTGGCTGCCTTTTATAGAATGTGGGCTGCCTTTTACAGAATGGTGGCTGCCTTTTATAGAATGTCAGCAGCCTTTTATAGAATGTGGGCTGCCTTTTATAGAATGTGGGGCTGCCTTTTACAGAATGTCGGCAGCCTTTTATAGAATGTGGGCTGCCTTTTACAGAATGTGGGCAGAGCCTTTTATAGAATGTGGGCTGCCTTTTATAGAATGTGGGCTGCCTTTTACAGAATGTGAGCTGCCTTTTATAGATGTGTGGCAGCCTTTTATAGAATGTGGGCTGCCTTTTACAGAATGTGGGCTGCCTTTTACAGAATGTGGGCTGCCTTTTATAGAATGTGGGCTGCCTTTTATAGAATGTGGGCTGCCTTTTATAGAATGTGGGCTGCCTTTTATAGAATGTGGGCTGCCTTTTATAGAATGTGGGCTGCCTTTTATAGAATGTGGGCTGCCTTTTATAGAATGTGGGCTGCCTTTTATAGAATGTGGGCTGCCTTTTACAGAATGTGGGCTGCCTTTTACAGAATGTGGGCTGCCTTTTATAGAATGTCAGCAGCCTTTTAAGAATGTGGGCTGCCTTTTATAGAATGTGGGCTGCCTTTTACAGAATGTCGGCAGCTCCTTTTATAGAATGTGGGCTGCCTTTTACAGAATGTGGGCAGCCTTTTATAGAATGTGGGCTGCCTTTTATAGAATGTGGGCTGCCTTTTACAGAATGTGAGCTGCCTTTTATAGAATGTGGGCAGCCTTTTATAGAATGTGGGCTGCCTTTTACAGAATGTGGGCTGCCTTTTACAGAATGTGGGCTGCCTTTTATAGAATGTGGGCTGCCTTTTATAGAATGTGGGCTGCCTTTTATAGAATGTGGGCTGCCTTTTATAGAATGTGGGCTGCCTTTTATAGAATGTGGGCTGCCTTTTATAGAATGTGGGCTGCCTTTTATAGAATGTGGGCTGCCTTTTATAGAATGTGGGCTGCCTTTTACAGAATGTGAGCTGCCTTTTATAGAATGTGGGCTGCCTTTTATAGAATGTGGGCTGCCTTTTATAGAATGTGGGCTGCCTTTTATAGAATGTGGGCTGCCTTTTATAGAATGTGGGCTTCCTTTTATAGAATGTGGGCTGCCTTTTATAGAATGTGGGCTGCCTTTTATAGAATGTGGGTTGCCTTTTATAGAATGTGTGCTGCCTTTTACAGAATGTGGGCTGCCTTTTACAGAATGTGGGCAGCCTTTTATAGAATGTGGGCAGCCTTTTATAGAATGTGGGCAGCCTTTTATAGAATGTGGGCAGCCTTTTATAGAATGTGGGCTGCCTTTTATAGAATGTGGGCTGCCTTTTATAGAATGTGGGCTGCCTTTTATAGAATGTGGGCTGCCTTTTATAGAATGTGGGCTGCCTTTTATAGAATGTGGACAGCCTTTTATAGAATGTGGGCTGCCTTTTACAGAATGTGGGCTGCCTTTTACAGAATGTGGGCAGCCTTTTACAGAATGTGGGCTGCCTTTTACAGAATGTGGGCTGCCTTTTACAGAATGTGGGTTTTCTTTTACAGAATGCAATATGAAAGTAAATATGCAGTACTCAATACTGTCAGTGAAAGTGCCATCTTAAACACAAATTACATTTAAAATACAGTAAGCGGTACTGGCCAGTGACATTAATTTGAATAAAGAAAAAAATGAAAAAATGAGATACTTAGCATTATGGAAATGGCCAAATCATTAATCCACCCAGTTGCCATGTTGAGGCACATCTCTTAACTGTGTCCTAACATTAGTTACTGCCTATATCTTGCAGAGCTTTTCCTCCTCTACTGACGACTGATACAGTATTCTAGTATACTCTAGTATTCTCTTGTATCAGTCTCCAATAGAAGAGGAAAAGCCCAGCAAATTGGACAACTCCTTCAAAACCTCAATAGATTTTTGTTGCCTCATTTGAGAGTCGCATTAGGTAAGGGCAGAGATGATGATTCCTGCTTTGGGTTACTTTCTTTACTTCTTCCTGTACTTCATATGAGCATCTTTTTCAGACTGGTACACTCCAAAACCTGCCAGAAAAAGCATTGTCTCCAGCGGCTGTATGCTGGTTTTAGTTTTGGCAGCATAAACCTGGTGACAGATTGCCTTTGACCCTAAAGGTGGGGATTCACAGATGAGAATATATTTTCTGCAGATAATGGGTGCTTTCACATCAGCGTTTTTTGCAGATCGCGGCAGATGCGGTGAAAAAAACGCAACTGCCGCGATTACCGCATAACCGCTGCACTTGCGGCACAGTTGCGGCAAGCCCCATACAATGTCTATGCGGGCTTGCGGCAAGTGCGGTATCGGCACTTGCGGCAGGTGCGGCCGCAAAAAAACCGCGTCTGACCGCGTTTTTTTTTCGCGGCCGCACCTGCCGCAAGTGCCGAAACCGCACCTGCCACACACTTACCGCAAGCCCCATAGACATTGCATGGGGTTTGCCGCAACTGTGCCGCAAGTGCAGCGGTTATGCGTTAATCGCGGCAGATGCGGTTTTTTTCACCGCATCTGCCGCGATCGGCAAAAACCGCTGATGTGAAAGTGGCATAGAAAGACATTCAGAGAAATTTAATACCAGCTTCCAGTTTTTAGTGTTTTTTGGCTCATTAGTTTACTTGTGCTTGTTTTTTTTTTTCAGGACACTTATATTCCTTTAAGTAAAGGATACCCAAGATTTGGCCCTCCAGATTCCTCGTCGACTGTTAGTTGGGGCACACCTCTGCACACTCCATATGCACAACATGATGAGAAACAACTGGTATGCAGAGCTAATGATGAAATCATAACAATGACAGACATTTCTGATCTATCTCATTTCTTTCATCATATAATCATATTTCATTTTCCTTATGTATGTTTTTATTTCTAGTATTTATACCCCAAGAAAATACTTATATTTATTACCATAATTCTGCATTACTTTATTACGGTCAGTAGATGGAGCAGTAAAACCACCAGATATGGTAAAAATGACATAATCACCAAAAGGGATTAGACACGTGCTGTGTTATCAGTGCATGCTGGCAGACAGACGCACGGCATACAATAACCATTATTTTCTTATGTCTCTTTAATGAGGATCGCCTACATAGGTTTTTTATTTCCATAAATACGGAGACTAAATATGAAGCTTCCATTTAAAGAGAAAAATCAGGTTCTTATTGATTCTCATTACTGACAGTAGAAGGAGCTGATCAGCTGTTGGTTTCCATGAACCACCAGTAGGCAATGTATTGTAGATATATGTGACATAAAAAGAAATTGCATAACTAAATATACATAACCAATAATTAGTACAAAAAAGCCCTTGTATTCCATTTAGGTCAGGTGCCATAGATTCTCTCATCCTAGAGAATCGAAGTACGCTGTGAGGAGAAGGTGGAGAAAATCATTTCTCCATTGTGTCACTGTGTAGAAATCAGAATGCACTTATGTCATCTGGGTGCGATCCGATGATTTCCACAAACTGACTGCATAGGGCGATCCGAAGATGGGATCAAACTCTGACATGCAGTCATTTTTTATCTAGGACAGATACTATCCAAAGAAAAATCCGACATGAGCTCAACCCCATAGACTAACACTGGTCCGAACATGATCCGATGTTTTGTCGGCTCACACTTGGACTGAAAATATAGTTGTTTGCACCTGCCCTAAAACTGAAAAACCCTATTGTTAGTTCAAGTACAAGCGTTCTTTCCCAAAATGTGGGGCACCCCAGAGTTAGCGATGTGCGACTGTGGAGGTAATTATCTCCAAAATGGTGAAAAGCTGCACAGTTCTTTGCAGCAACCCCTGGTTTAGCAACATAATTTACTCATTTTTTAACAATATTCTTTGCTTAATATGAGCTTACAACACTAATAAAAGGGAAATTGAACAGTATGTTTAATTTTTTTCTGGACGTCCACATCAAGTGGTGTTGCCTGGGCAGGGCCGTCGTCAGCACCCGGCATACCCGGGCAAGTGCCCAGGCCCAGAGATGCTGGGGGGCCCTCTGGCCATCAGGGACAGGCACCTCTGACAACAAGGGGCCTATCAGGGACACTCAGCCAGCAGCTGAGTGCTCCCACAGGGATATCTTGCACATGGCTAATTTGCATGCAATGTAAATTAGCCACGTGCTGGCTCCCAGGGCTGTGGAGCTTCCTTCCTGCACGGCTGCAGCAGAATTATGAATGCGTCATCACACTGAGATCTCATCACATTAGTGGAGTCATGTAGGAAGGAAGCATAGACCGGAGGGGACAGCATCTGAGGAGGACAGAGCCATGGGGGAGCAGAGAGAAGGTGAGTATGATCAATTATTTTTAATTTACTGTGTGCAGCATGATGGGGGATTATATGTAGCAAGATGACGCCAGGGGACAATTATAGCAGGAGGAGAACCACAATAGTATATATTATCTGGAGGCTGCTACTGAGCTATAGAGGCTGTTCTTGGCTACAGAGGCTGCTACTGGGCTATGGAGGCTGTTTCGGGCTATAGAGGCTGCTGCTTCAGGCTATGGAGGTTGTTCTGGGTTATAGAGGCTGCAGCTGGGCTATAGAGGCTGTCCTGGGTTATGTAGGCTGTGCTGGGCTATATGGAAGATGCTGCTGGGCTCTGGAGGCTGTTCTGGGCTATAGAGGTTGCTTCTGGGCTATGGAGGCTGTGCTGGGCTATATTGATGTATATGTAATATGGAGGCAGGAATGTATATATACAATGGAGGCTGTGCTGTATATATTATTTGGATGCTGTGCTGGGCTATAAATATATATATAATCTATATAATCTGCAGACTGCTGCTGTGCTGTATAAATAATTTTGAGGCTGTGCTGTATATATAATATGGAGACTGTGTTGTGCTATATATATATAAATATATATATATATATATATATATATATATATATATATATATATATATATATATATATATATATATAGTGTGTGTACTATGCCTTTGCATCATCTGTGTCTGTTTGTTGGGGCCTGGTGTATCCTGTAACTGTTTGGTGATGCCTGGGCATCTATTGTGTCTGTTTGATGAGGCCTGAGCATCTCCTTTGTCCCTTTCAAATAAAAGAAGGAGGGGGAACAAGAGGCGCAATAGTGCCCTATCACTGTGGCACTAGATATAAAGTGGTGAAAAGGGATTCACTCACCTGGGACAGTTGTGTCACCCACAACTGGCTTGAAGGCGTACTCAATGCTTTATTTCTGGATGGCTGCTGCAGGACTTCCACCGTCCACTCAAGTGCGGAAATATATCGAATCGTGGGGAAAAAAATGGTGTAACATGGTCCGCGCTGCCAAAAACATCCACTCTGAAAGTAATGCACGTGAAGATGGGACTTCAAAGTAACTTCTTTATTGCCTCCTATGCGTTTCGGTGCCCTCCTGGCACCGAAACGCGTAGGAGGCAATAAAGAAGTTACTTTGAAGTCCCATCTTCACGTGCATTACTTTCAGAGTGGATGTTTTTGGCAGCGCGGACCATGTTACACCATTTTTTTCCCCACGATTCGATATATTTCCTTTGTCCCTTTGTCTGTTTGGTGAGTCTTGGGCTTCTCTTGTGTCTTTTTGGTTTGCCTGGGCATCTTCTGTGTCTAGTAAGGCTATGCATCTCCTGTGTTTGGTGAGGCCTGGGCATCTTCTGTGTCTGGTAAGACTATGCATCTCCTGTGTTTGGTGAGGCCTGGGCATCTTCTGTGTCTGGTAAGGCTATGCATCTCCTGTGTTTGGTGAGGCCTGGGCATCTTCTGTGTCTGTTAAGGCTATGCATCTCCTGTGTTTGGTGAGGCCTGGGCATCTTCTGTGTCTGGTAAGGCTATTTATCTCCTGTGTTTGGTGAGGCCTGGGCATCTTCTGTGTCTGGTAAGGCTATGCATCTCCTGTGTTTGGTGAGGCCTGGGCATCTTCTGTGTCTGGTAAGGCTATGCATCTCCTGTGTTTGGTGAGGCCTGGGCATCTTCTGTGTCTGGTAAGGCTATGCATCTCCTGTGTTTGGTGAGGCCTGGGCATCTTCTGTGTCTGGTAAGGCTATTTATATCCTGTGTTTGGTGAGGCCTGGGCATCTTCTGTGTCTGGTAAGGCTATGCATCTCCTGTGTTTGGTGAGGCCTGGGCATCTTCTGTGTCTGGTAAGGCTATTTATATCCTGTGTTTGGTGAGGCCTGGGCATCTTCTGTGTCTGGTAAGACTATGCATCTCCTGTGTTTGGTGAGGCCTGGGCATCTTCTGTGTCTGGTAAGGCTATGCATCTCCTGTGTTTGGTGAGGCCTGGGCATCTTCTGTGTCTGGTAAGGCTATGCATCTCCTGTGTTTGGTGAGGCCTGGGCATCTTCTGTGTCTGGTAAGGCTATGCATCTCCTGTGTTTGGTGAGGCCTGGGCATCTTCTGTGTCTGGTAAGGCTATGCATCTCCTGTGTTTGGTGAGGCCTTGGCATCTTCTGTGTCTGGTAAGGCTATTTATCTCCTGTGTTTGGTGAGGCCTGGGCATCTTCTGTGTCTGGTAAGGCTATGCATCTCCTGTGTTTGGTGAGGCCTGGGCATCTTCTGTGTCTGGTAAGACTATGCATCTCCTGTGTTTGGTGAGGCCTGGGCATCTTCTGTGTCTGGTAAGGCTATGCATCTCCTGTGTTTGGTGAGGCCTGGGCATCTTCTGTGTCTGTTAAGGCTATGCATCTCCTGTGTTTGGTGAGGCCTGGGCATCTTCTGTGTCTGGTAAGGCTATTTATCTCCTGTGTTTGGTGAGGCCTGGCATCTTCTGTGTCTGGTAAGGCTATGCATCTCCTGTGTTTGGTGAGGCCTGGGCATCTTCTGTGTCTGGTAAGGCTATGCATCTCCTGTGTTTGGTGAGGCCTGGGCATCTTCTGTGTCTGGTAAGGCTATGCATCTCCTGTGTTTGGTGAGGCCTGGGCATCTTCTGTGTCTGGTAAGGCTATTTATATCCTGTGTTTGGTGAGGCCTGGGCATCTTCTGTGTCTGGTAAGGCTATGCATCTCCTGTGTTTGGTGAGGCCTGGGCATCTTCTGTGTCTGGTAAGGCTATGCATCTCCTGTGTTTGGTGAGGCCTGGGCATCTTCTGTGTCTGGTAAGGCTATTTATATCCTGTGTTTGGTGAGGCCTGGGCATCTTCTGTGTCTGGTAAGGCTATGCATCTCCTGTGTTTGGTGAGGCCTGGGCATCTTCTGTGTCTGGTAAGGCTATGCATCTCCTGTGTTTGGTGAGGCCTGGGCATCTTCTGTGTCTGGTAAGGCTATGCATCTCCTGTGTTTGGTGAGGCCTGGGCATCTTCTGTGTCTGGTAAGGCTATGCATCTCCTGTGTTTGGTGAGGCCTGGGCATCTTCTGTGTCTGGTAAGGCTATTTATCTCCTGTGTTTGGTGAGGCCTGGGCATCTTCTGTGTCTGGTAAGGCTATGCATCTCCTGTGTTTGGTGAGGCCTGGGCATCTTCTGTGTCTGGTAAGGCTATGCATCTCCTGTGTTTGGTGAGGCCTGGGCATCTTCTGTGTCTGGTAAGGCTATGCATCTCCTGTGTTTGGTGAGGCCTGGGCATCTTCTGTGTCTGGTAAGGCTATGCATCTCCTGTGTTTGGTGAGGCCTGGGCATCTTCTGTGTCTGGTAAGGCTATTTATCTCCTGTGTTTGGTGAGGCCTGGGCATCTTCTGTGTCTGGTAAGGCTATTTATCTCCTGTGTTTGGTGAGGCCTGGGCATCTTCTGTGTCTGGTAAGGCTATGCATCTCCTGTGTTTGGTGAGGCCTGGGCATCTTCTGTGTCTGGTAAGGCTATGCATCTCCTGTGTTTGGTGAGGCCTGGGCATCTTCTGTGTCTGGTAAGGCTATTTATCTCCTGTGTTTGGTGAGGCCTGGGCATCTTCTGTGTCTGGTAAGGCTATGCATCTCCTGTGTTTGGTGAGGCCTGGGCATCTTCTGTGTCTGGTAAGGCTATGCATCTCCTGTGTTTGGTGAGGCCTGGGCATCTTCTGTGTCTGGTAAGGCTATGCATCTCCTGTGTTTGGTGAGGCCTGGGCATCTTCTGTCTGGTAAGAATATGCATCTCCTGTGTTTGGTGAGGCCTAGCTAGCTCTTGTGTTTGCTTGGTGAGGTCTAGGCATCACCTAAGTCTGTCTACAGTAATGATGCCCCAGTAAAAAAAAAAAAAGTAAAAACTCTCTTTCAAAGGGATTTCTTTAGAATAAGTAATTAACATTAGGTTAATAGAAGTTTGCTCCCTGGATTTTCCAACAATCACAGCATAATGAATGGAATAGAGCTGCATTACTATACACAGTTTCAAGTATGGACTAGATTCTACTTCTACGCTGAAATTTTACAAACTATTTAGATGACTGGTGGATCATCCAGGTATCAGGCCCCTGCCGAGTAAACATTTAGAGCAGTCTTATTAGCTATGAAGGCTTTAGTCCCCGTAAATCCCTTTAAGAAAATGTCCTGTATTGAAGTTCTAACTTTATTCCTACATTATATTCTTGTGCTGCTGCCGTGTAATTAAGTGGAGTTACGGTGTCATTCATTACTACTTCTTTATTTCACATCATCATTGCACAAGAGTCTTTGATCTCAGTTTATGCTGCAAACTAGTATAGGCTCGGGAAGATGTCATTATGATAACTCCCAATGGGCATACTCACATTTCACATTTCCATGCGTCACTATGGTTACTTCCACTTCAGCTTTGTATTTTTAACTGGCTTTATGAACATATAAATGAAAGTGTTTTTTCTAATACTAATGGCATTTTCCTGGACTTCTAATAAACCTAAATGTGATTGGGAACATGATGAAGTCAGGCAGGGTGATATTGATCGAATCATGATTTCATTTGTGTATTGTGATCACCTTCTAGAAAGGGTTAGCCATTCAGGAAAGCCCCTGTCTATATATTCCCACTCAGGAAAGCCTCTGTCTATATATTCCCACTCAGGAAAGCCCCTGTCTATATATTCCCACTCAGGAAAGCCTCTGTCCATACATTCCCACTCAGGAAAGCCCCTGTCCATACATTCCCACTCAGGAAAGCCTCTGTCCACTTATTCCCACTCAGGAAAGCCCCTGTCCATACATTCCCACTCAGGAAAGTCCCTGTCTATATATTCCCACTCAGGAAAGCCCCTGTCTATGTATTCCCACTCAGGAAAACCCCTGTCCATACATTCCCACTCGGGAAAGTCCCTGTCTATATATTCCCACTCAGGAAAGCCCCTGTCTATATATTCCCACTCAGGAAAGCCCCTGTCCATACATTCCCACTCAGGAAAGCCCCTGTCCACTTATTCCCACTCAGGAAAGCCCCTGTCCATACATTCCCACTCAGGAAAGTCCCTGTCTATATATTCCCACTCAGGAAAGCCCCTGTCTATATATTCCCGCTCAGGAAAGCCCCTGTCTATATATTCCCGCTCAGGAAAGCCCCTGTCTATATATTCCCACTCAGGAAAGCCCCTGTCCATACATTCCCACTCAGGAAAGCCTCTGTCCACTTATTCCCACTCAGGAAAGCCCCTGTCCATACATTCCCACTCAGGAAAGTCCCTGTCTATATATTCCCACTCAGGAAAGCCCCTGTCTATATATTCCCGCTCAGGAAAGCCCCTGTCCATACATTCCCACTCAGGAAAGTCCCTGTCTATATATTCCCACTCAGGAAAGCCCCTGTCTATATATTCCCACTCAGGAAAGCCCCTGTCCATACATTCCCACTCAGGAAAGCCCCTGTCCACTTATTCCCACTCAGGAAAGCCCCTGTCCATACATTCCCACTCAGGAAAGTCCCTGTCTATATATTCCCACTCAGGAAAGCCCCTGTCTATATATTCCCGCTCAGGAAAGCCCCTGTCTATATATTCCCGCTCAGGAAAGCCCCTGTCTATATATTCCCACTCAGGAAAGCCCCTGTCTATATATTCCCACTCAGGAAAGCCCCTGTCTATATATTCCCACTCAGGAAAGCCCCTGTCTATATATTCCCACTCAGGAAAGCCTCTGTCTATATATTCCCACTCAGGAAAGCCCCTGTCTATATATTCCCACTCAGGAAAGCCCCTGTCTATATATTCCCACTCAGGAAAGCCCCTGTCTATATATTCCCACTCAGGAAAACCCCTGTCTATATATCCCCACTCAGGAAAGCCCCTGTCTATATATTCCCGCTCAGGAAAGCCCCTGTCTATATATTCCCGCTCAGGAAAGCCCCTGTCTATATATTCCCACTCAGGAAAGCCCCTGTCTATATATTCCCACTCAGGAAAGCCTCTGTCTATATATCCCCACTCAGGAAAGCCTCTGTCTATATATTCCCACTCAGGAAAGCCTCTGTCTATATATTCCCACTCAGGAAAGCCCCTGTCCACTTATTCCCACTCAGGAAAGCCCCTGTCCACTTATTCCCACTCAGGAAAGCCCCTGTCCATACATTCCCACTCAGGAAAGCCTCTGTCCATACATTCCCACTCAGGAAAACCCCTGTCTATATATCCCCACTCAGCCCCTGTCTATATATTCCCACTCAGGAAAGCCCCTGTCCATACATTCCCACTCAGGAAAGCCCCTGTCCATACATTCCCACTCAGGAAAGCCCCTGTCCATACATTCCCACTCAGGAAAGCCCCTGTCCATACATTCCCACTCAGGAAAGCCCCTGTCCATACATTCCCACTCAGGAAAGCCCCTGTCCACTTATTCCCACTCAGGAAAGCCCCTGTCCACTTATTCCCACTCAGGAAAGCCCCTGTCCATACATTCCCACTCAGGAAAGCCTCTGTCCATACATTCCCACTCAGGAAAACCCCTGTCTATATATCCCCACTCAGGAAAGCCCCTGTCTATGTATTCCCACTCAGGAAAGCCCCTGTCCACATATTCCCACTCAGGAAAGCCCCTGTCTATATATCCCCACTCAGGAAAGCCCCTGTCAATATATTCCCACTCAGGAAAGCCCCTGTCTATATATTCCCGCTCAGGAAAGCCCCTGTCTATATATTCCCGCTCAGGAAAGCCCTGTCTATATATTCCCACTCAGGAAAGCCCCTGTCTATATATTCCCACTCAGGAAAGCCTCTGTCTATATATCCCCACTCAGGAAAGCCTCTGTCTATATATTCCCACTCAGGAAAGCCTCTGTCTATATATTCCCACTCAGGAAAGCCCCTGTCTATATATTCCCACTCAGGAAAGCCTCTGTCCATACATTCCCACTCAGGAAAGCCCCTGTCTACTTATTCCCACTCAGGAAAGCCCCTGTCCATACATTCCCACTCAGGAAAGCCCCTGTCCATACATTCCCACTCAGGAAAGCCCCTGTCCATACATTCCCACTCAGGAAAGCCCCTGCCAATATATTCCCATTCAGGCAAGCCCGTGTTCATATATTCCCGCTCAGGAAAGCCCTGTTCATATATTCCCACTCAGGAAAGCCCTTGTCCATATATTTCCACTCGGGAAAGCCCCTGTTCATATATTCCCACTCAGGAAAGCCCCTGTCCATATATTCCCACTCAGGAAAGCCCCTGTCCATATATTCCCATCAGGAAAGCCCTAGTGCACATACTTCCGCTCAGGAAAGCCCTTGTCCACATATTCCCACCCAGGAAAGCCCTTGTCCATATATTCCCACTCAGAAAAGCTCTTCCTCTTCACGAAGTCCCATTTATCATCCACTTCCGACCGGTTGACCCCATATCACGCACCAACAGCAGCCATATTTGCATACCCAAGTGATGGGTTTGCAAACATGATGCCCACTAGCCAGTATCGACAGCGGTGCCACCGATATCTGAACCCAGCACCACCAGAAGCTGATGCCAGGAACCCGCTGCCGCACACTCCACTGCACACCGCCTGCAGCCTTGGTCCAACATCACCACTGCCCACATCCCTGAATTAGTAATTGCGCCTGTACATACCCGACACTGGCGCAGTTACTTAGACCGTTACTTTAAACCTGGGTGTCCAAAGATGGCGGCAGCCTTAGGAACTGCGCCTGCGCGTACTCATGCCACCATGTTCGGACATCAGCCCTCACTACATAGGGTGCAGAGAGAGACAGCACAGTTGGGAACAGAAAGCACAAGGTGAGAGAGCGCATGCGGAAGGGACAAAGCACAGGGGAGAGAGAGACAGCACAAGGGGAGAGACAGCACAGAGGAAAGACAGCACAGGGTGGAGAAAGAGCACGGGGGAGAGAGAAACAGCACAAAGGAGAAAGCACAGAGGGGAGAAGACCGCACAGGGAGCAGAGAGATTGCACACAGGGGGGAGAGCGCATAGGGGGAAGACAGCTCAAAGAAGAGAGCAAATGAGGGGAGAAGACAGCACCCAGGAGGGAGAGAGGTCAAAGGAGAGAGCACAGAGGAGAGAGATAGAGTGCACAGGGGGGAGAAGACAGCACACAGGGGAAGAGAGAGAACACACAGGAGGGAGAGCACACAGGTGGGAGAAATGGCTGACACTCTCCTGATGCAATAGCGTCGGGCACCCATCTAGTGTCCATATGTTCCCACGCAGGAAAATCCTTGTCCATATATTCCCGCTCAGGAAAGCCCCTGTCTATATATTCCCGCTCAGGAAAGCCTCTGTTCATATATTCCTGCTCAGGAAAGCCCCTGTCCACATATGCCCACTTAGGAAAGCCCTTGTCCATATATTTCCACTCGGGAAAGCCCCTGTCCATATATTCCCACTCAGGAAAGCCCCTGTCCATATATTCCCACTCAGGAAAGCCCCTGTCCATATATTCCCACTCAGGAAAGCCCCTGTTCATATATTCCCACTCAGGAAAGCCCTAGTGCACATATTTCCGCTCAGGAAAGCCCTTGTCCATATATTCCCACTCAGAAAAGCCCTTCCTCTTCACGAAGTCCCATTTATCATCCACTTCCGACCGGTTGACCCCATATCACGCACCAACAGCAGCCATATTTGCATACCCAAGTGATGGGTTTGCAAACATGACGCCCACTAGCCAGTATCGACAGCGGTGCCACCGATATCTGAACCCAGCACCACCAGAAGCTGATGCCAGGAACCCGCTGCCGCACACTCCACTGCACACCGCCTGCAGCCTTGGTCCAACATCACCACTGCCCACATCCCTGAATTAGTAATTGCGCCTGCACATACCCGACACTGGCGCAGTTACTTAGACCGTTACTTTAAACCTGGGTGTCCAAAGATGGCGGCAGCCTTAGGAACTGCGCCTGCGCGTACTCCTGCCACCATGTTCGGACATCAGCCCTCACTACATAGGGTGCAGAGAGAGACCGCACAGTGGGGAACAGAGAGCACAAGGTGAGAGAGCGCATGCGGAAGGGACAAAGCACAGGGGAGAGAGAGACAGCACAAGGGGAGAGACAGCACAGAGGAAAGACAGCACAGGGTGGAGAAAGAGCACGGGGAAGAGAGAAACAGCGCAAAGGAGAAAGCACAGAGGGGAGAAGACCGCACAGGGAGCAGAGAGATTGCACACAGGGGGGAGAGCGCATAGGTGGAAGACAGCTCAAAGAAGAGAGCAAATGAGGGGAGAAGACAGCACCCAGGAGGGAGAGAGGTCAAAGGAGAGAGCACAGAGGAGAGAGAGAGTGCACAGGGGGGAGAAGACAGCACACAGGGGAAGAGAGAGAACACACAGGAGGGAGAGCACACAGTTGGGAGAAATGGCTGACACTCTCCTGATGCAATAGCGTTGGGCACCCATCTAGTGTCCATATGTTCCCACGCAGGAAAATCCTTGTCCATATATTCCCACCGGACACTCTTACCCTAGAGTTGCCATACACAGTCTGGTAAGAACAACTGAACACGACAGCTAAGGGCCCTCCAATTATCCATCATTCTGATGTTAAATGACTAATCATTTTTATCTCCCCTGAGACAAGAATTATTTGCCTGTTGATTACTTTCTTTCTCCAATACAGGAATGTATATATGCCCTACATATGCTCTACTACTGAATAAAATGCATGTGTTTAGGAGGGTGGTCTAGAGCGATGTTTGTATATATGTGGACACTTTAAAGGATCTTATGTAACTTTCATGCCATGACTACCTGGTTTCATCCAGACACCGGGAACCCCCTGACAAATTAACAAGGGAACACCAGGGACATAATAACAGCGGTGGGCACTGGTGGTAGGGAGCAGGGGATGGGACACCTCATGCACTCACCATAGGTTGATCCCTAATCCTCCTGACGACTCTATATGGTTTCTTTTACCCAGTCGCCGTGCAGGATACCTAGTCCCTTGCTAGCCCTGACCTCCTCACCCTCACTAGTGAAATGGCCAACAAGAGCACTAATCCCATTGCTGTACTAATAAAACACCAGGAATAGAAAACAAACCGGGTGATAACAAAAACAATATAACACCAAGCTTCATGGCTACAGCCAGGCTCCAGGACTGCAGCCTGTAAGACTTTCAGCAGCTGAACAACAAGACAGCAAGGGCTCCAGCTGCAGCACAACCTTCCTTCTTTGTGGCTAGTTAGGAAATTTGCATTCTCTATCACTAGCACCCCCTTTTGGAAGATGGGGCTATTTAAAGGTGATGGGTGTGATCACCAGCCGGTAGCACATAAGAAGTGCCAGAAATTGCTAGCAGGGAAACTACCATTAATCCTTGATATACTAAAGGAAAGGAAAGCACATTTAATATCCAGAGTCTCATACACTGTGTGCAGAATTATTAGGCAAGTTGTATTGTAGAGGATTATTTTTATTATTGTTCAACAACTATGTTCTCAATAAACCCAAATGACTCAAATATCAAGGCTTAATATTTTTGGAAGTTGGGAGTGTTTTTTTTTTAGATTTGGCCCCACAAGTTCATTTTTGATGATACCAGCCCACACCAGTACCCCACCTCCACCTCGCTGGTGTCTGAGTCAGAGTGGAGCTCTCTGCCCTTTACTGATCCATCCTCTGGCCCATCCATCTGGCCCATCAGGAGTCACTCTCATTTCATCAGTCCATAAAACCTTTGAAAAATCAGTCTTAAGATATTTCTTGGCCCAGTCTTGACGTTTTATCTTATGTTTCTTGTTCAAAGGTGGTTGCTTTTCAGCCTTTCTTACCTTGGCCATGTCCCTGAGTATAGCACACCTTGTGCTTTTTGATACTTCAGTAACGTTGCAGCTCTGAAATATGGCAAAACTGGTGGCAAATGGCATCTTGGCAGCTTCACGCTTGATTTTCCTCAATTCATGGGCAGATATTTTGGGCCTTTTTTGCCCAACACGCTTCTTGCGACCCTGTTGGCTATTTGCCATGAATTGATTGTTTGGTGATCATGTTTCAAAAGTTTGGCAATTTCAAGACTGCTGCATCCCTCTCCAAGACATCTCACAATTTTGGACTTTTCAGAGCCCAGCAGTGAATGGCGACACAAGATCTAATATATAAAAGCCGAAGGCCACTTCCGGAAAACCCGAAAGGTACTTCCGTGATGGCCTTCGGACCCATGGTGGTGACGTCACCAAGTGCACTGTAGCCGGGCTGCCCCCGGCTACAGGCATCGGCGGAGAAACGTTCCGCCCAGGAACGTTCCTCTCTGTCCAAGCCGCCTCCTCACTCCCGCTCCAGCCACCTCTGACCTGCCCGCCCCAGCAGCCTCTGCCCTGCCGACTCCAGCAGCCTCTGCCCTGCCGGCTCCAGCAGCCTCTGCCCTGCCGGTTCCAGCAGCCTCTGCCCTGCCGGCTCCAGCCGCCTCTGCAATCACCGCTCCAGCCGCCTCTGCAGTCACCGCTTCAGCAGCCTCTGTCCTGCCGGCTCCAGCAGCCTCTGCCCTGCCGGCTCCAGCAGCCTCTGCCCTGCCGGCTCCAGCAGCCTCTGCCCTGCCGGCTCCAGCAGCCTCTGCCCTGCCGGCTCCAGCAGCCTCTGCCCTGCCGGCTCCAGCCTCCTCTGCCCTGGCCTCTGCCCTCCAGCCTCCTCTGCCCTGGCCTCTGCCCTCCAGCCTCCTCTGCCCTGCCCTCCAGCCTCCTCTGCCCTGCCCTCTGCCCTCCAGCCGCCTCTGCCCTGGCCTCTGCCCTGCAGCCTCCTCTGCCCTGGCCTCTGCCCTCCAGCCTCCTCTGCCCTCCAGCCTCCTCTGCACTGGCCTCTGCCCTCCAGCCTCCTCTGCCCTCGCCTCTGCCCTCCAGCCTCCTCTGCCCTGGCCTCTGCCCTCCAGCCTCCTCTGCCCTCCAGCCTCCGCTCTCCTGTCCTCTGCCCTCCAGCCTCCGCTCTCCTCTGCCCTCCAGCCTCCGCTTTCCTCTGCCCTCCAGCCTCCGCTCTCCTCTGCCCTCCAGCCTCCGCTCTCCTCTACCCTCCAGCCTCCGCTCTCCTCTGCCCTCCAGCCTCCGCTCTCCTCTCCTTGTCCTCTGCCCTCCAGCCTCCGCTCTACTCTCCCTGTCCTCTGCCCTCCAGCTTCCGCTCTCCTCTCCGTCCTCTGCCCTCCAGCTTCCGCTCTCATCTCCCTGTCCTCCGCCCTCCAGCCTCCGCTCTCATCTCCCTGTCCTCTGCCCTCCAGCCTCCGCTCTCCTCTGCCCTCCAGCCTCTGCTCTCCTCTCCCTGTCCTCTGCCCTCCAGCCTCCGCTCTCCTCTCCCTGTCCTCTGCCCTCCAGCCTCCGCTCTCCTCTCCCTGCCCTCCAGCCTCCGCTCTCCTCTCCCTGTCCTCTGCCCTCCAGCCTCTGCTCTCCTCTCCTCTCCCTGTCCTCTGCCCTCCAGCCTCCGCTCTCCTCTCCCTGTCCTCTGCCCTCCAGCCTCCGCTCTCCTCTCCCTGTCCTCTGCCCTCCAGCCTCCGCTCTCCTCTCCCTGTCCTCTGCCCTCCAGCCTCCGCTCCTCTCCCTGTCCTCTGCCCTCCAGCCTCCGCTCTCCTCTCCCTTTCCTCTGCCCTCCAGCCTCCGCTCTCCTCTCCCTTTCCTCTGCCCTCCAGCCTCCGCTCTCCTCTCCCTTTCCTCTGCCCTCCAGCCTCCGCTCTCCTCTCCCTGTCCTCACCCCTCCAGCCTCCGCTCTCCTCACCCCTTCATATGCAATGTACAGTATATGTATATATCTGTGTATGTAGGCACTTCCGTCACTTTGTCCACACTTACATCAACTTTGTACACACACATACACACACACACACTCCGCTTTAGTTACCACCGGCCCTGCGTCCGCTTCCTGGATCCTCAGTCGACATGTCGCCGCCCCCGAACTACTGGATCCAATATAGCGTCCAAGATGTCTCGCCAAACTACCCGGACGACATATTGCATCCAGTCGTCCAGGGACGGCGACATGTCGACTCAGGATCCAGGCGGCGGGGAAGACGCAGGGTCGGTGGTAAGTATAGCGGAGTGTGTGTATGTGTGTGCTAACCACTCTGCCCACGCCGCTGCGCTGACCAATCTCACCGCACTCACTGCTAACCGCTGAGCCACCGCACTCACTGCTAACCGCTGAGCCACCGCACGCAGTGGTAACCGCTGAGCCACCGCACGCAGTGGTAACCGCTGAGCCACCGCACGCAGTGGTAACCGCTGAGCCACCGCACGCAGTGGTAACCGCTGAGCCACCGCACACAGTGGTAACCGCTGAGCCACCGCACGCAGTGGTAACCGCTGAGCCACCGCACGCAGTGGTAACCGCTGAGCCACCGCACACAGTGGTAACCGCTGAGCCACCGCACGCAGTGGTAACCGCTGAGCCACCGCACGCAGTGGTAACCGCTGAGCCGCCTGTATACACACAATTAATTTCACCGCACTCCCGTAACTATTAGTACATAAACTATATATGAATTCTAGACTACCCGATTCTTTAGAATCGGGCCCCCATCTAGTAAAGTCATAAAACTTAACTTTTACTGATCTATTTAAAAAGGTATATAAAACTGAATTGACCAATTAAAACCAGTGCGACAAGTGTTAATGGATCCTTGTAAAGTGATACTAAGCTCAATTGATCAACATTCAAGGACCTGAACCTTACACATAGCATAAACTCTGCTGCTGTGGGCACGTGCACTTGTGTGCTCTGCAACCCTGGCATTATACTAAGCAGCCAAGCAATCCAAATGAATCTCCCCTGATAACATACTCTGTATAGAAACGCATTGGGAGGCACGTGGTGGGATGTTTGCAACCCTGAGCTGGATGAAGTGGCTGTCATAGAAAAGGACACACTCTGGAAGGGAAGGTTCAACTGGCTATGCATTCATCATCAGAACGTCCACTAGATGGGTGAGAACATTCTGATTTATTGACTTGCTAGAATTTTGTAGGACAATAGTCCTGAGTTATTGGCTACACATAAAAGGCACAGTAAGAAACAAATGCTTATGTGTGATTAGCTGATACTCAAGCAAAATTATTGTGGCCCTTGAATGTTGATCAATTGAGCTTAGTATCAATTTACAAGGACACTTGTCGCACTGGTTTTAATTTGTCAATTCAGGTTTATATACCTTTTTAAATAGATCAGTAAAAGTTAAGTTGTATGTCTTTTGTTTATCTTGTGTCGCCATTCACTGCTGGGCTTAATTGTTTATGTTGGCGAGTTGTCTGCTCTTACCCAAGTGGATAACTTTTCAGAGCCCGTCAAATCTCTCTTCTGACATACTTTGCCTAAGGAAAGGACTTTGCCTAATAATTAAGCACACCTTATATAGGGTGTTGATGTCATTAGACCACACCCCTCCTCATTACAGAGATCCACATCACCTGATTTACTTAATTGGTAGTTGGCTCTCAAGCCTATACAGCTTGGAGTAGGACAACATGTATAAAAAGTATCATGTGATCAGAATACTCATTTGCCTAATAATTCTGCACACAGTGTAAAGCAAAGTGAGATTCTGGACCCAAACCTGTCACTAGTCTCCTAATGACGGGAGACATTTCTGACAGTAACCGGTTGGTGTTGCTTAATAGGAAATATGGATGCGCTTCTTCTGGATGGACAAGCCTTTTAATCCAGACCTCAAAATAGGGATGCTGGGGTTTTAAATGTTCACATGGCGCAGGGGATCTCTTGCCAAAGATCTATTGTCCATAATAACCTAACAGATCTTGGCAATTATTGTGATCACAGCACTGGTCGATTGAGATGCAATAGGTTACATTAGATGAGAAGGCCTCTTTTTGGTACATGGCTAATACAAGTGAACAGCAACCTCTACCCTGCAGTGCAATCTTGTATTGTACTCTCCACATAGACCTATAGAGAGGGAGCAATTCTTATATTTCAGAAAGTTTAATGATCCATTTTTGCATATTCTTCCTTCCACATTTCCTTTTTTATTCTTATTGAGAGATAATATTATGTTTGGACTTGTTAGGGGAATATAACCTAATTTTCTCATTCTCCTATGACTAGGAGATCTCTTTATCACAGTTAAAAACCGTCCCTGAGAATTTACCGTCAGCATCTGACAGATTCCGCTTGAAGTATCAGCAATATGAAGAAGATATGAAGAATAGCTACAAGCAATATACAATTAGAGAGAAGAACAAACAGCAGTCTGCAAGACGGGATGATAAACCAGAGGTGATAGTCGGCTAAGTATTCACTCCCTTAATACCTTCAGGCCGGGGCAACAGAACTGGCTGTGGCACTTGTCGCCTAGATAAAGGTCACTGGGAGTCGCTCGTTTACAATAATATGATATTAGTCATAATATTTAATCATTTATATAACACTATTAATTCCATAGCACGTTACATACATTTGCACTGCTGTCCCCGTTGGGGCTCGCAATCTAAACTATCAATATGTCTTTGAAATGTGGGAGGATACCGGAGTGCCCAGAGGAAACCAATGCGAACACATACGAACTCCATGCAGATGTTTCCTTGATGGAATTTGAACCCAGGACTCCAGCGTTGGAAGTCTGCAGTGCTAACCACTGAGCCACCATGCTGCCCTACAATGAATGGGTTTGTACTACAACTCTGACAAGTCACAAGAAGCCCATCTGCATCAGACATCTTGTGACCTCCCGATACTCAAATCTACACCATTCACTGGTATTGCACTGCCATGTAGCAGCAACACCTAGCGAACTTTGGTCTTACGACAGGTGTCGGGGCCACTGTCGTCGTGAAGCCCCAACCTAAAGGCCACGTCAGACGCTTCAATTTGATGAACGATGTTGTTAGTGATCACGTGCACGCGCGATCGCTAACAACATTGTTCACATCGATGGTGAGCTGTCACACAGGCAGACTCACCAGCGATGTGGACCAGCGAGATCGCTGGTAACTATGGTACACATCGGGTTGCTAGGCGCCGCGTGGCGCTTAGTAACCCGAAGTTTACCATGGATACGAGCTCCCAGCATAGGCTGTGCCGCTGGGAGATCGTTCATCGTGGTGTCACACACCACAATGAGGCAGATTGGTCAACGGATTATCGCTTGATTTGAGGTCCTGCTCACAAATCTTCCACCAAACAATCAAGCGATTTTTCGTTGACAGATCGCTCGGTTACACGCAACGACGCACAAACGATATCGCTTATGCGATCCAAATTCTGGATCGCTTAAGCGATATCGGTCACCAGATTGAAGCGTCTGACGTGGCTTTTACATGTAAGGAAATGAAGCACAAACCTGAATTCTCAGAATCTTTCATGTCACAATTCAGCTTAAACAGATGTTGGCAGGGAATATTCTTCCTGTGGACGATTGCTTGTTCAAGGCAAATATGGATTTGTATGAAGTATCTTGTTACATGTACTTGCATTGTGGTGGATTATACTTTCATTTATTCGGGAAACCTTTAACCATTAAAGAAAAGGCTCTTTTTGGTTTTGGTACACGAGGCCTTGCGATTCTACATCCATCTTCTGCATTCAGCTTTGATCAATCTAGAGGGAAATATAGCACCTTTAATAGGCTGGATTCATACACTTTCTTAGTCAAATACAGGATTGATGAATAGAGGACAAGCTATCATTTATATTTATCCCGTACTGATTCTAGGTAATATTACGGAATTCTGCTAGGATAGACACGTCCTTCACAGATTAGCTGAGATCCTATAATGCAATGGGACATTAGTGTTCTCATCAGATTCTCTATATAGTATTTTTGTTTATTTTTTTTTATAATTTATACATAGCTTGTGTGGGCACATTTTATTATATATGGCACTCATATTAGTAAAGGTCCATTCTCCATGGTGAGATGTACATTAGGTCTGAGAAAGATGAGAACAATGAAGATGTCTTGTAAACATTTCACAAACTTTATAGAACTTATTACATCAAGAGTTATTATTTTATGTAAGTGGGGAAACTGGACCAAGCCGAAACATTACGTACGACCCAAGACACTGAAACATACAGTATTCACTCCCCAAACTGGCAAATCTCTTAAAGGTGGTTTCCCCACAAACAATTCATGCAATTGTTTAAAAAACTGTCCCTGTGCTAAGATACTCTTATATATGTGCCTATGAACTCCCAATCAACTTATTCTCTGAATCATGCTTTATCTGCTATCCTTATATACATAAGATGAATTGGCCTCCTGAGGATCCATTTGGTGAAATGCATTGAGGCATCTTAAGTGATGAACACCTTTTAATACCCTAGTTGTGTCCCAACCATTGAGCTTTTGTGATCATTTTTGCACTTTATTTGCACTTTGTATTATCTAAGCACATTTGTACTTTTTCTGGATGTTACTGGGTAATGGTGCAATAGAGTCACAGTCGGCATAGTCAACAAGGAGAAGGGGCAACATCACTATTTAGGGTGCCAACCTTGCTGCCAGGTAGAGGACAGGAAGGAGGTGACTGGTAGGGTGTCCACCTTTGTTTCTATCTGTCCCTGTGCATGGGTACATACTATTTGTATATTGACTAGTTTCTAAAATAAATTTATGCCACAAAACAGAAAAAGAGGATTTAAAACCCAAACAAGGCACTTACATTTAAAGGGACACTGTCAGGTCATATTTCAGTATGATACTAATATTACCCTTGAATAGGGCCTGGGCAGACCTTTTAAAAGCATGAAAAATCATTATTGTACACTTTGTAGTTTCCATGTTATCAGCATCTTCATACCCTGCAGGGAACTGGTGCATTAGTCCTCTCCATGTGCTTTGCATTCATCTGGACTCTGTACAACTCCATCTGCAACTAAACCCTGGTTGCATCTCATCACCCTGCTTCACCTCATTCTACGTGCTTTGCATTCATCTGGACTCTGTACAACTCCATCTGCAACTGAACCCTGGCTGCATCTCATCACTCTGCTACATCCTATCTCTGCCGACCACTGGCTGCACCTAATCCCCGGCTGCATCCCATCGCTATGTGCTTTGCATTTGCCTGGACTTGGTTGGACTTCATCCGGTTTGCACATCCTTCTTGCTGCACCTATCCCCCTGCTGCTCCTGAGCCCTGCCTCCATCCCATCCCCCCGCTGCACCTCCTCCTCACAGAGGTAGTTTGCTCCTCCCCACTGCAGCCAATACCCCCCTCCCCCACTAAGCCTGATCCCCAACTGCATCTCATCCCCCTGCATCTCCTCATCCCTATGAGCTGTGCAACTGCTTGTCCTGGTGCAACTCTGTCATCACCGCAAACCCTCTCCCCTCCTCGCTGCATCCGTCCCCACACGCTACGCCTGCTCCCTGGCTACACCTCTTCCATCTGCCCATCTCATCCCTACGTGCTGGACATCGCCCTGACTTGGTGCTGCGCACTTAGCCTTGTGTGGACGCGACTCCAACATGCTTGCTCACCCTCCTGCTACACCCGACCCCCTTCTGCTCCAGTCCCCAACCTCTCACCCCACTGCATGCCATATCCCTGCCACCTGTATACAATGTTTCCCCTTCTCTTCACTCTCACTCCTATCCTACTCCACTTCCTGCTATATCCTCCCATCCCTCCTCCCGGTAACAATATAACACTATCTCCCTCCATCCTACCTAACCATTTCACCCATTCCTCTACACTCAATCCTTGGACTCCAAACATGCACGCTAACCATGTAAACTCTCCTGCCCCCACCTTCTAACCCTCTCCTTGCTCCTCCTACTTGCTGGCGACATTTTCCCTAATCCTGGTCCCCCCACCACATCCCCACAGTTACTTCTACCCCATACTCACTCCCCATTATAAACACCTGCAACCCCAATAACCTTACACCCATTCCTCATGCCCCCCCCCCCATCCCCCTATCTGGTGCTCTCTAGAACACTCGCTCGGTATGCAATAAACTCTCATTCATCCACAATCTCTTCATCTACAACAAACTCTCTTACCTTGGCATCACCAAAACATGGCTCACCCCCTCTGACACAGTCTCCCCCGCTGCCCCCTCCTATGGCGAACTCACTCTTTCCCACACCCCCGCCCTAGCAACAACCGTGGCGGAGGTGTTAGTCTACTCCTCTCCAACAGCTGCTCCTTCACCCTAATTACACCGCCCTCTTCGAAGCGCATTCTGTCCGTATCTTCTCCCCTTGCAACCTCCAGCTGGCTGTCGTCTACCGCCCCCAGGATCATCCTCCATCTTTTTCGACCACTTTACCACCTGGCTTCTCCACCTCCTCTCCGACATCTCCACCATCATCATAGGTGATTTCAACATCCCCATTGACACCCCCCTCACCACTGCCTCTAGACTCCTATCACTAACCTCCTCCTTCAGCCTCTCCCAATGGTCCTCCTCAGCCACCCAACAATGGCCACACGCTAGACCTTGTCTCCACCCGCTTCTGTTCCCTCACTGACCTCGCAAACTCACCCCTCCCCCTATCCGACCATAACCTGCTGACCTTCTCCTCCCTCTCCCCTCCCACCGCGCTCCCCCCCTCTTCGGGAACTCCCTCATCCCCGCAGAAACCTTAAACTCATTGACTTCCACTCACTCTCCGAGTCCCTCCTCTATCTCTCAGACTTAGCTTCCTCTCAAGACGTTGCCGCTGCCACCACCCTCTATAACACCACTCTCACCACAGCTCTTGACCAGACCGCCCCCCTCTCCTACAACAAAACCCGTGCTCGCAGGCAACCCAGGCTCACCACCCTCACTAAAAAACAGACGTCCAGGGCGGCTGAGCGGAGATGGAAGAAATCTCACTCCGCAGAGCACATTGCTCTGTACAAACAGTCCCTCAACAACTTCAAGACTGCACTCACCGCCGCAAAACAAGCCTACTTCTCTTCTCTAATAACCACAATCCCAAGCAATTATTCAAAACTTTTAACTCTCTGCTCCGTCACCCTGCACCTCCTCCCTCTCCCATCATCTCCGCCGATGACTTTGCAAACAAAAGATCGACAAAATCTGCCCAACCCTCCTCGTCCAAAGGCAGTTTCTCCACCATGACAGATGATCATCTCTCCTCCCTTCTAGCGCGATCACACCTCACCACCTGCACCCTCGACCCACTCCCCTCCCACCTCGTCCCTAAACTCACCGCAGTCCTCATCCCTGCCCTAACCCATCTCTTCAACATATCACTCACTACCAGTGTCTTCCCCTCATCCTTCAAAGATGCCCTGATCATACCCATCCCCAACAAACTTTCCCTCAACCCTGCATCAGTCTCCAACTATCGCCCCATATCTCTTCTCCCCTTCGCCTCAAAATTACTTGAACAACATGTCTATTCTGAACTGTCCTCCCACCTCTCCTCCTGCTCCCTCTTTGACTGCCTACAATCCGGTTTCCGACCCCACCACTCCACCGAAACAGCCCTAACCAAAGTCACCAATGACCTGCTGACCACCAAGAGCAAGCGACACTACTCCATCCTCCTCCTCGACCTTTCTGCCGCCTTTGACATTGTCGACCATTCCATCCTACTTCAAATTCTAGAATCTTTTGGCAACAACAGACCAGACTTTCAGCGTCACCCACTGCCACACCTCCTCCTCCCCTTACCCCCTATCTGGTGGTGTTCTCTAAGGCTCGGTCTTGGGACCACTATTCTTCTCCATTTACACCCTCGGCCTAGGCCAACTCATTGAGTACCTTGGCCTTCAATACCACCTCTATGCTGATGACACCCAGCTCTATCACAGACATCACCTCCCTCCTATCCAAAATTCAGCAATGCCTATCTGCCATCTCATCCTTCTTCTCTGCCCGCTTCCTAAAATTGAATATGGACAAAACCGAGTTCATTTTCTTCCCCCCAAGTCGCTCTTCCCCTCCACCCGACCTATCCATCACTGTTAACGACTGTTCACTTTTGCCTGTCCCCCACGCCAAGTGCCTCGGGGTAATCCTCGACTCTTCCCTTTCCTTCAAGCCCCACATCGAAGCCCTCGCCACTGCCTGCTGACTCCAGCTCTAAAACATTTCCTGAATCTGTTCTTTCCTTGACCACAACACTTCAAAAACACTAGTCCATTCTATCATCTCCTGCCTTCACTACTGCAACCTCCTGCTCACCAGCCTCCCCGCTACCTCCCTCGCACCTCTCCAAACTATTCTCAACTCCGCTGCTTGAATCATCCACCTGTCTCCCCGCTACTCCCCCGTCTCCTCCCTCTACCAAACCCTTACTGGCTCCCCACTTCCTAGAGATCCCGGTTCAAAACCCTAACCTTGACATACAAAGCCATACACAACCTGTCCCATCCATACATGGTCTCCTGATACCTACCATCACGCAACCTATGCTCCTCCCAAGAACTCCTTCTCTTCTATCCTCCATTTCCTCCTCTCACAACCACATAAAAGATTTCTCCTGTGCATCCGCCATACTTAGGAACCCTCTCCCCCAACACATCAGACACTTCCCTACCCTGGGTACCTTCAAGAAAAACCTGAAGACTCACCTCTTCCATAAAGCTTACAACCTACACTAAGACCAATTACGCCGCACTGTCTAACACTCACCTCTCCCGGTCCTACTGTCTCCCCACCCATCCCTTATAGACTGTGAGCCCTCGTGAACAGGGTCCTCTGCCTTAATGTACCTGAATGATTTGATTGTCATTATTTTATGTTCTTGTCCTCGTCTGCCCCTGCACATGGAAAGCGCCATGGAAAAATAATGGCACTATATAAATAAATAATAATATTTCCAACCAAATAGTTCAGTTGCTGTATAAATGCTATTTAAACATCCACACCTATCCAAGCTTGTGCTCCCTCCCTCCCCTGTGTGCTCTGTGCTAGGATGGGGAGGTGTTTTGTGCTGCAGCCTGTAAGATTTCTATGTGTATATGTGTGTATATGTGAGGACAGCTACTGAAAGGTGTCGTTAGAGTTCCTTCACTTCCTCACTGAAGTGACAATTTGCTTATTTCTCAGAGGAGCATTGCGGCTATAAGCTTCCTTATCGGCTTATCTGCCTTCTTTAGCTGGCAGACAAATTCCTCTCCATGAGGTAAAAAGCTAGTTCTCCAGACCTCGTCTTAGCCCACTCACACATCCAGATCAGAATTCCCGCACATTGCACTGATGAGGGGCTGTCACCCCAAAATGCAGCGTCTGTAGTTTGGGGTTCTGATCTGGCACAAATCCTTGGTCATATTAAAAGGCTTGTTAAAGAGTTGATTATGACTTTGAGGACAGCTACTGAAAGGTGGCGCTAGAGTTCCTTCACTTCCTCATTGAAGTGACAATTTGCATATGTGTATATATAAACTTTGGTTTTCCTGCAGACATACAGTGTGTGTATCTGCTGAGGAAATGATCAAATGTTCTTATAATCACATAGAAATATCTCTAGACTGCACACACTACACATACAGTGCGTTGTGAAAGTATTTGACCCCTTGAACTTTTCAACCTTTTGCCACATTTCAGGCTTCAAACATACAGATATAAATTCTAATTTTTTTGTGGGACACAATCCTGAAGTGCAACCAAATTTATTGGTTATTTTAAACTTTTTTAACAAATAAAAACTGAAGAGTGGGGCGTACAATATTATTCGGCCCCTTTACTTTCAGTGCAGCAAACTCACTCCAGACGTTAAGTGAGGATCTCTGAATGATCCAATGTTGTCCTAAATAACTGATAATGATAAATAGAATCCACCTGTGTGTAATCAAGTCTCCGTATAAATGCACCTGCTCTGTGATAGTCTCAGGGTTCAGTTTCAAGTGCAGAGAGCATCATGCAGACCAAGGAACACACCAGGCAAGTCCAAGATACTGTTGTGGCGAAGTTTAAAGCCGGATTTGAATACAAAAAGATTTTCCAAGTTTTAAACATCTCAAGGAGCACTGTGCAAGCGATCATATTGAAATGGAAGAAGTATCAGACCACTGCAAATCTACTAAGACCCAGCCGGCCCTCTAAACTTTCATCTCAAACAAGGAGAAGACTGATCAGAGATGCTGCCAAAAGGCCCATGATCACTCTGGATGAACTGCAGAGATCTACAGCTGAGGTTGGAGAGTCTGTCCATAGGACAACAATCAGTCGTACATTGCACAAATCTGGCCTTTATGGAAGAGTGGCAAGAAGAAAGCCATTTCTCAAAGATATAAAAAAAAAGTCTCGTTTGAAGTTTGCCACAAGCCACCTGGGAGACACACCAAACATGTGGAATAAGGTGCTCTGGTCAGATGAAACCAAAATCGAACTTTTTGGCCACGATGCAAAACGATATGTTTGCCATAAAAACAACACAGCTCATCACCCTCAAAACACCATCCCCACTGTCAAACATAGTGGTGGCAGCAGCATGGTTTGGGCCTGCTTTTCTTCAGCAGGACAGAGAAGATGGTTAAAATTGATGGGAAGATGGACGGAGCCAAAAACAGGACCATTCTGGAAGAAAACCTGTTGGAGTCTGCAAAAGACCTGAGACTGGGACGGAGATTTATCTTCCAACAAGACAATGATCCCAAACATAAAGCAAAATCTACAATGGAATGGTTCAAAAATAAACGTATCCAGGTGTTAAAATGGCCAAGTCAAAGTCCAGGCCTGAATCCAATCGAGAATCTGTGGAAAGAGCTGAAAACTGCTGTTCACAAACACTCTCCATCCAACCTCACTGAGCTCCAGCTGTTTTGCAAGGAAGAATGGGCAAGAATTTCAGTCTCTGGATGTGCAAAACTGATAGAGACATACCCCAAGCGACTTACAGCTGTAAACGCAGCAAAAGGTGGAGTTACAAAGTATTAACTCATGGGGGCCGAATAATATTGCACGTCCCACTTTTCAGTTTTTTTATTTGTTAAAAAGGTTCAAATATCCAATAAATTTCATTCCACTTCACGATTGTGTCCCACTTGTTGTTGATTCTTCACAAAAAAATTAGAATTGATATCTTCATGTTTGAAGCCTGAAATGTGGCAAAAGGTTGAAAAGTTCAAGGGGGCCAAATACTTTCACAAGGCAATGTATGTCTCAGATACGCACAATGACATGTAGAGCTGCAGCTAAACTCCCCCCCTCATCCCCTCTCCCTTCTCTGTCTGCTGTGAATGAGTCACACAACAGACAGATCAGAGAGGAGGCATGGCAGTGTCATGAAGCATGAATATTCATTCATTGAGTGGGAGTAGGCAGCAGAGAAACCACTGTGAGTGACAAAGGGAATTAATCTCTTTATTTGAAGTTTACAGAAGATAGGAGGGAAATATAAATAATAGAAATACATGAATACAGAGAACTTAGAGAAATTAATTAGAAAATGATAGCAGTTACATGTAGATTTTTGGCCTGACAGTTTTCCATTAATGAGAACCTTATCAGACCCCAGAGTTGACCACCAAAATTTCTAAAGTCTCAAGACCAGAATCTTGAGACCTTGTGAGCTGGGCCCTGGCAGTAGTTCTGCCGACTACATTAGAGGCGATACTGCTGTACTGTCAGCAGGTCTGCTAGTCTGGACACCCACCACCCCCGATCCAGATTTGATCTTAACTACTCCTGATACGGCAATGCAGAATCATAAATGAAGTCTCATTGATATTGTAGCCTCTTGCTTTGTTATTCTAACTGTGAAATAGTGACTGTTCTCTACGGTGGATCTGTACTTAAAGGAACACTAAACTATATACCATATATACTCGTGTATAAGCCGACCCGTGTATAAGCCGACCCCCCTACGTTTGCCCCAAAAATCTGGAAAAACCTATTGACTCGTGTATAAGCCGAGGGTGGACCCCAGCACAGGTATACAGCCCCAGCAGTGTGGTATACAGGCCCCCCCCAGTGGTATACAGGCCTCCCCAGTGGTAGTATATAGCAGCCCCAGTGGTAGTATATAGCAGCCCCAGTGGTAGTATACAGCAGCCCCAGTGGTAGTATACAGCAGCCCCAGTGGTAGTATACAGCAGCCCCAAAGGTAGTATACAGCAGCCCCAGTGGTAGTATACAGCAGCCCCAGTGGTAGTATACAGCAGCCCCAGTGGTAGTATACAGCAGCCCCAGTGGTAGTATATAGCAGCCCCAGTGGTAGTATATAGCAGCCCCAGTGGTAGTATATAGCAGCCCCAGTGGTAGTATACAGCAGCCCCAGTGGTAGTATACAGCAGCCCCAGTGGTAGTATACAGCAGCCCCAGTGGTAGTATACAGCAGCCCCAGTGGTATACAGCAGGCCCCCAGGGGTACATATAGCAGCCCCCAGGAGGTACCCAGCAGCCCCCAGGGGGTACACAGCAGCCCCCTGGGGGTACACAGCAGCCCCCTGGGGGTCCCCAGTAGCCCCCTGGGGGTCCCCAGCAGCCCCCAGGGGGTACACAGCAGCCCCCTGGGGGTACCCAGCAGCCCCCTGGGGGTACACAGCGGCCCCCAGGGGGTCCCCAGCAGCCCCCAAATGCTGGCACTCGCCCCCCCTTGCAAGGGCCCCCCCCTGCTTCTCTTACCATTCCGGACTTCTGATCCGCGCCGCTCCTCGGTGCTCCTCGCTGCTCCGTCCGTCCGTCTGCTACATCCGGGATCCCCGGCCGTCGCGCGATGACATCATATGCCTGCGACGGCCGGAGATCCCGGATGTAGCAGACGGACGGAGCAGCGAGGAGCACCGAGGAGCGGCGCGGATCAGAAGTCCGGAATGGTAATATAACCATCGGGGGGGGGGCCCTTACAAGGGGGGGCGAGTGCCAGCATTTGGGGGCTATATGCACTGCTTCCCCCTGCCGCTGATTGACAGGGGGAAGCAGTGCATATTTAATGAGCGGCCCCACGTGACGGGGCCGCTCATACAGCAGATCCCCCCCGCCTCCTGCAGCCTCCACAGCCCCGGACACAGCCCCCACCCGTATTGACTCGTGTATAAGCCGAGGGGGAGACTTTTCAGCCCAAATTTTGGGCTGAAAAACTCGGCTTATACACGAGTATATACGGTAACTAATGTTTATATTTAAGAAGAAACACACACTGCTCAACAATGAAATTGCAAACCAAAAAGGAAAAGTCATAGATTCATGGAAATCACAGATCGATAGAAATGTTAACAATATGCAAATCATGAAAAAATTAAACAAATTTTTTTTAAAACATTTCAATTTATTCATTATCTAGTATTAGTCCCGTAGACATAAATACATGCACATAAAAGCCTTGGGCATGCTATCAATGAGGTAATAACCATTTAATAAATGGTTGTGTGAAGAATGTTCTAGCATGCTGAATGTACTGTACATAGACATGGAAATTGTCAAGATCCGCTTTTGACGACATGGACTCTTTCAATTGTGAGGCATGCCGGAACTATGGCACGTGGCCGACATGACTCACATGGGCCCTGAGCCGTGCACACAGGGTTAAGTGGTAGTTAGCTCTGTAGTAAAAGCTAAAGGGGTTGATGAGACAATAAGCAGCCTCTAAAAGAGCAGTGGGTGCTAATGGCTGAGAGTTCCCAGGTGTGGGTGTGTCAGGTGGGTGTGGCAGGCGAGATAATAGCTGCCCAGAGCTGTGAGATTGGGAGATTCAATCTGAGTGAGAGAGAGTGGAACAGAGCCTCTGAGGGAGAGGAGTCCATGTCCTGTGGAGATGAGTGGAGCCATGAGGCCAGAAGGCAGAGGATTTTGCAGCACCTGTAGTTGGGAAGACTGGCTGATCCTGGAAGGGCTTGTGATGGTGTGTCTGGTGCAGCCGCTTGCCTGGAGGTCTGGGCCTGTGATGGCAGACTTGGAAGCGGCTGGCGACCTGGAGACACGTGCTGAGGAGTCCTTGGGGATGCCTGGCTTGCCCTGGAGCTCAGGTAGCTAAACTCAGGTCTGGACCTGGTTCTGACCGGTATCCTATACCTATGCTGGTGTGTGTCCCAGAATGTGTGCGGGTACAGTGTAGAGCAGCATGAGCTCTGTGTAGTGGCTGTGTACACCTTAGCAGCCTGTATGCATAGACTGAGCTACTCCAAGAGGAACTAAACCAAGGAAGAGCCTGGCTGTGGGTCAGAGACTGTTATGTGTGAACAGGGGTGTACCGGCTGTGCCCGGACCCCTGTGGGACTGTGAATGACCCGTATGTTCTATGTGTAATAAGCACTGTAATATTGAGTGTTGTACAGACTGTCCTGTGTATATAGTGCCGGGTGGGCAGTTACCGCCCTTGGGACCGACTATAATGTTATAAAGTTCCCGTTGACAACTATATAATAAAATGTTATTTATTATGTGGGAATAAGGTTAGGTGGCCATAAACGGCATAGGGAGCTATGATTGGCGCTCATGGTGTTCCATGGAGCTGTAATCAGTGCTCCCGGGTTTATCAGCCTTTTTAAAAGGGTATATGTACAATGTAATGTACTGTTGTATGTAATGTTATGTTGATTATGGTGTTATGTGAGCATATTATGTATTTTATATGTGATAACAGTTTGAGCTTAATAAACTGCTCGTTAAATGTTTTTACAGTTAAAAACAAGTGTTGGTGTCATTTTACGCTGCCAAGCAAGCCCTTAGGCATACGCTACCTCACACAATGTATTGTATGAGTGAAGTTCTTATATTATCCAGACATGTTGGTGTTTTGTTTGTTAACTTGTGATAAGCCACTTATTGTTTTTGCTAGGCTCTTAGGAGTCTACCAGTGTCCAAAGGTTTATGTTTACTAATGTATGTATTTCACCCCTTTGTCAAAGAAGGTCTGAGACTCAAAGACAGTTAAGGATGCAAGCCTTCTATTGTCCTAGGGATGTGTATTGATAAATTAATGTAAATCCAATTCGCCTTTCTCTGTCTTAACCCCCTCATCCCCTCTGTCATAAACTCTTGACCCATAGGGATATTAGGTATGCGGCTTGAAATCTAGCCAATGAGAGCACAGTCTTAGTCCACAAATCCTGAAGTCTGCAATGTTCTGAATTGAGTGCTCAGGGGTATATAAGGAGGTCTGTTCATTGACCAGTAGTACACATGGTACATGGCTCCAATCTAGGATCTGCGGATCCGATTGGCAGGCCATAACCGAGGCCTAGGCTCTTCGGCGCCGACCAAGGGGATAAGATCCTGGATTATATTATTACATGGACCTCAGTCTAGGGACCTCGGCCTCGTCTAGAGAAGCACCAGAGACTACTTAAAGGGATCCTGTCACCCCCAAAACACCTCAAAAGCTATTAAAAGCTGTCCCTAAAGCATAGTAACACTTACCCTACACTCCTTTTAGCTCCTAAATGCAGCTAGTGAAAATGAAGATAAACGTTATAAAACTACCTCATTAGCCATGTTAATTAGTGACTATTGTATGCATAGTCATCCTGGCAGGCTCTCTGTATTCCTAATATCACGCCTCAATAGGCGTGATCTTCTACTCACATTCAAATGCGCGCCTCCCCGCTCTCCTATCCTGGCCGGACCGCTGCATTGTGCGGCTGTATGACGCGAATCGCGTCATATCCGGCTTCGGGTGACGTATGTACACCCGCGCCGCTGTTAGCTTCAAGACCCACACTGCGCATGCGCATGCGCAGTGCGCGTTTTGAAGCTAACATAGCGGCGCGGGTGTAATAGGGCACCCGAAGCCGGAAATGACGCGATTCGCGTCATACAGCCGCACAATGCAGCGGTCCGGCCAGCATAGGAAAGAGGGGAGGCACGCATTTGAATGTGAGTAGAAGATCACGCCTATTGAGGCGTGATATTAGGAATAGGGAGAGCCTGCCAGGATGACTATGCATACAATAGTCACTAATTAACATGGCTAATGAAGTAGTTTTATAACGTTTATCTTCATTTTCATTAGCTGCATTTAGGAGGTAACAGGAGTGTAGGGTAAGTGTTACTATGCTCTAGGGACAGCTTTTAATAGCTTTTGAGGTGTTTTGGGGGTGACAGGATCCCTTTAAGGACGATAACCAGGTTGGGACATTTCAGTCACCTGGCTACAGCAGAACCTTGTAATCCCTGGTGAGCCAGCGGAGGGTGAGTCTCTGTTGCCTGATACAATTTATGTTTTGCTTGGGTATGTGTTATATGTCGTTAACTGTTGGAGATCCAATGAAGTTTAATTATTGTAGTTCCCTCACCCTGTGTTGTCTGAGTAGTGTTCTGCCCACAGGTAAGGAGTTTGGACGTTCAGTTGGGATGAGCCTTGGTCCATGCAGTCTTTCTAAAGGCAGTCTGGCCAACGAACTAGAGCACCCACTGACCCTGTGTCTCCACACCAGTGTCGACAGTTTTGTTTTGCATTTGTCACCCAATGACATTTCAGGTGTTCTTCATGAGAGACAAGTCTGGATATGCTGCAGATAGCATGTTTAGGCCATGCTGGGTGCTCACAGCATGAGCAACATGTGGGCTGGTGTTGTCGTGTTGAAAAATGGCTCCTGGGACACTTACATGTTCCCCCGTGAAGGTTTCTTCATGTTGTTGCCGACATGGTCTCCAGACCAATTTCAAGTTATCATTACATCCAAAACAAAAGTGGGGCTCATCGCTGAAGAAGATAGAACTCTATTCCAACTTCCAGTGCTTCATTCTATTTTCTGGACTAGATCTGAAAACGTTGAAGAAGCTTTCTCAAATAACATGACACTTGTCCTACTCCTGGGATGGAATAATGTACAGTAGGCCTAGTAGTCTTCATTCCAGATACACTAACAGATTAATATTACATTAATTCAGTAATGGACTCAGTGGTATGAACAATTCACTGTGTCCTTGGAGCTTTTTTAACACAATGACCCCAGACTGCATGTTGCTAGTGTTAACAGCATGCATGGCCGCGATGTGACACCATGGTCTACATGATCTCCTGACTTGGCTATTATGGAGCAAATTTGAACACCAGTACCTGAACATCGGTAATTACAAAGGGAGTTGCCAGCAGTGGATCTTGATGATTTGCATTCCTATGTGTTTTCAGTGTGAGTTCTGGGAAGTAGCGGAAATGTAATAAGAGCAAATAATGTATACTTTTCTCTTGGTGACAGGTCACCTTTAAACAATTATTTGCAGTGATGCTGTGTGGTTCTTGGTATTAGGTATTTATTGTGCTCACCCTCATGCCAGATTTAAGCAGTGCTATAATATTAGTCATGATTCACAATCTCTGGACCAAGAACTTTGTAGTACTTTCCGTTCTATAGCTAACAGTAGAAAAGAAAATTACGTATGTATTATTAGTATGTATCCAAAACTATGTTCCAAAATTAAAATGTCCAGTGAATTGTAGGAAAGCATCACTCCAGCGTCTTTTATTTCCCCACTTAAGTGGTGCCTTGACCCCTGCCTTATACTCATCTTCTGTCACCTTCATCTTCTATCACCATCACTCTGATCGGTCTCCTGTAATTTGTGACCCACCAGAAGCTCTAGTGTTTCATGGAACGCGCCAGAGGTCACAACTCAATACCCATACATCTCTGTGGGAGCCTCGTTCTTGCTCTCATAGAGATGCATTGAGTGGTTGTGACATAACTTCTGATTTCCGGCCAGTCACAAGTTTTGGGCACAAGATGGCGCCGCAGGACCGGAATGATATTGATAAAAGGTGAAGCCACTGGAAGGTAAGTATATGACAGGGGGCAGGAAACCTAGATTTAAAGTGCCACTCCAGAGCTAAAAAATGCTGTAGTGGTGCTTTAAGTAAAAGGTCACAGCTAACAGTGGTCTGTGTCATGAAAAGATACAAGAGAGAAAATAGGGTCAATATGTGCTGCCAACATCAGAATGATCAAAAACTCCTAGCTTGCGTTATAATTAATCCCATCTGCATTAATTATTAATAAATGCAATTGTCGTAAAGACGGGGGGTACTCGACCATCCGGGATCAGTAAGGGGGATGTCATGGTGGCAGTCCTGTTAGTTGTGGCCCTGACTGAGCAAGGAAAGGGGGGATATTTACAGGGGATTAATAAAGTTTATTGACGTGACGCCATCCATGGATTCTGGTCAGGTTGACCAGTGCTGCTTGTAGTGATCCTGGGGAATAGGTGTTGTTGCAGCCAGGTGTATCACTCCCCACGGATGGAGTGGGTCCCCAGGGTTTGGTATGAATGTGATGGTGGTAGTTGTTGGTGCAAGGAGGCACAGAAGGTGTGGACAGACACAGGGGTTGCCATTCTTACCAGACTCTTTACTGCATCGTTGTTCAGTGTAAACCCAGCCAGGGTACTGTGCTCTTCCAGAGTGCAACTTGGCCAGCCCTCAGATAGGCCAGGATAGTCCAGGCACCTTTCATAAGCCTTTCTCTGCTGCCTTTTCTCTCTGTGCTGATCTTCTCTCCTTCCCTCTCCTGCGCATTCGCGCTACTAGTCCCTAGGCAGGCGACTGCGGGCCAGCACGTCCTCTTGACCCTCTATAGTCACTGTGCCTGGGAGTGTACACGGTGTTGGCCACTGCACTTGCAGTCCAGTAGCCTCTGGTTTCCTGGCTTGAACATACATTCTCACAACAGATATGGGCCGGTCCCCTCATGCAGCTAGTTCCTCTCCCACGACCTGGAAGTCGGCTGTAGATTCGGGGTGTCTCGAAACTGGGGATTTCTCGGCCAACCTACCCACTGGTCCTGTTAGGCTTCAGCTCCAGTGTCCCCTAGAACTCCATCTAGCTGCTGCTTCCTCCTCACTTCTCTAACTGTTACTCTTTTCTAACTGTGTTCCCACCCCCTAAGGGCCCTTTCACATCAGCGGTTTTTGAAATTTGCGGCAGATGCGGTGAAAAAACCGCATCTGCCGCAATTACCGCATACCGGCTGCACTTGCGGCGCGGTTGCGGTAAACGCCATGCAAAGTATAGGCGTACTTGCGGCAGGTGCGGCAAGTGCGGTTTTGCACTTGCGGCAGGTGCGGCAGCGAAAAAAACCGCGGCTGACCGCGGTTTTTTTCGCTGCCGCACCTGCCGCAAGTGCAAAACTGCACTTGCCGCACCTGCCGCAAGTACGCCTATACTTTGCATGGCGTTTACCGCAACCGCGCTGCAAGTGCAGCCGGTATGCGGTAATTGCGGCAGATGCGTTTTTTTCACCGCATCTGCCGCAAATTTCAGAAAACGCTGATGTGAAAGGGCCCTAAGACTACTCCTTCCTCCAGCCAGCAGATGGGGTCTGCTCTAAGTGAGTTTTCTTCTGCTCATCATCCCCTGACCTGGAGTTGGGAATGGTGTTTGGTGTGTGTCAGTTTCATGTCCCTGTTTTACCTGAGAGCAAAGGCACCACACCTCTGGAGTAGGTGGAGTACCACTGTGGCGACCAAGATGCAGGGGTGCCACATAAACATAGTCAATTACACAGCCATGTCATTATTGAAGACGCGGTTTATACAGATAAATGTTGATGAAAACCCCCTGATAATGTTTTTTTCAATGTCAAAAATGTTAAATGGAGTCTAACGTATCAGTCAGTCATGTATTTTTTATGGGAGTATCAAAGACGACCAAATATACATTTTCCCTCAAGAAAGATTATGGTTATTTTTTGTGTTTATTAGTGTTTTTCTTTTTCTTTTTTATTGATTTCTTTACATTTTGTAGGACAGTTTTGGAATTTCCATATTAATGAGCTATTGTTGCAATCCCATACATTGTGGCCTATTTGGTAATACATATTAGTGGTTCTAGACAGTAGACTATAAATACTTCTCATGTAAACCAAAATTGTTGCTATGAAATAGATTTTTAAAGCTCAGTTATGTTTTTTTATTACAAAGGCCTAAGAATAGGTTATTGGTAGGTATTTCATTCTGTACAGCATTAGCTGTATTCTGCCTGGGGTCTACGTGTGCTGAGATATCTATTGCTTTATTGTGGCATTTTCCAATTGGCCAGTAAAGTGATTTGCTGTTCTGCTGTCAACAGGGGGGAAGACCTGAGGATGAAGGGTTTGCCATGATCACACCATTTGATGATAAGGTCTACCTTCAGCACTGCTACACTAGCAAACCATACTCTGCACAGCATAGCCTGAGGAAGCTGGAGGCTGTAAGTCTAACAATGTGTGCTGCTGTAATCCACATAAAATATGGTGTTACAATACATGCACCTTGTACAATTTGTCATGTAAGTAAATGCCATTATATGAAGAGAAGCGTAGAAGGTATTGCTACGTCTTATAAATTATAAAGTGATACGCATGAAATGACCTCATATATGAAGTAGGCTTTATAGTATTTGTAGAGTGTGTTAGTGACCACCGATCTCCGCCACTGCCCTGGAGGCGCCCTTTAGAGCAGCTATATTCTGATTTTATAGGAGTTGCTTTACACTACATTTCTATATGCTGCTCTTTATAGTGAGACTACCGTAGACTCTGCTACTTCTAGCAGTCCAATGGATGGAGCTAGGGCTGGACAACTGATAGAATAAATTCAATTAAGTCACACTCTTCATTTAGTATGATTCTACTTTTATCAAGAGTCATGTAATTGATATTAGCTTTACCCTTTCAGCACCCATTGTAAGTGAGTGGAGGAGGCCAGGGATCAGGACACTGAATCAGACTAAATAGCAGTGCACCATAGAACAACACAAATCAATACAAGAAGATCAATCCAAATTTATACACCTAAAGGCCAGTTGTAACACAAGAAAGAAGGTGTATACACAAATTGCGATCACTCAAGAATTATGAATAAATTATAACAAATCTTTTATTTATACAAAGCAAGGAAAAACATGTGACAATCACAATATAAAAATGGAGGCATCGGGACACCGCAATAAGAGAGTCTTTACCAATGTTTGTGTTACTTTTGCTTCTGTTAGGGTCCCGTCACACTTGGCGATGTTCCAGTGATCCCGACAACGATACGACCTGGTAAGGATCGCTGGAACATCGCTACGTGGTTACTGGTGAGATGTCAAACAGTCAGATCTACTGAACGACACAGCAATGATACGGCGACCCGTATAACGAGCTAGTCTGACGACTCAGACCTACATGGCTGAGTTCTGAGTCGCCAACGAGGTCGTTGTTAAGGCATCAAACACACCGATGCATGCTGCCCAGCAATCTCTCTATGTGTGAAGGAGGCTTTAGTATAACGTGATGTTGTTGGCTGGTCATCTTAGGAAGGTGCAGGCAGGAGAGCTCCATTGTTTATGAGGAGATGGGGTGGGAGGACGTGAGTCACATCCAGATGAATCCTGTGCTAGGGTCTTTAATTGGATAAGTCCCTATGCTGAGGATCTGAGTGAGGTATAGCAGCAGCCTGATTTTAGCAGTCTCCTCACTGGAGTTATGGTGTGCTTTTCCACTGGTGGCCAACAGTTGAACGTATCAGTAGAAAATGGAGACAAGCAGGCACTTCCAAGATGAAGTTCTTTAATTATTCATACATTTATTAATCTTGGAAGTGCTAGCTCGTCTCCATTTTCTACTGATACAGACCACATATTACTGCCACATAGTCACTAAATTATAAAACATGCAAGGTACAAACACTGCCATGCCATGACCAGATCACATATTACCCATAGTGACTGAATAATACTACAATACTTATTATAAGTAAAAACCACAATACTAATATTACCACTGGTGTCATTATACACAAGAAATCTGTAAATAGCATATAGTGTACAATTAATCACCAGTGACATTATACAAAGGAGCTGTGTACATAGTATATAGTGTGCAGGTCTTACTGTGATCACCTGGTAATTATACACAGGAGCTCTGTATATACTGTAGTGTTCATGTAATATAGTGGTCACTGGTGACATTATACACAGGAGCTCTGCATATAGTGTACAGCTTAAGTGTATAAGTAATACAGTGACTTACCAGTGGCATCTCTAGTTGAAGTTATTCATCTTCATTTTTCTTCTTCATCCTGCACAAACTATTATCACTTCTTCCAGCAAGCATTCATCTCTAGAGAAAATAACACTCAGATATCTATAGCTTCTAGAGCACATACACCACTTTTTGCCTAACTTCTAAAATGTGCCAAATGCTAAAAAAAAGCATAGTGCCACCTTGCACCGTAACAGAACCTCCCTTTTGTTCCCCTCCATGGAAATTAGCATAACCAAAAGTAAAATATTACAGCACCAGGGCCCACCGGAGAATCATCCAATGTTCCGCCAGACCAGTCCGAACCTGGTCATAGTGTAATAGATACATCACAAGTTATCCTATATGTCATCTGATGTTTCACAGCCACAGCATACCCTATAACAGTGATGGCGAACTCCAGGCCTCGAGTGCCACCAACAGCGCAGGTTTTCAGGATTTCCTTACATTGCACAGGTGATAATATAATCACCTGCACTGGTAATGATTCCAACCTCTGTGCAATGCTGAGGAAATCCTGAAAACCTGCACTGATAGTGGCACTCGAGGCCTGGAGTTCGCCATCACTGCCCTATAACAATCACATACTATTCTGTGTACTGTATGTTGTATACTGACGTGGAGGTCACTCATACTCCCTGCTGATTGGTGATAGATGTAATTGATGACATGTAACCTTTACACAATAGTACCTCCTAGAAAATGTCAGATCAGTTGTTAAATTGTGTTTCTTGCTACTTTAGCGCAAATAAATGGCTTTTTCCTGTATAAGAACGTGTCTACTTCATAGACTTCCTAGGGGTTTCTTACATGCTGGAAGGTGCGGTAACAGACAGCCCTGCTTAGTTTTGCTCAGTCTACGTGTACTTTTCTGCACTGCTAAGCAATGTGCTGTAGATGTCCAATCGCTGAAGGGATTTAGTGTGTTTTTTTTACTGTGTGATTTTGAGTTTAATTGGATATGTTGCTGACATTTCAGCTGCTTTAGGATATGCCTGGATTCTTTGCTTATGACGGGTGTCTTGCAGAAGCCTCAGAAGCAAAGAGCTTCCTTAGAACAGCAGAATGAAATCCCCATGTCACTCGTAAATCTCCATACTGTCTTGTCATTCTTCGTAGCCTGATTATCTTACTTTCTGCTAATCTGAATATTTCCTTTTTGTATTTCCTTGGACATTATCGCAGGAAGACCTGGCTGCAGAGAGAAGGAAGCAATCTGTTGTCGAGCAAGTTATGGTAGACCATCTTTCTAGGTACATTAACCCTTTTTACTAAATAGCTGAACACATTGTAAAGTATGTGAACAGGAAAGGTCCTTCTACATTTATTAGAGTACATCTTCAAGACTAAGCAAGCGGAGACACTAGTGTCTATTAACCAGCCTCCCAAATGCCAGTTAGGTCTGGAGAATAGCCAGCAATGTATGACCTTTTACCGTTGTCAGCGCTGTTGATCCCTTCTGCAGAACTGAGAGGGTCACATAAGACATTTCTCTATAGCTGTAGCTCAAAACATGTTTTGATGAGCAGGAAAAGCAACAACAATATTACCTTTGACTCCATTTTGAACTTTTGGGCAATTTAGGTGGCACCTACTACCAATCGCCACAATACTTGTCATGCGCACTGTTCGGGAAGCAATCTGCTCGTAGGCACATGTAGAGTGACATATTCGCACTCAGAGCTGCTTCCTGAGCAGCCCAGATGTGACAGATCTTTATAGTGAATGGTGGATCTCTCTGGATATACACTCACTGATCTGTGGGGTATTGCATGCTTGTCATATGGTAGAAAGACAAAAAGAGTGCAGGTACAACCCAAATTGCAAGTTGGTTGCTGAGTAAAAATAACAATGTGATGACTTGTATGTGAATAAGATTGTTTCTACACCAGTCTTAATAATAATAATAATCGTTATTTATACAGTGCCAACATGTTCTGCAGCGCTCTACAGTAGTCTTGAGCAAAAGTCTTTACTTTCATCTATATAAACTGAACAACTAACAAATTTCACAATCTGCAGATTTAATAAGTACAATAGTGTTCAAAATAATAGCAGTCCAATATGACTAACCAGATTGTTCACTGTCTTTGGTATTAATTATAATTAATTATAATTATAATACATATCATACAATTTACAAGTTGGTGTAGTAGATTCTTAGAAAACCAACAGACTCAGCATTCATGATCTGCATGTATTTGATTCTAGTAAGAAAAACAAAAAAATTGTGACTATGAGTCCAAAGTATATGCAAAAGTGAAAAACTTTAATACATATCCAGATAGATACAGCGCTATACTCAAACCATTAGGACTGAGTTGTCTAGACAGAGAGGCTGGACAATTTGATACACAAGAGCACTTAAAAATTACAGGTTTAGGGGTATACATCTGCCATAGAATTCACAATATAATGCACATAAATATACATGTATGTGGTTGACCACACCTTATATGTCAGATCTTCCAATGCCATATAGTATACATAAATACATAGAGTATGTTCTTGCTGGCATATATATGTGCTAAAAAGGCAAAACACAGTTTTAAGAATAGTGGTGTTGTTATATAATATATAGGTACCAAGCGCAAACAAGATAAGTATACTGAATATCACCACTTTAGAGCCTTTAGCACAGTTGCGCACACTGCTTTTTGTATGAACAATATAGTTACTGCATATATAGGGATTCCATATAGGATAAGTTTCACTAGAGGATTATACCCAATTAAGCACTAGAACCTATCACTAGTACCTGTTACACAAATACATTTACCTCTTATGTGCAAACAATGTGATTAGTGATTCACTACAAGTAAGCTTGCTGCTCATATGTTATATTCCTGGCCATGTCTATGGCCCGTATTTCTACCCCGCGCGCGCGGCTTTTCAGACGGTGAGGACGCCGGGCACAGTGAGCACTATTAGGAGGTAATTAATACTGCTTTAGCTTACTGACCTGCAGATTTGGCTACAAGTCCCCAATTTAAATGCTGTGGAGGGGGACTTTGTTATGGAAATACCATATGACAGTGAAGCATGGAGGTGCAAGCATCATGATATGGGCATGTTTCTCTTACTATGGTGCCGGGCCTATTTAGGGCATACCAGGGATCATGAACCAGTTCGCATATATCAGAATACTTGAAGAGGTCATGTTGCTTCTTACACTGAAAAGGTAATGCCCTTTAAATGGGTGTTTCAACATGACAATAACCCTAAAACACCAGTAAACAAAAAAAATCTTGGTTCTAGTCCAACAAAAGTGAGGTTATGGAGTGGCCAGCCCAATCTCTGGACCTTAATCCAATAGAACACTTGTGGGGTGACATCAAAAATACCGTTTCTGAGGCAAAGCCAACAAAGGCAAAAAATTGTGAGATGTAGTCAAAGCATTCTGGGCTGGAATAACAGTTGTAATGAAACTATGCAAGAATGTTATTCTATAATTTTAACTTCTGCAGACCATATTCCCAAGTCCAATAATACAGTCCCTGACAAAAGTTATGTCGCTTATCCATGTTATGTAAATAAAAGCTTATAACCTGACGTTAAATTCATCCATTGGTTGTATAATGACTGTTTTGAAAGCTGAAACCCTCCAAAATGTGGTTTAGGTTAAGAAAATAAATTGGCATCAATGCTGAAATATTGATCATTTAATGAACACAGAATGGTCAGATTTTGGTAATACAAACGTTTTGTCGCCCACAGAAAGTAATGTGATTTTCAAGCAAATAATTAACTTAAAATACAAATAAATGTTGCATAACATTGTTGAATGAAGTTGTGGTGCTATTAGAGTCATATTTAATATTTTGTGTGACTTCCATGAGCTTGAAGGACTGAATCCATGTGGTTCAACAATGATTCATACAATTTATTAATGAAGTCTTCAGGAATAGCAAAGAATGCAGTCTTACATGTCTCCCAGAGTTCATCTAGATTCTTTGGTTTTGTCTTCCAAGCTTCCTCTTGCATCCTACGCCAAACATGCTCAATGATGTTCATGTCTGGTGACTGGGCTGGCCAGTCCTTGAGCACCTTGATCTTTTTTGCCTGGAGGAACTTTGTTGTAGAGATGAATGTATGAGATGGAGCACCATCCTGCTGCAGAATTTGACCCGTTTTATGTTTTGGAATGTAAGAGGTAGCTAATGTCTTGATATTTTAGGCTATTAATATTGCCTTCCACCTTGGATTGTGACTCGTTGCTTTGGGCATCAAAGACAGTTTGGATGATTCTGTACCCTATGGCCCAATTAAATAATGGGGTTGTCCATTATTTAGACAACCACTACTCAATACCTATGTTTGTTTTCCCAGTAAAAAAAAAAGAAACAAATATACTCACCTCTGGTGCCATTGCATCTTTACATGCTGTCATCATTGGTTCTCCCGTGGGTGATGTGACATTATTATGTTATGCGATCCCTGCAGCTAATCAGCACGGGCTTTATGTGACATCACGTGAGCCCTGGGAGGGCCAGTGCTGGAACTGCGCTGACACCGGAGGTCAGTATAAGTTGTTATTTGACATTGGGGAAACATTGGGTTTGAGAACAGGTTGTTCGAGTAGTGGAAAACCCTACGCCAGCCTTAAACAGGTGCATGAAGGAATAAAATGTGCCTAAGTCATTAGGAGGTGAATGAATTAGGAGGTTAATGAATTAGGTGCATCCTATTACTTATCATATCACTTTTTGCTCTTCTTCTAGAAATGTTACTTTAGTCTTGTCTGGAGTAACATTCCTGGTTTAAGGTACTCCAGAAATGTTAAGGATTTTGTTTGGCAGGCACTGCCAAGTCCTGTCCTGTCCAAACTATGACAAAAGTTGCCATTTTTTGCATAACTTTGAGTTACGACAACATTTTGCAACATTTGAAGATGTGTTATGCCAGAACTGGTGTAATAATCTTGAGGAATTGGGATTTATGGTCTTAAAACCCTGTTGACCCTGGATTTGGATGATTATGAGCAGCCTTGGCAAAAAAACTAAACACATGATAGGTGTACTATCGATGGTATCCATGACAAAATAATTAACAAAGGATTCCTCATACCTGTCATTTTGGAAAAAATCATTTGTATGACATCCCTGTAAACAGCCTGAAGGAAAGCATCCTTCTTGTATGTGGTCGCCTTTTGTCGCTTGGAAAATTGCTGAACGTCGACTACATTTAAATTGTTAAATTCAATGTAAAATTGCTCATTGTGTTCGTGACCTTAAAAAGTCTTGCAAAGGCATTGTCAGGTAGAAAGTGTGGAGAGCTGCTTGTTATTCACAGATGAAGCAGTACCATAAATACAGACCCACCAATGTAAAAATCCTGTTTTGGAGATTAATGAGCTGCTGACATGAGCAAGCAATTATAGCTGAACACAGCCAGCAACCTTTTTTGTAAAGTTTGTTTATTCAGTTAGTGGTCTGATTGTATTTAATGCTGGTCCTCTCTAATTATTATCATGCCAATGTTTGCATTTTGCTTTTCTATCTCAAAGTCCATGTGATGTTGTTTTTCTAGAGCTGTTATTAGTGACCCCGAACAAAATGTAAATACATCCTTTCCGAATCCTCCTCAACAAGACCTGACATCTGCCCCTCTCCGCTTCAGGAACAGAACGCTACATGAAACCAAGTAATGTTCAACTCTGTGCTTTATATTTCTACCTGTTAGGTATCTGGAAGGGATTTCCCTTTTAGATATAGATTACTACTAATGACTTTATTTCTCGCTCTCTTCCTATTGTCTATGGAAACCATTGGCATGGAAAAAAGGATTTTTGCATATGTTGCCAAGGTTGTCTTTATTTAATAATATTGCAAGGAGTTTGTCCTTTTCAGACTCCTTGATGTGAAGTCTGTAACCTAAGGCTTGTTTTAAAATGTTCTCTTGTATGAGTGTCCCTTCCTGTAATACAGGTTGGATGTGAGCTCTGTGTGTATCCAGGGTCTGCTTTCCCTTGCTTTTTTTTATCAGCAAAGATTTACCGTATTTTTCCTTTTATAAGACGCACTTTTTTTCCTCCAAATTTTGGAGGAAAGTGGGGGTGCGTCTTATAATTGGAATATAACATTCTGGCATCCTGGGTTACTTGGGGGGGGGGGCAGCGGTGAAGTGGGGTCAGAAGTGGCAGGGAATGGTTCCTGCTCAAGAATCAAGCGGCAGGAGAACCACGTGTCCCCGCTCATTACCGATATGAATATTCACTTCACTTCTCCATGCGCACTGAAGACAGCGCACAGAGCTGGGCATGGGAGCAGGGAGCGCTCCTTTACTCTAATAGCCGGCACATTTGGCTGCTCCCCAGCTTCCTTCAGCTGCTGGGGAGATCGTGCCGGGCTATTAAAGTAATGAAGGAGCGGGTTGTAGCAGCAGATGCAAGTGAATCAGCACTAAGCTTGTGCTGAATCACTGCCATGACGACGGGGCAGAGCAGGGCAGATCCGTACCTTGTGTCAGCATTCCAACATCCCTCTGCTCTGTTTGCTGAGCCCTGTGTCACAGAGCTGGGATCCAGGAAGTGGCCGATCTTCATTCACACTGCACTAGATCTGAAGCTGGCAGGGCTGGAGGCCGAGCATCATCACTACAGCACAGCTCCTCCGGTTCAGCTCTCCCTCCATATAACAGGACATCACACTACAGCACAGTGCAAAGTGCACTGCTCCCCAGCTCTGCCTCTATATTACAAGACATCACACTACAGCACAGTGCAGAGTGCACTGCTCCCCCAGCTCTGCCCCTATATTACAGGACATCACACTACAGCACTGTGCAGAGTGCACAGCTCCCCCAGCTCTGCCTCTATATTACAGGACATCACACTACAGCACAGTGCAGAGTGCACAGCTCCCCCAGCTCTGCCCCTATATTACAGGACATCACAGTGCAGAGTGCACAGCTCCCCCAGCTCTGCCTCTATATTACAGGACATCACAGTGCAGAGTGCACAGCTCCCCCAGCTCTGCCTCTATATTACAGGACATCACACTATAGCACTGTGCAGAGTGCACAGCTCCCCCAGCTCTGCCCCTATATTACAGGACATTGCACTACAGCACAGTGCAGAGTGCACTGCTCCCCCAGCTCTGCCTCTATATTACAGGACATCACACTATAGCACTGTGCAGAGTGCACAGCTCCCCCAGCTCTGCCCCTATATTACAGGACATTGCACTACAGCACAGTGCAGAGTGCACAGCTCCCCCAGCTCTGCCTCTATATTACAGGACATCACAGTGCAGAGTGCACAGCTCCCCCAGCTCTGCCTCTATATTACAGGACATCACACTATAGCACTGTGCAGAGTGCACAGCTCCCCCAGCTCTGCCCCTATATTACAGGACATTGCACTACAGCACAGTGCAGAGTGCACTGCTCCCCCAGCTCTGCCTCTATATTACAGGACATTGCACTACAGCACAGTGCAGAGTGCACTGCTCCCCCAGCTCTGCCTCTATATTACAAGACATCACACTACAGCACAGTGCAGAGTGCACTGCTCCCCCAGCTCTGCCCCTATATTACAGGACATCACACTACAGCACTGTGCAGAGTGCACAGCTCCCCCAGCTCTGCCTCTATATTACAAGACATCACACTACAGCACAGTGCAGAGTGCACTGCTCCCCCAGCTCTGCCCCTATATTACAGGACATCACACTACAGCACTGTGCAGAGTGCACAGCTCCCCCAGCTCTGCCTCTATATTACAGGACATCACACTACAGCACAGTGCAGAGTGCACAGCTCCCCCAGCTCTGCCTCTATATTACAGGACATCACAGTGCAGAGTGCACAGCTCCCCCAGCTCTGCCTCTATATTACAGGACATCACACTATAGCACTGTGCAGAGTGCACAGCTCCCCCAGCTCTGCCCCTATATTACAGGACATCACACTATAGCACTGTGCAGAGTGCACAGCTCCCCCAGCTCTGCCTCTATATTACAGGACATCACACTACAGCACAGTGCAGAGTGCACAGCTCCCCCAGCTCTGCCTCTATATTACAGGACATCACAGTGCAGAGTGCACTGCTCCCCCAGCTCTGCCCCTATATTACAGGACATCACACTATAGCACTGTGCAGAGTGCACAGCTCCCCCAGCTCTGCCTCTATATTACAGGACATCACACTACAGCACAGTGCAGAGTGCACAGCTCCCCCAGCTCTGCCTCTATATTACAGGACATCACAGTGCAGAGTGCACAGCTCCCCCAGCTCTGCCTCTATATTACAGGACATCACAGTGCAGAGTGCACAGCTCCCCCAGCTCTGCCTCTGTATTACAGGACATCACAGTGCAGAGTGCACAGCTCCCCCAGCTCTGCCTCTGTATTACAGGACATCACAGTGCAGAGTGCACAGCTCCCCCAGCTCTGCCTCTGTATTACAGGACATCACAGTGCAGAGTGCACAGCTCCCCCAGCTCTGCCTCTGTATTACAGGACATCACAGTGCAGAGTGCAAAGCTCCCCCAGCTCTGCCTCTATATTACAGGACATCACAGTGCAGAGTGCACAGCTCCCCCAGCTCTGCCTCTGTATTACAGGACATCACAGTGCAGAGTGCACAGCTCCCCCAGCTCTGCCTCTATATTACAGGACATCACAGTGCAGAGTGCACAGCTCCCCCAGCTCTGCCTCTGTATTACAGGACATCACAGTGCAGAGTGCACAGCTCCCCCAGCTCTGCCTCTGTATTACAGGACATCACAGTGCAGAGTGCACAGCTCCCCCAGCTCTGCCTCTATATTACAGGACATCACAGTGCAGAGTGCACAGCTCCCCCAGCTCTGCCTCTGTATTACAGGACATCACAGTGCAGAGTGCACAGCTCCCCCAGCTCTGCCTCTGTATTACAGGACATCACAGTGCAGAGTGCACAGCTCCCCCAGCTCTGCCTCTGTATTACAGGACATCACAGTGCAGAGTGCACAGCTCCCCCAGCTCTGCCTCTGTATTACAGGACATCACAGTGCAGAGTGCACAGCTCCCCCAGCTCTGCCTCTGTATTACAGGACATCACAGTGCAGAGTGCACAGCTCCCCCAGCTCTGCCTCTGTATTACAGGACATCACAGTGCAGAGTGCACAGCTCCCCCAGCTCTGCCTCTATATTACAGGACATCACAGTGCAGAGTGCACTGCTCCCCCAGCTCTGCCTCTATAATTACAGGACATTGCACTACAGCACAGTGCAAAGTGCACTGCTCCCCCAGCTCTGCCTCTATATTACAAGACATCACACTACAGCACAGTGCAAAGTGCACTGCTCCTCCAGCTCTGCCTCTATATTACAGGGCACACTACAGCACAGTGCAGAGTGCACTGCTCCCCCAGCTCTGCCTCTATATTACAAGACATCACACTACAGCACAGTGCAAAGTACACTGCTCCCCGAGCTCTGCCTCTATATTACAGGGCATCACACTACAGCACAGTGCAGAGTGCACTGCTCTCCCAGCTCTGCCTATTCACTAGTCAGTGTGAAATACGACCAAGTTGGACGTGTCATAGATGATTAAACTGGAATGGCCTCCCCCCTCTCTGGACGTCTGGATGCGAGCGTCAGCTGCTTGTGTTTTAAGTAGCTCCACACTCCTGTCCTGACAGGGGGGGAGGCCATTCAAAGTTAATCATGTGTGAAACGTCCAACCTAGTTGTATATCACACGGACAGTGTGATACCAGCCTTAGACGGACACTGGCATTATAAGACGGACCCCATTTAACATTAAAAAATATTTTTTTTCTCTTTTCCTTCACCAAACTTGGGGGTGCGTCTTATAATCAGGTGCGTCTTATAAAGCGAAAAATACGGTACTTATTTTCTTTCTATGTGCTTCCTTTCTTAATTATCTGTAGCCTTTTTGTGCCCTCTTTCCACTGCATATATGTGATCAACCCCTTCTTTTCTGTAAACCAAAAATGAACGGGAAGGCAAGTATATACATGCAATCTGTAGGTGTGTTCACATAGGCCACAAAACAGCAAAACCAAAGAAAAGAGACAAGAATGATCTAATACCCTAAAATAAGTTAAAAAAAAATAAATTGCAATTGAGCATGAAAATAAAAATAGGGTACTTGGTAACATTATTTTGATCAAAAAATGTAAAAGCCATCTCAGTATATCAAGGTGACCCCATCGGGACATCCTATCCTACCATCAAATATTAAAAACCTTACCAAATGTCAAGTGATATAACTGTAATAAGGATAGAGTAGGACTCGAGGCTCTGACAGGGAACACCTAGCAATGGGATGCTATATACACACAATGTCCAGCTCAAAGAAAGGCAGGCTACACCCTTGTTTTTGTTCTTCTCCCTCTGTGCTGTTATCACTAATGCTAAGATAAGGGCAGGTGAACAGAGAGTCATCAGACAGAGCTAGAGGTCTGATAGATTTGGATCTTCTTTGTAGATCATTCAGCTAGATAAAGGGTTTAACCCCTGGGTCCTGTTGTTTGATGTGAGCTCCAGTGCGGCGCTCACATTAAACACCCGACATCTCAGCTGATCTCATCAGCTGAGATGTCGGGCTCCCACCACCAATTGGATCCGGGATCCAATCGGTACTGTTAACCCCTTGGATCCCGCTATCATTCACTGACAGCAAGATCCAATACCGCCGCGACGGGGATCATGCTGCTCCCCGCCTGCACCAGGAGACCCGGCGAAAATATCGCAAGATCTCCGGCGCTCACGTGATAGCCCGGGGTTCTGGTGAGACTATTTATATTCCATCATTTCATATATAAAAATATTAAAATCATATATCCAGAGCATTTCCTCTTAAGGGATCCATAAGTTACCAACAACAGCAATATATATTACATAGTACATAACAATCTATATATACTTAACAATTCATTCTATAGCCACAGTGTGACCTATACTACTATTAATCCTATCTCCACTAGTGGCAGGGTTTTTTGGCCTTTAAAACATATATATATGGGTGCTGTTGACTAATGAAGATGTTACACCACGAATAGCCTCACTCTCACTGAGGTATCTTATCTACAATATGGTCTAAACAAAACTGCACCGTCAGCATGAATTCACCTCCCCAGTCCTCCATCCATAAGTATAAGGTCCAGAACCCCTATGAGAACGTTAAGGAATGTACCTGATCTTTACTGCTGTGCTGTAACTGCGGTCCCCTCTCCCCTACGTCCGTTTCGCACCTTGCTTCTTCCGGGGGGACACAGAACTTGGAGCCAAAAGTGTGATTGTTTTTTTTTTTTTTGCAGGTACATAATGCAAACACATAAGCACCTAAAGTGCTTTTTTATGATAAATACACTGACTTTTTCTGGTCATCATAATGGGAGACCCAGACAATGGGGGTTAAGGGCACTGCCCTCCGGAGGCCACACTAGGTACTACAAGTTTGTAGACACCGCCCCCTCCGCTTATAAACCCCTACCGCAGGGAATATCCTCAGTTTTTAACTTAGTGTGCTCGGAGGTATCACACGCTTTGCTTGCACTTCACTGCATTCTCACTACTTACGTGATGGCGTCTGAAGACAAGGTAATATGGTCCCGGTCGGGGACCTTCGGCAGTCTCCCTGCTCACCCTTGGGAACACGCAGGTCGAGGTACCGGAGGGCCTAGAGCCTGGACACTTTGTGTCTCCCGGTACGCTGTCGCACTCCTTCCCATCCCTGTTTGGGGGCTCTGGAAAGTGGGAGACTGGAGCCTTGCACAGCTCCGCTCCGTCCGAGGCCTCCCTAAATGGTGCTTACAGACCGGACTGGTGCTGCACCCCCGTCCGAGGCCTCCCTAAAGGTGCTTACAGACCGGACCGGCACTGAGGCACCTTGTGTGTCTCCTGTGTGCCTGGGGGTAGTGTCGGCACTATATGTGTTGGGACACTCAGACCGCGCGCAACCCTCGGGTCCGCGGTTCTGGCGGTGGACCCCGTGCTGGGGCCACTCTGGCTGACCGCCCTGTGTCTCACAGGGGCTGCGGCTGTCGGCTCCAGACTTTGTCTGCAGCCTTGGTATTGTGTTTTGTGTGTGTCACGATACTTTCCCGCGCTGCGGGCCTCGGCGCCTTCATTACTGGGGCTGCCTGAGGAGATGGAAGCAGCCCCGGCGGTGACGTCATTAAGGGGCGTGCGTGTGGCTTCCCGCGTGTCTTCGGCCCCGCCCACAATTGTATTGTCGGCGGCCATCTTCCCCTCACTTCCCGGCTGGGATCTGCTTGGAGTGCACGGCTGCACTCATTACAGGGGAGACCGGAAGACTCGCGGAGGCCACACACGCCACACACCGCTTCCTCCGCCGCATTACTGCGGTCGGTAAGCCGCCGGTTGTACCGGTTTCTCTCTTTAAAGATTGGCTTATCCCCCTGCTGTGGGAATGTCCTCAGCTGGGAAGAACGCTGCTAAGGCGGCCAGTAACGCCACTACCTGTGCTACATGCAAAGGGACACTGGTGGAGGGGTCCTGCAATAACTGCGGACGCCCAGAGGCCCGGGCTGATACTGCTGAGACAACAGCCTCGGTGCTGTACCCTGTGGTCCATGTGGGCCCAGGGCCATGGGAGACACAGAACAAGATAAATGAATCTATGTTATCCCAGCTGTCCTCCATGTCGCAATCCCTGGAGGTACTGACCAGGAGACTGGACAATCCAGCTGCTCCTTCACATTACTCCAGAGTGTCTCCTGCCTCAACTATGAGACCCCTTAAGCGGACTCGACGTGAGGATTCACCCGAGCTCCAGACACTCTCTGAAGAGGAGGGTCTCTCTGAGGGGGATGAAGATGATGGGGGTTCATTACTCGGGTCCGTGTCAGAACCACCAGAGGGGGTGGAGGATCTGGTGTCCTCCATCAACGAGACTCTGCGTCTCGTGACACCCCCGGAGGAGGTGAACGTTCACCCGAAGGAGGTCTACCAATGGCTGCGGCCGGAGGCTAGACCAAGTGGTTCCTTTATGGACCACACTAACTTTGGAAGGGTGGTTAGAGCGCCCAGGATTCATCCTGGACGGCGTTATGTCCGTAAGTCCAAGGACAATCGCTTCCCCTTTCCTGAGGAGGTGCTTCAGGAGTGGTCGCAGTCCCTAAGGTGGATGCTTCCATGACCAGGATTGCTGCACGCTCTCTGTTCTCTGCCTCTGATAGCTCCTCATTAAAGGATGCGACAGATAGACAGGTCGAGCAACTCGCAAAGTCTTCTTATGAGGCTGTGGGGTCTTCATTTGCCCCTAATTTTGCCACGGTCTGGACTCTGCAGGCGATCACCTCCTGTCTGGATGGTATCGCGGATCTGGCAGGGTCCAGTTCAGAAGTCCTGGCGCTTACTGATAGAGCAAGGGCCTATGCGGATTACGCCAGGACGGCAGTACTGGAAACTGCGAATCGCTCTGCTGTGGCTTCAGCCAACGCTATAGCGATCCGCAGGTTATTGTGGCTGCGTCTTTGGGACTCAGATGCCACGTCTAAGAAGATTTTACAGAATCTTCCGTTCTCTGGCGACAGGCTTTTTGGTACCGAACTGGACAAGCTGATTAAGGATTCTGCTGAGTCAAAGATTCCACAGAATAAACCTAAGCCACGGTATACCGTGAAAAGGAACCCAAAACAGTGGTCCTTTCGATCCAGTTCACAGCCATCAGCACCGTCTGCCCGTGCGGACAGAGGGAACAAGTCCTCTACTCAGTGGCGTCCCAAGGGTCGCCAGAAGAAGCCGGCGGGGGCAGCGGTTGCCACCCCCAAACCCACTTCCGCATGACTCGCGCTCTCCTCCTGCCTCCCCACAGGTGGGGGGCCGCCTGTCTCTTTTTCGGGACAGATGGCTACTCCAGGTCCAGGATCAGTGGGTACGAGATATAGTCTCCAGAGGCTACAGGATAGAGCTGACGTCTCAGCCGACACACCGATTCCATCGATCGGTCCCGTCTCCAGAAAAAGCTCAGGCTTTTTATCTGGTGTTGGAGGGTCTCCGCAGAGACGGAGTAGTGGTCCCAGTGCCTTCCGGGGAGAGGTTCCGGGGTTTCTACTCCAACCTCTTTATCGTCCCAAAGAAGGACGGCTCTTTTCGCCCGGTTCTGGACCTCAAGTTGTTCAACCGTCACGTGTTGGTTCGGAAGTTCCGCATGGAATCCCTGCGCTCCGTGATCGCGGCTGTGTCACAGGGGGACTTCCTAGCGTCTATAGATATCCGGGACGCTTACCTTCACGTGCCCATTGCACCAGCTCATCAACGCTGGTTAAGATTCGCAGTGGGGGACGAACACTACCAGTTCGTGGCTCTCCCTTTCGGTCTGGCCTCGGCTCCGCGGGTGTTCACAAAAGTGATGGCCTCTATGATGGCTCTCCTGCATGTGCAGGGACATGCCGTCATCCCATATCTAGACGACCTTCTGGTCAGGGCGCCATCGGAACACCTGTGTCGGGTGAGCCTGGAGGCGACCATGAAGTCTCTGGAACATTTTGGGTGGCTTCTCAATGTTCAGAAGTCGACCCTGGTTCCGACCCAGTCACTGACATATCTGGGCATGGACTTCCACACAGACTCAGCTCTGGTGTCTCTGCCACGAACCAAACAGTTGGCCATCCATTCCGGAGTACAGCAGGTCCTCCTGGCACCACAGTCATCCATACGGGTGTTGATGAAGTTGGTGGGACGTATGGTGGCATCAATAGAGGCGGTGCCTTTCGCACAATTTCGCCTCCGTCCTCTCCAGCTGGAGATTCTCCGCAGATGGGACAAGAGGACGATTTCTCTGAATCGGCTGGTGACTCTTTCTCAACCGACCAGAGATTCCCTGCAGTGGTGGCTACTGCCACATCACTTGTCTCGGGGCCGGTCTTTCATCAAACCATCTTGGGTAGTGGTGACCACCGACGCCAGTCTGACGGGCTGGGGGGCGGTGTTCTTACACCACAGGGCCCAAGGCCTCTGGACTCAGTCGGAGTCAGCGTTGCAGATCAACGTACTGGAGATCAGGGCGATCTATCTGGCGCTCCTGGCGTTTCAGAAATTCCTCTCAGGACAACCCATTCGGGTTCAGTCCGACAATGCGACGGCCGTCGCATATATAAATCATCAGGGAGGAACCAGGAGTGCACAGGCTCTGGCCGAAGTACACCGCATCCTATCATGGACGGAGGACAACAACTGCCTGATTTCCGCAGTTCACATCCCAGGAGTCGAAAACTGGGAGGCCGACTATCTGAGCCGGCAGGGGATGGACGCCGGAGAGTGGTCTCTTCATCCGGACGTCTTCCGAGACGTCTGCAGCAGATGGGGCACTCCGGATGTGGACCTGATGGCCTCACGGCTGAATCATCAGGTGCCGCAATACATGGCGAGGTCGTGGGATCCTCAGTCTCTGGGAGCGGACGCTCTGATCCTGAGTTGGTCCAGATTTCTTCTGCCATATGTGTTCCCGCCTCTAGCTCTGATTCCCAAGGTTTTGTGGAAGATCAGGACGGAGTGCAAGGTGGCCATTCTTGTGGCTCCGGATTGGCCCAGGAGGTCCTGGTATCCAGACCTGTGGCAGCTGTCAGGCGGACACAGGTGGGCTCTTCCAGAACGCGCAGATCTTCTCGCGCAAGGCCCATTTTTCCACCTCAATTCCAGGGCCCTCAGGTTGACTGCATGGCTCTTGAGGGCTGGCTGCTGACATCCAGGGGTTTCTCCTCTACAGTGGTTGACACTATGAATCGGGCTAGGAAACCTGTTTCGCGGAAGATATACCACAGGACGTGGAAAATCTTTTTCGCCTGGTGTGCTTCTGGTAGACGGTCACCTTGGCCTTTGTCGGTTCCGACGCTGTTGGCTTTCCTTCAGTCGGGTTTGGAGCTGGGCTTATCCCTTAGCTCTCTGAAGGGTCAGGTGTCGGCGCTGTCTGTGCTTTTTGACAGACGTTTGGCGCTTCTACCGAAGGTCCGTCAATTCCTACAGGGGGTGTCTCGAGTGGTTCCACCATATAGACGGCCACTGGACCCTTGGGACCTCAACATAGTCCTGGCGGCACTTCAGAAGCCGCCGTTTGAACCGCTGAGAGAAGTTCCTCTCTCTCGTCTATCCCAGAAAGTGGTCTTTTTGGTGGCGATTACGTCTCTGAGAAGGGTCTCAGAATTGGCTGCACTGTCGTGCAAGTCACCCTTCCTGGTGGTTCACCAAGACAAGGTGGTCTTACGCCCACGGCCAGAATTCTTGCCTAAGGTGGTATCCACTTTTCACCTGAACCAAGAGATTGTGCTTCCATCATTTTGTCCCGCTCCCGTTCACCAGGTTGAGCGCGACCTTCACACTCTGGATCTCGTGAGGGCTGTGCGCATTTATGTGTCCAGAACTGCCACCTTCCGGAGTTCTGACTCTTTGTTTGTCCTTACGGCGGGTCGCTGTAAGGGGTCCACGGCATCAAAATCCAGATGGATCAAGGTGCCCATTCAGGAGGCCTACCGTTCTTCCGGTCTGCCTCTCCCGGTGGGATTGAAGGCGCACTCGACTAGAGCTGTCGGTGCCTCCTGGGCTTTGCGACATCGAGCTTCTGCTCTTCAGGTGTGTCAGGCAGCCACATGGTCAAGCCTGCATACTTTTTCTAAGCACTATATGGTGCATGCCCATGCCTCTGCGGATGCAAGTCTGGGCAGGCGGGTCCTCCAGGCGGCGGTTGCCCACCTTTGAAGAGGGGGACCATGTGTTATCCGTCTTTTGAGGAACTCTTCCCGCCCTGGGGTATTGCTTTAGGACATCCCCATTGTCTGGGTCTCCCATTATGATGACCAGAAAAAAGAGAATTTTGTTTACTTACCGTAAATTCTTTTTTCTTTAATCATCAATGGGAGACCCAGCACCCACCCAGTGTTCCGTTGGTTGTTGTCACATTTGACTTGTTCCCAGTTGGAACAATTTATTCCGGGTTGTTGGACCGTTTGTTCACGGTTTTTTCTCCCGAGGTTTCGGGTGTGGTTCTTTTGTGTCTCCTCGCAGCTTATGGACCAAACTGAGGATATTCCCTGCGGTAGGGGTTTATAAGCGGAGGGGGCGGTGTCTACAAACTTGTAGTACCTAGTGTGGCCTCCGGAGGGCAGTGCCCTTAACCCCCATTGTCTGGGTCTCCCATTGATGATTAAAGAAAAAAGAATTTACGGTAAGTAAACAAAATTCTCTTTTTTTTAACCAGGTATTGATGCACAGTGCATGATCTAAATAGTATTGGGAGAGGTTTAAAAACAAAAAAAAGGACATGTCTGATTCACTACCTAATCACCTAAAGACAATGATATAGCCAGGTGTACTGCTACATCAAGTTTAATCAAAGACATATAAAAGAAAGAGTATTAACACCCCCACCTTTTCAACAGTAACTTTACACAAAGTACATTCCCATGGCCATTGTTACAGGCAACATACAATTTATATCATTGTATTACAGTATATCACAAAAGTGAGTACACCCATCATATTTTTGTCAAGATTTTATTATATCTTTTCATGGGACACTTTGATGAAATGTAAAGTACTCAAAGTACAGCTCTAAATAACTAAGACACAGACATTAATGTTTAAATTCTGGCAACAAAAGTGAGTACACCCCTAAGTGAAAATGGACGAATTGTGCCTAAAGTATCACAGTACATGTTGGTATTCATGGTTCCCTCAATGAACTGTAGTTCCCCACAGCTGGTATCACTCATGCAGTCCCAAACCATGACACTCCCACCTCCATGCTTGACAGTAGCCAAAACACACTTGTCTTTGTACTCCCTACCTGGATGCAGCCACACATGTGTAACAGCATCGGAACCAAATACGTTTATTTTGATCTCAACAAACCAGAGGACAGGGTTCCAGTAATCCATTCCTAAATCTACTTGTCTTCAGCAAACTGTGTGTGGGCTTTGTTGTGCATCATCTTTGGAAGAGCCTTCTTTCTAGGATGACAGCAATGCAGATCAATTTGATGCAGTGTGTGGCATATGATCTGAAATCTGACAGGTTGACCCCCCCCACCCTTATAACCTTTGCAGCAATGCTGACAGCACTCCTACATCTATATTACAAATCAACCTCTGGAAATGACGCTGAGCTCTGCACCTCTTTGGTTGACCATAGCAAGGCCTGGATAAGTGTAAGCTGTCTTGATAAACTGCTGTATGGTCCTGGCCACCATGCTGCAGCTCAGTTTCATGTTATTGGTCATTTTATAGCCTTGGCCATCTATATGTAACACAACTATTTTATTTTTTCGATCCATTCAGATTTTTTGCCATGATGAACATGTTGAACTTCCAGTGACCAGTATGAGAGAGTGTATGAGTGATATCACCAAATTTAACACATCGGCTCCCCATTCACACCTGAAATTTTGAAGTACTAATGAGTCACATCACAATGGGGAGGGAAAATGGCTAATTGGACACAATTTGTCCACATTTACTTAAGGGTGTGCTCACTTTTGTTGCGTTAATGGCTGTGTTTTAAATATAGGGCACACCAAATGTAAACTGTTATATAAGCTGTATACTGTCCACTTTACATTTCATATTTTCAGAGTTGTTCTATGAAAAGATCTAAAATGTTTACAAAAATGTGAGGGGTGTACTCACTTCTGTGATATACTGTAGGTAGCGCTCAATAGCTAACACCGTTTGGCCAGAAGCATTACAACTAACCAGTAGTCACCGAGGCTGAGTGTACTGGTAACGTATAATGCTGACTAATGACTGTGTATGTGTAATCAGTGTTGATACTTATTAAATGTACAGTATATGTGGCTGTATGTATATGTGCCATTTTTCCAGTGTACAATAACAATAGTGTGATACTGCACAACATAGCACCATGATGTCCATTGGTGGAAAGTATGCTGCTATAATACAATATAATGTCATTATTTGAGTGTACATGTATTGTATTACAGCATTGTGTACATTTCCTATTATGTATTATGTATTTCTTTTATTTATAAGGACATTGACTGTGGCTTGCATGTGACTGTGTGCGTGTGTCCTTGAGTAACATGGCCATTATCTCTCCATAACAAAATCTAGCTTACATCTCTGCTTTGAATTCCATGGAAATACCATCTACAGAGCCTATATGATCATTTATTATACTCTAAAAAATGACATGTCATTGAACTCTGTACGTTAGTCTTGAGTCACAATATACTTAGACTCAAACCCAATCGGTTACAGTATAGAGAGTAGCCTAGGCAGGACCATTTTTAGACAATGTGTGGCTCCGAGCAAAATGTAAAAGTGGGGCACCAAATACCAACATATTGTCCCATCAATCAGAAACAATTAGAGGGCACTTACATGGACTGATTTCCATCAGGTTGTTCGAAGCTTATTTAGTGGATTCTACACATTCTGATGATGGAGATGTGCTGATGATCATATTTGCCCCAGTATAAACTATCCAATCACCGAGGAATGAGCATCATTTTACTTTAATCACTTGGTGATTGTCGACAAACTCATCTTCAGTGTCGATATTGTGCATACACATACACACTCTATGCTACAAAGTCTATTATAATCTGTGGTTACACATGCACTCTATGCTACAAACTCATAATATTAATAATAATAATTTACTAATATAGTGCCAACACATTCCGCAGCACTTCACAATTAAGCCAGAAAAGAGGCAATAAAGACAAAGCAGGAGAAGACACTTAAGCACCTTGGTTTGAGTTTCACCAACATTGGTAACCTTCCACTTGGTTCTTCACACATACACATTAGTATATAATACTCCCACACAAACACACACCATGTAGAGGGTTTACCTACCATGCTCACTCATCTTCAGATTCGCCATACTCCTGAATAAGGGAAAGACCATAATGTAACCAAAGGTCCTTCAGCCCATGTAACCTTAGAACCTGCACTGATAACACAGCTCTAGCACTATTTGTGTAGTGTCTGGCTTTGATTGGCTGAATACCAGAGGTGTAGCTAGAAGTTCAGCATAGGGAGGGAGAAACATCTAAGTTATACCCTAACTTGTCGTATTTACTGCATCATCCAACTCTGTATATGTATATATGTGTGTGTCTTCATAATTTGTGTCATTATTAGCCTGATGAATAGGCCATAGAGTCTTTAAAGCTTGCTTTGCTTTTTCTTACCAACTTTTCAGTTAGCCATTATAAGGAATTAACCACAGAGGACTCTCACAGAAAAATGGCCACTGTATTTACCAACAACACGACACAATATCAACTCACCTCAAAGTTCCTCATTGTCTTCCTATATCCTACAATAAAATACAAAGCAAGTCACCGAAAAAACATCATAGAAAAAAAGGCCGCCATGCTTACCAACACCAGGATACCATATAAATGCACCGCAGGATACAGCAGACCTCTATCATAAAGACTGAGGCCACATAAGTGCAAAGTTCTGATGAAACAAGCACTCACAAACCTACCATTCATGCCTATCATTACAAACTACACAGATAAGGCTTGGTCGCAGGTGATCCAGTGTAGTTCACAGTGTCTGGTTTACAGCCTATTATTGACGCTCAGCACCAGTGGCATAAGTACAATAGGTCCAGGGTTGCAATTGCACCCGGGCCCTGCAGCCTAGGGGGCCCCAAAAGTCCCTTTGGCCTATAGAAAAAGACTATTGCTATTAAAGAATTGCAATAATTTGGGGCCCCATTGGAGCTTTTGCATCAGGGCCCATGAGCTTCCAGTTATACCACTGCCCAGCACTATATAACTGCACCACGCAAGGATAGAGCACCCATGTTCCCCAAGCCAACACTAAAGTGTCTGACTGCACCCGGCACAAATGATTGAAAAATAATGTTTGAAATATAGGATGTATTGGTTGATATTTTGTTCACAATGTGTAAGCTGACAACCCATGTCAAAGGTCCTCAAAGGCACATTTGACCGCAGCCATTTCCAGCACCGCCCCCAACTATCCACAACCTGCACAAACTCCTCATCCTACTGATACCCCAAAGCTTAGCTGCTGCTCTATCTGCCCTTATAGCTGCATCTTATGTGGCATGGTAACAGTGCTCCTCTTAGTACTTTGCATAATAATGCTCACCAATATTCCTCTTAAATAGTAAAAAATCTCCATTGTGCCCTTTAGATCGTAACATTGTTCCCAAGAAAGAGTTAATGCCCTTTGAAATTGCCTTCAAAAGTAATAGTGCTCACATTTTGCCCTATGCCCCTATAATGTACTAATGCCTGTTAAAAGTGCTCACTTAACATTAACTATTGTCCCTTGAGTGTCTCTAAACAAATAATTCCACCACAGCCCACCACAATATTATGGCCACCAGAGCCCATTACAATATTATGACCCCCAGAGCCCACCACAATATTATGGCTCCCAGAGCCCACCACAATAGTATGGCCCCCAGAGCCCACCACAATAGTATGGCCCCCAGAGCCCACCACAATAATATGGCTCCCAGAGCCCACCACAATATTATGGCCCCCAGAGCCCACCACAATATTATGGCCCCCAGAGCCCACCACAATATTATGGCCCCAGAGCCCACCACAATATTATGGCCCCCAGAGCCCACCACAATATTATGGCCCCCAGAGCCCACCACAATATTATGCCACGACAGCCAGTTACACATACCATATGATGGTCCTCTTCAGTATAATGGACCCCACAGCCCCCTCCACACAGCATGATTGACCCCATATCACATGTATCACACATATGTACAATGAACCCACAGCTCTCCACACACACAGTACGGTGGCCCTACACCACATTATATGATCTAGGTCTCTTGCTGAGCCCCCCTGTGTAAGTAGGCTCAAGGCCACGCTACTGCTACTGCAATTGACCAAGACGGCATTCTTGGTCAATTGCCCAGTCCCCACCCACCTACCCCTCTTAATACTGGCCTGGAGTCTTGGCATGGAGCCTGTCTGTCCGTCTGCCAGACTACACAATTCAATATAGCACAGGTAGTGTGTGCTCCTATATTTGCACTTTAGATGGCATAATTAATGAATTTGTGATAATGTATCCACTTGTCTTCAGTTCTCTTGTGTTCTTATGGGTTCAGTCTAGGGTCAGACCCTATTTATTGTCTCTGGTGTACACAGTTAGTAGAGGTATAAACCCTTGGGTATTTTACAACCTTATCATAGTAGCTATGATTGTAAACATGGCAGATAAATATTGTTATGCTGTCACACTCTAGTGAGCGTACATGTCTCCATTCACTGCTAAAACAAAGTACAACGTGATACTGTGTATGTGCAAAATGTCTTTACTTACAATTCTTCTTACAGTGAACACATATTGTGGAAAGGAGAGATTACTTTGCAGGTTGTGATCTCCCTCAGCTCTCCTGTATTTCACTCTTCACTACATGTCCTAATGTCTCCAGATTTTAATTCTTTGTTCCTAATTCTTCTCTGGTCTTCTTAATACTTTTCTAGCTGTTATTTCTGTGTCTTCCTTCAAATACTTAACAAGGTAGATATCTTTCTTTTATATTCATTTCCCGTGATTATATGCTAAAGTCTATCTATCTATCTATCTATCTATCTATCTATCTATCTATCTATCTATCTATCTATCTATCTATCTATCTACCTATCTATCAGAAAAAATTCACTGCAGCACTCAGTTGCTACCAATAATGTACACGCACTAACGATGTCGGAAGGATCGCGGTCACGTGACATACCTAACAATATCGTTCACCTATATCCTAGCGTGTGAAGCGGCCTTTAGGCTGGCTTCACACTGCAGTTTTTTCACTGATCAGTGTCCATCCAGTTTGTGTTCCAAAACCCAGAGAGGAACCAGGAGAGGAACAGGCAGAGAAAAAGTATAGTTGAAAGATTGACACCTGTTCTGAGTTTTGGAGACACTCCTGGTTTTGGCACCCAAACACTGATAGACACTGATCAGTGAAAAAATTGCAGTGTGAAAGCAGCCTTATTTATATATATCTATGTAGTATTTATCTATATAGCACCTATCTATGTATAACATATTTATCTATCTACTAGCTGTACTACCCGGCTACGCCCGGGTTAATAAATAAGTGATGTTAGCTATAACAAAATAGAATTTGAATATATCATATTAATGACCTTTAGAAAAATAGAAGCTGAGCTGTGATTGATTGCTATAGGCAGCCTGATAAATCTCCAGCCAACAGTAAACCCTCCCCCCGGCCGGGCAGTATATGTTACCTCACACATACACATAATAGACAGCTCATGTGACTGACATCTGCCTTAATTCCCTATATGGCACATGAGTTGCACATTGACTGTTTTTAATCAGATGTTTATTTTTGGAAATTAAAGATAGCACACGTATGAGGCGAGTTGTGTGAGGCGATTTGTGCACATCTGTGTCTGTCTGTGTAGTGTGTGTGTCCCTGGGGTGTGTGTGTGTGTCCTTCTGGGGTGAGTGCATGTGTCCCTATAGGGTGTGTATGTGTGTGTGTCCCTGTGGGGGGTCTGTGTGGTGTGTGTGTGTGTCTCTGTGTCTGTGTTGTGTGTGTCTCTTTGTGGTGTGTATGTGTCCCTATAGGGCGTGTATGTGTGTGTCCCTGAGGGGGGGGTCTGTGTGGTGTGTGTGTGTCTCTGTGTTATATGTGTCTCTTTGTGGTGTGTGTGTGTTTGTGTGTGTCCCTGTGGGGTGGGTGCATGTGTCGCTATAGGCTGTGTGTGTGTGTCTCTGTGTTCTGTGTGTCTCTTTGTGGTGTGTGTGTGTCCCTGTGGGGTGAGTACATATGTCCCTATAGGGTGTGTATGTGTGTGTGTGTCTGTGTGGGGGGGGTCTGTGTGGTGTGGGTGTGTCTCTGTGTTGTGTGTGTCTCTTTGTGGTGTGTGTCCCTGTGGGGTGAGTGCATGTGTCGCTATAGGGTGTGTGTGTCTCTGTGTGGTGTGTGTCTTTGTGGTGTGTGTGATTGTTCGGGTGCGTGGTGAGTATCCAATGTTGGGGCTGCACCTTAGCGACTATACACTTGCTGTTACCCTTTGTGTGCGTGTGGTGTGTATACATGTCCCCGTGTGTGGTGAATATCCCATGTTGGGGCCCCACCTTAGTGACTATATGCTGGTATATGCTGTTAGTCTTTGGCGCGGTCATTAAGCCCCTCTCATTCACAACTGTTAACTCGTAACTGTCACTTTTTCCCCGTTATGTAGATAGGGGCAAAATTGTTTGGGGAACTGGAACGCGCGGAGTTAAAATTTCGCCTCACAACATAGCCTATGACGCTCTCGGGGTCCAGACGTGTGACTGTGCAAAATTTTGTGACTGTAGCTGACAGCTGTCGATTTTCCTCCAATAAATTTCCTTTCACTTTTTCCCCATTATGTAGATAGGGGCAAAATTGTTCGGTGAACTGGAACGCGCAGGGTTAAAATTTCGCCTCACAACATAGCCAATGACGCCCTCTGGGTCCAGACTTGTGACTGTGCAAAATTATGTGGCTGTAGCTGCGACGGTGTGGATGCCAATCCCAGATATACACACATACATACATACACACATACACACATTCAGCTTTATATATTAGATATATAAAATATTTATCTATTGTATCTATCTATCTATCTATCTGTACCTTTACACGCCGCTACAAAAGGTTAGGAACAACCGGGTGTTTCACGTGCACGAGCACGTACCAACGGTTGCAAACGGTACCCGATACCGCCTTTACACGCCGCTACAAGGTGCTCTACGGAAGGTTTAATCTACCTCTGGATGCACCGCCGGGTGCTCAAGTTACCTTCTGTAGAGCACCTTACCTCATTTACATGCCGCTACAGAAGGTAATATGGGAGGACCTGGGGCAGCAGGGACAACACATAGGCGTGCCAGAATTGTGGATTACGAGACGCTCGTACGATGATTGGACAATGCAATAGCATCATGATTGGCCAGCCAGCGCAGGAAGGCTGGCTAATACATGATGCTATTGCAATTGTCTAGTGTGACTGGTCAGCTCCTTAAGGCCACGTGCACACGTTCAGTATTTGATGAGTTTTTTACCTCAGGATTTGTAGACAAAACCAGGAGTGGCGCAATCAGAGGAAAAGTCTAATAGAAACACCTGCACCACTTCTGTGTGTAATCAACCACTCCTGGTTTTGACTACAAATCCTGAGGTAAAAAACTCAAATACTGAACGTGTGCATGTGGCCTAAATATGCCGCCCTATGCAGCGACACCCAATCGTAACGCAGGAGCTTCCACCAATGATCGCTGAAGGGGGCGTTTTCCCGGAGGCTGTGTCACGCCCCAGGGAGTTAACTAGGTGGCGGAAAAACCTTTACCTTACCTTATTTAGACGCCACTACCATCGGGTTGAAATCAACCTGTTTTAGAGCACTGCTCTGAAACAGGTGGCGAAAGTGACGGCTGGCAACAAGCTAGTTTACACGCCGCTACCTCGGGTTGATTTGACGGTGCAAGATACATTTGTCTCCGAAACCCGGTTGTTTTCTACCTTCTGTAGCGGCGTGTAAAGGTACCATATCTCTACCTGTCTAGCTATCTAACTATATAGTGTCTATCTATATATCACATACAGTGGAACCTTGATTTGCAAGCATAATCACACACAGTGGTGCTATGAGCTCTGTCTGCTGCCGAGCAAGTACGGGAAGCCACCGGCAGTAGAGAAAGCTCAGAGCGCCGCCAGACTACTGTAAATGCAACGGTGGCGGGCGGCTGGTAGTGTAGATACTGTACCTTAGTATCATCAGTGTACAGTCATCAACATCATACATGCATAGTATATGCGCATTGCCAGCTGGCCCAGTGCTCGTAATTTAAATCATTGCTCGTTAAGCAAGTTACAATATTTCAGAAATTACAGCTCGTCTTTCAAAATGCTCACAAATAAAGTTACTCGTAATCAAGGTACCACTGTATTTATCTATCTATATATCACATATTTCCTATTGCATCTATCTATCTATCTATCTATCTATCTATCATCTCTATCTGTCTATGTCTATATCTATATATTTATCTCTATATATTTAGCTATCAATTTACTTGTTTTTGTCCATCCATACATCTATTCAGCATATCTATCTTTGGCGGGCGTCACACGCTACGATATATGTAAACATATCGCTGGAAAGTGCCTGATTTGGCATCGCTCCAACGACATCGTTGCGTGTGACAGCATGAACCGACTAGCGATAAGTGGTCAGATCGTTATATACAGATATGGGAACCGGACCCCACATCAGACAATGTCGATCATCCAATCTGCTGCATCGTTCTGTGTGACACAGATAACCGATCTCCTTACCGATTTCTCCTATTCACATCATTGACAAGCATCAGTCGCTGGTTGTGTGAACGATCCCTGCACGTAACATCGCTGTTGCGTCCTGAATGTGACACATACATGTGACACATACATGTGACACCTCGCTAACGATGTTGTCCACGAGCGCACACTACTGACATCGTTATTGAGTTCCCTCACAAAATCGTAGTGTGTGACGGCCGCCTTTAGTATACATCTATGTATCTATCATTACATATTTTTAACATACTCTCCCCTATAATTAATGATCATAAGGGCAAATAAGTGCCTCGAGGAGTCACCAGTCAGTGGGGTACCGTGGGCTTATAGGTGCATGTTCATGAACCCGAAAGGGGAAAATGGACTGCTAATATTGCAGTAATTGCTCACTAGTAAAAATATATATTTCTGAAGTAAGCCAACCTTAATGATACTGGCAAGATCAGCATTCCATCTAATACTACTCTTCCCCGACAGATGATGATGCTGGCCATATTGCTGGAACTCCCTGGGATTGGCATGAAAACACCATTATTTGTAAAACTTTTCAGCAACTTCAAGTTGCATAAAAATGTTGTGACTTCTCAAAGTTTTCATTGTCTCCAGTATTCCGGTGTAAACCCTTTGACGTATCGGACCTTATGTCTCTTGTAACACGTTGGAAAGTTAATAATCTCTTCACTTTTTTATAGGATTAAAACAAACTCCACACTAACAGAAAACATGCTGTCCCACAAGCTGCGATTTGATGCACGAATTATATGCAGGTAATGTACCTAAAAAATAATGTCTCCTTGCTCCATAGGACTAGTAATGAAAGATAATCGTTTGAAGAATTAATGCATGGATTGCAAAGGAGGTTTTACAATTTAATGTGTAAAACATCCTTTGCAATTCATGCAATAATTCTTCAAATGATTATCTTTCACTTTCACAGTATATAGATGAGACCTCAATAGAGTTTTTTTTTATCCAACAATGGAATTCAATACTTTTAAATATCAAATACAATATAATTGTAAGGGGATATGACACTCAATGTTCTTACACAAGAGTGTTTGTATAATTAATGAAAAAAATACCTGGCCATAGAGGCTAGTGTACATTTAAGGCTAGAACTTCAAGTAGGGTAGCAACATACAGTATGCAGCATCAGCAGAAGGATTTATTATATGATATATATTAGAAAGGGTTATTAGTTGGACCATTAAATGTGTAGTTTCAAGATAGGAGCCAAAGACACCCCTTAGCTTATTAGTTATTAAAGATCCCCAACAACGACAAGCTGCAATGTCTATAGGTATGAAATTCTCTACATCCTAAAGTGGTTTTCCCAATTATCTGGTATTAAAGGGAACTTGTCATGTCTGCTTTTGTCTTTAAACTGCCCAGTAATGGGTGGATATATAATTAAAATCAAGGAGACAAAGAGAGGCGCAGATTGTGCCTTATCACTAATGACACACATGAAACAAGAGCTAGATATTAGCTTGCTCACCTGGTTTGGTTATGATAACCCACAACCAGCTTGAACGCCTGAGTTGCAACTGCTACAGAAGCTCCACCTCCACGTGCACGTGGGAAACAGATAGCTAAAAAGGAATGGTGTCTCACGATCCAGCCTGCCACGTTTTGGTGCACACCTTGCACCTTCCTCAGGGTACTCCATGAGGAAGGTGTGCACCGAAACACGTTGATAGAGTGTGGAGGAATAAAGGAGGTGATGGATAAAGCAATGTCTTCCCAGTGCATTCTTTGAAGCAGCAGAGCGGACCGTAATGATGAGCGAGCATGCTCGGCACTACTCGTTACTCGCACGAGTATCTCAGTACTCGGGATGCTCGGCGAGCACCGAGTACCGCCGAGATGCTTGGACTCTCCACTAATAATTTTCGATCTGACACAAATACACTGCTCCCTTCAGTGCACACATTGAGCTGGCACCTCACAGAGAGCAGATTGATTGTTAGGGTCCCTCTGGGGGCCACAGCAAGGTGTTGTATGCTGCGGCGATTTGAAAAAGCCCCCCTCCCGCCCTTTACCAGAAACACTCATTTGATAACCGGAAGTCTGTGGGCGGAGCCTGTCACTAATTGACTTACATTGGGCTCGGTGCTCGGGCCGAGTACACGAGTATCTTGGGATGCTCGGCCCGAGCATCGAGCACCCGAGCATTTCAGTACTCGCTCATCTCTATTCTTTGCCTATCAGTAATGGGTGGAGTTAGGCCTACACCTCCTTCAAGACAGGTATGCTTAGCTCTGCCTGTTACAGTCACATGGTCGCGACATCACCACGGGTCCTTCTACAGTGTTAGTGAATTTCTGCAGGTCCGTAAGTGAAGTTAATATATTTAAATGTGGGGGGGGGATTGGACTACATTTAAAAAAAAACACAGATTGCCCACTGATGACAAGTGGGAAAAAAGTTGTATGAGTTTTCTTTAAAAAAAAATCTGGTGATTTTATTATACAATCATGTGAACCTGGCCTTAAGTAGGTAGTAGGACAGTAAAATATTTTTCTTCAGGCGTGGATTTGTTAAAAATATTAAATACAGTTGTCTTTGCCAGCTCTGAAAGTTGTGTCTACCCTATTCAGACTGCACCGTGGCAGATCATTAGTCAGATCATTTATACAGGTAAAGTATGGTCATATATGGGCAGACTTAATTGCCAAGAAGATAAGATGCAGCGGGCTTGTTTCTGAGGTCAGGCATTGTTCAGTGTTAACACTCTGCACAGGTGGGAACACTAGTCCCAACCACTGCACAAAAACAAGACAAGACTCAGGGGAGACAGGGAACAAAGGCAACTTCACACCTGCTGCCACGCTCCTGGACAGCAGACAGCTAAGCAGTAGATAGCTCTCCAGAGAGCTTCCTTCTCCTCAGGAAGCTTGGCCAGGAATGGGTTCAATCACCCAGGCCCAGGAATTAATTTTATAATCATTAGACTGTTACATAATCCATCTAATGGTATCAGTCATTATAGCTGCACTGCTGGATATTGTAACTGTCAATACATATCATATATAAATGCAGCTAAGATCTTTGCCTCCAACCTGTATTTATTTCTCAGTAGCCAACCTATTGGATATATGTGCAGCAGGTAAAAGTGATCTACAATATACCATATCATCGCAATTTTTAGCAAGAAAAAAGTGTGTATGTCTTATAGTCCATAGGCAGATTCCACTGATCTTCTAGAACAGTTACAGAGTCCTTCCCAGTGACTGAAGGAATTGCTTTCTCTCTGCTCCTGCCAGATACTAATCTATATGATTAGTGCAAGGTATGAGAGGAAGCTGCTGGGATCTGCATGTTTGCTGCATGACCGGAGTAGCTGAAAGACCTTTCAGGTCATGTGACCAGTCACAACCATGGAAGGAACTGTCAAAATGTGGTATTATTTACACTAACTGCTGCAGAGGTGTGTGTAGGAGAACTGTGCTTGTATGTAGTGGGGTTGTGGGTGTTTACGTAGCAAGTGTGTATGCGTTTATACAGCAAAGCTGTGTGTGTATACGACAGTGCTGAGTGTACTGTGCAAGCAGCAGAGTTGTGTGTATGTGTGGCTACAGAGAATGTACATAATGTGTGTGCTGAAAAGCTGTATGTATACATAGCAGAGATGTGTGTGTGTAGAAGAACAGTTCTTGTATGTAGCAGAGCTGTGTGGGCATATACAGGAAAGTTGTGTGTGTATGTACAGTGCCTTCAAAAAGTATTCATGTACCGTGAATATTTCCATCTTGCACCCACAAACGTAGGTGTATTTTATTGGGATATTATGTGATATACTAACACAATATAAGTATTTGTGACGTATAAAGACAAGGATACATGTTTTTTAAAAAGAAATCTGAAAATGGTTACATGCTGATACCCCTAAATAAAATCCTCATTGACCTATTACAGAATTCATCTATTTAGAAAATTGAGTCCATTTGCGTGTCATTTATTTTCAGTATAACTACACCAGAGATCAAAGACCTTCATAAAAACCAAGCAACACCAGACAGATGGGATGAAGTTCAGAACAGTAAAGCAGGGTTAGTTTCCTGGTCGCGCTCGCGACCCAGATGGTAATAGGTATATGGACCCACTGGACCACCGGGGGGACCCAGGCCTGCCCAGACTAGGGGAGCGCAGCGACCGGGTTCTGTGGCGGCTGAGCATGTGGGCAAGGTGGTAACCTGCAGGACATGATGACACCGCACACTTCAAGTGTATAAAAATGCAACATTTACTTAACACGAACACAGTACAAGGTACAAGACAATAAGCCAGGCTCCCAATTCTGCACATCACGCATGAGGGAATATAGGGACAGCAATTCAAGCGCACACCCTCCATCTTACAAATTGGGAAGGTGTGGCGGCGCGCACCCTAGGCACAGTCAGAACCCATACAGCATAGCCAGCACAGGAACCGACGCCCAGGGCACCTGGCAGCGGCTGCAAGCCTAGGCACACGTGGAAAGTCATGCACCAGCTGCAGAGGACCTCACAACCCGTGGATAGCTTCCACAGCGGGAGCCAGGGTGCACTCATGGATGGTAAGCAGCGGAGCAATGATACTACAACACATGTGCGGCTACGCAGCGGAGCTGGGAACTGAGCAGAATCCTATACATGTAACATACTACAGTCTCCCAGCTGGTCAGGGGGAAAGGAGCATTGGGTGAAAGCGCAGTAATGCACAGTAGCGCCGAGGGAATCAAGACATCAGCCCACCGGCGTTACAGTATCCCCCTCCTCAGGCCCCCTCTTCTGAAAACCCAAAAGACAAAGTCCCACAAAAAGTTCGATTGGGTTTAGGTGGTATGTCCCACAGTTCACAAAAAATGGCAGCAGAGTCCATCACTCGAGTGATCAGAGCCACTGACCAAGCGGGGCTCGAGCAATCTAGTCCACGTACCAGGTGGGATCCGGGGAAAGTCCTGCAGTCCACACGTGCTCAGCGGAGTCCATGGCCAGAGCCTTCTGTCACGGTCGCGTTCGCGTCCCAGGTGGTAATAGGTATGTGGACCCACTGGACCACAGGGGGGACCCGGGCCTGCCCAGACTAGGGGAGCGCAGCGACCGGGTTCTGTGGCAGCTGAGCATGTGGGCAAGGTGGTAACCTGCAGGACATGATGACACCGCACACTTTAGGTATATCAAAATGCAACGTTTACTTAACATGAACACAGTACAGGGTACAAGACAATAAGCCAGGCTCCCAATTCCGCACATCACGCATGAGGGAACAGGCCGGACATCGGGACACAGGCGGAACATGAAAAGCACAGGTCCAGGAACTCAGCTGGTCAAATCCAGGAACTTCAGGCAGAGCCGTCAACGGTAAACAAGACTGGAGGCTCCCCAGAAACACGGAGGAGGAGCCCATCCAGGAACACGAGCGGGACCGACTCTGACTACACGGACTAGACCACCAGGACTATGGACATCCATCTGGACACAGGCAAGACATCGTGGACACGGAACATCGTGGACACGGAACATCATGGACTCGGAACATCATGGACTCGGAACATCATGGACTCGGAACATCAAGGACTCGGAACATCAAGGACTCGGAACATCAAGGACTCGGAACATCAAGGACTTGGAACATCAGGTAGGACCTCAGGACCATCTCAGACACTAGGCAGGACCTCAGGACCATCTCAGACACCAGGCGGGACCTCAGGGTCATCTCGGACACCAGGCAGGACCTCAAGACCATCTCGGACACTAGGCAGGACCTCAGGACCATCTCAGACGCTAGGCGGGACCTCACCACCATCTCGGATGCCAGGCGGGACCTCAGGACCATCGTGGACGCAAGGCGGGACCTCAGGACCATCTCGGACACCAGGCGGGACCTCAGGACCATCTCGGACGCCAGGCGGGACCTCAGGACCATCTCGGACGCCAGGTGGGACCTCAGGGCCATCTCGGACACCAGGTGAAACCTCGACGCCAGGCGGGACCTCAGGCTGGATGTCTGGACTCCATGCAACAGACACGGCTCCAGACAGAGAACGTCAGGACACAAGCAAGAATCCATATACAAGGCAAGGACGTTGGTACCAACGCATAGGCTAGACAGGTACAAGGACAAGGGCAGACACACCAGCCATCCAGAGCTAGAGCAGCATGGCTGGAGCAAACTCACAGGGCTTGGTTCAGCAACCTAATGAGAAGCACTGGTGACGCCCAACAGAAAAGAGGAACTTTAAATAGGAGCTGACCCTCAGCGATAGGCTGGGGACAGCAATTCAAGCGCACACCCACCATCTTATAAACTGGGGAAGGTGTGGCGGCGCGCACCCTAGGCACAGTCAGAACCCATACGGCATAGCCAGCACAGGAACCGACGCCCAGGGCACCTGGCAGCGGCTGCAAGCCTAGGCACACGTGGAAAGTCATGCTCCAGCTGCAGAGGACCTCAAAACCCGCGGATAGCTTCCACAGCGGGAGCCAGGGTCCACACACGGATGGTAAGCAGTGGAGCAATGACACTACAACACATGTGTATCTACGCAGCGAAGCTGGGAACTGAGCAGAATCCTATACAGGTAACATACTACAGTCTCCCAGCTGGTCAGGGGGGAAGGAGCATTGGGTGAAAGCGCCGTAATGCGCAGTAATGCCGAGGGAACCAAGACACCTGCCCACCTGCGTTACAGTTAGGTTCTAAAAAAATAAAAATAGCCAAATCTAAGAACCTCTTCCGGAATACCATTTAATCCATCAACCAAAAATGTAAGGAGTGTGGCACAACTGCAAACCTTGCAAGACATGGCCATCCACCTAAACAGACATCTCAAGCATGGAAAGCAATAATTAGAGAAGCATCCAAGGGGCCCATGATCACTTTGGAGGAGTTGCAGAGATCTATAGCTCAGGTGTGAGAATCTATGAGAATCTATCCACAGGACAACTATTGATCATGTACATCACAAATAAGACCTTTGTTAAAGAGTGGCAAGCAATAAGAAGTCTTGTTAGGCTACTTTCACATAACGATTATGAGGGAGCCGATGCTGTCCGATAAATTCGGATTCCGGCATTAAATCGTAGCCTCCGGGCAAAAAAAAAAAAGTTTATGCTCACCTCCCCCCGAGCCCCCGCCGTCTCCCGTCGTCTTCCTGCAGGCTCCCGGTGGCTCCCGCAAGCTCCCGGTATCTGCAGAGGTCTTCTGCTGTATAGGACCTGCGGTGATGTCACAGTCACGTGACAGCAGGTTCCACCATGGTAACCCGCGGTCACATGACTGTGACATCACCGCAGGTCCTGTACAGCAGAAGAAGACCTCTGCAGATACCGGGAGCCTGCGGGAGCCACCGGGAGCCTGCAGGAAGACGGCGGGGGCTCGGGGGAGGTGAGCATAAACTTTTTTTTTTTTTTAACCCCTGCGCTCCCAGTTGAGCATTTTTACTGTACTGAGCATGCTCAGTACAGTAAAATCGGGTCCGAGGAGACATCAGATGTTTCCTCGGACCCTTCTCCATAGGGCCCCATGTTAAATTGATCGGGTCGGATCGGATGTGCACTGAATGGCATCCGATTTGGTCCGATCCGATTCTGTCAGAGTTTATTTTCGGTGCAAAAATAGGACAGAATCGGATCGGACCAAGTCGGATGCCATTTAGTGCACATCCGATTCGGTCCGATGCCCATAGGGCTGCATGGGGCACAAAATCGGTCCGATGCTGTCCGATTTTTATCGGACAGCATCGGATTTTAAAAATCGTAGTGTGAAGGCAGCCTTAGCTGTGTTGCTTACATGGCTTTTTGCAAACAGCAAACAAGTGGAAGAAGGTGCTCTGTTCGTATGAGACCACAGAAGAACTTTATAGGCTGAATGCAAAACACTATAAGTAACAAAAATCTAAAACTGTACATTACCCTGAAAACACCATGCCCACCATCACACATAGTGGTGACAGCATGATGCTGCTTGGATGCTTTCTTCAGGGACAGGGAAGGCAAGCAGATGGATTGAACTACATACAGGGAAATCCTGGTGGAAAGCTTGTTAGAAGCTGCAAAAGACTTGAAATTGGGCTGACCTTCCAGCAGGACAGCAACCCTAAACATAATATCAAAGCTACAATAGAATAGTTAAGACCAAAGCATGTTTGTGTGTTTGAATGCCCCAGTCAAAGTCCAGACCTGAATACCATTGAGAATCTTTGGCAAGACTTGAAAATTGCTTTTCACAGATGCCTCCATCCAATCTCACTGAGCTATGGCTATTTTGCAAAGCAGAATGGGCAAAAAATATAAGCCTTTAAATGTGCAAAGCTGTTAGAGACATACCCCAAATGATTTACAGCAGGGGTCTCAAATTCGCGGCCCCCGGGCCGCATGTGGCCCCTGGGGCCCCTCAGTGCGGCCCCCGACACAGTGGAGAGTGAATCATGTCGGCGGTCCTATGCAGGGGCCGCCGCGACACTGCTTTATTAACACTTCCGGCCCCTTCATTGACACTTTACTGCCGCTCGCTCTGCAGCTTGCTCTGTGCCCTGCAAGTTCAATACAAGCCGCCAGCCAATGAGAGGCATATGACGTCACTTGCGGGCCTCTCATTGGTTGGCGGCTTGTATTGAACTTGCAGGGCACAGAGCAAGCTGCAGAGCGAGCGGCAGTAAAGTGTCAATGAAGGAGCCGGAAGTGTTAATAAAGCAGTATCGCGGCGGCCCCCGCACAGGACCGCCGGCTAGGTTACTTGCATAGCCGGCGCAGAGCGAGTGGGCAGTGAAGTGTCAGTGAAGGGGCCGGAAGTAATACAGCAGTATCGCGGCGGCCCCTGCATAGGATCGCCGGCTAGGTTAGTTTTACAAAAGAGTGTGTGTATGTGTGTGAGAGTGAGTGTCTGTGAGAGTGAGTGTCTGTAAGTGTGTGAGCCTGAGTGTGTGTGTGTGAGCCTGATGTGTGGGTGCCTGGTGTGTGTGTGAGCCTGAGTGTGTGTGTGTGTGAAGCCTGATGGTGTGTGTGAGCTGAGTGTGTAGTGGAGCCTGAGTTAGTGTTGAGATGTTGTGTTGAGCCTGAGTGTTGTGGTGATGTGTGTGTGTGAGCCTGAGTGTGTGTGTGTGAGCCTGATGGGGTGAGTGATGTGTGTGGTGTGAGACCGAGGTGTGTGATGTGGTGTTTGGCGATGTGTGGTGAGCCTGAGTGTGTGTGTGGAGCCTGAGTTGTTGTGTGTGTGTGAGCCTGAGTGTGTGTGTGTGAGCCTGATGTGTGTGTGAGCCTGAGTTGTGTGAGCCTGAGTGTGTGTGTGTGTGAGCTGAGTGTGGTGTGGTGGAGCCTGATGTGTGTGTGCTGTGTGTGTGTGTGAGCCTGAGTGTGTGTGTGGCCTGATGTGGTGTGTGTGTGTGAGCCTGAGTGTGTGTGTGAGCCTGAGTGTGTTGTGAGCCTGAGTGTTGTGTGAGTGAGGTGTTGTGAGCCTGAGTGTGTGTGAGCCTGAGTGTGTGTGTGTGACCTGAGTGTGTGTGTGTGAGCCTGAGTGTGTGTGTGTGAGCCTGAGTGTGTGTGTGTGAGCCTGAGTGTGTGTGTTGAGCCTGAGTGTGTGTGTGAGCTTGAGTGTGTGTGTGTGAGCTTGAGTGTTGTGTGTGAGCTTGAGTGTGTGTGTGAGCCTGAGTGTGTGTGTGAGCCTGAGTGTGTGTGTGTGAGCCTGAGTGTGGTGGTGTGAGCCTGAGTGTGTGTGTGTGAGCCTGAGTGTGTGTGTGTGAGCCTGAGTGTGTGTGTGTGCCTGAGAGCGGTCTGAGCCTGTGGAGCGGTCTGAGCCTAGTGATGGGTTGCCTGAGCTGAGGTGTGTGTCTGAGGCCTGGTGTGAGCGCTGTGTGTGTGTTGAGCCTGTTGAGCGGTTGCTCTGAGCCTGTGGAGCGGTCTGGTCTGAGCCTGTGAGCGCGTTGGGCCTGAGCTGTTGAGTGACTTATGGTTGAGCCTGAGCGTAGAGTTGGCCTGAGTGTGATGTGGTCTGAGCCTGAGCTGTGAGTGCAGTCTGTGCTGTGAGCCTGTGAGTGCGTCTGAGCCTGAGCCTGTGAGTGCGTCTGAGCTGAGCTGTGAGTGCGTCTGGTCTGAGCCTGTGAGTGCGTCTGCGTCTGAGCCTGTGAGTGCGTCTGCGTCTGAGCCTGAGCGAGAGTGCGTCTGAGCCTGAGCGTTGAGTCGTCTGAGCCTGTTGAGTGCTCTGAGCGCGTCTGCTGAGCATTGAGCCTGTGCGTGCGTCTGAGCGCTGTGCCTGAGCGTGAGTGCGTCTGAGCCTGAGCCTGTGAGTGCGTCTGAGCCTGAGCCTGTGAGTGCGTCTGAGCCTGAGCCTGTGAGTGCGTCTGAGCCTGAGCCTGTGAGTGCGTCTGCGTCTGAGCCTGTGAGTGTGTCTGCGTCTGAGCCTGTGAGTGCGTCTGCGTCTGAGCCTGAGCGAGAGTGCGTCTGAGCCTGAGCGTGAGTGCGTCTGAGCCTGTGAGTGCGTCTGAGCCTGTGAGTGCATCTGAGCCTGTGCGTGCATCTGAGCCTGTGCCTGTGAGTGCGTCTGCGTCTGTGCCTGAGCCTGTGAGTGCGTCTGTGCCTGAGCCTGTGAGTGCGTCTGTGCCTGTGAGTGCGCCTGTGCCTGTGAGTGCACCTGTGCCTGTGAGTGCGCCTGAGCCTGTGAGTGCGCCTGAGCCTGTGAGTGCGCCTGAGCCTGTGAGTGCGCCTGAGCCTGTGTGTGCGCCTGAGCCTGTGAGTGCGTCTGAGCCTGAGCCTGTGGGTGCGTCTGAGCCTGAGCCTGTGAGTGCGTCTGAGCCTGAGCCTGTGAGTGCGTCTGAGCCTGAGCCTGTGAGTGCGTCTGCGTCTGAGCCTGTGAGTGTGTCTGCGTCTGAGCCTGTGAGTGCGTCTGCATCTGAGCCTGAGCGAGAGTGCGTCTGAGCCTGAGCCTGTGAGTGCGTCTGAGCCTGTGAGTGCATCTGAGCCTGTGCGTGCATCTGAGCCTGTGCCTGTGTGTGAGCCTGAGTGTGTGTGTGTGTGAGCCTGAGTGTGTGTGTGTGAGCCTGAGTGTGTGTGAGCCTGAGTGTGTGTGTGTGATCCTGAGTGTGTGTGTGTGATCCTGAGTGTGTGTGTGTGAGCCTGAGTGTGTGTGTGTGAGCCTGAGTGTGTGTGTGTGAGCCTGAGTGTGTGTGTGAGCTTGAGTGTGTGTGTGAGCTTGATGTGTGTGTGTGAGCTTGAGTGTGTGTGTGAGCTTGAGTGTGTGTGTGAGCCTGAGTGTGTGTGTGAGCCTGAGTGTGTGTGTGAGCCTGAGTGTGTGTGTGAGCCTGAGTGTGTGTGTGAGCCTGAGTGTGTGTGTGAGCCTGAGAGCGCGTCTGAGCCTGTGAGCGCGTCTGAGCCAGTGAGCGCGTCTGCGTCTGAGCCAGTGAGCGCGTCTGCGTCTGAGCCAGTGAGCGCGTCTGCGTCTGAGCCTGTGAGCGCGTCTGCATCTAAGCCAGTGAGCGCGTCTGCGTCTGAGCCTGTGAGCGCGTCTGGGCCTGAGCCTGTGAGTGCTTCTGCGTCTGAGCCTGAGCGAGAGTGCGCCTGAGCGTGAGTGCGTCTGAGCCTGAGCCTGTGAGTGCGTCTGAGCCTGAGCCTGTGAGTGCGTCTGAGCCTGAGCCTGTGAGTGCGTCTGAGCCTGAGCCTGTGAGTGCGTCTGCGTCTGAGCCTGTGAGTGTGTCTGCGTCTGAGCCTGTGAGTGCGTCTGCGTCTGAGCCTGAGCGAGAGTGCGTCTGAGCCTGAGCGTGAGTGCGTCTGAGCCTGTGAGTGCGTCTGAGCCTGTGAGTGCATCTGAGCCTGTGCGTGCATCTGAGCCTGTGCCTGTGAGTGCGTCGTCTGTGCCTGAGCCTGTGAGTGCGTCTGTGCCTGAGCCTGTGAGTGCGTCTGTGCCTGTGAGTGCGCCTGTGCCTGTGAGTGCACCTGTGCCTGTGAGTGCGCCTGAGCCTGTGAGTGCGCCTGAGCCTGTGAGTGCGCCTGAGCTGTGAGTGCGCCTGAGCCTGTGTGTGCGCCTGAGCCTGTGAGTGCGTCTGAGCCTGAGCCTGTGGGTGCGTCTGAGCCTGAGCCTGTGAGTGCGTCTGAGCCTGAGCCTGTGAGTGCGTCTGAGCCTGAGCCTGTGAGTGCGTCTGCGTCTGAGCCTGTGATGTGTCTGCGTCTGAGCCTGTGAGTGCGTCTGCATCTGAGCCTGAGCGAGAGTGCGTCTGAGCCTGAGCCTGTGAGTGCGTCTGAGCCTGTGAGTGCATCTGAGCCTGTGCGTGCATCTGAGCCTGTGCCTGTGAGTGAGTCTGAGCCTGTGCCTGTGAGTGAGTGAATGTGTGTGTGTAAAAAGAATGTAGACTAGGTTGAGGACATCAGTACAAAAGGGGATCAGGATGGCGATATTAGTACAAGAAAGGGACCAAGATGCGGACATTACTACAAGAAGGGGATAAGGATTTGGACAGTATTACATTGAGCAAAAAATTCTGGTATTACTAAAAATGTTACTTAGGGCCACGTCACACACACAGATATCTGTGCAGAGATTGTTCGCAGATCTCTGGTTGCAGTGAAATCATGGACACATTGCTCCATTTATATACGGCCACAAAATGGAACAATATGTCCATGATTTCACTTCAACCAGATATCGGCGAACAATATCTGTACAGGTATCTGTGTGTGTGACGTGGCCCTAATGGTACCTTTACACGCCGCGACGGCAGGCTGGATACATCCCGCTACTTCGCGTGCACGAGCACGCTCAAACGGTTACAAACGGTCAACGCACCCTCTTTACACGCCGCCACAAGGTGCGCTACGCCACGCTACATCTATAGCTAGCTACATCGCCGGGTGTCTCAAGTAGCCAGCTGTAGCTCATTTACACACCGCTATAATCAGCTACTATGGGCGTACCTGGTGCAGCAGGGCCAGCACATAGGCGTGCTACAATTGTGGATTACGAGCCGTCCGTACGCTGATAGGACGAAGCAATAACATCCTGATTGGGCAGGCAACGCAGGAGGCTGAGTAATACAGCACGCTCGAGCAATTGTATAGTGTGTCTCGTCAGCTCCTTTAAATATGCCTCCCTATGTAGCGACTACCAATCGTCATACAGAAGCTTCCACCAATGATCGCACATGGGGCGCGGTAACACGGAGCCAGGGTCACGCCTTAGCTACATCGCAGGCTGTCCCGAGTTCCCTTCCGTTGCTTCTTTACACGCCGATACAGCTCGCTACCATCGGCGTTGTAGCCATCAGTTTTCGAGCAGAGCTAGGAAACAGATGTATCTGTTGCCGGCTGTAGCGTCACGTCTTCAGACCCGCTACGACGGGCTACATTGGCGCTACAAGCTACATTTGTAGCCTGTAGCGGGATGTATCCAGCCTGCCGTCGCGGCGTGTAAAGGTACCATTAGTCCTACAAGCAATGCGGCCCCCGATAAAAAAAAATTTCTATATGCGGCCCACCAACCCAGCCGAGTTTGAGACCCCTGATTTACAGCATTACATTGCTAATAAAGATAGGCCCACAAAGCACTGTCACAGAGCTGTGTGTGTGTTTAGGCAGCAGAGCTGTATGAGAATATACATCAGATACAGTCATGGCTGAAAGTGTTGGCACCCTTGAAATTTTCCAGAGAATGAAATATTTCTCCCAGAAAATTATTGCAGTTGCACATATTTTGTCATGCACGTTTATTTCCTTTGTATGTATTGGAACAACACAAAAAACACTGAGCAAAACAGGTTACTTGGACATAATTTCACTCAGAACCTTAAAAATGGACTGGCCAAAATTGTTAGCATATTTGTAAAATTGTGAGTAAACAACTTGTTTCAGGCATGTGATGCATGTTCAAACTCACCTTTGTCAAGTAACAGGTGTGGGCAATATGAAAATTACAACAGATTAAAAGGGGAGAAGTTGACTCAGTCTTTGCTTTGTGTGTCTATGTATGCTATACTAAGTATGGAGAACAGAAAGAGGAGAAGAGAACTGTCTGTAGACTTAAGAACCAAAATTGTTGAAAAATATCAGCAATCTCAAGGTTAAAAATCCATCTTCAGAGATCTTGATGTTCCTTTGTCCACGGTGCACAACGTAATCAAGAAGCTTACAACGAATGGCACTGCAGTTAATCTACCTTGACATGGACGGCTGAAACAAAATAGATGAAAGTTTGCAATGTAGGATAGTCTGGGTGGCTGATAAGCAGCCTCAATCAAATTCAGCGTCAACTATCCATCGAAATTTGAATGAAATGAGACGCTATGGCAGGAGACCCAGGAGGACTCTACTGCTGATACAGAGACATAATGAAGCTAGACTGCAGTTTTCTAAAATGTACATGAGTAAGCCAAAATTCTTCTGGGAAAGCATCATGTGGACAGATGAGACAATATAGAGCTTTTTAGTAAAGCACATCATTCTACTGTTTACCAAAAACAGAATGAGGCCTACTAAAAAAACACATTACCTACAATCAAATATGTTTTGGGGTTGTTTTTCTGTGTCTGGTACTGGGTGCCTTGACTGTACAAGGCGTCATGAAATCTGATGATTACCAAAGAATTTTAGGTCGCAATATAATGCTCAGTGTCAGAAAGCTGGGTTTGATGGAAACAAAGCGCTGGAGAGTTCTAAAGTGACCAGCAGTGAGTCTGGACCTAAAGCCCATTGAATGTCTATGGAGAGATCTTAAAATATGAAAGACCTGGCATAGTTTGCAAAAGAAGAGTGGTCCAAAATTCCAGTTGAGAAGTGTTAGGAGTTAGAAGAAGTTAGAAGGTTCAAGAATTTTCTCCCGACCAGTTTGGAGTTTAATTATGTCAAATTTGCCCTTTTTTTGTTTTTTCTTTTTGTAGTGTTTCAATACACACAAAGGAAATGAACATTTGTATAACAAAACCTGTGTAACTGCAATCATTTTCTGGGAGAAATACTTAATTTTCTGGAAGGGTGCCACCACTTTCGGCCATGAGTATATATGTGTGACTGCAGAGAATGTACATTTTGTGTGCTGAAAAGCTATATATCTCTAATACACATGTTCAGGAAAACATTAACAATACATCTATTACCGCCATATTCTTCTCTAGTTCATGAAAATTTGTGATATTGACTTCTCTATTTCATTACACTGCCAGGGAAGTTGTAATTAGTAAAAAAAATATATATTTCCTGTTTTCTACATAAACCTGGGGTGTATCTTATAGTTCTGGAAAAGAAATGGTATTTGCTGGTTCTTACCTCATTGCAAAATGATTTAGATGTTTCTCAGCATTACCTCACAGTATGTATGAAGCAAGCATGAAATCTACCAGGATAGTGTAACTGTAACCAAGTAACGATAGCATAAAGTCTTCAGCCATAAAGGGAATCTGTCAGCAGGTTTTTGCTATGTAATCCAAAAACAGTATTCTGTAAAGGCCCCGTCACACGGGGCGACATCGCCGCCAATTACATAGGCGACGTAGGGGCGTGGCTTATCGGCGGCGACATTGACCCTACGTTGCCTCATGTAAAGGGGCAATGTCGGCGCCGCCGGGAGGTCACCTGGTTTCAGAGCAGTGCTGTGAAACCAGGCGACCGATCTGGGGCAATGTATACACATTGCCCCATGTAACCGGCCGCCGGCGATCTGACAGGTGAAGGGAGCCATAGGCTCCCATTGTAATGCATCGCCGCTGGGGTTTGCAGACACCCCGGCGGTGATACCGCCTGTCCGATCACCGGGGTGGGGCTGGAGATGTTGCCCCATGTAAATTGGGGACGGCGACGCCAGGTGTGACGGGGCCTTTAGGGTTACCACAGAGAATTCAGCGATGCCTGTCATCTGTGGTGTTGTTTATTTGCAATATTTGTTTTTGCAGCAGGACCTTATCATTCCTGTAATTAACTGGCTCCTGCTGTGTTGTTCAACACGCCCCCTCTTCTGATTGGCTCATCACTGTCAATGTATAATGTTCATAGAGAACCTGGTGTGGGTGGGGCGGCTCTCCCATCTCTGCTGCATTGCTAAATTGAAAAACTGATTGTGTCAGAACTGCTGCACCCAGTAAAATAAGTCATACATCGTTGGATTCAGGGTCTGTTTGCCTACATCATACGGCTCTCAGATGAGGTAGCAAAAATCGGCTAAGAGATTCCCTTTAAGCGTGAGATGTGCTCCTCGGTGTCCTTTATCTGACATTTCCCATTGATTGATGTATAGCTCAGCCTATCTGATACTAAGGATCTTTTTCACATTTACATTGGGCTGGCTTCAGACTTGCAGATGCATCTGCAGCGTTTTGCAGATGCATCTGCAAGCATCCGCATGCAGACCGCGGCCCCTATGTTTATAATGGAGCGCACGGCGGTCTGCAGATGCTTGCAGACTGCCGTGCGCTCTCATTGCCCGCCATTAGTGATCTGTGCGCACGCGGATGCCTGCGCACAAATCACACACTCCCGCCCGCACCATGGACGCGAGATGTTGCGTCCCTGGTGCGGGCGGGAGTGTGTGATTTGTGCGCAGGCATCCGCGTGCGCACAGATCACTAATGGCGGGCAATGAGAGCGCACGGCGGTCTGCAAGCATCTGCAGACCGCCGTGCGCTCCATTATAAACATAGGGGCCGCGGTCTGCATGCGGATGCTTGAAGATGCATCTGCAAAACGCTGCAGATGCATCTGCAAGTCTGAAGGCAGCCTAATTTATTCTTAAACAAGATGCCCACAAATTTTCTCTCCGGTCTAAAAAGGATTTAGAATAGCTAATTCTTCTACATATCTCAGCCATTCACATTCTTATTGCCTTGGGGACATTGCAGCTTTACTTTCATTTGAGTAACAGGCTAACAATGCTAGATCCTAAGTGGATTATCTCTGATGCTTTGTAATGGATATACAAGGACACGCTAGATGCCAGTAATGGCTGTATGCTGTGACTATAGGACCATAACAAGTGAAATGGAATGGTTGGTGACCATATCGGTGTTTTATTGTTAATGGAGTAAAAAAGCTGACCAAAAGCCCCTGGTGTGCAATTGTGTTCAAAATAATAGCAGTGTATTCAAAAACATGAGTTCAGCCCAAAATCTTTGTAATAGTTTTTAGGGAACATTGCACACTAATCAAAGCATAAAGAGAAATGTAATATTTAAATTTTTATTCTTTACTTAACAAGATCAGAAGAAATTTTACATACATTTTGCAAATAAAACTCTGATCGGTTTACATGTATGGGCAAAACAAAAGAAGGAAGGTGGGGTTGGGGATAGAGTAGGGGTGGGAGGGGAAGGGCGGATGATGAAAGGTAAGTAGAAAGGTAGGCATAACAACAATGATAACAATAACAAGGTACAAGTATCTGTTGACAAAGTGTATAGCCACTTATGACAGAAGACACCTATTTTTGGTGGAAAAGTGTTTAAGAGCAACTAATAAAGGCATTGCATATGCTGTGTGAGGTAGCGCCCCGGGGGAACCCGCTTGGCACGGGGAAAATGACAGCAGCGACTACATTTCAACGTAACATAAGCAGCGGATTTATTAATTTCTGTCATAAACCGCTTTCAACACATAAACCATAACACTATTTCCATTTTCACATATACTATGCATGTCCTTACATTGCATTATATGACATTCCCATATGACATTACATTACAGGACATTCACATACGTTTCCCCCAGAACTTCAAGGCGTCACCCACCGACCCTTGCAGACCTCAGTCTGGTTCTAAAGACGGCTATCACCGTCTATCACCCTGACAGGGATCATTCCCCATCCTATTACATTACAGGACATTCAATACTTTCTTCTCCATATCTTCAAGGCATTCACATCTACTGACCTTGGGACCTCAGTTGCAGACGGTTTACTCCATTTGAGGTACCAGGCTAATCAAGCACATCCTGACGTGGCCTTATCTCTCGTGCCTTGTAATCGAATGCAATGACCCTAGAGCCGTAATGGCTGTATGCTGTGACATGCACACATCAAGTGAAATGGAACTGGATGGTGACCATACGTTTTAGACGTCTTAATGGAGTGGTCGGGACCTACTCTGATTCCAATTGTCTTCAAATAACAGCAGGTTCAACAGAGTCGCCCACAATCTGCAATCAGTGATTTCCCAATCGGGACATTCTCACATCAAAGACTGAAGTGAATGTAATACTTAAATTCACTTTAGACCAAGCAAAGACTCATCTTTACATACATTTCCTCAAATAATACTCTATCGGCTCATTATGGCCAAATCCGAAGCGTGGTTGGGGCATCAGACTCAGTGTTCAGTGGATGATGAAAGCTTAAGGTGTTAACACATGTAACAATAACAGGTACAAGGGTTTCTACAAGTGTATACCACATCAGAAACCACCTATGTGAAAGAGTGCTTGAGCAACTGATAAGGCAGTGCATACCAAGCTGTTAGAAGAGAAGATACGTCTCCAGGAGGCCCCTATTCAGTGGTGCTATTGGCCTATGTTTGAAAGAAGTCCCAGAACCTATTTTATGTCCATAATTTCATTTTCCGGGAGCCAAGATTTTTGTGAAAGTTTCATGAGTATGTGATTCCCAGCTAGATAGTTATTCTAAGCGGGAGATTTGCTTACTTTTTCTATCTTCTCACGAAGGGTGGGAGGGGAGGTGTCTTTCCAATGCAATGTTATGAGATGTTTTGCTGCTCCTCCCAAATAGCAGGAATAGTCCTGTATTTTGCAGATTTAAAACTCTTGGAGGGGCACGAGAGGAGAGCCTCCTCAGCTTTTAGGGCGGACGTTATAAGGTTTAGGTTCATCAGTTGGCGGTTGATTCTAGACCAGAAACTGCTAAGAGATGGACAATCCAAAAAAACTCCATCACATGTTAGAGTCTGGCAAACCCAAATGGTAGAGTTTGTCTGGTGTCTTGTACCACCTCATTAATATTTTGTATGAATTTTCTTGGAGAAGGATACATCTAGAGAAGCCTCAGGCATTTGTCAGTATTTTGTGAACTTGTACAGTCAGAAAAAGGAGCGGCACTCACCGAGGTTGCAGGCATATGGATAATTTATTTATATAATTTTGGACCTGTTGAAGCTCTGACTGAGTGAAACAGTCGATTGTCGTCCAGCTCTGCACCCCCTCCCTCCTGCATGTGTAACCCAGATATGGACTGAATAAATTATCCATATGCCTGCAACCCGGTGAGTGCCACTCCTTTTTCTGACTGTATTGATTATACTTGTGCTTGAGCTGAGCAACACCGTTTGGGTGTGTCGCAAACCCACATAATGGAATAATTGCCCGAAGATAGGACCAGTGCCCTTTTTTTTTTTTTCAAGTTTGCTATTTTGTGAACTTGCTTCTCTGTAAAGTTAATTTTGAGCTCGTCCTCCCAAAAATAGATAAAGGTCGGCTTAAATGAGGAGGGTGGTGTGATGAGTTGGGAATAGCGTCTAGAAAAGATCTTTGTTATTGGGAATGGGTGTTTAGGGGACATATCTAATCAGAACCAGCTGGGTTTAGAGGGAATTGCTTTCTGAACTGATTAAGAATCCGCCTATATGTTGATATTGTAAAAAGTCCTTTGGTTGAAGTGGTGGCATTTTTCAGCTAGACCTTATCCCTCAGGATTTTTCCCGTCATAAAGCTGAGCTAAGTTGTTTCTGGGGAGGGCGGACTATAAGTTGGGGTCTAATTTATATGCTATCGCACCTATGGGTGATAATGCCAGAGGGTAGGAGTTTATTGGGAGGTTGTCTATCACTAAGCATCTAAGTCGTAGCATAGTTAGGAGAACCCCGTCTAATCTGAGGGCTGCAGGAGGCACTGCGCGAGACTACAGAAATGCTTTGCCTTTGTTTTCTACAAGTGCCAGGTCTACTGCGCATCCTTCTTCACAACTATGAACAATTTTTAGCCATTATGTTGGCACAGGTATTATATGGATGCACCTAAATAAAATGGGAATGGTTGGTGATATCAACCTGTTTGTGGCACATTAGTATATGGGAAAACTTTTCCAGATGGGTGGTGACCAAAACAACAATGGGGTTATGGATTTAGTGGTGTGTTGTTTTAACATACCAATCTAGTGTAACAATCCAACACAATGGGCAGCACATTGAACACATTTTATAAGTGGTCATAAACTTGTAAATAATTCATGAAAGAATAAAGTTAGTTAAAACCAAGCAACCATTGTTTTTTCTTATGAAATTCTCAATAAGTTTGATGTGTCACATGACCCTCTTCCATTGAAAAACATAGTTGCGTTCAAAATGGCGCCCATGTTCCACATGACAAGCATGTCCCACCTCCCATATACTAATGTGCCACAAACAGGAAGTTGATATCACCAACCATTCCCATTTTAGTTTAGGTGCACCATATAAATGGCCCACCCTGCTTTAAAAATCTGGAACTCCCAAGCCCCCCATAGATCTAGAATAAGTGAGAAATTTAAGTGGGAGTCTTGCTTTCTTATTTTTCCAAATGTAACGAGATAATTTAAGTCTTAGTGTTTTAAGAAACGTTTGTGGGAGTTTTACCAGAACCATACTCATAATGTATAGGATTTTGGGTAGTAACATTGTGTTTCCTCCGAAAGTAAGGCCCCCCGATTGTAAGGCCGCCTAGGGGTAAAGGGGGGCCTGCTAATGTAAGGCCTCCCCCGATTATAAAGCCGGGTAAGGGGGAGGGGGGGTCTTACTATCGGGGAAACATGGGGGGGGGAGGTTTACATGCATACATACACACATACAGACACATGCATACACATATATACACACCATACACACCACACACACCACACACACACATAGCACCGCTTCTTACCGGGTCCGGTGTGGGGTCCCCGATGGTCCTGTGCCGTCCTCTGTGCTCCGGTCCGGTCCCCGAGATGATCCGCTGCCGTCCGCCATGTTCCGGTGCCGGTCCTAGGCTCCATGGTCCCTGCTCTTCCGGAGTTCAGGCCTAGCTCCGCCCAGGTCATAGTGTGGGCCAATCAGCATAGCGGCGCTGACGTCAGAGGCAAGCGCCCAATGACGCTTGCTTGAGCGCCGCTATGCTGATTGGCCCACACTATGACCTGGGCGGAGCTAGGCCTGAACTCCGGAAGAGCAGGGACCATGGAGCCTAGGACCGGCACCGGAACATGGCGGACGGCAGTGGATCATCTCGGGGACCGACCGGAGCACAGAGGACGGCACAGGACCATCGGGGACCCCACACCGGACCTGGTAAGAAGCGGTGCTATGTGTGTGTGTGGTGTGTGTGGTGTGTATGGTGTGTATATATGTGTATATATGTGTATGCATGTGTCTGTCTGTATGTGTGGGAGTGTGTGGATGGATGGATGGATGGATGGTGGGGCCTCCAATGTAAGGCCCCCCCCGAAAGTAAGACAGGGGGCCACTTTTGGCCACAAAAAGAATGTAAGACCCTGTCTTACTTTCAGGGAAACACGGTATGTAGGCATTGAATATATTAATCTGTCCCATCCAGGAAAGGGTAGGTAAATCGTAGGCTTTTATTAGTGATTCGATAGTATTAAGGAGTGAAGCGTAATTTGCCTGGTATACGTTTTTAGGGTCTTTGGTAATGAATACTCCCAAGTATTTAATTGTTTGGGTTGGCCAACTGAACGGTGACTGTTTGCAAAGAGACGATATAAGAGATCTGGGGGTAGTTATGTTGAGGACTTCAGATTTGCCAAGGTTAATTTTAAAATTGGACAGAAGGCCAAACTGCGTGAATATTTTTGTCAATGCAGGAAAATCTTGGTCTGGGTTAGTCGTATGGAAGAGTAAATCGTCCGCAAAGGCTAGTGTCTTCACCACTGTACTTCTGATTTTTAGATCTTTTATAATGATTTATTGTCTAATCCTTTGGATTGGATGAGAGTTTCCATAATCAGAATGAAGTGAGACAAGGGGCAACCCTGTCTGGTCCCATTGGTAATACTGAAACTCCGACATAGGGCGCCGTTCAATCTCACTTTGGCCGAGGGTTGCAAATACAGGGGAAGTATAGCAGCAACAAATCTTGGCAGAAGACTTTGTTCATATAACTCCAACTGACTCTATCAAACACTTTTTTTGCGTCAGTGGATAGCAGAGTCAGTGGGTTACTTTGAAAGGAAGCGTAAGCTGTGGATTGTATAATCTTCGTCACAACTTTGTGTCTGCGTTTAATAAGAATATCGGTCTTCAGCTGGCACAACAATTTGGATCTTTACCATCTTTCGGAAGGAGAGGGGTGAAGGCTTCTAAAGATTGTTTGGGGAGGCAGTGACCAGATAGGTATAAATTAAACAGCGGCACTAGATGTGGAAGGAGAGATTTGATACATTTCTTGTAATTAAGTGGATAGACCCTCTGGACCAGGAGCTTTTCCATTAGGGATAGTATTTAAAGTGTTTAATATTTCCTGAGCCAAAATAGGAGCAATTATTGAGGAATAGTCATCTGGGGTGAGTTTGGGGAGTATTAGAGTCTCTAAGAAAAAGTGATTTTTCTCTGACGCTACAATGGAATCTAGCACACGGGTCCCCAACTCCAGGCCTCAAGGGCCGCCAACAGTCATGTTTTCAGGATCGCCTTAGTATTGCAAAGGGGTTAGAATCATTATCTGTGCACTTGATCACATTAACACCTGTGCAATACTAAGGCTGGCTTCACACTACGTTTTTTACTATCCTGTTCTGCTCGTTTTTGAAACAAACAGAACAGGAACGTATTTGGCCCCCATGTATCCCTATGGTGCCGGATTGGCCCTATTTGGCCATCCGGCTTTGTGAATCCGGTGCAGGATTCGCTTCTGTACTGTTTTTCACTGGTCCCAAAAATGAGGGCTGCAGCGTTCTTGGGCTCCAGTGACAAAACAGGACAGAAACGAATCCTGTCCGGCACACTTACCATGGGGGCCTATGGGAAATAGTTTCCCAGATCCGGTGCCAGGGTACAGACCAATGCGCAGAACAGAAGCGCTGCTCTGTCCCCATGGTAAATCTGTGTAATATCACTTTAGCAGTGTATCTATATACACTGCTAAAGTGATATTAAATAAAGGGATGATTAAAAATAAAACATTAATTCTCACCTGTCCTGCGACAGTGTCCCGCGTGAATACAAAGCTTAAGGACCTTTCATGATGTCACCGGGAGGGGCGGGGCAACCCAATCACATTACCATATCAGATTTGCTTAGAAACAAATGAGTCCTGCACACAGAGAACAAGTCTGTAAGAACATGTTCACACCGCCAACATATTTGGAGACCAAAAAGCTAAATGCGACCAAAAACAACAGTACACTGCAGTAAAAGTATTAAATGCAAGTGCAGTTATAAAAAAATAGTGTAACAAATACAGGGTACTTAGTCTATCCGTTTTTTTGCGCAAAAAAAGTTATATCAAGCTTTGCAAGAGATGGAGTTCCCGCCCCCCTCTCTGGGCCCTGCACACATAGAGCCCCGTCGCCTTCAGTCCATCTCAGACACAGGTCTTGCTGGCTTCTGCTCACTGGTAAGTATACACACTAGTCAGGTTTTTTAATACAACAGTTAGGACCGCGTCAGAGATGGGTACACTTTGAAGTTAGTGACGTGGCTTGATATAACTTTTTTTGCGCAAAAAAACGGATAGACTAAGTACCCTGTATTTGTTACACTATTTTTTTATACTGCACTTGCATTTAATACTTTTACTGCAGTGTACTGTTGTTTTTGGTCGCATTTAGCTTTTTGGTCTCCAAATATGTTGGCGGTGTGAACATGTTCTTACAGACTTGTTCTCTGTGTGCAGGACTCATTTGTTTCTAATTAAGTTGCCTCTTGCTTTGCAAGAGATAAAGTTCCCGCCCCCCTCTCTGGGCCCTGCACACATAGAGCTCCGTCGCCTTCAGTCCATCTCAGACACAGGTCTTGCTGGCTCCTGCTCACTGGTAAGTATACACACTAGTCAGGTTTTTTAATACAACAGTTAGGACCGCGTCAGAGATGGGTACACTTTGAAGTTAGTGACGTGGCTTGATATAACTTTTTTTGCGCAAAAAAACGGATAGACTAAGTACCCTGTATTTGTTACACTATTTTTTTATACTGCACTTGCATTTAATACTTTTACTGCAGTGTACTGTTGTTTTTGGTCGCATTTAGCTTTTTGGTCTCCAAATATGTTGGCGGTGTGAACATGTTCTTACAGACTTGTTCTCTGTGTGCAGGACTCATTTGTTTCTAATTAAGTTGCCTCTTGCTTTGCAAGAGATGGAGTTCCCGCCCCCCTCTCTGGGCCCTGCACACATAGAGCCCCGTCGCCTTCAGTCCATCTCAGACACAGGTCTTGCTGGCTCCTGCTCACTGGTAAGTATACACACTAGTCAGGTTTTTTAATACAACAGTTAGGACCGCGTCAGAGATGGGTACACTTTGAAGTTAGTGACGTGGCTTGATATAACTTTTTTTGCGCAAAAAAACGGATAGACTAAGTACCCTGTATTTGTTACACTATTTTTTTATACTGCACTTGCATTTAATACTTTTACTGCAGTGTACTGTTGTTTTTGGTCGCATTTAGCTTTTTGGTCTCCAAATATGTTGGCGGTGTGAACATGTTCTTACAGACTTGTTCTCTGTGTGCAGGACTCATTTGTTTCTAATTAAGTTGCCTCTTGCTTTGCAAGAGATGGAGTTCCCGCCCCCCTCTCTGGGCCCTGCACACATAGAGCCCCGTCGCCTTCAGTCCATCTCAGACACAGGTCTTGCTGGCTCCTGCTCACTGGTAAGTATACACACTAGTCAGGTTTTTTAATACAACAGTTAGGACCGCGTCAGAGATGGGTACACTTTGAAGTTAGTGACGTGGCTTGATATAACTTTTTTTGCGCAAAAAAACGGATAGACTAAGTACCCTGTATTTGTTACACTATTTTTTTATACTGCACTTGCATTTAATACTTTTACTGCAGTGTACTGTTGTTTTTGGTCGCATTTAGCTTTTTGGTCTCCACATATCAGATTTGCTGATGCAGTTATGTGATCGGGTTGCCCCGCCCCTCCCGATGACCTCATGCAAGGTCCTTGAATGGTCGGGAGAGCTGCAGTCAGCATGGGACACTCGTGGTCGCCGGAAGGTGAGGATTTATTATTTTTGATTTTTAATCATCCCTTTATTTAATATCACTTTAGCAGTGTATATAGATACACTGCTAAAGTGATATTACACAGCGCCGACACAGTGCTGACAGCGGCTCAGCTTCCCACTTCTCTTTCTATGTCCGGATACCGGAACAGACACAGAAATGGCATCTGAAGGTGCCAATCCGGTGCTGTCCATTCCTGTTCATTGGATCCTGCACAAAACAGGATCCAACAAACAGGAACAAAACCGTAGTGTGAAGCTAGTCTTTCACAGCAGATTCATTACTTGACTGAGTTTGGCAGGGGAGTTCATACCCTTCGCATTGAGGCCACTAACACAGCGGCCGGCATAATTGCATTTTACATTGTAAATATTTAGGCGAGTCATAGTGGCTATAAAAGTGTACCTTGACCCATGAACATTTATAACAGGATAATTAATATATGCAAAAATATCTCAGCTGCAGGAGTGGGGGGTTGTAACAGCCCAAGAACACAGATCTAATGAAATTGTATTTTAACTCTATAACAGTATAACTAAATTCTAACTAAAAGTTGCAACATTTCAACAGTATATTAATACCGACACTCCTGCCAACTAGATCCTACCGCTGGATCCAATGTTTTTTCAAAGGGCAGCAGCTTCGTCCCTCAGGGAGGAGGCTTCCCTTGTTTGGGGGAAGCATGTTTCTTTACTGGTGACCACTTTTCAGGCCTTGCCTGTTGCAGAGGAGGGGAATACCCAAGTCCATGTTTAGGGTATCCAGGACGGCACCTCTACAGGTTAGATGTTGAAGGTTTCCCAAACCTTAGTGAGATCCTCCAGGGTGTGAACGGTGGCTTGTTTTCCCTCACCATGGATCCCCAAACCAAAGGGGAAGAGCCACTTTTAAAGGATCTTATTGGCTCACAGAACGTCCAGGAGGGGTATTATCTTCCTACGCTTGGCAAGTGTCGATGGTGCAAGGTTTTGATAGAGTTGTACAGAGGCCTATTCGTAGGTGATGGATTTAATGTCTCATGTCAAGATCATGGCTATATCCAGGTAATTCCGGAGACCGCAGATGACATCCCTCGGTAGGTCTGATGGCTTTGGCCTGGGCTTGAGGGATCTGTGGAACCTTTCTATTATAATTTGGTCACTCCTTTCTTGACATAGTACCGAAGCAAAAATGTCTTTTGAGACTTTTTTTAGGATGTCTAAAGGTACCGTCACACGCGGCACTATTGCTTGCAGTTTCACTGGCAATTTGCTGGTTGCAGTGAAATCATGGGCACATTATTCCATTTGTACACGGCAACAAAATAGAACAATGTGTCCATGATTTCACTGCAACCAGCAAATTGCCAGTGAAATTGCAAGCAATATTGCCACGTGTGACGGTACCTTAATCGTTACTTTACACGCGGCAACATTTCCAGCTACTCCACAGGTAACTTACTGGCTGCAGTGAAATCATGGAGACATGGTTCTATCTTGTTGCTGTGTACAAATGGAATAATGTCTCCATGATTTCACTGCAGCCAGTAAGTTACCTGTGGATAAGCTAGAAATGTTGCCGCGTGTAAAGTGGCCATAAGGCCACACTTTCTGGAATGCCTTTTATCCTAATATTGTTTCTGCAATTCCCTTTCTCCTGGTCCTCAATAGCGAGTAGGATATTGTTTAGCTGATTTTGATGAAAAACGAACTGTTCTTTCATGTTCTTGGAGTGGTCCACAAGATCTGCGTATGTTAAACCCCAGGATCGCTCTATGTATCACTCGAAAGTGAGTATCTCTCCACTCCCGTTTGGTATATTCTTGCATATTTCCCGCCATCCCACTAGAATAGTATCCTCTATCCCCTCGTCCTGCAGTCGTGACTCACATATTTTGAAAGTCTTGCTTGATCCCGAAGGGATTAGTTGGTCTCTCAGGATGGAATATATAGTGGAGATAGTTATGTATCTGACACATCCCTGTCTAGTAGTTCGTCCATCCTGTGTTTCTCGCATTCTCTCCTTAAGTCTCGTAGGTGTCTAAACAGGTGTAGTCGCATTTGTTCAAACTGTAGGATATGGGTAGGGCCAATTCTCCACTTGCTGAATATCTCGGGGGCCCTCAGCCATCTAGCCTCTTGTACTTGCATTAGGTCATGTAAAGTCTTAATTCCCCTCTCTCTCCATGTTCTAAAAAGAGCATTACCTCTACCTTGTCTGAATTCAGGATGTTGCCAGGGGCTAAGATATTTTGATATTCTCCAGGACAAATCCAATTTACACCTTAACGCCTTCCAGGCCCCCGTCGTATCGCTGACGATTATCGAGTTCTACACCCAAGGATTAACTTTAGAGCCTGATGAGTGTAATATGGCCACCGGGTCCCAAGGGCTGCACCATTCCAACTTCGGTGCATAGTCCAAGTGTCTGCTAGCGTGTCTAATCCAGTCAATCATGTGTCTTGCCAAGCAAGCCAGTTTATATCCTCTCACATTGGGGAGTCCCAAGCCATGCTGTTGCATTTTTAACACTCTCTTTATTTAACTTCACCATGATAGTGCCAGAGAGCACGTTATTCAGGAGCATGCTATTCAGAGATCACCACCTGTACATGAAGTTGTGATTAAGCGCATGGTCAGAACGTGGGCAGCCAGCGTGAGAAACTGACAATAGATAGTGAGAAATGCAGGTACGAAATGTAGTTGGAGACAGGCAGCTATGCTTCTGGACATAATGGGTTTAAGCTCTCGGGCTCCTTAAAGGGACAGTGGTGATGAGGAAGAGTCATAGCAGAGTGTTGGCGAGCAGTTCAATAAAAGGTGCTTCAGGATTGATATGTTCCCAGCTAAAAAAAACTCTAGAGGTGCAGGTGCCAGGAATGCATTTATAGTATGTTGAAGCAACAGTGGTACTTGTAATCCATAACGGTATAGCTGGTGCTGTGTTTAGGGAGGTGAAGTGTGAGATGAAGGTTTTACTATTCCAGGCTCTACATCTGGTAGCAGCTCAGGTTTTGATAGGGGCAAAAGCAGAGGCTAGTTTTATGCACCAGCAGTGCCTGCTCTTTATTTTTATGGGGAGACTGTTGTAGAGCACAGTAAATGTGTGGAGCAGGGTCACGCTCCCTTCCCCCTCTGCAAGATGGCACCAGCCACGAGGTGTTTCTAGTGTAGAGGATGGGGGGGTTAAGTCTTTTGTTCGTCTCCCCCTGCTGTATTAACGCTGGTTAAGAAGGGGGTTTGCGTGGGATCCCGGTGCGTACATGCACTGCCTCTGGCCTATTCCATCCTAGAGCACTGAGTCTTTTCACCTCCCCATGTTGCCACAGCAGGGAGAGAGCAGGCCTGAAGGTCTCTCCCCGATCCTCGCTCACATCAAAGGCTCTTGTCTGCTGCTGCTCCCAGCAAGAGGTTGCTGAAGTAGGCTGCGGGTGACCGGGTTTGTTTGTGGAAAGGAGGGAGCTGCCAGACCTTGGTGGAATAGGCCTCTCAGCTCCAACCTCCAATCTCCAGCAGGCCTAGTCCTGATCTCCTCCTGGGTCTCAGGAAGCCCTGTCCTGGTATAAAAAGCCCGCTGGTCGGTGTCACACCTTCCTCCTCTCTGCAACAGAGGAGAAGTCAAGGAAAGGTAGTTTAGATGGTATAAAGTTGTAAACAAGTGGCAAGGTAACAGGAGCTTCTGTGAAACACGTCTGCTCTGCGCCTAGGCCACGCCCCCAAATGTAAATAATTTGAAACTACTTTACAGAAAATAAAAAAAAAAATGACCATTGAGCGGTTCCAAAAAATTGCAGTGTCTGCGCAGTTTGTCTTTACAAAGTTTTTTTAGAATTTAGTATTCCTGTGAATCACTAACCTACTATTTAGTTGTATAGCCACAGATTTTTAGAACTGCTTCACATCTGAGTTGTATAGAGTCAAACAACTTCTGGCACCTGTCAATTGTTATTCTAGCCCAGGGTGCTTTGACTGCATACCATAATTTATTTGCATTTGTTGGCTTTGCCTAAGAAACTGCAATTTTGATGTCACTCTACAAGTGTTCTATCGGATTAAAGGGAACCTGTCAGCTTGTTTTTATCCTCTAACCTATCACTACCTGTCCCTGCACCTTATCCCTAACCATCCCTGTCTGACCTAAACTGTCCTATAATTATTGTAAAAATGAGTTTGACACTTACATCTCCATCTGGAAATTATATAGAAATGAGACAAATGCGCAATAGGGTCTTATCTCTATTATATAGAGGTATATGTATGGCGACAAGGGCCTGCTCACCTGATCTGGTTGTGTATCCCACAACCAGTATGAACGCTTAGTAAGTAGCTGCTGCTGGATCCACACATCCACGGGTCACCGCAGTCAGAAATCAGCATACAAGGACGAAGTGTCGTACGATCCGCGCTGCTACCAAAGGAAGACCAGGACAATGGATTGTCTAGTTGAAGTGGTTCTTTAATCCGACTCGTTTTGGAGCTATCTCCCAGCTCCTTCCCTCTGCCTGACGAAGGGGCCACTGTGCCCCGAAAGATTGCTATGCTTACCATGTTTTCAGTTAGCCATTAAAAGGTATCTACTGGCTAACACTGGTACAGACATTCTTTATTAATAAAAGGATAACTTTACCTTCTCCCCATTGATTCAACAACAATCCTGAACATCCTTTGTTACACTTTGTACATTATTCATAATTTGTCATTTCCCCATTTTTGGAGAACCATAAAAACATGTCCTGAAAACAAGCATCAAGAATGTATTGATACCCATTACATGTTTACTATGAATTTAAAAATGTCATTTTAGCTGTAGTACACAGTAAGCACAATATGTTTCCTCTGAATTCTGGGCAAATATGTGTTTAGTGAATGTGTGTGTACTCATGGCAGGCGATCTTTATCCTAATACAACCCTATGTCATAATGTATGTACTAGTTTATGTGCATTGTGTAGTATTCAGTCCACTTAAAAGGACTGTCTGGTTAAACAACACCCTTTAAAGAGCCATATTGTAAGTGAATGGTCATTACAGTTTTCCACTAACAAAGATGGAAATGGACCGTGCATTGATGGTAAGTAGGCGCTTTGTATAATGCCTTATTCACTTCTACATGTGGATTGTTCACATCTACATTTGGGGTTGTAAAATATATGTTCATTTTATTACTAAATAAGAAAAGACTGGATAAAACTGACATGGAACAGGATTGTCAAGCGACTGCCAAGGCCATTGATATGGGGCGCATTTAAAATGGGTTCAGATCCACATGACATGAATATAGTTGCAAATAAAACTGCAGTATTCAATACATAATTACAGTCCTCTGCTTTGATGATGTACCTAAGCTTTTTTCCCCAAAAAAATGGCCTCTAAGCATATGGGTTAATTAAAGGGGTTGTCTGGGAGTGATAGATTAATATAAGATCAGTGAGAGTGCGACACCCATCAGATGTATTTAGGCTGCCTTCAGACTTGCAGATGCATCTGCAGCAATTTGCAGATGCATCTGCAAGCATCTGCATGCAGACCGCGGCCCCTATGTTTATAATGGAGCGCACGGCGGTCTGCAGATGCTTGCAGACCGCCGCGCGCTCTCATTGCCCGCCATTAGTGATCTGTGCGCACGCGGATGCCTGCGCACAAATCACACACTCCCGCCCGCACCAGGGACGCAACATCTCGCGTCCATGGTGCGGCGGGAGTGTGTGATTTGTGCGCAGGCATCCGCGTGCGCACAGATCACTAATGGCGGGCAATGAGAGCGCACGGCGGTCTGCAAGCATCTGCAGACCGCCGTGCGCTCCATTATAAACATAGGGGCCGCGGTCTGCATGCAGATGCTTGCAGATGCATCTGCAAAACGCTGCAGATGCATCTGCAAGTCTGAAGCCAGCCTTACTCCAGCAGCACCCGGGTATAAGCAATGTACGTGACGGAATAAAGAAGCTAATTACTTATCAGCCGCTGCCTAGTAAAGCACTTTATCTCCCATTCATTGATAGGCCATGATAGGTCCAGCTTTAAAAAGAGTAAATTGATGACTTGAGTCAGGGATCTCAGACTCCAGGGCTCAAGGGCCGCCAACAGGTCATGTTATCAGGATTTCCTTAGCATCGCACAGGGGTTGAATCATCACCGGTGCAGGTGATAATATTATCACCTGTGCAATACTAAGGAAATCCTGAAAACATGCACTACTGGTGGCCTTTGAGCCCTGGAGTTTGAGATCCCTGACTTAAAGGAAACCTTAGAAAACCTGTCCCCTTTCACTTCTGTACAGGTATGTGTGCAGATTTCTGTAATTAGATAAAGTCTTTTATATTCTACTTTTATCCTGCAGTGTCAGGTTTGATAAGGAGACAGCACTAGTCTCTGGTCCAGTCATCGACCTTCAAATCATGCCTCCCTGGACATGAATAACCGTCTGCATGCAATACTTGAGGCAAGCTATGGTACCAGGACAGATATGATTAGAAGAACTGAAGTAGGACTATTCCTAGGAAAGGGAGACTGTGGAATAAAAATTTATTTTCCAAGGTTAGAGCATTACTCTGCAACATAAAAGACCTTATCAGAGTAAAAAAGTCTGCATCCATGCTGCTACATTATCTGTTGGGGACAGTCAGGGAATCTGACAAGCTCCCATTAAAGGACCAGCATAATGTAGGGTCAATGATCCTGATTCCAATGATGTGTCTTTTACTGGGCAGCTTAATGAAATATTGATGAAACTGCAGTTTTATCAACAGGAGATTATCACTAGAGGACAAGTAAACCACAGCCAGGAAATCCAATCACACCCCCAACACTGATTGGCAGCTTTCTACCTATGCACAGTGTACACAGAGAGCTGCCAATCAGGGGTGTGGGTGGGCTTACACGGAGCTCAGTATTCACAGAACGGTAGATCTGCAGTCGAAAAAATTGGGATTTTATCAAAATGACAATAAGCTGCCCAGTAAAGTGACACCTCTTAAATGGGGTAGCAAAAGCCTGGTGACAGACTGTTTAAATGTTACTACATACCTTTAAATGAAATGCCACATCAGAACTCATTGGTACACATGGGACTTGGTGTAGATCTGAGTTACTAACATGTCTTACTGTGTTACTGTAAGTCCATCTGCAAAGTCACCTGGTTAATAACTACTAATCTACACCAGTCAGGTCCACAACAATCAGCTAATCACTAAATATAAATGTTATTCTGTACTTTGCTCCCTTGACCTTAGTTTAGGGAGTTCTTTCATCCTTGGTGGCTTTTGTAATCCCAACTATTCACACTTCAGATTTTTTCTCTTGTTCACAAAACCAGTCCCAGTCCCATCATTGTGCTGGAATAGTATCATTTCATTTGTTGTTTGTCTGCTCATCAATTTTTACCGTCTGTGTGTCGTCCGTTACTTCTAGTATCCAAAATATACTGTTTCCAAAACCTTCTACTAGTTAGTCAGTGATAAACACACAACACTAGGATGCTACCTGAATGAAGAAAGTAGGATATGTCTACATTCTTTTTTGTTTGTCCTTCGATTGATAAAATATAAAGATTCAAAATGGCCTCATAAGCATGAAAAGCAGACATTGAGACGCTCACTGAGACCTGAGAGTGTATATTGGGTAATATAGGGTTATATTGATATGATGTAAAAATAGCTGGTGTAGTCATGACGTGTACTTTCCTGCCTGCCATAAAGGATAGTTGTATTAGGATGAAGTGTCTCAGGATCCGCTCTGCTGAATGAATGAAACCAGAAACTGGACCTGGTTTCAACGGGTGTTCTTTATTCCTACGCGTTTCAGAGCATTACCATGCTGCTTCCTCAGGGACAAACAGGGAAACCCCTATAGATGCCATAAAGGATGTCACCTGGAATGCAGGGGCGGACCTACCGTGGTGCAGCTGTTTCAGCTGCACCAGGGCCCCCGACCGGCTAAGGGCCCCTTAAGCCTGCAGGGGGGCCCCCAGCCGATCCCCCTAACCTGATGTCAGAGGAGAGGAGGGTCAGGAAGAGAAGCTTCCTGCTTCCCTTGCCTGATCCCGCCCCTCCTCTCCTCCCCGTCCCGGCCCCCAGGATCCCGTCTCCCAGAAATGCATATGCCCCTGGTCCGCCGATGCCGCCAGCACCCCCCCCTGGTCCTCGCCGACGGCCACCAGCATACCTTATCCCCCCCACCGTTCCTCACCAACGGCCGCCAGCAACCAAAAATCCCCCACATCCTCAGCATGGCTGCACCAGGGCCCTCAAGGCTATAGGTCCGCCACTGCTGGAATGATTCCTATATATTGTATGTTTATAATTTCATCATTCTTTCCATTAAAGTGTCCTGTGCGGCCAGATAATCTAGAAGCTGCTAATAGAAGAAAGAGAGTTCGAATTATGAAGCTTTGTGTTTTTATATATCATCAAGCTTTTCCATACTCCTACTAACTAATTGCATTTTATACAAATTTTTGACTCTTTATTCTGTCTTAGAAATGGTCGTGATGCCTGCGGGAGCTTATTGGGTTCTTCTTCGCACATGACAAGTCTCTTACAATTTATGAATATCGCCAGTTTGGTAAAAACAGGTAAGATGTTAAAAATGTAAGAATTAAACCCTAAAAATCCCATACGGTAAATCTACCATGCTCAAAAATGATGAAACCATACAAATCTCCATTTAAATGGTTGGCCAATATTAAAGAAAAAAAATGAAGGCATGCATTTGTATAAAAAAAAAACCAAAAACTGTTTTATACTCACTTTCCATCATTTCGGCGCATTCAGCATAGGTTGCAATATCTCCGAACCGATATCTGATCCATTTGGAAATTCATGGGTACAATGCAGCCTGTGATTGGCTGCAGCAGTTAGACGACTAGACAAGCAGGTCATCAGAGGGATATTGGAAGACGCGCTCTTCTAATCACCTGACCGCTGCAGCCTGCTCTGGCCTTGAGGTGCAAAGAAAGGTGACTATGCCAACATTTTTTATTTGAACCCATTCATGCCTTAAAAAATATTTTCCATATCAGACAACACTTTTGAGGCTATATAAAACTGGGGCTCAGCACGACAAGCAGGATAGACAGGAAATCAACATCACGCTGATCTAGAAAGCCATGCATTTTTCTGGCCCCAAGACAGGGGATAGAGTAAGCTGTTGAGGAAAACTCTAAAAGACTACTGTGGGTAAGTTGCGCTACTTTTATCCAAAGTAAATAATAAAGGATTTGGGAACCAATGAAAAAGCTGTGAAAAATACAAAGTACAAGAATCAAGTGAATATAAAGGATTTGGGAACCATGTAAAGTTATTTTTCTTCGATGAGACAAGATAGTCCCTGGAAAGCAGGTCCTCACAATAAAGGGTTATTCTCATGTTCATTCTTCAGGAGCACACTGCTCCCCTGCCTACGGGCTCTCTGCTTGTGATGTCTGCCTATGATTGACAGTTCAGTGGTTCCACCACAGGTGCAAATTGAGCACTCTCCTATATTACAAGCAGGGGTATCTTTCTCATTGCAGCTCTGAGAAGTGCAGGGGCACTAATACTGTCTGGATCCAGTCATCTGGCCTGCTTCAAAATAGCTTTTACACAACTATGGAAGGAGAAAAAAATGTCAGAGTCTCCACCACCCTATACTCACTGGACTCCCAGGCAATCGGAAAGTGGTTGGTGTCCACCAGGTCAAATGAATGAAAAAGGTATCCGATGCCAGATACGGTTGATTCTTTTATTAGAGGTTAAAAAATTACATAACCTCAGAGAGGAACCTGGACGCGTTTCGGGGATGCATCCCCTTAGTCATCAGCAATACTTTGAATAAAAACCCACAATATATACATAATAAGACCCACCCCCCCAAGGTGTGCAATTTCAATTCATTCCACTTATTAGAATCTTTAACCCCTGTCTGTCTCACTTACATGTCCAAATAGGAAAAAGGTTCATATAGCAGTACCCTCATAAATATTCATGATTACAGAAGTTACATGTAGACACATATAATTATGAAGAGTACAACTGTTAGAAAGAAATGATACAAGACATGATAGCTTCATTTTTCATTTCATTTTCCCACCACAAATGTATTTTTACATAAAAAAAGCATATTATACAGAGCCTATAAGTACTCATGAAACAATTCACAAGCTTAAATTACTTTTATGTAAAAAACAGAAGGTATTAGTATATATCCATGAACCGTCTAAAAAACAAAAACAAAAAAAAACCCTAAACCTTAAATATTGGCCCATGGATACAACACTAAAGGCCACTTTACACACCAGATATCTGTGTCCAACTTCTGAACAGATCTCTGGTTGCAGTGAAATCATGGACACATTGATCCATTTGTACACAGCCACAAAATAGAACAATGTGTCCATGATTTCACTGCAACCAAGATCTGTTCAGAAGTTAGACACAGATATCTGTGTGTGTAACGTGGCCTTAACACCAAGGATGTTTCTGATCAGTAAAAATACATCAGATCTGATCTGTATTTCAGACCCTGCGGTATTCTGGCGTTCAATCCCAAGATCCACGATTTTTCAGTAATTGTGCAGCAGTCTTTCCTAATCACCCCCCCTCCGAGGACAGGGAACCCTCTGTATCCTTTTACTTTCAAAGTTTTGAAGACTCCAGCATGTGAGTCCCTGAAATGCCTAGACAAGCCAGAGAGTCCTGTACGTACACTCCTGGAATTGGGATTGGCCGCAGTTATATGCTCAGATATTCTTATTTTAAGGGCCCTGGTGGTACACCCAATATAATACTTATTGCAACTAGTGCATGTTGCTAAATACACCACATATGAAGTGTTGCAATTTATATAGGTTTCAATACTATATTGTTTCCCGTGTGTAGATTAACGAGGACCCCATTTCAACATACACATACCCACCAACCATCTCCACATTTGTACATTCCTCCATAGTTTAACCAGATAGGATTTTTAATGACTTTTTCAGAGTACATACTGGGAGATAGAAAAGTGCCTATGTCCCTCCCTTTACGGGGTACAACTATGCATCCCAATCCCAAGATGGTAGAAAGATCTTTATCCTGGTACAGTATGGGCAGGTTTTTTAAGAATACATTATTAATCTCATAAAACTGGGCGCTGAAAGGTGTTGAAAAAGTGGGGACATATTTTTACTTCGGCATCAACCGCTCTGACTGGGTCAACAAAGACTAACAAACTATGTAAGTGAGCGTGAATGCTGCTTCTACCTGGAGACTGATCACACTGCAGACTGATCACCACCTGCAGACTGATCACCACCTGCAGACTGATCACCCCCTGCAGACTGATCACCACTGCAGACTGATCACCACTTGCAGACTGATCACCACTGCAGACTGATCACCACTGCAGACTGATCACCACCTGCAGACTGATCACCACCTGCAGACTGACACACCTTGCAGACTGATCACCACCTGCAGATGATCACCACCTGCAGACTGATCACCACCTGCAGACTGATCACCACCTGCAGACTGATACCACTGCAGACTGATTACCACCTGCAGACTGATACCACTGCGACTGATCACACTTGCAGACTGATCACCACTCAGATGATCACCACCTGCAGACATACTGCAGACGCACCTGCAGACTGATACACTGCAGACTGATCACCACTCAGCTATAGCAGACTGATCACCACCTGCAGACTGATCACCATTGCAGACTGATCACACTGCAGACTGATCCACTGCAGGTGATGACACCTCAGACTGTCACATGCATGATCACACTGCAGACTGATCACCACTTGCAGATGATCACACCTGCAGATGATCACCACCTGCAGACTGATCACCACCTGCAGACTGATATGCAACTTTCCACCTGCAGACTGCAGAGGTGTCCAGTAATGTAAGCAAAGTAGCAATGAGCAATAAGCAATAGAATACAAAATTCCTCTATATGAGAAGGAATATGATTTTAAAAATAAGTGAGTACAAGTAATTTGAGATTTTTCCCAATTGGGAAGTTAGACCACCCTATAAGTATGGGCAGTCTTTTGATTGGAAGAACAGCATGCAGTGCTTTTCTTACAAGTAAAAAAAAAAATAGTACACCCGATAGACTGTGTTGTAAGTCAGTGAAATATGTCAGCTTTTGCTTGGATCTATGTAAAAAGGATCAATCATTGCTGTTCTTGCTCCATTAAGAAACAGAGGCCATGAAGGTAGTGTAAACGGAGACTTAGACAAAACCTTGACATCAGCTGCCATGATACTTAGGAAGCTCTAAGTGAAAACATAGAATTCTGCTGTATACAAACCATTAAGATTACTTATCCCACAGTAGAGAAGTCTTATATTGCACTCTGATCTCTGTTACAAGTGAGTGATAGTGTTTCATTAAAGCACATATTTGCCTGCAGCTCTTCCTTGATGCTAATCTTGCCATTTGCTAATTTGGGGATTTCCAACATTAATGGCTGCCAGATTATATTGACTTTTGGTGGATATATGAGGCTTTTGTGGCTAATTGACTTTATGTTGATTCTCACAAATTAACTTTCTGCTCTTTTTTTTCCAATGTGTTAGTGCAATCATAGATTTTGTGTTAGGTAATGAGCCATAGCTTTTTATCGGTTAGCGAATGAAATGAACACATGCTTCAGTAATGCAGTTTTAAAGGGGTTTTCCCTTTTTTGTGTAAATAAAGCTTTATCATTGCACAGAGTGAAATGTGCTTAATTGGGCATCTGATAATCGGGAAAATCTGTGAATCCTTCATTTGTTTTCAGCACAGAAAATGCACCAAAGTATGCCATTTTACAAATCAGAACACCAGCAAAGAAAACCCATTAGCGCATTCTATGATTAAGACTGATTCGACATGGCGACCTTTGCCCCAACGCACGTTGTCTATCACAGATCGCAGTAGGATACATTGGCACATAATGAAAGGTATTGCAGCAACTAGTGGTTCAAAGCGGAACCACATTCACTTTCATTAACATTGCGCTTTTACAGCCTTTACCTATGCAACTTGTGTTACAGCCAAATTCTCCATGTATCCCCACACTAAAAGGACAAAGTGCTAGTAGCAGATTATTTGTTTAAGACTTTCAAGAAAATAGAAGTATGTTACAATATATTCAGTATTCTAGTAAACACCTGACCACTGGGTTTGTGATGCAAGGTACCAATGGCCGAACAGTGGAAGCCTTTCCAATGACCTCTGATGGTGTAATTGAGATAATTGAGAATCTAGTCCCATTGATGCTGGAATAAAAGAATTGTACTGTATCTTGTGCTTTACTCTGATATCAGTCACAGCTGTGAGAGTCATGGTAATGGTTCTTCTTCTGCTTTCCGCAACCAGTGCCTCCATTTGACTTCAGTCCTGATCGGCTATATTAAGAGAACTTCATCTTCATCACTTGTTTAATTATGAAGTTATTTTATGCCCTGGCTCTTATATCTGCAACATACTTGAGCTTGATTTTGATCTTGACCTCAGCCTTGAATGGTGAAGAACAATGAGGAGATACCTTCATAACCCAGTCTCCCCATGTCAATCCAATTGTCACCTACAGCCTCCACTTTACCAGTGGGAGACATAACAGAATCTGCAGAATATGAACCACAAATATGCAGTGTCTACAGTTCTTTGTGGATGCTTAGACACCTGGCGGACAAGTAGCCAAGCAGCACTCCTACCACAAAGAAATTGTACAGTCTCTCCAAGGAATTTCTAACCATCTGGATGATTTGAAACTGACTGCCTTCACAACTCCTACTGCTTCATTGATCCAGCAAATCTCAACCCTAAGTTCCCAGCTCAAGCCTTACATTTTAGTCCCTCCACTTCATCTTCATGATCTGCCTGGAATTCTTGACCTGGCGAGACTTCGTCAGTTTCTTTCACTGAACCAAAGTGACGTATAGGATTTTACTCTCACAAGAGTCGGGTCACGCTTATAGGAGGAATATGACCCAATTGTGTCTTCTTTAACCTCTTCCTAGCTACATTTTGGAAAGCCTTTTAGGAACCTGGCTGTAACTTGTTGTAACCTCTGCATTGTAGCACCTGAAATCAGGGATGTCCATGGTGTGTGCGACCATATTTCATAGCTGGGTTTCTAATGGTATAAAAGGCTATTTAGTGTTTGGAGGGGAGCTTTTACAGATTGGTTTTATAGCACAGTATGAATTTATGTAATCTAATTTGTACTCAGTCTTCAAGAATGATTCATTTTGCTATACTTCATGTTTCTCTTGATAACAGTCACATCTTTGATGTAGAAATGTCTGCAGCCAATACTTAAAGTGGACCTGTCACCAAACCAGGCATGGTAATCTAATTACAGCACTGGATGCAGCATGTCTGCAGCATGCAGGCAAGGGGTCACCCAGCACTTGAGTAGCCCTGTACCCCGAGATACGACACTTAGAAAACTTACATGCTCCAGCCATTAAGGAGGTGGCTAGGGGCTGCAGCCAAGGGCAGATTCACACCCTCTGCATGTTTAATCTGCCCACCGCTGCCAATCATTCTCTCCCTCTTCTCCAGCATTAAACAGAGGTTTTTTCGCTCTCCCAGAAAGTTCGTTTAGCCCTGCCCCCTGAGGGGCGGAGCCAAACGGCAAGTTCTGGAAAAAAAAAACTCTGTTTAAATGCTGCTGAAGAGGGAGAGAATGATTGGCAGCGGTGGGCAGATTAAACATGCAGGGGGTGTGAATATGCCCTTGGCTGCAGCCCCTAGCCACCTCCTTAATGGCTGGAGCATGTAAGTTTTCTAAGTGTATTATCTCGGGGTACAGGGCTGCTCAAGTGCTGGGGGACCCCTTGTCTGGATGCTGCAGACATGCTGCATCCAGTGCTGTAATTAGATCACCATGCCTGGTTTGGTGACAGGTCCTCTTTAACCTTTACGCATACACTACAATGAGTTTGAAGAGAACCAACCTCCAGGATTTAACCACCTGTAAATCAGTGAATCAGGTGGTTGACGTGTTAAGCATGACATCACTATTTGTTTGCTTTTTTGATTCCTCCCCTGTGGGCTTGTCTTTCTGCTGTAAGCCAAACCCCCTTCCTGTCATCCAGACTCATCCAGAGAGGATGAAAGACAAGCAAACAGGGGAGGAATAAAAGAAAAATTAGTGATGTTGTGCCGCACACGTCAATCACCTGCTGCACTGATTTACAGGTGGTTAAATCCTTGTGGTTGGTTCCCTTTAACTGATTTTTTTATATTTTTTATATTTCCACAGGACAAATGCACTACCTTTTATCCCAAAAGGAATATATTTTCACAAATGTGGAAAAAGAAAAGGCAAGCCATATGGGATTGAAGACTTTTACCCTGTAAGTTTAGCCCAAAATAATTTATTAAGGAGTAAATGCAGGTGTATATGTGTTGTCCTGTCACTGCACAGTGGCCGCTCCTGCCATCATGCTTGGGAAATGTCAAACTCCTTTTACTGGAAAGAAAAGCCATTTTATTGATCTGAACACATAGGTTTGCTGAATGCTTTATGAGGACAGTAATTGTACTAATTTATCTGCATGCTATGAACTCTCTTTCAGCACTGTCATTACTTCTTTGCCCTCTGTTCATTTTGTGAAACGTAAATAATTGTGTGTGTCAGAGAGAAGACAAATTAATTATGGGTCATGATGTCTCCAAAGACAGTGAATAGATTAGATAAATCTTAGTGTTTTCCAGCTACTGTACACAATAGCCATTCTGTGTAGACATATTGATAGAATTTACAAAGAGTACATTTTGTAGCAAGTGATCAGCTTCCAGTGTCTGGGGCATGACACCATCATTTTTATCATGTCTTTCCATTGCTATATTTACATATACAGTGGATATGAAAAGTCCACACACCCTTTTAAAATGCCACTGGGGGGGGAATAAAAATGTCAAAACTAAAATAATTTGAACACCCTTTAATAATTGGAGATGTGGTTGTGTTCAGAATTAGCCAATCACATGTATTCTCATGTTAAATAGTAGTCAGTACACAGGTTTCATCATTGCAATTGAAACTGAATGGGAGGAGACACAGATTAAATAGTAGAAAAAACTTTGCGACAGTGAGGATGATCAATGAGTGGAACAGGCTGCCAAGAGAGGTGGTGAGTTCTCCGTCAGTGGAAGTCTCCTAACAGAGGCTGGACAGACATCTGCCTGGGATAATTTAGTGAATCCTGCTTTGAGCAGGGGGTTGTACCAGATGACTCAGGAGGTCTCTTCCAACTCTACCATTCTATGAATTATAGTGATTCTTATTAAAGGGAATCTGTCACCACATTTGACATATCTAAACTATTAATATGGGCATACAGGTTATAGAATGCTGAAAAAAGTCATACCTGTATGCCTCATATCATATGTCTTGTGGTGAATAAATCATCTTTTCTCACTTGATGGGCTTAACATTGCCCAGAAGATATCTCTGCCTCCTCACTTCATTATTATATGTATTGCCTCCCATTGGCACTGCTCTGACCCTGTGACACAGGGTTCTTGACGGGCTATTTGCACATTTCATCTCCCGTCGGTCCTCTTAAGTGTTCTGCCCTCTAAGGACATAGTTTTAACATTCCTTCTGCGCAGGACGAACTCCTGTAAAAACCTTGCACTACACAACCACCAGTTACTTGCTTGCACCTATCTATCAGCCATAGGTCTGTAATTTGCTGATTCTTTGAAACACTGATTTCAAAAGGTGAGGCTGTCCATTAACTTCTGTTTTATAAATGTGATCAGTGTAAACTGTTTTAGGTATTTATTCTCATTTAATCCATTGTGATTCATTTTTTTATTTTTTTTATTTTTCGCTAAAGGGGTACTTGCATTTCCAAGATCCTATCCCAATATGTAGTAGGTGTAATAATAACAATATTAGTAAATACTTCCAATTAGAAATGTAGTATGGTTTTCCTGATAAGCAATGTCTTTTCCTCATGTGCAGGGCATTACAGAACCTTAGATAGCCATGGTTATGGCCACTCATATAGGGAAAGTCAGTTAGTTGCTCGTGGATACCTAACGTCCTGCAAATGAGGAAAGTCATTACTTATCAGGTAAACCATACTACATTTGTAATTGGAGGGATTTGCTAATATTGCCATTATTACACCTACTACATATTGGGATAGGATCTTGGAGATTAGAATACCCCTTTAAGTTTCTGTGAATCCTTTCCAGTATTCTTTGTGTAAAGCATAGCAGCAGAAAACGAATAAGCAAACACAAACACATTTCCCTAAGTATATTTCATGGTGTGAACGAAATGTTTCTGACTACATGTCTTTTGTCTAAGCACGATCTAGCTCATGGGACTGTTGAAGTAGCCCTTGACTTAGGAATCCTGCCGCCGAGTGTCTTAGCGTTGCTTACTCATTGAGCCATTTTTATGTTTTTGTTTATTTGCTTTTCATCTGAAATTGGTTTTGAAAGTTCCACTAATTTTCAATCTGAGTTGTGTATACAGGCGGTCTCCTGCTGCATTCTCCTATTTATAATCCTGAACACTTGCTCCATTATATTGTCACATGCTATTACTGGAAAATAGACAGACAGAGGGTGGTTAAAGAGAAAACAATTGGGGAACTTGAATTAGGAAAAAAATGGAGGAGGATTGATGGGTTGCCATGCAGAAGCCATATTAGCTATTGACTAGGCGTGAAGGTTATTTATTTAAATTTACCCTCTTTAGGAAGCTGTCATCATAATGTGAAAATAAGGCCATTGCTGGAAAAGAGATACGATAGTCACATCTAATCACTTATACAACTGCATCTCTATCTTACCCTCAACAAAGGATTTAGAGTCAGTATCCCCCATAGAAATCACTTTAGTGAAATAAATATGGTGATACATCCAGAATATTTATATATTTTGTATGTAATGCTCACAATCTGGATAGACTGATAACAGTCAAGTCATGGCATCTTTACAGTATATCTTTTTCATTAGCTTGAGTAATGCGTGATTACTGATAGAATGAATAGCTATTGCTTCACATCTTTAATTTCATCTTTGCAGGGAGCAGATCTTACTTTCTTGACAGCAGAACATCAAAGTCTTTCAGAAAGCTTGAGGCAAAACCCAATACTTACCATTCGGATCACAGCCATTGACGAGGAAGCTTTTTATTCCTTAAGGTACTTCCGTAGAATGCAGAATTCGCACTATCCATATCCTTTCGTGTCTGTTTTTCTTTTGTATGTGTGTATGATGTTTTTTCCTTATGGTCTGTATTGATGTGTACCATGCTTTATAAACGGAATAATGGTGACTGCTAATGTCGTTCTATAGCCTTGTCATTCTGCTTGTCAGTGGGTAATCAAACATTTGATTCCCTGAAGTAACTAATGAAGGATGATAGGTAGGTAAAGCCTGTCTGTGGGACAATTTGACATCTTAGATACCTAAGGTCATGCCTTGATAAGTTGCGGCTAATGTTATGGGAAGTTAATATAGTGCAATTTTTAGTAACTTGCCCATAATATCTGTTTCCTTACTTATGGGTTGTGTATTTCTAGAAACACATAGGGCCCGATTTATCAAAGCTTTCACTCTAAAATTCTTTAAAAAGTTACAAAACTCAGGAGATGCACCTAATATTTGTGACTTGTTAACATTCTAGTTTCTCCCAGCTTTGAAAAAATGCGTAGAGCTGGTCGGGATGTGGGTGACGTGGGCGTAGGATGGCTCAGCTCAATTAACTAATGATGAGTTATGGTATTCTGTAAACCAGTACCTGACTGGACGTAGAGCTCTGGTGTAGTAAACAGGGGTAAATCATGAGGCACGCTATCCGTAGGATTTGTCATAAATATATGATTGCTAGGGGCCCAACCACAGGACCCACCACCATTTTATAATAACCTCAGTTTTATGTCTGTGGAGCAATAGTATGTGCAACCACTGCTTCATTCATTGTTTATTGAAGTGATGGTTACATATGCTCACTCCAGTGCCATTCACTTGGGGGACTTTGGACCCTCACTTTTCTGGATTGGTGTGAATTTCAGTCATTAGACCCACAGATATTATACTTTTATCATCTGTTTTGTGGATACTTGATAATTAGGAGTGGGCAAACTGTTCGTAATCGTGACCGAGGTTGCTGGGGTAAAGTAAGGCAATAGTTAATTCCATACTTACCGGGTCTACGCTTTCGCTTCCTGGTGTAACTTGTCACTGCGTCAATTCTCTTTTGTGTTTTTTCATTGAAGACAAATTAAATAAAGTTAATAATACCAAAGAATTTGTGATTGCAATCATTTTCAGGAAGAAACTGAGTATTATCTGACAGAATTGCAGGGGTGTCAATACTTTTGGCCAACACAGTATAGGTGTGTTGGGAGAGATTCAGTATAGCTTGCATTTTATTAATTGAAATCCCTGTGTTTGTATACATGAGTCCAGTGGTGATTCTCGGTTATCTCTATGCACAGTCATACAATGAAGACTTGAAATAATTGAATAGGGCCACCCAGTCGACTCTCATGGGGACGTCGCACATGTCAATAACGCTTGCAATATCGCTGCTACACATGACGTTGCAGCGATATTGACGTGTGTGACAGGGCGCACCAACCAGAAATAAATCGCTGGTTGATGGTCGCCAGGTTTTACAACCTGCTTTAAAACCTGGTGATGGTCGCCCAGTGGACATGCAGCATCGCTGCGTGTGACACCGGGAGACGAGCAAGAAGCCAGCTCCCAGCGCCTCTCAGCAAGCGCTGGGAGCTGGTATCCATGGTAAACAGCGGGTAACTAAGCGCCGCACTGATCGCTGGTGAGTCTGCCTGTGTGACAGCTCACCTTCAATGTCGCCAGAGATCTTGATGTGTGTGATGTCCCCATTAAGCATATTAACACCAGAGATTTCAAGAACTAAGATGTAAAGGTACCGTCACACGCCACAATCTCGCCAGGCGATGTGTGGCGATATGACGTGTGCGCTCACGTTTTTTGTGCCTGCCTCAGATCGCCGATGGCGGTGTCACACGCCGCAATATCGCCCTGAAGCTAAGGCGATGTGTCGCCCTGGAAATCGCCTCACCTACAACGAAAGCAATTTTGCCTCATTCCATCGCTGCGTCACTTGCCGCAATTGCAAAGGCATTGTGGGCGTACATGTTCAGCGCGGCGAGGACATAGGCGTGCCACAGTGGTTTACACCGTGCCCCATACACGCTCTATGGACAACACAACTGCGTTACAAATGGTCAGCCTGCTCTGGATGGCTGGCTAATACATGACGCAATTGTCTATCGGAGTTTGTCACAAATACATGCTCATGTCGTCAATTGTGGTTCCTGCAACACACACACTGGCCCATGGCACGCATCTACGATGTGTAGCCCAACATTTGAGCTGTCATGTATGGCACTATACTCCACACAGCGAAACTGAATACATGCGGACAACATAGCTTGCGCTATTCAATAGTGCGCGTAATTGCACTGAGTTTGCGGACGGTTGTGTAGCAGAAGATGTGTGTGGTGCAGAACGGACAGCTCTTCAAATATGGCGCGGTGTCAACTGACAGGCAATGGGAACACAGTAGCCCACACCAATCATCTCAGAAGGCGCGCGGACTACAGCATGCTGAGGCACGCCTACAGGAAATCACAGAAATCGCTCTTTCCATCACTATTGCCCGATCACACGCCAAAACACGAAAAAATATGCCTTGGCAGTATTGCCTGATTGCTGAGCACTATTCAGCAATTAGGCGATGGGCGATTTATCGCCACAAAGTCGCCCAATCACACGCCGCCACCGTGAGGCAATTTCACAGCGATTTCACCGGGGCGACACATCGCCTTTCAGATCGACAGGCGTTATTGCGGCGTGTGACGGTACCTTTAGGTTTACTGAAATCTTTCACATAAAAAATGTATCTATCAATCTGATCAGCTCCGTATGATTTATAACATCCTGGCTGTAGATCAGGTATAATTTTTAACATGATGTGTTCCCTATAAAACATTAGTACTTAGATTAACTTCGCTGGAAGTCTCTAGGGGGGTATAAAAGAGAAAAAGTCCCGGCGCAACTCTAAGTGCAGTAATTAAAATTCAACATAAAGATGTTATACTTTGGTATTGCTCACCTCTTAGGTGTCTTGGTTATATTGCATATAAGATCTCCTTTGGTGTGCAGCTCTCCCACTCCGGATGGATCAGATTTAGGAAACCTGGTTCGTCACATATAGTAATAAGTATACCGGTCTATTGGTACAGCGCTTCCACAGGAGACCCGGAGTTCAAATAGATTTTCCTTTATTCTTAAAATGTATATTACAGTGGGCAGTACAACGCGTTTCGACCCTTTTAATGGGTCTTCCTCAGGTACAGTTATATAATTTCATAACACTTACATGTGTCTCCTTATATAGCTCATGCAGTGTCTGAGTTCAAATGAGTGAGGGTTATCTCATTAGCTGATTGCTTTCAAGTGTGTGCATATCTATGCCATTAAAAGGGTCGAAACGCGTTGTACTGCCCACTGTAATATACATTTTAAGAATAAAGGAAAATCTATTTGAACTCCGGGTCTCCTGTGGAAGCGCTGTACCAATAGACCGGTATACTTATTACCCTATAAAACATTGCCATTCACTGACTACAAGCAGAGGGCTTGAGGGATTGTAGCAAAAGCTATATTACAGCATTGCATTTCTCTTTCTTATGGCAGAGACACACTTATTCGAGGTGCATGCGAGTGTCTTGCATGCATCTAGCATGAGTCACCCAGCCTGACCATCGGCTGTGAATGGGAGCGTGGAGCTGATTGTGTTTCTATGGAGCTCCCGTCCACAGAGACAGTGGTCTGGCCTGGTGATTCATGTCAGATGCATGCAAAATACTCACATGCATCTTCCATAGTGTGTCTCTGCCGTAATGCTGCTTTCACACCGCCGTGTGTCACAGTCCAAGTACGATTCGTGATGCCCAGACTGTCCACCTGAGGAAGACGACACACCGTCGTTGAATCATGTTGTGGTTGTCAAATAAATCCTTTTAATCTTAGAGAACTGTACCCCATTTGTGCTCCAGCGCTCCTATAAGGACAACACATATTACACTGAATTGATTCCCACTTGCTGTGGGTTGTATTGGAGCTGCGGAGCCGATCGGTAATTTGATTACAGGAGCCAGCAGGAAGTGAAGGACCTGCCGTGACTCCACAGTCACATGACCGCTTCACTACGTGATTGAGGTGTTGCGGGAGCGGATCCGGACTGTGAAACAGAGCAGAGCTGGAGAGCGTATACTCTGGTAGTGCAGAGACAGCACAACCAGATTTGGTGAGAGTCCATCTATATACCCCACCCTAGTGTTTCTGCAAAATATCCATCAGGTTTTTCCCAGGGAGCGCTTGCTCTGCTTTCTCTTTTTCTATCACAGGACACCTGACCCAAACTTCTCAGCCTCATTGATAGTCCGTGCAATATAGTCCCAATAACCATGGATGCTTGTGGCATGGTACAATGATTGTGCATTACTTACTGAACACTGGAAGTAAAAAAAACTGATGGAAATTATAGCTTGGGCATGACAATGAAAAATAGCATTGACTTCTGGACTTTTAAACTCTAAACATCGTGTAGGGTTCTCCTAATCAGTAGGTTCAGGGTCCATGTGGTAGAATCAAACATTTCTCACCTATCCATAGGCAAATACATCAAATAAAGTAATATTCTGTATTGTTCTGCTCACTCTAGAATATATCACATTGAAGGTAACCTGACAGCTGATTTATGCAGCCCAAAGCATGAGTAGAAATAAGATTCTGCTCTATTATTTCAGCCAGGTATGTTTTACTTGAAACTCCATGGCATTTCAGAAAAAAATATACATTAAAATGACATCTGGGGACCATACAGCTTGGGTGACTCGTCCAAGAGGCCATCATTGACTTCCCTTCAACCCTCTCCCCTTTAGTAACGAGCATCTAGACACACATGTAGGGTGAGACTTTTCATTCAAGGCGCATGGGATGAAGAGAAGCCACCAGGGACTGGCCTATTTGACTAGTCAACTAGGTAGCATATTTGCCGGCCAGCTGTTGAATATGTGTATTCTCTTAGACAACGCTGAATTAACAGCTGCACATGGTTTGGCCAGCACGAGTCTGCTGTTAGGTTACCGTTAAGGGAAAGAAATAGACTATTTTCTAAACCTATTGAGATTCATTATTTACTTTTAAGCAAATTGGACTTCCATTATCCAGAAGAGTATGTTTATCCTTCCACTCCCCAATAATAATAAAATAGTTGGAGCGCACATAGAGTGATATCCTCTTAGTTTAGCCGCCAGGTGTCCCCGTTCTAGGGAAAGACTCACCTGGTCAGGTTGTATGAGTCACAACCAACTTTGACAGCTCTCTCCTGAGGTCCCAACAGTGTCCAGCCAGGGGAAGATAAGATGAACAAACAGAAAGTGCTGAGTTGAAAAGAATCACCGCGCTGACCTCAAATGATGACAAACAGAGTATTGGTGTATACTCTGAATATTTAACCACTTGCCTACGCGTTTTGTTGTGTAAATACAACTTCATCAGGGCATCAACACCATTACTCTGTTTGTCATCATTTGAGGTCAGTGCAGTGATTCTTTTCAACTCAGCGCTTTCTGTTTGTTCATCTTAACTCCCCAATAATATACATTCTACTCATATGGGTTTATGATACTTAGCACTCACGGTCAGTAGAACGTTTTTGGGCACTAACACTCGTTGTACCGCTACTGGAAATGCAGCTCCAATGGGACAAGCACCACTGATCAGATAGATGGCTTCCCGCTGTGTTCACCTCTTCCTGGCTACCCAGGTGCAGACTTCCAGTTTAAAGTCACATGCAGAATATGGTCTGAAGAGGAGTAGCACTCACCGGTCAGTATAAAACACAGCTTTATTTACCAAAGATTTCCAGGCTTTACATCAGGGGGCTTGGTGAGGACGGTGGGGTCTCTTTAAAACGACTGACATTTCACGCTACTACACAGCGCTTTCACGGGTTCAGACAAACACAGTGCAGGACCAATTGACTTCTTTTTTATCAGCCTGCATACATCATCATCCATAATTAACCAACACATGTAGGAATTCAAAAATACACATAAAACTGTAACAGAAACCTGTTAGTGCCTAAATACATCATATAGTAGTGACAGACCTACCACCTAAAGTTAAAAACAATTATAAAAACACTGACAAATCATTTTTGTCATTAAAATCTGCAGGTCTCTGCACTCTGACCCTTATGATCTAGTTTGCTTCTTTTTGCAGTAATAATTTGTGGGTGCTTCCACCCTGAGAAGAAATAAAGTGATCCAGCGCTGCAGAAGGGCTTCAAATTCCAAATGTATTGCATAAAAACATCTTCACATGAGGACAACCAGTAGACAAACCGACATGTTTCGACACAAAGGGTCTTGGCGATCTCGCTAACAATCTCGTTATGTGTGACACCTAGCAGCGATCAGGCCCCTGCTGTGAGGTTGCTGATTGTTACAAAGTGCTCTGGGTCATTTTTTGGTCGTTGCACTCCCTCTGGTCAGCACGCATCCCCGCATGTGAGAGACCAACGATCAGCGACCTCACAGGCTGATAACCATGGTAAATACCGGGTATCTAGGCAGCACATGCTGCCTAGATACCTGCTGTTTATCATAGTTACCAGTGTCCTCCCGCTTCCAGCGATGTGGAGGTGGCTCCCTGGTCGCTGAGGAGAACTGTCTGTTTGACAGCTCCCCAGCGACCAGGTAACGACGCACCAACGATCCCTATAGAATCATTATCTTTGTTGGGATCGCTGTTGTGTTGTTGTGTGTGACGGGAGCTTTAGTCTTGGTTTAAAGGTGGAACCAAAAGGAAGTGTTAAAAACACTCCCATTAATTTGATTATGGAGTACAGATGTTAGAATCTAGAAACCACTGAATGAGAACAAGTACAGAAGTGATATACAAACAGAATATATACAATAATAAAATTAAAAACATAAAAAAAATTACAGAATTTTTATTTTTTTTTCTACAAAAAGAAGAAAATTTACACAGATAAATTGTAGAACCATCTGGGAGATGTAAATTCAATACGTAATAATTAGATCTTGCCTGGTGTTCAAGCCTAAGGGTATCTGTAAAAATCCAATAGCGTTCTCAATTAAAAAGCTTACATTTTTATTACCTCCTCTAAAAGGGTTAAATATCTTCTCTATACCAGAATAAATCATTGATGATGTATCCCCCCCTGTGACAAGAGGAAAAATTTAATGAGGTAGCAGAGGTGCCTACAGCAGTGGAATTGGTAGAATCAGAGATATGCCTATTGCCTACAAATACGTCTTTTCAGTTGTCCAGTCATGCACCCGACATATTGCACCTTACATGCGGTGCAAGTAATGAGTTCTTAAAAAATCCACCGCCATCAAAATGAAGTCCTGTGGGGGGAGAATAAGCACTATATTTCTCCAAAGCATAATTCAGGCACCTCATCGCAACACGGTAGGGACTGGAAGGGTAAAGCGGACCCTCTTCTAATTATTCTGACACTGGTTTGAATCTCCTACTCACTCTGATGTTCCACTATTTGAGGAATTAAAAGCACTTGCAGCATTGAATGAGTTAAATTCTTTGGGGTCTGATGTTGAAAATACTGTCAGATTAGAAATGAGAAATTCTGACTTTTATCCCATTATATCGAGACCAGATATCCTGCATGATTTCCAGGATCTTGTTGAAAAGGAGCTTATTGCTCTCGATTTGAATTGTGGTGGCTGTCAGGATAATCTTACATTAACTGAGAGGGCAGTTTTAATGGAGGTGCAAGAAAATAGGGACTTGGTGGTGAGAATGGCAGATAAGGGGGGTTCAGAATTCGTGCTCAGTGAAGGTTTGTACCATAAAATTGTCATGGAAGATCTTAACGAAGATGTGTTTGTGAAACTCCCTAATGATCTTAGTAGAACTTACCAACGGGAGTTGTCACTCCTTTTGGATGAGGGTGTGTGGCACCCCAAGGGTTAAAGTGCCACAGAAACATCAACACAGGTTTAATCCCCACACAACACTACACTAGAAAGTGGGAGGAGTTTAGGTGGCACCTGCACTAATGGGAGGAGCTAAGTTGTTTACCACAGAGCAAGAGTGACAGTTCAGTTTAGTGGAGTCTGGAGCAGGAGCAGAGTCAAGTAGAAGTGGAGGTCCTGAGGTCTGAGGAGAGGAGACAGAGGAACAGAGGAACATACCCGGGATAAAGATTTACCCCAAAAACTTGACCCCGGGGAGGCGCTTAAGACGGATACCGGATCCGAGGCTGTGCCTGAGACAGACAGGACAGTAAACACCGGCATAGTGAAGGTCCACCATCTTCACAGCACCATAGCAAAGCAACACGTAGGGGTCAGTGACACAGAGGACTCAAGTTGCCCAGCAGATTGGTACCCGTGAGCAGAGACAGGGCCAGCAGTACAGCTACAAGCAGCAGCAGGGCCACACACAGCGCTTAAGTAGGTAGCCAAGGACCCGGTCAGGGTGGGAGCAACCTGGTACAGACTCCGTGGACAATATTGTGATATACCATCTGCAAGTAAAGACTTGGAAAACAACAGAAACCGTGAGTGTGTGTGATCCTTATACTGAAGACCACTTGCCCTCATATACTGCGATTACCTCTACTCTCATCATCTCTACTGCTACCCCTACTCTCCTGCAGCATCAATAACTATCCTCACAGACTTTAACTACTACTACCACTGCCCCGGGGAACCCAGTTCTGCCCACAGGAACTATTCTATCCAAGCTGCTATCCCATCATCCCCGGAGGTTCTGCAGCAGCGGCGGCCCCATTACTGGCCGCATATAGTGGGTGGCGTCACGAGTGACAAATCCCCTGTAAATAACCCCCCCCATTTTATTGTGCGGGCCCGGGACACGGTCCGGACCAGGACCGCCGTGACATCCCCCAGCAGTACACGGTCCGGCACCGAGTACCCCGTCCCCGTGGGCTCCACAGGTGTACATGTGGTAGTTTTAAGTAAAAAATTATCAGAGTACATTCTGGTAGAACATCCCATTATACCCATATACCACTCTTTCCCAAAGATTAATAAAAATGTTCTTCGACCTCCGTACCGCCCATAGTAGCAGGCATTGGATATTTGGGGGAGAGATTGGGAGCTTGGGTGGACAAGCAGTTAAATCCTTCGGTTTGTAGCTTACCTGGATTCCTCAAAGACAGCAAAACAGTGGTAAATTCTTTGGCGGATTTTAAATTGGACGCTGATGGTTAAGCTGTGATGTTACAGTTCTTTACCCTTCCAGTCCCTACCGTGTTGATTTTTCTTGGATATCACTCTGACTGGCAGTGTAACTACTAGGTCAGTTATGGTGAGTCTGTATAGGAAACCCATTGCTACTAATTCCATACTCAATGCTGAGTCTTGTCACCAGAAGAATTTGATAAAAAACATTCATGTTGGGGAACTTATACGTATCAAACGTAATTATACCAACTCAGTGGAGTATCTACATGAGTCTCACAAAGTAAAAGAGACTCCAGATTCGTGGATATACCAGTGGAATTTTGGAACAGGCAGATCGCACTGTGGAAGGTATTAATAGAAAAGATCTATTGAAAGATTCTGATAAGAAAATCCACAATGACAATGGGGTAATTACCTTTTCCACTAACTATAGCCAGCAATACAACATCATCGTAGGGATCATTAAGAAGTATATCCCGATCCTGAATCGCGACCCGCAGCTGGCCCACATTGTTAAGGATAATCCAATATGCTTTTAGCTAAGAAGACTTCCACTTTAGGTTCTATTCTTTCTCCTAGTCTTTTCCAGACTACCCCTGTCAGTGACAACAGTACGTGGCTGAGTCTTAAAAGTGCAGCCATGTATATGGGTACCTTTACACGCCGCGACGGCAGGCTGGATACATCGCGCTACAGGCTACAAATGTAGCTTGTAGCGTCCATATCGCCTGTAGTAGCGGCGTCTGAAGAGGCGACGCTACAGCCGGCAACAGATACATCTGTTTATGGTCTCTGCTCATAAACTTAAGGCAACATCGCCGATTGTAGCGAGCTGTATCGGCGTGTAAAGAAGCAACGGAAGGCAACTCTGGACACCCGGCGATGTGGCTGCCATGTATCTAAGGCGTGACACAGTCGCCATGTTACCGCGCCCCATCTGCGATCATTGGAGGTCGCTCCTGCTTTATGATTGGTAGTCGCAGCATAGGGCGGGATATTTAAGGAGCTGACCAGTCACACTACACAATTACTCGAGCGTGCTGTATTTCTCAGCCTCCTGCGATGCCTGGCCAATCCTGATGATATTGCGCTGTCCTATCATCGTACGGACGGCTCGTAATCCAAGATTGTTGCACGCCTATGTGCTATCCCTGCTGCACCGGGTCCGCCCATAGTAGCTTGTTGGAGCGGTGTGTAAACATGGTACGCTACGCTACAGCTGGCTACTTGAGACACCCGGCGATGTAGCTAGCTATAGATGTAGCGTGGCGTAGCGCACCTTATGGCGGCGTGTAAAGAGAGTGCGTTGACCGTTTGTAGCCGTTCGGGCGTGCTCGTGCACGTGAAGTAGCGCGATGTATCCAGCCTGCCGTCGCGGCGTGTAAAGGTACCCTATAAGACAGACAGCTTTGTATCCCGGACAGTGGATGCAGAAATCCTATTAAATTGTTTTTGAACTGCATGTGTAGTTTATGTGATCGAATGCACCGCTTGTAAGCTGCAATATGTTGGTTGCACGACTGGACAACTGAAAAGACGTATTTGTAGGCATATCTCTGATTCTACCAATTCCACTGCTGTAGGCACCTCTACTGTCTCACAACATTTTTCCTCTTGTCACGGAGAGGATACATCATCATTGATTTTTTTTCTGTTATAGAGAAGATATTTAACACTTTTAGAGGAAATAATAAAAAAAACATAAGCTTTTAAATCGAGAAAGCTATTTTATTTTTACTTTGGGGACTCAGATACCCCTAGGCTTGAACACCAGGCAAGATCTAATTATTCAGTATTGAATTTATATCTCCCAGATGGTTCTACAATTTATCCGTGTACACTTTCTGCTTTTTGTAGAAAAAAAAAAAGTTGTAATTTTTTTTTTATGTTTTTAGTTTTTTTTATTGTATATATTTTGTTTGTATATCACTTCTGTACTTGTTCTCATTCAGTGGTTTCTGGATTCTAAGGCTGGCTTCACACTACGTTTTTGTTCCTGTCCATTGGATCCTGTTTTTTGCAGGATCCAACAAACAGGAACGAACAGCACTGGATTGAAAACTCCAGATGTCATTTCTGTGTTCAGTCCGGTATCAGTACACGGAAAGAGCAGCAGGGAGCCGAGCCTGTGCTTTCAGCGCTGTGTAATATCTATATACACTGCTAAGGTGATATTAAATAAAAGGATGTTTAAAAATAAAAAATCATAAATTCTCACCTTCTGACGACTCCAGAGTGTCCCGCGCTGAATACATCTCCTGGCAGTTTGAGGATCTTGCATGATGTCACTGGGAGGGGCGGGGCAACCCGATCATATGACCGCATCAGCACTCTTTTAATCGCGCTGAGCGGTCATGTGATCGGGTTGCCCCACCCCTCCCAGTGACATCATGCAAGGTCCTCAAGCTGCTAGATGTATTCAGCGTCGCCGGAAAGGTGAGAATTTATGATTTTTTTTATTTTTATCCGTCCCTTTATTTAATATCACTTTAGCAGTGTATATAGATACACTGCTATAGTGATATTACACAGATTTACTATGGATACAGAGCAGCGCTCCTGTTCTGCGCATGCCCTGTATCCTGGAACCGGATCTGGGAAATGATTCTGTTGTTTCCGGGATCCGGTGCCATAGGCCCCCATGCTAAGTGTGTCGGACCAGAAATGCTGCAGGCATCGTGTTTGGGACCAGTGAAAAACAGGACAGAAACGAATCCTGCACCGGATTCACAAAACCGGATGGCCAAATAGTGCCAATCCGGCCCCATAGGGATGTATGGGGGGGGCAAAAATGATCCTGTTCTGTTTGTTTCAAAATCAAACAGAACAGGATCACAAAAAACGTAGTGTGAAGCCAGCCTAACATGTGCACTGCATAATCTAATTAATGAGAGTGTTTTTAACACTTCCTTTTTGTTCCACCTTTAAACCAGGACTTAAACCCTTTGTGTCGAAACATGTCGGTTTGTCTACTGGTTGCCCCGATGTGAAGCTGTTGATTTCCATGCAATAAATTTGGAATTTGGAGTACTTTTGCAATGCTGGATCACTGTATTTCTTCTAATTGTTCATAATAGTCCAGAACGAGGATTGGATCCCTGCGCAGTGTGTCTCTGTCCAGAGTGGTTTAATCTACAACACTTCGTTGAGCCATTATCCCCTTTTCTCCCCTCTTCCTAAATATTTTCCACCATGAGGGGTCATTCCCACTCTTTCTAAGCCCACAAAAGTGAGCACTTTATAATCACTGTTGTGCTCAGTTCTAATATGTTCTGTTAGTCTGGGTGAACCCACCCCAGACATACCGTAATACAATTACAATGTCCCCTGAAGTGTACATACAGGAACCTGATACCTACCACAAGGACAGAAAATACCATATAAAATACTTTTTGACTTGCAAGAAATTAACTCTCTAACATTGTGATAGACTGGACCTATTTTTACAGGATTATTTATAAGATGCTGGGTACAAAAATGACAATTACAGTACTACAATGATAGTTCCTGATGGGACTCGATCTCTGCAACCATGTTTTACCGGTTAAAGTTCTTTTTCTTAATGGTATATTTGATATGGGCCCAGCAGTAATAAACCCTTTTAACAATGGCTATCGATTAACCATGCCAAGACTCTATTAATTAACCGTTATTCCGGATGTTTATTTTTACATTATATTTTCATGTGAATAATAAAAAAATTCTTATAAAAATTAAATAAAAAATTATTTTAATAAATACTTATAAAAATATTAAAACCAAAATTCAGATATTCCTCGATTATTATCACGCTAACGATTTATTCTTGTACTAGGGATGTATACTTTCTTTGATGGCCTTGAGGCTCCCCTGGGATGTCTGTGGAGTCCTAAAAATATACAGTATATTAGTATTTATATATAGATCTCAGATTATTTATTAAAATAAATTTTTATTTAATTTTTATAAGAATTTTTTTATTATTCACATGAAAATCTAATGTTTAAATAAACATCCGGAATAACGGTTAATTAATAGAGTCTTGGCATGGTTAATCGATAGCCATTGTTAAAAGGGTTTGTTGGTGCTGGGCCCATATCAAATATACTATTAAGACAATTTTAGGAGGGATGATGCACGGAAGTCCCCCCAAGGCTTACTAGCAGCTACAACATTCATTAGAATCGACTGAACCTAATCCAATTGGAAAGGTAGAGTCTCCCTTTAAATTAACTTGCTCCAGTGTATATACAATAATCTTTTAAAGTTCTTTTTATGACTACCATGTCCCCAATGTTCTTACACCTCATACAGTGCCTTGTGAAAGTATTCAGCCCCCTTGAACTTTTCAACCTTTTGCCACATTTCAGGCTTCTAACATAAAGATATAAATTCTAATTTTTTTGTGAAGAATCAACAAGTGGGACACAGTCATGAAGTGGAACGAAATTTATTGGATATTTTAAACTTTAACAGATAAAAAACTGAAAAGTGGGGTATGCAATATTATTTAGCCCCCTTGAATTAATACTTTGTAGTATGAGATTCAATGGCTAGCACACGATAGGTGTGGGGGTATGGTGCTAGTGAAGGAGGCTCGTATGTCCCATATAAATGTCTATTAGAATCACTGCACACATACACTTAAGGAGTTTTTTGCTTGTTAGTGAAATTTATTGAAACAAGTGCTCTTATAGTGATTGCGACAGAATGATGTTTCGGTCATTCAAGACCTTGATCACATAAGTCGCCTTGAGCTATGTTGTGGTTCATGAAGGATGTGGTCCTTATGGTCAGTATAGGAACAGCGGGTATGCCCTTAGTGGTTCTGAACTGAGGGCTGTCCTGTACAAGATAATGGTCACTTATGCCTTTAGGTTAGCCAGGGTCAGAGCGGTCGCTCTATGTGGGGTGGTGGCACGGCGGTGGAGTGTGTTCACACTCAGTTGTAGCAAGGAGGAGTGACCTTATGTGATCAAGGTCTTGAATGACCAAAACGTCATTCTGTCGCAATCACTATAAGGGCCCTTACACATGAGCGTTTTTTCCAAATCGCGGCAGATGCGGTGAAAAAAACGCATCTGCCGCGATTACCGCATACCGGCTGCACTTGCGGCACGGTTGCGGCGCGGTTGCGGTAAACGCCATACAAGGTATAGGCGGACTTGTGGCAGGTGCGGCAAGTGCGGTTTTGGCACTTGCGGCAGGTGCGGCCGCGAAAAGAACCGCGGCTGACAGTATTTGTTTTCGCGGCCGCACCTGCCGCAAGTGGCAAAACCGCACTTGCCGCACCTGCCGCAAGTCCGCCTATACCTTGTATGGCGTTTACCGCAACCGTGCCGCAACTGCAGCCGGTATGCGGTAATCGCGGCAGATGCGTTTTTTTCACCGCATCTGCCGCGATTTGAAAAAAACGCTCATGTGAAAGGGCCCTAAGAGCACTTGTTTCAATAAATTTCACTAACAAGCAAAAATCTCCTTAAGTGTATGTGTGCAGTGATTCTAATAGACATTTAATACTTTGTACCGGTACCTTTTGCTGCGATTACAGCTGCAAGTCGCTTGGAGTATGTCTATCAATTTTGCACATCGAGAGACTGAAATTCTTGCCCATTCTTCCTTGCAAAACAGCTCAAGCTCAGTGAGGTTGGATGGAGAGCGTTTGTGAATAGCAGTTTTCAGCTCTTTCCACAGATTCTCAATTGGATTCAGGTCTGGACTTTGACTTGGCCATTCTAACACCTGGATATGTTTATTTTTGAACCATTCCATTGTAGATTTTGCTTTATGTTTGGGATCATTGTCTTGTTGGAAGATAAATCTCCGTCCCAGTCTCGGGTCTTTTGCAGATTCCAACAGGTTTTCTTCCAGAATGGTCCTGTATTTGGCTCCATCCATCTTCCCATCAATTTTAACCATCTTCACTGTCCCTGCTGAAGAAAAGAAGGCCCAAACCATGATGCCTCCACCACCATGTTTGACAGTGGGGATGGTGTTTTGAGGGTGATGAGCTGTGTTACTTTTACGCCAAACATATCGTTTTGCATTGTGGCCAAAAAGTTCGATTTTGTTTTCATCTGACCAGAGCACCTTATTCCACATGTTTGGTGTGTCTCCCAGGTGGCTTGTGGCAAACTTCAAACGAGACATTTTATGGATATCTTTGAGAAATGGCTTTCTTCTTGCCACTTTTCCATAAAGGCCAGATTTGTGAAGTGTACGACTGATTGTTGTCCTATGGACAGACTCTCCCACCTCAGCTGTAGATCTCTGCAATTCATCCAGAGTGATCATGGCCTTTTGGCTGCATCTCTGATCAGTCTTCTCCTTGTTTGAGATGAAAGTTTAGAGGGACGGCCAGGTCTTGGTAGATTTGCAGTGGTCTTCCATTTCAATATGATCGCTTGCACAGTGCTCCTTGAGATGTTTAAAACTTGGGAAATCTTTTTGTATCCAAATCCGGCTTTAAACTTTGCCACAACAGTATCTCGGACCTGCCTGATGTGTTCCTTGCTCTTCTTGATGCTCTCTGCACTTGAAACAGAACCCTGAGACTATCACAGAGCAGGTGCATTTATACGGAGACTTGATTACACACAGGTGGATTCTATTTATCTTTACGGGGCCCTTTACACGCCGCTATTGGCGGGTGGATACAACCAGCTACACGCTACAAATGTAGCTTGTAGCTGCAAAATACCCCGTAGTAGCGGCGTGTAAAGACGGTAGGAGGCACCCGGCAACAGATACATCTGTTTCCGAGCACTGCCCGGAAACAGGTGGCTACACAGGCGATTGTAGCGAGCTGTATCGGCGTGTAAAGAAGCAACAGACGGGATGTGTCGACACCAGGCAATGTACCTGGTATGTAGCTGGGGCATGACACAGGCTCTGGGATACCGCCCCCCTTCAGCGATCATTGGTGGAAGCTCCTGCGTTACGATTGGTAGTCGCTGCATAGGGAGGCATATTTAAGGAGCTGACCAGTCACACTACACAATTGCTCGAGCGTCATGTATTAAACAGCCTCCTGCGATGCCTGCCCAATCATGATGTTATTGCTTTGTCCTATCAGCGTACGGACGTCTCGTAATCCACAATTGTGGCACGCCTATGTGTTGTCCCTGCTGCACCAGGTCCGCCCATATTAGCTGGTTGTAGCGGTGTGTAAATGAGGTAAGATGAGCTACAGAAGGTGACTTGAGGCACCCGGCGGTGTATCCAGAGATAGATGTCACATAGCGTAGCGTACCTTGTGGCGGCGTGTAAAGATGGTGCGTTTACTGTTTGTAACCGTTTGTGCGTGCTCGTGCACGTGAAGTAGCTGGTTGTATCCATCCTCCAGTAGCGGCGTGTAAAGGTACCCTACCAGTCATTTAGGATAACATTGGATCATTCAGAGATCCTCACTGAACTTCTGGAGTGAGTTTGCTGCGCTGAAAGTAAAGGGGCCGAATAATATTGCACGCCCCACTTTTCAGTTTTTTATTTGTTAAAAAAGTTTAAAATACCCAAAAAATTTCGTTCCACTTCACGATTGTGTCCCACTTGTTATTGATTATTCACAAAATATTAGAATTTATATCTTTACGTTTGAAGCCTGAAATGTGTCAAAGGGTTGTAAAGTTCAAAGGGGCCAAATACTTTCACAATGCACTGTATGTGTAACCAATGGTTTACGTAAAGCTACCTCCCTCAAATGTCTATCTCTCTCAATCAAATACCAGTTTTTATTAATGGCAGTAGGGATTGCCTTATCCATTGAGCCAAATTTGAAATTAAAGATAAATCTTTATTCCCGTTTATCTGTATCTTTCCTCTTCTTCCACCCCTCCATCCACATGGTATTCACTTTCTGATGCACCTCATTAATCATCTTATCAGGGTAACCCCTAAGTGTCCGGCGACTTTTCAACTCGTTTACTTGTTTTTCATAATGTTCTTCTTTATTATTTATCCTTCTTAACCGTAATATTTGATAGTAAGGTAGGGATTTTTTTAAATGATACAAGTGGTTACTTTTGTAGTGCAAAAGTGAATTTGTGGCAGTTGCCTTCCTAAAATTCTCTGTGAATAATTTACCCTAACAAACCAAAACGCTCACATCTAGGAATTCAAGTACATTCCCACTAGCACATAAGTAAACCTCATATTCATTTGATTCACATCATTTAGGTACTTTACAAAAGCTCTAAAATTGTCATCTGAGTCGTCCACATAACGATTGAAAGTTTTTGTTTTTTAGAAAAGGATTCATCTGGGAATATATATATTTATTCTCAAATGCCCCCAAAAAGACATTAGCGATGGCACATGCTACCGGGGTCCCGATGGCTGTACCATCATACTGGATATACCGACAGTCCATGAAATAAAGTCTATTAACTGATTTGCTTTATTAGTGGCCCTCAATACCTCCTGTACCACGTAAACTGCTAGGCCTTGTGGGATCCATGTATAAAGGCTTTCCATATCTATAGACGCTAACTGAAAGCCCTCTTGTCATTCTATCTCATTCAAGACCCTCAAAAACTCATCTGTATCTTTTATGCAAGATGGAGTCTCATACATTACTGGCTTCAACTGCCAGTCCAAAAATTGTGACAGGGGTTCCATTAACGAACACACCCCTGACATGATTGGTCTTCCTGGTGGCGCTACCATAGACTTATGCACTTCTGGTAAAATAGTACCAATGAGGTTTATTTGGAAATTCTGGAAGTAATTTTCTTCTTTATTTGATAGAACACCTAGGTCTACTGATTGTTTTTTAACAGCGTTCACAGTTTCTCTTTAAACCTCTTTGTGGGGTTACAGATGGCTGTAGTTACACTAGTGTGACTTACGCGAGCCTCACATTGCAGCACCCGGAACAGCCGTGTGGTCAGCTGCGTGTATTTATATGTTGGGAGAGTGGCCGGCCGTGCCGGGTGATTCGATCCAAGTGTAACTCCAGCTTCACGCAGTAAAATAAAAACGGCAATGGGTATTTACAAGCACTTTGGCATCGGAAACATTATTAATTTCATCAGAAATATGGCATTCACTGTGCACTGGCAGTGAGAATGGCGATGTCTGGAATGGCATCTCCTGCATTCACTTTCCAGTACTGTTTCCATTTATAGAAACTGGCAAATAATATTGGCTCATTGTTTTCAGTGCACCTGCATAATTAATCTAATTACATCTCCAATTACTAGAGTTTAGAAGACTTCATGGCCAGACAAGGATATAAACAGACTTCACCACTAAATTATAATGCACAGTGCTGTCGGTGCTGACAGCCTAATACCGAAATAGTCAGGGAATCAATATTAACAGTAATGCATTATAGACAGATTCATTTTTTAGCTCTGCTTTAAATAATAGTTCCCAACATATATGAAGGCATGAACCTTGAACACATATCTTTTAGTAATGCTGTATAATAGATCATGACGTTTATGATTACATCATCGCTCCTATTATTTTCCAGTTTTCTTTTGTTGAAATGTGTAGAAGACTATATACATAAATGTTGATTTTGGGTCTCTCGCCTCTTTAAAGGAATATTCACACTAACTTTTTTGACGTAGGCAAAAGCAATACATCTATAACTTGGCAAGCAAGGGATCATAACAGAATGTTTTTTATATGAATCCAACAGGAACAACATGTCTATTCTTTTTTTGTGACGTTAAAGGCATACAGAGGTACATTAGGTCCACATAACCTAGTATAGGCGGCGGATTAAGGGTTATACGTTACAAATGTTGGATTGAATGGAAAACAGTATATTCATAAATCTTTACAGTTTGTTTAGAATTTTTGAGTATTTGGGTTCTCGGTGTTATTTAATTTGGCAGAATCATCATATCAGTAGGGATCACTGTAGAATATCATTGTACTACAACAAGAACAGGAGATAAATAAAAAAATGTCAATCAATCACTGAGATATTTATTTTAATTCATACGATTTAAAGGTAATCTGTCAGCAGGATATTACCGCCCCAAACTATTTATGTGTGCATATAGCTCTTTTCAAATACAAGTCCTATAATACCTTTACATTTCCTGTCCAATGTCCTCCATTATTGAGAAATCAGCATTTGAATAATATTCAAATTGGGCTGTAGATCTGAAGATTTTCACTCCATTTCCCACCCAGCTCCACCTCTTCTTGTTTGACTTATGGCTCCATTGACTGAAGTCATACAGCTTAGGGATCGTCAATCACGAGGAGGGAATGAGGTAATGCTTATCGAAGGTGTGGTGAGGTAATAGAGCTGGAGTGACATAGGCTTCAGGTCTAAAGCCTCATTTGCATATGAATTCAAGCACTCATTATTAATAGAGGAACGGACTGGCTATGTAAAGGTATTGCTGAATTTGTCTTTGGAAAAGATACATGTACATTTGAATAACATGGAAGGTGAAATTCTGTTGACAGATTCCCTTTAAAGAAGAATAAGGCTAAGTTCACATATCACGCTTTTTTTTGTGCTTTTTTGCGCGAGCGCTTTTACCAGCATTTTTTACCCGTGCAAAAAAGCACAAAAAAAGAAGCAGTGCTGTTCAGACAGCACGCTTTTTTACGGGCCGAGGGAGGAGTGATGTCACAGAGGGGAGGAAGAATCCTGGTTCCTCCTCCCCTCTGTACCATGTGTGACCGCGCCCATTTGATTTTGCAGTGTATTAATATACACTACGTAATCAAAATTAAACAAAGCCAGAAGTATTAAAAATAATAAAGATTTCATACTTACCTCTCCGCCGGCTTGTTCGTGCTATCCCTAGCTGAGCAAAGGCCTTGTACTGATGGAAAAAGACCTGACGTTATGTCAGAGGGGGCGTTTCCGGTGCTGATTGGCCACTCGCAGACATGTGATGTGTGTCACATGACCGCGAGCAGCCAATCAGCGATGGGAATGCCCCCTCTGACTTCACGTCAGGTCTTTTTCCATCAGTACAAGGCCTTTGCTCAGCTAGGGATAGCACAAACAAGCCGGCGGAGAGGTAAGTATGAAATTTTTATTATTTTTAATACTTCTGGCTTTGTTTAATTTTGATTTCGTAGTGTATATTAATACACTGCAAAATCAAATGGGGGCGGTCACACATGGCACAGAGGGAAGAAGGAAGCAGGATTGTTCCTCCCCTCTGTGACATAACAGGGAGAAAACGCAGGAGCTGCTGCGTAAAGAATTGACATATCACTTCTTTACGCCGCTGCCTTTTCTCCCATAAAAGCGCTGCGTATTTTTACGCAGTGTCTGCACGGCAAAGTGAATTTCCCATTCACTTTGCTGGCAGACACAAGGCACATTGCGTATTTTTGTGCACGCTTTTCAAAAATATGCAATGTGTGAATGTAGCCACTTTTTTGATCTTGCCTTTCTGTTGTGGAGACATTAGCAATCAAAGCATTTTGCAAATAATTGTTTTTTTTATGTCTAAGTGGACATTACCAGAGTCTTTACTAGAGGGGACCTTGTACTATTTTCTCTTTCTGATGTTAACCAATCATTGGCAGACAGCAACATACTGAGAAAACAAAAAACATACCCCCACAATAGTACTGACAATCACTCTGCTCTTTTCACTGCAGAGTAATGAAGTGCTGAAGCACAGCAGAGCTAAGTGTGAGAGCCAGCTTTCAGCTCTCATTTCTAGGCCACGTGCACACGCTGAGTATTTGATGAGTTTTTTACCTCAGGATTTGTAGACAAAACCAGGAGTGGAGCAATCAGAGGAAAAGTCTAATAGAAACACCTGCACCACTTCTGTATTTAGTCATCCTCTCCTGGTTTTGGCTACAAATCCTGAGGTAAAAAACTCATCAAATACTCAGCGTGTGCACATGGCCTAATAGTCTCATTACAAACACTTCTAGTACCTCTCCTCCAGTAGTGCTGCCAGCTCTAGTTGTAAAGAGAGTCAACTTCTTCAGTATGGCCCTGTTCTCCAAACTGCCAGAAATGAGAGCTAAAAGCTGTCAGTTAATCACACTCAGGTCTGCTGTATTCCAGCCGATGTAATCACTGTCCAGTGAGGAGAGCAAACTGTTTGTTTAATTCTATTGTGTGGGTGTGTTCTTTTTCCAGTGTGTTACTGGCTGCTTATGATTGATTGGTCAGCATCTGAAAGAGGAAGTACAGGCACCCAGTAAAATCTCTCTGGTAACGCCCACAAATATTTTGATTGCTAATACCATATACACTTGAGGATAAAATGAGTTTGTCAGCACATTGTTTATGCTGAAAAATGCCCCCCCCTCACATCCCCCCCGTGACGTATACTCGAGTTAGTGTGGGGGGCCTTTGGAACGGTGACTGGAGGCTAGAGCAGCACTGAAACTGGCATTTAGAGTTGGGCAAGGGGAGACCACCCACTGCCTCTGCAGCCCCGTGTGATCATGTGTGGATATTCACTGCATCCCACACATCATCTTTGGCATGGGAAACAATGAATATCCCGCAAAGGATGATTGAACTCACCTCTCTATCGCTCCAAGCATCGCGACGTCCTCCTGTATTCTGCCGACATCTGATCATGTGAGCAACGCAGGATAGTGACTTCATTGCTGCGTGCACTGCTCACATGATCAGATGCCCGGGACAAGACAGGAGGATTGTGCGGTGCTCTGAGTGATGGGGAGGTGAGTTAAATCAATTTTTTTTGTGTGTTTGCAAGCATGGGGGGCCTAATACCAGGATTGGGGGCTATATACCATGATGGGGGTTATGTACTAGGATGGGGGGAAAATACCAGAACGGGAGTATCTACCAGGATGAGGTGTCATATACTAGGATGGGCCATGTACCTACCCTAGATGGGGTATGATATACCAGTATGGGTATGGCTATATACCATGATGAGTGCCATGTACCAGAATGGAGAGGCAAATACCATGATGGGGGGATATATACCATGATTGGGGCCATGTACCAGGAAGGGGGGATGATATACCAGTATGGTGAGCTATGTACCATGATGGGGGTCATGTACCAGAATGGAGGTGCATGTACCAGGATGGGGGGCTATGTATCAGGATGGGGGGCGATATACCAGGATGAGGGATATGTATCAGGCTGGTGGATGATATACCAGGCTGGAGGACTGCTGCATTCCCCACCCTAGTCTTTTACTCGAGTCAATAAGTTTTCCCAGCTTTTGGTGGTAAAATTAGGGGCTATGGCTTATATTCAGGTTGGCTTATACTCAAGTACATACAGTATCTCCACAACGGAATATTGGGAAAAACATCTATTACATTGTATGTCCAGTTCAACATCAAAACTTTGGTGAAAGCTCCACAAACTTGGCTAGGGTGACATGGTAATTTGACCAAGACACAGGTCGCATGTCCAAAGATTGTTGTATAGCTCTGCAACATGGCAGCATAGTGCAAGTCAACAGAGCCATATTGCAAGCTGAAAAGTACTGCAACCGTGGTAAGCAGTATCAAAAAAATCCAAATGTTTCCAACTTTTTGTGACTTACTTGTAATAGCATATTCTACTTACCATTCTCTCCAATTAACTGCTGTATGATGCAGTATAGCAGTGGCATACAGTGGCAACCTGTTTGACTGCCAAAGTGATCATGTAGCCTTCACTATGATGTGATATAGCAGCGACATACAGCAGAAACCTGTGTGACAGCCAAAGTGATCATATAGCCTACACTATGATGCGATATAGCAGCAGCATACGGTGGCAACCTGTGTGACAGCCAAAGTGATCATGTATACACACACTTACTGTATTTATTTTGAGACATACTGTAGAATGGAAAGCTTCAAATAAATCTGTGTTTCAGGGCCACTTGTGAAGGAAATAAATGGGACCTGGGTGTTCATTGGAATGATGACCTGAACATTTTTCGAGCAGTGCAAGGTAAGTGCTAATTAAATTTTCATGATCTAAAGGCAATTCCTCCACTAAAGGGGTATTTTCAAGTACTGCACTTAAAGAGGACCTGTCACCCCCCTCGTGCTTTTCAAACTGAAAGCACCACTGAATGCAGCGTGTCTGCTGCATTCAGGGAAGGGGTCTCCTATGTTTCTACCCCCCTGTAAACTGTAAAAACTACTTTAGAAAGTGTAGAGATAATGAGTCTGGAGGGCCTTTCTGATTATGGAGTCATCGCTGTTCACGGAAGTCCTCCCCACCCCCTGCCTCTGTTCCGCCTCCTTGCCTGCCTCGCAGAGCAAGGAATTGTTACAAGAGGTTTGCTTTGCCGGAGGCTGAAACGCCTCCTGCCCGTGTGAAATGCCTCCTACCCGTGACGTCACCGCCAGAGCCCGCTTTGCACAGATTATGCTGTATTCATATAGCGGGGCAGCCTCCGGTACAGACTTCACGGGCAGGAGGCGTTTCAGCCTCCGGCAAGGCAAACTGCTTGTGACAATTCCTCACTCTGCGAGGCAGGCAAGGAGGCGGAGAAGAGGCAGGGGGTGGGGAGGACCTCCGTGAACAGCAATGACTCCATAATCAGTAAGGCCCTCCAGACTCATCTCTACATTTTCTAAAGTATTGTTTTACAGTTTACAGGGTGGTTAGAAACATGGGAGACCCCTTCCCTGGATACAGCAGACACGCTGTATTCAATGGTGCTTTCAGTTTGGAAAGCACCAGGGGGTGACAGGTCCTTTTTAAACTGCTTTAATTAGATAGCATCAATACAAGTAGGCTACATTTACGCGTACCGTTTTTGCATCCGTTTTTTGGATGCATTTTTCTCAGTGCACTGCACAAAACGGATCACTCACATGAAATCCCAGTCAAGTCAATGGGTTTTCATTTTTTGACATTCAGACTGTGCACTTTTTACAAATGAGCATGTTAGTTTCTGTGGCGTTTTTCTTCTGCGGTTTTCCTTTAGGTGCCATTGTTAATGGAATTTTTATATTTGCTGTCATTTTTTGGCAGTGACAGTTTTTCTCTTTATTATTGTACAGCACATTTCCATGCAGCTTTGCCTCCATATCCTGGCCTATAGTGCGCAGTGGTAACATTCCAGGAGAGGGGTTAACTCTTAACATCCCAGTCTGCACTCTCCATTGATTTCTATACAACAGTTACAGTGTTGGCCAAAAGTATTGACACCCCTGCAATTCTGTCAGATAATACTCAGTTTCTTCCTGAAAATGATTGCAATCACAAATTCTTTGGTATTATTATCTTGATTTAATTTGTCTTCAATGAAAAAAACACAAAAAGAATGTCCTAAAGCGAAATTGGATATAATTCCACACCAAACATAAAAAAGTTGGTGGACAAAAGTATTGGCACTGTTAGAAAAATCATGTGATGCTTCTCTGTGTAATTAACAGCACCTGTAACTTACCTGTGGCACCTAACAGGTGTTGGCAATAACTAAATCACACTTGCAGCCCATTGACATGGATTAAAGTTGACTCAACCTCTGTCCTGTGTCCTTGTGTGTACCACACTGAGCATGGAGAAAAGAAAGAAGACCAAAGAACTGTCTGAGGACTTGAGAAACAAATTGTGAGGAAGCATGAGCAATCTCAAGGCTACAAGTCCATCTCCAAAGACCTGAATGTTCCTGTGTCTACCGTGCACAGTGTCATCAAGAAGTTTAAAGCCCATGGCACTGTGGCTAATCTCCCTATATGTGGACGGAAAAGAAAAACTGACAATAGATTTCAATGCAAGATTGTGCGGATGGTGGATAAAGAACCTTGACTAACATCCAAACAAGTTCAAGCTGCCCTGCAGTCCGAGGGTACAACAGTGTCAACCCGTACTATCCATCGGCGTCTGAATGAAAAGGGACTGTATGGTAGGAGACCCAGGAAGACCCCACTTCTTACACCGAAACATAAAAAAGCCAGGCTGGAGTTTGCCAAAACTTACCTGAAATGTTTTGGAAGAATGTTCTCTCTTTATGGGCAAAGGCATCAACATAGAGTTTACAGGAGATAAAAAGAGGCATTCAAAGAAAAGAACACGGTCCCTACAGTCAAACATGGCAGAGGTTCCCTGATGTTTTGGGGTTGCTTTGCTGCCTCTGGCACTGGACTGCTTGACCGTGTGTATGACATTATGACGTCTGAAGACTACCAACAAATTTTGCAGCATAATGTAGGGCCCAGTGTGAGAAAGCCAGGTCTCTCTCAGAGGTTATGGGTCTTCCAGCAGGACAATGACCCAAAACACACTTCAAAAAGCACTAGAAAATGGTTTGAGAGAAAGCACTGGAGACTTCTAAGGTGGCCAGCAATGAGTTCAGACCTGAATCCCATAGAACACCTGTGCAGAGATCTAAAAATGGCAGTTTGGAGAAGGCACCCTTCAAATATCAGGGACCTGGAGCAGTTTGCCAAAGAAGAATGGTCTAAAATTCCAGCAGAGCATTGTAAGAAACTCATTGATGGTTACCGGAAGCGGTTGATCGCAGTTATTTTGGCTAAAGGTTGTGCAACCAAGTATTAGGCTGAGGGTGCCAATACTTTTGTCCAGCCCATTTTTGGAGTTTTGTGTGAAATGATCAATGTTTTGCTTTTTGCTTCATTCTCTTTTGTGTTTTTTCATTGAAGACAAATTAAATGAAGATAATAATACCAAAGAATTTGTGATTGCAATCATTTTCAGGAAGAAACTGAGTATTATCTGACAGAATTGCAGGGGTGTCAATACTTTTGGCCAACACTGTATCTGCTCATCTCCCTTCCTATCCCTTTTTTTATATTAGCTCCTGACAGGACTCTCATTAGACCTGCAGAATCACAGTTCCCTGTCGCCCAGCAGCTTCCATAGCAGTTCTTCTACACATGGCACTCACTTAAGGCTGCCTTCACACTTGCAGATGGATCTGCAGCGTTTTGCAGATGCATCTGCAAGTGTGAGCATGCTGACCGCGGCCCCTATGTTTATAATAGGGCGCACGCGGTGTGAAAGCTCTCATTCACTCCTGTATGTGTACTGTCAGCAGGCGTATGCCTGCTTACAGATCACACTCTCCCGCCCGCAGCATGGACGCTACATCTCGCGTCCACAGTGCGGACGGGAGTGTGTGATCTGTCAGCAGGCATACGCCTGCTGACAGTACACATACAGGAGTGAATGAGAGCTTTCACACCGCGTGCGCCCTATTATAAACATAGGGGCCGCGGTCAGCATGCTCACACTTGCAGATGCATCTGCAAAACGCTGCAGATCCATCTGCAAGTGTGAAGCCAGCCTTACTGAGCCACATGTTCCTCTCAGTTTCTTATAAGATACAGTTATAAATCACCTGCCAGCAGCTTTTACAGTAGGTCTGCTTATCTTTGCTCCCTGCTATCACAGAATCCCTGTCCATACCAGGGTGCTTGTTGAAATGCCCTATTATCTATATCTTTAAATACAAGTATAACAGTGTAGGCTCCAGACCTAACCATTGATAGCTAAATGTGTTAGGCTGGCTTCACATTAGGGTTCGCTGCCGCTGCTTATTGCGACGGCGACCGAGAGCCGACCGCAAGCACCGCTCATCCCCATGTTTAACATGGGGACGCTACGGTGTATGCGGTCGGGTGCGGATGGCCGTGCTTTCCCATTGCTCTCCATGTGTGATTTGTATTCATGCAGAGGCTTGCGTACAAATCATACATTCGCGTCCGCACCGAATCTGCAACATGGGATGGGTGGTGCTTGCAGCGGCTCGCGTTCACCCGCCGCAATATGCAGTGGCGGCGGATGCTAATGTGAAGCCAGCCTTACAGCAGAACTTGTACTAAGCTTTATAGTTCTACAAATACTTTAATTCTATTGTTCACCAGAGCTGTCACTCGAGGATAAGCTCAAGCTGCTCACTGCTAGAACTAGAAAGTTAAAGAGACTGGAAAGTTGTGTTCCGATTTAGAGACAACTTGAGAATAACCCATTAAGGAAGCACTCCTGTCAAAGTCTTTATCCTCTTAATATGTTGCAATCATTCAATTAGACAGCACTGTGCACTTAAAATTGCTCATTTTGCCTTTCTACCAAGATAATTATTTTCTTAATTCATTGCTCTTTGTAGAATAAGGAAGTCACTTTTCCCTGCATGAATCATCCTCCTCTTAAACTCTTGACTCACCTCCTACCCCTTCTCCCTCTGCCATTGAGTTTTGTACTGATGACTCCTGCAGGGAAAAGAGAGTTGCTATTTCTATATGGAGCGTTGAAGGATTCAGCTAGTCTATTTTTAATTACATGAATTCATAGGCCTAATGGAAAAGAGAAAAATTAACTGGGTAGAAGGGCAAAATGAGCAATTATAAGTACAAAGTTCTATACAATATGATAATTGCAGTATATGAAGAGGATAATAACTTTGATGGGAAAGCTTCTTTAATTATTGTAGTTATTATTCTGTTTTATGGTTTGCTTCCACTTTATTACGTCATTGATATGTCCATGTTCTTTTGTGCAGTTTTATGGGTTTAATATAGAATTTAGAAAAATGTCTTTAGCGCCTGTGAATTATTTTACCTTTTATAGATGTAATGAAGGAGAAACTGAAGAAAAGAGGTGTTAGAACTTTAACTGGATTAGGGAAATTCTTCCGACAACTGCACAAAAGTGGATCTGGATGTTTTGGGAAAGCAGAATTCAAGCAGGCACTTCAGGCGTACCACTTGGAGCTATCTGAGAAGGTACATGTTATGTTCCCTATCACTGTGCACATAATGTACCAAATGGTATTGTCTTGTACAATACATTTATAGAATTTGGAGTTATGTGGCAATGTACATACTGTAGTTTCATTAAAATTAAAGCTTGAAATACAGTATAATACCAGAATCTACTATATAACCTCCTAATCGTGCCTGTCTGACGCCGAAATCGCGTGCTACCACTCATTGGTCACCGGCAGACGCAGCGGCCAATGAGCGTATGCAAAAGAGCCGCCTGGCGCGCAAATTCAAAATTCGCGCGGCTCTCCTCTAACTTCCCCGCTTTCCTCGTCCCCGGGATGTCGCGCCTGTGCTCCCCAGCTGTGTGTGCGGGGTTAGTGTCAGGGCCCGCCCTCACTCTCCTCCTCTCTGGTATGTTGCTCCTCTGCTCTCTGGATATGTGGGCGGGGTTAGTGTCAGGCCGCACCCCTGCTCTCCTCCTCCCCGGGATGTCGTCGTTCCTGTGCTCCCCGGCTGTCTGCCCTGATGATGCCGGCGATGGCGGTGCTCAGTGTCCCGGACTGTGCCACCTCCTGCTGCTGCTCTCCGTGGTGCTGCTCCCGGGCTGGGCGTACCTGTATGATGAGGATGACCCGCTGGGACGGCCAGGGGACGGAGAGGTGAGAGCCCTGTGTGTGTGTGTGTGTGTGTGTGTGTGTCTGTGTGTGTCTGTGTCTGGGTGTGTGTGTCTGGCTGTGAGTGTGAGTCTGTGTGTGTATGTGTGTGGGTCTGAGTCTGTGTCTAGGTGTGACTCTGTGTGTGGGTGTGGGCCTGTGTGTGGGTGTGAGTCTGCTCCTTCCTCCCCCTGCCTGTGCCGCTTCGTCCTCCGTCCTCCTCCCCCCGCTGTTCTGTGCTCTGTCCTCCCCCTGCCGCTCCGTCCTCCCCCTGCCTGTGCTGCTCCGTCCTCCCCCACCCCACCGCTTCCTCCTCCTTCCTTTGTCCTCCTCCCCCACCCACCACTCTATCCTCCCCCTGCTTGTGCTGCTCCATCCTCCCCCACCCCGCCGCTTCGTCCTCAGTCCTTCTCCCCCCCGCCACTCTGTACTCCGTCCTCCCCTGCCGCTCCATCTTCCCTTTGCCTGTGCTGCTCCGTCCTCCCCCACCCCACCGCTTCCTCCTCCTTCCTTTGTCCTCCTCCCCTCTGCCACTCCATCCTCCCCCTGCCTGTGCTGCTCCGTCCTCCCCCACCCTGCTGCTTCGTCCTCCGTCCTCCTCCCCCTGCCGCTCTGTGCTCCATCCTCCCCCTACCGCTCCGTCTTCCCCCTGCCTGTGCTGCTCTGTCCTCCCCCACCCCACCGCTTCCTCCTCCTTCCTTTGTCCTCCTCCCCTCCGCCACTCCATCCTCCGTCCTCCCCCTGCCTGTGCTGCTCCGTCCTCCCCCACCCTGCCGCTTCGTCCTCCGTCCTCCTCCCCCCGCCGCTCTGTGCTCCATCCTCCCACTGCCGCTCCATCCTCCCCTGTCTGTGCTGCTCCGTCCTCCCCCACCCCACCGCTTCCTCCTTCTTCCTTTGTCCTCCTCCCCTCCGCCACTCTATCCTCCGTCCTCCCCCTGCCTCCTTCCTTTGTCCTCTGCCACTCCATCCTCCGTCCTCCCCTGCCTGTGCTGCTCCGTCCTCCCCCACCCCGCCGCTTCGACCTCCGTCCTCTTCCCCCCCGCCGCTCTGTGCTCTGTCCTCCCCCTGCCGCTCCGTCCTCCCCTGCCTGTGCCGCTCCATCCTCCCCACCGCTTCCTCCTCCTTCCTTTGTCCTCCTCCCCTCTGCCACTCCATCCTCCGTCCTCTCCCTACCTGTGCTGCTCTGTCCTCCTCCCCCGCTGCATCGTCCTCCATCCTCCTCCCCCTGCTCTGTCCTCCCCCTGCTGCTCCATCCTCCCCCTGCCTGTGCCGCTCCACCCTCCCCCACCCCACCACTTCCTCCTCCTTCCTTTGTCCTCCTCCCCTCCGCCACTCCATCCTCAGTCCTCCCCCTGCCTGTGCTGCTCTGTCCTCCTCCCACCCGCCGCTCTGTGCTCCATCCTCCCCCTGCCTGTGCTGCTCCGTCCCCCTCTCCCCTGCCGCTTTGTCCTCCGTCCTCCTCCCCCTGCTCTGTCCTCCCCCTGCCTGTGCCACTCCATCCTCCCACACCCCACCGCTTCCTCCTCTTTCCTTTGTCCTCCTCCCCTCCGCCATTCCATCCTCCGTCCTCCCCCTGCCTGTGCTGCTCAGTCCTCTCCCCCCCACCGCTCTGTGCTCCGTCCTCCCCCTGCCGCTCTGTCCTCCCCCTGCCTGTGCCGCTCCATCCTCCCCCACCCCACCGCTTCCTCCTCTTTCCTTTGTCCTCCGCTCCGCCACTCCATCCTCCGTCCTCCCCCTGCCTGTGCTGCTCCGTCCTCCTCCCACCCGCCACTCTGTGCTCCGTCCTCCCCCTGCCTGTGCTGCTACACCCTCCCCCACCCCACCGCTTCCTCTTCCTTCCTTTGTCCTCCTCCCCTCCTCCACTCCATCCTCCATCCGCCCCCTGCCTGTGCTGCTCCATCCTCCTCCCCACACTGCCGCTTCATCCTCCGTCCTCCTCCCCCCGCCGCTCTGTGCTCCATCCTCCCCCTGCCTGTGCCGCTCCATCCACCCCCACCCCACCGCTTCCTCCTCCTTCCTTTGTCCTCCTCCCATCCGCCACTCCATCCTCCGTCCTCCCCCTGCCTGTGCTGCTCTGTCTTCCTTCCCCCCGCCGCTCTGTGCTCCGTCCTCCCCCTGCCTGTGCCGCTCCACCCTCCCCCACCCACCACTTCCTTCTTCCTTTGTCCTCCTCCCCTCCGCCACTCCATCTTCTCCCTGCCTGTGCTGCTCCATCCTCCCCCTGCCACTCCGTCCTCCCCCTGCCTGTGTTGCTCCATCCTCCCCCACCCCACGGCTTCCTCCTCCTTCCTTTGTTTCTCCTCCCCTCCGCCACTCCATCTTCTGTCCTCTTCCTGCCTGTGCTGCTCCATCCTCCCCCACCCCGCCGCTACCTTGTCCGTCCTCCATCCTTCTCCCCCCTGCCTCTCCATTCTCCCTCCTCCCCCCGCCAGTTCGTCCTCCCCCTACCTATGCTGCTCCTTCCTCCATCCTCCTCCCCACCCCGCCACGCCGTACACCCCCGCCGCTCTGTCCTCAAAGTCCTTCCCTAGCCAGCCCTCACCGCCTTCCCCATGCAATCCCTATTTCTATATTCTAGAATACCCGATGCGTTACAATCGAGCCACCATCTAGTATTAAAAAATTGTAAAAATAAAACTTTTTGGGCTTTGGTCACCCTCCAGGTCCTATTGATACAGCTATAATTATTTGTCTGTATCATGTACTACAATGGCTGATAAGCTGAGATCTGGCTATTGTATTGGTCACTTCTATTGGGTTATTTAAAGTGACTGTTCCTTTGACAAAATATTCTACATATTGAAATTCGTTCATTGGTTGAAATAATCTTTTTTTCTGCACAAAAGTTCACTGCTCTTAACAGCACATCATACAAAAAGATGGAAGCGTGATGTATGTTTGGGCGCTGAGGTAAGGAAGATCTCTGATGCTGGCTTCTTTTCCGGACTTTATTAAAATAATTGCAGTTATAATTATTCAAGCTTAAGGCTCTCAAAACCCACCTTAAGCTTGAGAGATCTTCCTTACCTCAGCGCCCAAACATACATCACGCTTCCATCTTTTTGTATCATTCTGACTCCCTATGGGGAGAGTGGTGGAGTGAGCTGCAGAGGAGGGAGAGGACCTGAGAAGACGTCAGCTGGATCAGCCCCTTTACTAGACACGTGACGCCGCCCGGCACTAGTGTTTCCCCGGAGAAGACCTCGTAGGAAGCACGAGGACGGAACCGGAGGATTCCGCTGCTTCATATTAATAAGCTTATCTACGGGCTGTGGTTTACAACCAGACCAGGTGAGTTTAAACGCAAAAGAACCGCCCGTTAACAGCCCCATGTGTACAGGCGCACTACAAGCTGTTGTTGTTTTTTCTTTACATACTTAACAGCACATCGTCCTATGTAAATAACACACACAGTTTAACCCAGAAGTTTACATGCACTATATAAAAAGACACATATGCTTGTTTTTCTCACTATCTACTTACATAATCGGGAGTTGGGCACTGTAGCCCAATCCCAGACTCCTTTGCGCGACTGCGAGTGATGACGCGTAGCGTCATCACGAGCCGCAGCCGCACTACCTCACACCGACGTTCCCTATCACTATCACTAGGAGTTCTGTCACACCCCCGGCCCTAACTCACGCTACCAAGATGGCGGCGGATCCCGCCCCACACCACACCAGCGGAACACGTATGGCGGTGAGCGGTGATAACACTTCTCACCAGCCTCACCTCTCTCAGGCTGCCCTGAGCGCAGCCACATTGCCGGAAGTCTCGCCGAGAGCCGCCCGAGGCCCCCCTCCGGGAGAGGTGGCGAGTGCCTTGCTGCAGGTGCCCTGCGCCTAGGCACAGCGCCGGAACTGGCGCCGGGAGCCACCCCAGGGCACCCTCCGGGACAGGCGGCCAGTGCCTTGCTGCAGGCGCAGCCTCACCTCTCTCAGGCTGCCCTGCGCCTTGGCACAGCGGCTGAACCGGCGTCTGGAGCCGCTCCAGGGCACCCTCCGGGAGAGGCGTCCAGTACCTTGCTGCAGGCGCAGCCTCACCTCTGTCAGGCTGCCCTGCGCTCAGGCACAGCGGCGGAACTGTCGCCAGGAGCCGCTCCTGGGCACCCTCCGGGAGATCCGTCCACTTGCTGCAGCCGCTCAGGAGTGGAGGTGAGAGAGTGGTGTGGACGGGGGACTGGAGCGCACTATACACACCCTCTGCTCCAATACAGACTGGCGTGCAGTGGAGCACACTAGCAATTCCAAATTGGACCCCCTCTAATCCCCCCACTGTCACTACAATGATTAAGTATGCCCCCACCTCTCCTCACCCCTCCAGCCCCCACCTCTCCTCACCCCTCCACCCAGACCTCCAGCCGCCTCTATGCTCTGCCACCCACGGAGCCGCCTCTATGCTGTGCCACCCCCGGAGCCGCCTCTATGCTGTGCCACCCCCGGAGCCGCCTCTATGCTGTGCCACCCCCGGAGCCGCCTCTATGCTCTGCCACCCACGCAGCCGCCTCTATGCTCTGCCACCCACGCAGCCGCCTCTATGCTCTGCCACCCACGGAGCCGCCTCTATGCTCTGCCACCCACGGAGACGCCCCTATGCTCTGCCACCCACGGAGACGCCCCTATGCTCTGCCACCCACGGAGACGCCCCTATGCTCTGCCACCCACGGAGACGCCCCTATGCTCTGCCACCCACGGAGACGCCCCTATGCTCTGCCACCCACGGAGCCGCCCCTATGCTCTGCCACCCACGGAGCCGCCCCTATGCTCTGCCCCCCACGCAGCCGCCCCTATGCTCTGCCCCCACGCAGCCGCCCCTATGCTCTGCGACCCACGGAGCCGCCTCTCACCCACGGAGCCCCTCTATGCTCTGCCACCCACGGAGCCCCTCTATGCTCTGCCACCCACGGTGCCGCCTCTATGCTCTGCCACCCACGCAGCCGCCTCTATGCTCTGCCACCCACGGAGCCGCCTCTATGCTCTGCCACCCACGGAGCCGCCCCTATGCTCTGCCCCCCACGCAGCCGCCTCTATGCTCTGCGACCCACGGAGCCGCCTCTATGCTCTGCGACCCACGGAGCCGCCTCTATGCTCTGCGACCCACGGAGCCGCCTCTATGCTCTGCGACCCACGGAGCCGCCTCTATGCTCTGCGACCCACGGAGCCGCCTCTATGCTCTGCGACCCCCGGAGCCGCCTCTATGCTCTGCCACCCCCGGAGCCGCCTCTATGCTCTGCCACCCCCGGAGCCGCCTCTATGCTCTGCCACCCCCGGAGCCGCCTCTATGCTCTGCCACCCCCGGAGCCGCCTCTATGCTCTGCCACCCCCGGAGCCGCCTCTATGCTCTGCCACCCCCGGAGCCGCCTCTATGCTCTGCCACCCCCGGAGCCGCCTCTATGCTCTGCCACCCCCGGAGCCGCCTCTATGCTCTGCCACCCCCGGAGACGCCTCTATGCTCTGCCACCCCCGGAGACGCCCCTATGCTCTGCCACCCACGGAGACGCCCCTATGCTCTGCCACCCACGGAGACGCCCCTATGCTCTGCCACCCACGGAGACGCCCCTATGCTCTGCCACCCACGGAGACGCCCCTATGCTCTGCCACCCACGGAGACGCCCCTATGCTCTGCCACCCACGGACACGCCCCTATGCTCTGCCACCCACGGAGCGCCCCTATGCTCTGCCACCCACGGAGACGCCCCTATGCTCTGCCACCCACGGAGACGCCCCTATGCTCTGCCACCCACGGAGACGCCCCTATGCTCTGCCACCCACGGAGACGCCCCTATGCTCTGCCACCCACGGAGACGCCCCTATGCTCTGCCACCCACGGAGCCGCCCCTATGCTCTGCCACCCACGGAGCCGCCCCTATGCTCTGCGACCCACCCAGCCGCCTCTATGCTCTGCGACCCACCCAGCCGCCTCTATGCTCTGCCACCCACGGAGCCGCCTCTATGCTCTGCCACCCACGGAGCCGCCTCTATGCTCTGCCACCCACGGAGCCGCGTCTATGCTCTGCCACCCACGGAGCCGCGTCTATGCTCTGCCACCCACGGAGCCGCGTCTATGCTCTGCCACCCACGGAGCCGCCTCTATGCTCTGCCACCCACGGAGCCGCCTCTATGCTCTGCCACCCACGGAGCCGCCTCTATGCTCTGCCACCCACGGAGCCGCCTCTATGCTCTGCCACCCACGGAGCCGCCTCTATGCTCTGCCACCCACGGAGCCGCCTCTATGCTCTGCCACCCACGGAGCCGCCTCTATGCTCTGCCACCCACGGAGCCGCCTCTATGCTCTGCCACCCACGGAGCTGCCTCTATACTCTGCGACCCACACAGCCACCTCTATACACACAATTCATTTCACCGCGCTCCCGATGCAATTGCATCGGGCCTTTTTACTAGTCTGACATAAAATCATGTCTAATCCAGATTTAATCAATCAGATCTATAAACTGTGTAATATAAACGGGCGATCAAAATATCACATCCACCCAAAAATGGCATCATTAGACACGTCAGCTCAAGCCGCAAAAATAAGCAATCACACAGCCCCAGATCCCGAAAAATGAGAGCACTACAGGTTGTGGAAAATGGCGCCAAAAGCGCATTTTTTTCTTACAAACGTATTAATTTTGTTCACCGCTTAGTTAACAGTAAAAATTGCTGCGGTGTGAAGAAGTTAAAGGGACTTTTACAATGTTATCAATTGGTGAAACCTTTGACAATGGACATCTGTTCGGGCCCCATCCCCATTGATCAGGCAGCTTCTGTATGCTGCACCCAAGCAGAGAATAAATAGAAAGTGACTTTTAAGATTTATACATACATTTCCAGAATGGGGAACTCTTTTAATAACTTAAAATTCTTGAATAGTTTTTTTTTTTTTTTTTTTTTACAATTGTAATCTGTAATTAATTTTAATTGTATTACCTGCCATCTGGTGAATTAATCATGATTTTTTTTTTTGTGTAAATTTGACTCGTTCAGTAACAGCCACTAATTAGGTATGATACTGATCTTTCAGGATGTAGAAGGGAACATAATACAGCTCTATGTGAAATAAATACCAATCAATACAACATACACAAAATACGATTCCAGTTGTTATACAAAAAGGCAACAGTAAAATGATCTGTTCATGGAAATAGTAACAATGTGCAGTTCATATTTATACAGTTGGGAACAAGTTCATTTTTTTTATAATGGTGTACTGAATATACAAGAAGAAATTCGTCACTCCATATGTGCAACAAAGGAATGATATCTTTATTACAACCACAATCCAAAGATTATTATGTATTTTCAGTCTAACAAGACCTTCCTTAGATTGCTAAATAGATAAACAAGTGGACAGTGGTAAACCAAATGATGTACGCTCCATATAATAACCTCAAATTTTGGCTAAATTAAACTTAAAGGGGTTGGACAATCCCATCTCTATCCATATGTTTCCCAATTTAAAGGGAATCTGTCAGAAGGTTTTTGCTATGCAAGGACAACATGATGTAGAGGTTAAAAATTAAAAATCATCTACATGTATGCCTGTCATCAGGCTGTGCGCTACTTACATAAACTAAAGGCTTTATCACCTGGTGATTACCATTACTGGACTACATTGTCATGTGTATGGCAATCCGTCAAGCCCCCTACTTTGATTGACACCTTAGTGTCAAGGTACAATCTCTATTGAGAGCTTGGTGTGGGCGGGGGCAGTTCTCCCAGCTCTGCTGCATGCCTAACACTAAATGCTTTGATGGTGTTAGAACCTCTGCACCCAGTAATCTACAATACAGACCAAACGTTTGGACACACCTTCTCATTCAAACAGTTTTCTGCATTTTCATGGCTATGGAAATTGTAGATTCACACTGAAGGCATCAACACTATGAATTAACACATGTGGAATTATATACTTAACAAAAAAGTGTGAAACAACTGAAAATATGTCTTATATTTTAGGTTTCTTCAAATTAGCCACCTTTTCCTTTGATTACTGCTTTGCACACTCTTGGCATTCTCTTGATGAGCTTCAAGAAATAGTCACTGGAAATGGTCTTTCAACAGTCTTTAAGGAGTTCCCAGAGATGCTTAGCACTTGTTGGCCCTTTTGCCTTCACTCTGCAGTCCAGCTCACCCCAAACCATCTCGATTGGGTTCAGGTATGGTGACTGTGGAGGTCAGGTCATCTGCTGTAGCACCCCATCACCATCACACCTCCTCCTCCATGCTTCATGGTGGGAACCAGGCATGTAGAGTCCATCCGTTCACCTTTTCCGCGTCGCACAAAGACACAGTGGTTGGAACCAAAGATCTAGATTTCCACTAGTCTAATGTTCATTCCTTGTGTTCTTTAGCCCAAACAAGTCTCTTCTGTTTGTTGCCTGTCCTTAACAGTGGTTTCCTAGCAGCTATTTTTCCATGAAGGCCTGTGGCACAAAGTCTCCTCTTAACAGTTGTTGTAGAGATGTGTCTGCTGCTAGAACTCTGTGTGGCATTGACCTGGTCTCTAATCTGACCTGCTGTTAACCTGCGATTTCTGAGGCTGGTGACTCGGATGAACTTATCCTCCGCAGCAGAGGTGACTCTTGGTCTTCCTTTACTGGGGCGGTCCTCATGTGAGCAAGTTTCTTTGAAGTGCTTGATGGTTTTTGCAACTGCACTTGGAGACACTTTCAAAGTTTTCCCAATTTTTCAGACTGACTGACCTTCGTTTCTTAAAGTAATGATGGCCACTTGTTTTTCTTTACTTAGCTGCTTTTTTCTTGCCATAATACAAATTCTAACAGTCTATTCAGTAGGACTATCAGATGTGTATCCACCAGACTTCTGCACAACACAACTGATGGTTCCAACCCCATTTATAAGGCAAGAAATCCCACTTATTAAACCTGACAGGGCACACCTGTGAAGTGAATGCCAAGAGTGTGCAAAGCAGTAATCAAAGCAAAAGGTGGCTACTTTGAAGAACCTAGAATACAAGACATATTTTCAGTTGTTTCACACTTTTTTGTTGAGTATATAATTCCACATGTGTTAATTCATAGTTTTGATGCCTTCAGTGTGAATCTACAATTTTCATAGTCATAAAAATACAGAAAACTCTTTGAATGAGAAGGTGTGTCCAAACTTTTGGTCTGTACTGTAAGTTAAACAATGTTGGATTCAAAGTCTGTTTGCCTACAATGTGCTGCTCTCAGATGAGGTATCCTTTAAAACTATAAAACTTATTGTCACCTCTACTTTCCAGCAGCATTATCTCTTCTGAGACCGTGTAACTGTGTGACATCACATGATCCTAGTGGCCAATCAGCGTTTCCCTCACTCTCCCCCCTTCTTTTGGATAAAACGTTTACATCTGGAATAAGTGAGTGCTGCTGCTCTCTCTCTTCCTCCAGAGTTATGTCTCTGGAGATATGGGGTTAACTACCAACTCCAGGGAAAGGGATGCCTAATCTGTACCTTAACACTGAGACCCTGCACTGTACCTTATCTCAGAGGTACACCTGAAGGTGGCGAGGTCTGGGCCACCAGCGTAAGGCTGGCTTCACACTTCATTTTTTTGCTATCCTGTTCTTTTCGTTTTTGAAACAAACGGAACAGGATCGTTTTTGGCCCCCATGTTTCCCTATGGCACCGGATTGGCCCTATTTGGCCATCCGGTTTTGTGAATCCGGTGCAGGATTCATTTCTGTCCTGTTTTTCACTGGTCCCAAAAACGAAGGTTGCAGCGGTTTTGGGCTCCGGTGAAAAAACAGGACATAAACGAATCCTGTCCTGTCCGGCACACTTAACATGGGGGCCTATGGAAACAACAGAATCGTTTTCACAGATCCGGTGCCAGGGTACAGAGCATGCGCAGAACAGGAGCGCTGCTCTGTACCCATAGTAAATCTGTCTAATATCACTTTAGCATTGTATCTATATACACTGCTAAAGTGATATTAAATATAAGGATGGTTAAAAATAAAAAATCATAAATACTCACCTTCCGGCGACAACGAGTGTCCCACGCTGAATGTCCCGGCCATTCAAGGACCAGGCATGATGTCACTGGGAGGGCGGGGCAACCCGATCATATGACCACATCAGCGTGGGTTTTAACTGGTGCTGATGCGGTCATGTGACCGATTTGCCCCGCCCCTCCCAGTGACATCATGCAAGGTCCTCAAATGCCGGGAGATACAGTGTGGGACACTCAGAAGTCGCTGTAAGGTGAGAATTTATGATTTTTTATTTTTAATCATCCCTTTACTTAATATAATTTTAGTAGTGTATATACAGTTAGGGCCAGAAATATTTGGACAGTGACACAAGTTTTGTTATTTTAGCTGTTTACAAAAACATGTTCAGAAATACAATTATATATATAATATGGGCTGAAAGTGCACACTCCCAGCTGCAATATGAGAGTTTCCACATCCAAATCGGAGAAAGGGTTTAGGAATCATAGCTCTGTAATGCATAGCCTCCTCTTTTTCAAGGGACCAAAAGTAATTGGACAATGGACTCTAAGGGCTGCAATTAACTCTGAAGGCGTCTCCCTCGTTAACCTGTAATCAATGAAGTAGTTAAAATGTCAGGGGTGGATTCCAGGTGTGTGGTTTTGCATTTGGAAGCTGTTGCTGTGACCAGACAACATGCGGTCAAAGGAACTCTCAATTGAGGTGAAGCAGAACATCCTGAGGCTGAAAAAAAAGAAAAAATCCATCAGAGAGATAGCAGACATGCTTGGAGTAGCAAAATCAACAGTTGGGTACATTCTGAGAAAAAAGGAATTGACTGGTGAGCTTGGGAACTGTAAAAGGCCTGGGCGTCCACGGATGACAACAGTGGTGGATGATCGCCGCATACTTTATTTGGTGAAGAAGAACCCGTTCACAACATCAACTGAAGTCCAGAACACTCTCAGTGAAGTAGGTGTATCTGTCTTTAAGTCAACAGTAAAGAGAAGACTCCATGACAGTAAATACAAAGGGTTCACATCTAGATGCAAACCATTCATCAATTCCAAAAATAGACAGGCCAGAGTTAAATTTGCTGAAAAACACCTCAAGAAGCCAGCTCAGTTCTGGAAAAGTATTCTATGGACAGATGAGACAAAGATCAACCTGTACCAGAATGATGGGAAGAAAAACGTTTGGAGAAGAAAGGGAACGGCACATGATCCAAGGCACACCACATCCTCTGTAAAACATGGTGGAGGCAACGTGATGGCATGGGCATGCATGGCTTTCAATGGCACTGGGTCACTTGTGTTTATTGATGACATAACAGCAGACAAGAGTAGCCGGATGAATTCTGAAGTGTACCGGGATATACTTTCAGCCCAGATTCAGCCAAATGCTGCAAAGTTGATTGGACGGCGCTTCATAGTACAGATGGACAATGACCCCAAGCAAACAGCCAAAGCTACCCAGGAGTTCATGAGTGCAAAAAAGTGGAACATTCTGCAATGGCCAAGTCAATCACCTGATCTTAACCCAATTGAGCATGCATTTCACTTGCTGAAATCCAGACTTAAGACGGAAAGACCCACAAACAAGCAAGACCTGAAGGCTGCGGCTGTAAAGGCCTGGCAAAGCATTAAGAAGGAGGAAACCCAGCGTTTGGTGATGTCCATGGGTTCCAGACTTAAGGCAGTGATTGCCTCCAAAGGATTCGCAACAAAATTTGAAAATAAAAATATTTTGTTTGGGTTATGTTTATTTGTCCAATTACTTTTGACCTCCTAAAATGTGGAGTGTTTGTAAAGAAATGTGTACAATTCCTACATTTTCTATCAGATATTTTTGTTCAACCCTTCAAATTAAACGTTACAATCTGCACTTGAATTCTGTTGTAGAGGTTTCATTTCAAATCCAATGTGGTAATAAAAAGGGAAATGGAGCGCACATAGAGTAATTTCCTTTTGTACAATTATCCTCCGTGCCCCCCTTTAGTGGAAGGACTCACCTGATTTGGTTGTGCAAGTCACAACCAACTAACTCCGCTCTCTGTTATGGTCGCAGCAGGTGCCCAGCAAAAGTAAGGATCCAAAGGGTTAACAGAAAGTGCTGGGTTTCATAGATCCACCGCGCTGACCTCCAGTGAAGACAAACAGAGTGATGTATAAAACTCTGTTTAATGGGCAATTTGCCTACCGGTTTCGTGATTTCAGTTATCACTTCATCAGGGTATCTGATGCCCTGATGAAGTGATAACTGAAATCACGAAACCGGTAGGCAAATTGCCCATTAAACAGAGTTTTATACATCACTCTGTTTGTCTTCACTGGAGGTCAGCGCGGTGGATCTATGAAACCCAGCACTTTCTGTTAACCCTTTAAATCCAATGTGGTGGCATGCAGAGCCCAACTCGCGGAGATGGTGTCACTGTCCAAATATTTCTGGCCCTAACTGTAGATATACATTGCTAAAATGATATTAGACACCGCTGACAGCACTTATCACACAGCGCTGACAGCGGCTCGGCTCCCCGCTGCTCTTTCTGTGTTTGGATAATGGATCGGACACAGAAATAGCACCTGAAGGTGCCAGTCCGGTGCTGTCTGTTCCTGTTCGTTTGGATCCTGCAAAAAACAGGATCCAAACGAATAGGACAAAAACGTAGTGTGAAGCCAGCCTAACCCTATCTACTGAGATATCCTGGAATTAAACTCCCTTTCCACACCCAAAGAAAGAGGCAAAAACAAAAAGATACACTACCTAAATCTGCTGCTTAACTCCAAACAGCAGCATGGGGAATGGCTCTAGGTTGGCTGATTTTCACAGCAGTGGATCACACATATCCACGCTCCTGGCAGGTCTAGGAAGAATGAGCTATCACCGACAACAGCTGAAGGAACACATGAGAAGTAGGAGTGGACAACAGTGCAGCAAGCCTGCCCAGCACTACCAGCAAAGAAACAAAATTAACCCTCGCTAGTACTGAAGAAATAAATACGTGAAGTAAAACAACACAAAAAGCTGTCACAGACTCGTGACAGTAATACATGCCATGACAGTGAAGTGGTCACTGATTCGCTGTTGAGATAGCATAACATCACATGGTTAGCAAATCTTTGGAGAAATAATTCCGCCACCACTGGAATGGCTTTGACATCACAGGTGAGTATGTTAACCCCTTGAAGGCTACATTCACTCTGTGTGTTTGTGGTCTGTTTTTTCTCATCAATTTAGCCAAAATCAGGAGTGGAACAATCAGAGGAAAAGTCTAATAGAAACACAACCTCCACTTCTGTATTTATCACCCACTCCTAGTTTTGGCTACAAAAACTGATGAGCAAAAACAAACCAAAAACGCACAGTGTGAATGGAGCCTAAACCGACAGTCATCCCGCAACTAAGTATGAGTATAAATGTAAAACAAATGAGTATAAAATGAATCCAATAGTCTTACTTAACATGGTAAGACGATGGTTACACTACACTTGGTGTAAACACACTTGAATTAGACAGTGTACTACCTAGCACGGACTCTACAAAATGAACAAAATGTTTGATAACCATTTAATTTATGGTTTTATTGTACAGTAGGATATATTTCTGCAAAATATTAAAGGACAATGAGAAATAGCAGTAATTTAGGTATTAATTGTATTCATTTACACAGCCCCATTAATTTCCAGAGCGCTTTACAGACATCATCAGTTAAAGGAGTTAAGCGCAAAGTAATCCTGTCTGGTGAAAATACTTATGTGCCAAATCTAATTTTTAATCTATAACCACAGTTGTTGTTTATTGACTTTTCTAATGTGCACCCCAGGCCAGTCTGCTGTATCAGAAAAGTGATGGCTTATATAGTGAATGCTGCTTAGTGTTATGTAACCAACTAACATTTATTAATCCTTTTTAGTAATATATATTTACAATGCTGCTTATCATCTCTAGGTTCATACCTCAATTCCCTGATATACTTCTGATGTCAAAATCATTTCCTTTATTAGCTGGAAATATTAGTATTAAATTAAGGCTCATTAATGCTGACATGATTCATCTGGCTTTAGCTGCCCATACATTGTAGATAGCTTTGTCCTACTGCAGAGTTTCTGTTTGCTACTGTGATTGTGATTTTGCAGCACTGATAACAGGTCAGAAGATTAGAGGAAGGAGGTGGGAAGTGAGCAGCTAACTACTTTTAAGAAATCAATGGACTGGAGAGAGGTTTTTGTTATCCCACAAGTTAAATGCAATCTGTCAACTGGATGTTTCTATGAAATGTGAAGAAGCATGAAGTAGAGGTTAAAACATAAAATTTGTGATGGAACTCTTATCACACTGTGTGCTGTTGTTAACATATAGTTAAAGTTTTATCACTAGTTCACTACCCGTCTGGACCTCACATAACTGCTTGTCCGACCACACAATTTGTGATAGCATGCTCACTATCAATAGACTATGTACATAGAGAGTCTGGTGTGGGTGGGGTTATCTTTCTCAACTCTACTTCATCCTTCAGCTAAGAACTCTGATTGTAATGCAAATAATGACCATCACCTCCAAAGGTGTAAACAGGTGCAATATGATAATCACCAAAAATATACAGTAGCACTCTATAAAGCTAAAATATACAGACATTGAATAAGGGAATAAAATTCCCTTAAAACTCTGCTACAACTTGAAGTACAAAGTCTGTCTTCAGTGTTAGTGATGGGCAGTCTGGTTCCTTTCTGGTGATTTGGGTTTGGATTTGGATCATTTGGCTACACTCGCCAAGTGAGCTCTTTTGGATCCAAAATGGATCCTTTTAATAATGTGTTTACCACAGATGAGCACACGTTTAAGTTAAAATTAACAAAGCCAAAAGTCGTCCTCCGCTACTTGTAGACAGCCAGTGAAATCGGTAAATGCACTGGGTTTTGTTCTAGTAAGCGGGGTTTCGGACATCTGTCCTTTTATACCTAGTGAGAGACATTCAGAGACTTTCCTGGCTCCTACTGGGGTGCCAACTTTCATTGATCCCAGTAGGGATCGGTCATGAACCACCCATCACTATTCAGTATGTCATCTGTTTTACATGGATCACCACAGATTTTAGTGGTCAAGTCTGATTTACAAAACATGAAAAACAGGACATGCTTCTAGACCAGAGACGCTGATCCAATTAGGAAATCGATGTATGTATGGGTCAATGAGTCTTTTTATATCAGTGTGCTGTCCAGAAATGAACGGACAGCACTAGGGCATGTGATACCGATGTGTGACCATATAGCCTTCGCCTGTATTTTGAATTGATACATGATTTGTTTTTTTCTACTCCATATTGAAATTGTATTCTGTATTGTCTCAGACATTTGAATCATTCTGGCTGATTCTGGCTGAAAATAATGAAGGAAGAGTAGACTATGGGACCTTTCTCAGAGCTCTTATCGGGGAAATGAATGAGTACAGAAAATCGTTTGTGCGAAAGGTGATTTTACAGTTTACACTTTGTGCTTTTATTTTCCTGACTGTAAAATATGAGAATGATCACACTATGATTACTGCACTTTAGAGAACGGCAGAGTGCTGTTGTGTCCTGTAGATGACTAATCTTGTGTTTTATGTTTTTCATTATCAAATAAAAAATCATTTCATGCTGTCAGTCATGCGAGACCTCTTTTAATCTAAACTGTATGAATTCCTATAGTAAATGAATGTTATTACTAGCCTTAAGCATTCCCTGTACTTTTATTTCAGGTTATTTACTAACCAGATTACACAACAATTGCACCTTCTGGGCACACGCATCCAAGTGTGCAGCGGTGTAATACTTAGCCAACTTTTATTACCGTTTTGTCTTCACTTACAATTACCATGAATTCATTTCAATGAGTATTGCTTTGTTTTCCAAGAGAGGACATGTTTGTAAAGTATTCAGGATTATAGACTGATGTATATACCGTACATTACAGACGCAGGTGTCAGTATATCTGTGGATCTGCAGTGAAAACAGGAGGCAATCTGCGTGCCGCTCTAAGGTGGCCTATATTTCTGATAACCCCTTAATATTGTATTCCATGGACCATGCCACGTTTTTCTTATTGAATTCAAGTGGAAGCAGGCAACTGCTGGAAGCTTTGATTGCTCCTTCTCCTTGTGTAACATGGAACCAGTTTAGTGCATGATGTTTCTGACGCGGGAACCCTATTCAGTCAATTGGACCATCCTACAGTTATCAGAGCCCCATCATGCAGAGAAAAGCATAAATGGTTATACAGCAAGAATTGGCATGTCAGCGTCTTAGGCTGTGCCCGGAGGTACTGCAATTGTCCGGAGGTACTGGCGCCCTGTACTCACGATCTGCGGTGGGTGCAGGTTGGCTTCTCCCTACATTCTCCCAATAGTGATCTCCTTCAACTCCGCAGCATGAAATTAACATGCAGCAGAGATTCGGAGGTCTGGAAACCCCCACCACAGCTGAAATAACGCTGCGGCCGGGTGAAGCACAGCGAGGATGGAATTTCTACAAATTCACGTTTTGGATTCAGCAGCAATATGCTTCATCCAAAACGCTGCAATACCTGATTGTGAGCACACACCCTTAATTCTCAGGATCGATGAGGTCTCAAGGTTAGATCCCCAGCAGTCATAAAGTAATGGCCTACCTTAGATGTGACATCACTTTATAATGAGGAAATACCCCTTTAACTTGTCACTTTGTATCTTTGCTTAATGGTGTATAATGTGTTTGGTTTTCTTTTTTTTACAGTTTCAATTTTCTAATTTATTTAGGCTTTTATGAAACTGGACCCTAATAAAACCGGTGTGGTGTCTATGGTAGACATTAGAAAGTTTTACTGTGCCAAAAAACATCCACAAGTGTTGGCAGGTGAGTTGGCTTCGAAAACAGGGAGCAAGAATGCTTTCTTATCTGGGCAATTTGAACAGCAGAAAATGACTACATTAGCTGTGAAATCTTACGACCTAAAGAATACCCAAGACTCCATGCCACATTTGTCAGTAAATCACACTAGCGTTCACAAATATCCATAGAAAAGCATACTGAGATGGGCATCAATATAACCAAGGTCAAGCTGTTGTTTTGAGTCACCAGCATTTCTGGAGGAAAGGTTTACTTTAGTCAAAGATAATCCAGAATGTTCCAGAAAATATTCTTGTAATCACAGATTTATGTTATTTCAAGAAGACTATACAGATCATACCAGCCTGAAATCACGTATGCAGACTTTTATGGTGGTTTTTCATGCAGCGTTTTTTCAGCCAAACTCAGTATTAGTTAACTGAGGCCCCTTTTACATCAGCGGTAATCGCTGATCGCGGCAGTTGCGGTGAAAAAAGTTGGATGAAGGGGAGGGAAAAGATGAAGACTCAAAAACGGAAAAATAATGGTTGTGAAGGGGTTATTGATTTAAAATTACCAATGTTACAGAATTGCAATGAATCTTCCAAAAAAGCTTTTATCTGAGACCTGTAAATTATTTTTGTGTTAACTAAATTGTATGGGGGCTTGTGTTTTACATTGTTAGTCAACACATGTTTTAATTACTGTAATATTGTTATAGCTTTTCTTGTGGCGATGCATTGACCAAAATACAGCAATTTCTTTTATATCTGCTTCTGGTTTTTACCATATGGATCAAATCATGTCATTTTTAAAAAATGTTAATGACTATCATTATTGGTGAAAAGAGGGGTTATCCACATTATTTTAATTGTGTTTGACACACATATCTAGATAGATAGATAGATAGATAGATAGATAGATAGATAGATAGATAGATAGATAGATATACAGGTTGGGCAATTTATATGGATGCACCTAAATAAAATGGGAATGGTTGGTGATATCAACTTCCTGTTTGTGGCACATTAGTATATAGGAGGGGAAAACTTTTCCAGATGGGTGGTGACCATGAAGTCGGACAGTTTTCATCCAACTTTATTTTTTTCAATGGGAAGAGGGTCATGTGACACATCAAACTTATTGAGAATATTATATACCATATTGAAGGTATGGAGTGGTGTATGGGGTACAAAGATAGTGGAGCCATTCTTCATCAAAGGAAACCTCAGCGCCACTGGATATCTGAAATTGCTACATGATTCAGATATCCAGTGCATTGTGGTTTCCATTGTTGAAGAATGGCCCACTACCTTTGTACCCCATATACCACACCATACCATCAATTTTTATTGTTCCAATAGTCTTGGAGGGATCTATCCACTGTGGGTTAGTGTCAGACCAATAGTGGTGGTTTTGTTTGGTAACGTCACCGTTCACAAAAAGTACCTCATCACTCATCTGAAGGCAATTGTCTATGCTGTGAAGATACGAGATGTGCAGCATCTGAAACATCGGATACTGGAAGTTCGTGCTAGCATTTCTTCTGCGGTGTTGCTATCAGTGTGACAAGAGTGGGAGAAGAGGGTTGCATTGACAATCCAACACAATGGGCAGCATTTTGAACACATTTTATAAGTGGTCATAAACTTATAAATAACTCATGAAAGAATAAAGTTACGTTAAAACCAAGCACACCTCCGTCCCACACACCGACAGGCAGTGAGTGTCCCCGCAGCATGCGGGGGCCGCCGGACAGGCTCAGGGGTCGGGGGGGAGCAGGGAGGCAGACGAGGGAATGGAGCCTGAAGGAGAGAGGGGGAACAGCCTTCCCATCCTCACAGCCTTCCCATCCTCACAGCCTCCCCATCTTCCTCCATCCTCAAAGCCTCCTCCATCCTCACAGCCTACTCCATACTCACAGCCTCCTCCATCCTTACAGCCTCATCCATCCCCTCAGCCTCCTTCATCCTTGTAGCCTCCCCTATCCTCACATCCTCCCCCACCTTCACAGCCTCCTCCATCCTCACAGCCTCCTACTTCCTCACAGCCTCCTCCATCCTTACAGCCTCCTCCATCTTCACACCCTTCTCCATCTTCACACCCTTCTCCATCTTCACACCTTCTCCATCCTCACAGCCTCCTCCATCCTCACAGCCTCCTCCATCCTCACAGTCTCCCTATCCTAACAGCCTCCTATCCTCACAGCCTCCTCTATCCTCACAGCCTCCTCTATCCTCACAGCCTCCTCCATCCTCACAGCCTCCTCCATCCTTGCAGCCTCCTCCATCCTTGCAGCCTCTCCCATCCTCGCAGCCTCCTCACTTCCTCCTCCATTCTCAGCCTCCCCCATCCTCACAGCCTCCCCCATTCTTGCAGGCTCCTCCATCCTAGCAGCCTCCCCCATCTTCACAACCTCCCCCATCCACATAGCCTCCCACATCCTCGCAGCATCCTCCATCCTCACAGCCTTCTCCATCTTCACACAGCCTCCTTCATCCTCATAGCCTCACCCATATTCACAGTCTCCTCTATCCTCACAGCCTCCTCCATCCTCACAGCCTGCTCCATCCCCTCAGCCTCCACCATCTTTGCAGCCACCCCTATCCTCACATGCTCCCCATCCTCACAGCCTCCTTCATCCTCACAGCCTCTCCATCCTCACAGCCTTGCCATTCTCACAGCCTCCTCCATCCTCACAGCCTCCTCACCGCCTCCCCATCCTCACAACCTCCTGCATCCTCACAGGCGCCTCCATCCTCACAGCCTCCCATCCTCACAGCCTCCTTCATCCTCACAGCCTCCTCCATCCTCACAGCCTTTTCCATCCCCTCAGCCTCCTCCATCCTTGCAGCTTCCCCTATCCTCACATCCTCCACCATCTTCACAGCCTCCTCACAGCCTCTTCCATCCTCACAGCCTCCTCCATCCTTGCAGCTTCCCCTATCCTCACATCCTCCACCATCTTCACAGCCTCCTCACAGCCTCTTCCATCCTCACAGCCTCCTCCATCCTTACAGCCTCCTCCATGCTCACAGCCTCCTCCATCCTCACAGCCTCCTCCACCCTCACTGCCTCTCCCATCCTCGCAGCCTCCTCACATCCCCCTCCATTCTCAACCTCCCCCATCCTCACAGCCTCCTCCATCCTCAAATCTTCCCCCATCCTCACATCCTCCCCCATCCTCACATCCTCCCCCATCCTCACATCCTCCCCCATCCTCACTTCCTCCCCCATCCTCAGACTCCTCCATCCTCAGTGTCCTCCATCCTCGCAGCCTTCTCCATCTTCACACAGCCTCTTTCATCCTCATAGCCTCACCCATCTTCACAGTCTCCTCCATCCTCACAACCTCCTCCATCCTCACAGGCAAAGAAATCAAACCAGAGAAATGACACCTGGAAAAAGTATTGAACACGCTTAGTGAAATTTTTTAAATCTATTATATATTCGTCTTATTGTGTCTGTCTCTCTGTAACGGAAATACCGCGTCGCTGATTGGTCGCGGCCGGCCGCGACCAATCAGCAACGCGGTATTTCCTTTACACACAAACAGACAGGCGCACTCTGGCCACAAGAGCTGGATCTGGTCGCAGAGCTCGGGACCGGATAGCGGGGAACTGGAGACCGAAGGGGCCGAGCACCAGGAAGACTGGACTGCGCGCCCGGAGCCAATGACAGCCGCCCTCTGGTGACATGCTGTACACCAACACTGCTGTACACCGACACCGCGGAACACCGACACCACTGAACACCGACACCACTGAACACTGACACTGCTGTACACTGACACTGCTGTACACCGACACCGCTGATCACCAACACTGCTGCACACCCACACCGCTGTACACCGACACCGCTGAACACCGACAGCGCTGTACACCGTCACCGCTGTACACTAACACCATTGAACACCGACACCACTGAACACTGGCACTGCTGTAGGTATCTACTATATAATCGTCTAATTCTGTCTGTTTGTCTGTAACACAAAGCCTGCGTCGCTGATTGGTCGCGCCAACCGCCCGCGACTAATCAGCGACAGGCAGAGTTTGGCCGCGAATTGGCGTGGAATTTGAACCACGCTTTGCTGATTGGTTGAGCCCGGCCGGCCTCGACCAATCAGCAATATTGGCGCGGGATTTAAACCCAGCTTCGCTTTGCATTATTCTTACATCTTCATACGTAAACTACATACATATTCTAGAATACTCAATGCGTTAGAATCAGGCCACCATCTACGGTAGTTATTAATAATTGTTTATTGGGCTTTTTTATGCACAGGTTTATGCAGTCTGCAGTTTTGGGTTGTTGAGAAAAATGATCACTTGTTGAGGGCCAGACGATTGGATTCATTCTTAAGGACTGATACATTTTCTGAGTAGCATGGGAAAGAGTTAAGCTGAAAACATACCGTCTGAGTGACATGCGAGTTACTCGCACGAGTCTCAGATCATTCACCCGGGATGACCTCCCCCTCTCTGGACAGGAGCAGTGGAGCTAAATAGAAAAACATACCACCGACAATATCCCGTCTAAAGAGGCAGGGGTCGTGCCGGGTGAATGATCAGAGACTCGTGCAAATAAAGGCCCCGTCTCACACAACGATATTGTTAACGATATCGTTGAAACGTCACGGATTTTCAGTCATTCAAATAACGTCGTAACGACGTCGTTCAGTGTGACATGTACAAACGATCAACGATAATCAGGCAGATCGTTGATGGGAGCTTTGTGAACCGGAGCGAAAACCAAACGATGATCGTCCATCCAACCTGCAGCATCGATGTGTGTTAGGCTGCTTTCACACAGCGTTTTTGTGCTGTCCGAGGGGATCAGACTTTTTGCAGCTCCCTCGGACAGCATCGGATCCAAACTGATGTCTGCAATCGGATGCCAAATAGGCATCCGATCCCGATATTTTGCAGCATCAGCTGGATCCTGTCCCTGCTCCTCCTGTCATCTCGTCCCCCTTCTCTCTCCCTCCTGTCACCTTTGTCCCCCCGTGTCTCCCCTCCTTGTCCCCCTCTGTCTCCCCTCTTTGCACCCCCTCTTTGTCCCCCTGTGTCTCCCCTGTGTCTCCCCCTGTGTCTCCCCTCTTTGTCCCCCTGTGTCTCCCCTGTGTCTCCCCCTGTGTCTCCCCTCTTTTTCCCCCTGTGTCTCCCCTGTGTCTCCCCTCTTTGTCCCCCTGTGTCTCCCCTCTTTGTCCCCCTGTGTCTCCCCTGTGTCTCCCCTCTTTGTCCCCCTGTGTCTCCCCTCTATCTCCCCCCTCTTTGCTCCCCTGTTTGCAGACCTTAAAAAATAAAAAAAACTTCATTCTCACCTCTCCGCGACACCCGCGCTGCTTCCAGCTTCTTCTGATCAACAGGACCTGGCGTGATGTCACAGTCACATGACCGGTTACCGCGGTAACCGGCCATGTGACTCAACTGTGACGTCAGGCCAGGTCCTAGAAGCACAGAGCGCTGGAGGCATCGCTGGATCGTGGAGAGGTGAGAATGAAGATTTTTTTATTTTTAACCCTTTATTTTCAGGAGATATCACTTCTGCAATGTATGAATATACATTGCAGAAGTGATATTAGATGGCACAGAGCGGTGTTAGTGTACTGAGCATGCTCAGTGCACTAACATCGGGTCCGAGGAGACATGAGCTGTTTCCTCGGATCCGCGCTCCATAGGCCCCATGTTATTTGGCGCGGATCAGGTCGGATCCAATTCGGTCCGATCTGACCCGCTGTGCCAAAAATCGCAGCAGGCTGCGATTTTGGGCACAGCAAAAAATCGGCCAGGATCGGATCCGACCAAAATCGGATGCCAATAAGGCCAAATCCGATGTGATCCGTGCCCATAGGATAACATGGGGCCAAAATCTGATCCGTGGCTGTCCGTTTTACAACGGACAGCCACGGATCACAGAAAAACGCTGTGTGAAAGCACCCTTACACCTTCATAATGATGTTGTTAACAACTTCGCCTTTTCAGAACTGAAGGACGTAGGCAATGAAACGACCGCAAGTATTGTTCGCTTGTCGCGGAATCGTTGCTGCATCGGTAAAGATATCTGTACATGTGGCACTTCACTAGTGATCATTGAACGTCATTCAAGCGATGTAGATCATGTCGGATTGTTGGTTGGTTTGCCGACACATTGAAGCATGAGACAGGGCCTTTACACGCATGTCACTCAGACAGTGTGTTTTCAGCCTTATGGTATATTCCCTACAGGCATATTGGAGAACACAGCACTTGTTATTACATAGGTCTCACCTGGGGTTATTCACAGCAAGGAAAATTAGCAGAGAAGAAAATTAGAAGAGAACATAGTAAATCAGGATCACATGAAACAACTTTCTTCAGTGCAATTACACTAGATAATTGACATAATTGAATTACTGCACTACTCTCAATGTTTCCCTGCCTGAGATCTCCATTAGCGTCAAGGTGAAATATACAATTACAAATGAGACATAAAGAACATGGGTGATAAGGAAGGGAGGAGAGGAATAAAAGATGAGAGAAAGTAAGACGAGGGATAAGTGATCCTGGATTCTTGACATAATACTACTGGCAGACTGGCAGGGTCGGCCCTTTGATTACAAGAATATGTGATCCTGCTGTCACCAGTGAAGAATCGACTCTTGTCTCCATGAAATACACTTTGTACATCCAGCTTGTCACAGGTGACAGCCATGAAATCTGGGAGCTCCAATATTCCCACTCATTAGTAAAAATAGCTTTCTACACTGCTTTCAAACAGTTTGTGTCTGATTCATGCACGTGAATAATTAATGATAAATTACCTCCCCGTCCTCCAAATTCCGTGTTGTAGAAACAAAATCCAGCGTGTTAGCATTATATGAGGCATATGGCGTCACTTCGTTATTGTGCCTTCAAGAAACCTCTGTGAATGTTCATTTACAAGCATGTCAATCCATATACCAATGTGTTTTAGCGCCAAGTCCCTGGGGTACCACGGAGGCCAAGTTTTTAACGTCTCCTCGCATGTGTCCAATTTGCATAAACTTATTACTAATTACATTTAATTGAAACTGATTTGCATATGCTTTGGATGCCTGTAAGCCTTTTTATGGCCCAGGAGACCTGGAGTAAAGGAACACTGCCATTTGTATTTTCCAACTTCACATTCATGCTTCAATTGTAAGCCTGGAAAGGGAAATCTCAGGTTTGTTTTCTTCTTTGTAGGTTCTTCATCAGAAGAGGAAATTAAATCTGCTTTTTTGGAAACGATGGAGAATGCTTGCAGTAATCCCCGGGAAGTCTCTTATGGTGAATTTGAAGATTATTATGAAGGACTAAGTATTGGCATCATGTCTGATGAAGACTTCATTAATATTTTAAGAAATTCTTGGGGCATATAGAGTACCTTGACCTTCATTATCATTCACCAATTTTTAAAGGAACCTTTTCAGGAGCTGATTTCCATTACCACTGAGTGACAATTTTAATGATTTATTATAAGTTAAAAAAAATTGACTTTTAGGTTTATTCTTTTTTAAAGAATATTGACATCTCAAGGAATATTTTTTACTTTAATATATGTATTTGGGGCTTAAATTTTTTTTTTGCAAATTGGTTTGATGAAATATTGTGTACTGTTTTCCTGTTAGATGTGTGAGTTCATGTTGATAGTAATTCTCATCTATTTCTGAAATCCACTGTGCTGGTTTATGGTTACACACCACATAAAAGTGGAGCTGATCTTTGTGGTCATAAAGAGAGGAGCTCAGAAAAGACATATGATAAAGAGCTCCAAACTCCTCCTATCAGATCAAGCTGACTGACATACAGGTTAACCTTGCATTACGAGCATAATTCGTTCCGGGAATGTGCTTGTAATTCAAATTGCTTTTATAGCAAAGCAAATTTTCCCATAAGAAATAACTGAAATGCAAATGATTCATTCCACAACCCAAACATATTTACTGTATACATATAGAATTGTTTTGCAATTATTTGCAGTTCTATGGTATATACAATATACAGTACATATGTGCAGGGATTCAATCCGTTACAGTACCTAAAGTTACTTTAGTAGCGGCATCACACACGTACAGTATCAAGTACGGAGGTTCCATGTTCAGAGCACGGTGAACACGCAAAGCCGGAATCCAGAAGTGAGGAAAAGACTGTGATTGATGGATTATACACATGTGCTAGAAGCCTTGAGTACTATTACTGTACTGTATCTATGCAGGGACAGAGTTACAGTACTGTAGAGGGCAAACAGGCAGATCTCCCCAGCTACCAGGGACCAGGAAGCCATCTCCGCATCGCTGGTAACTATGCTAAACAGCGGGTATCTAGGCAGCGCGCGCTGCCTAGATACCCGCTGTTTATCATAGTTACCTGCGTCCTCCCTGCTTAGCGCTGGCAACCATGATACACACCGAGTATATAGGCAGCGCACGCTGCCTAGATACCTGGTGTTTACCATGGTTACCAGACTGTGAGATCGCTGATCGTTGGTCTCTCGCTGTCAAGCAGCGATGCATACTGACCAGCGGGAGACCAACGACCTAAAAATGACCCAGAGCACTTTGTAATGATCAGCGATCTCACAGCAGGGGCCTGATCGCTGTTAAGTGTCACACGTAGCTAGTTCGCTGTTACGTCACAAAACCTGTGATGTTACAACGATCTTGTTCATGTGACGGGGGCTTAAGTTTGATCCGATTGTCTTGGATGACGGAATTGTAGCACACTCAGGAGAAGATGGAGAACAAAATTTCTCCATCGTCTCCATTCTGTGAGTCTGGGGATATCAACCAAGTGCAGTCCTATAATTTCTGAACATCCATAGACTTCAATGGGTGTGTGCCATCCGATTGGCGCAGCAATAGACAGCATGCTGTGAATTTTTTTCTCATGCCAAAGCGACATGAGATAAAAAAGTTGATCAGCACTGCCCCTTGAATAACATTGTTCCGAGTGATATCCAATGAACCATCAGGTAGCACTCGTATACGCTCTTGTAAGTGAGCTGTTACAATCAAATTGATGCACTTATTTCAATGAAACCCAATAGCAAAAATGATTTTCGGATGAAAATACATGCATTTAAGAAAAAAGTAGCCAAAAATTTCAATATTTACAAGTTTGTACATTTCTATGTAATGCCCTACTAATCGCATTCCAACTAATTTATGCTGCTTTTCTTCACTAATTGAGCATTTATGATAATTTTTGGGGGCATTTTGCCTGATTTGCCTTTTTGGTGTAGTTTGAAGAAACACCGTGATTGAAGAGTTTGATTGTCTTGTTTCAGAATTAAAGTTGCATTTTTCATTGTGCAGTTTTCTTGACCTAATACTGTGGCCAGATATCTATAGTGCAATTTAAAGCTCACTACATACCGTGTATTTTGTTAATTTGCGGCATTTTAGAGTCTGTGCCATTTTATTTTAAACTAAGTATTCCCTGTGTATAGAATTTTTTTGGTTTATTTTTTATAGTTTATAATTTGTAAGGCTGGCTTAAACACCACGGCAAGATCCAATCCGGGGCTGTCAGGGATGAACCTGACAGCCCTGGACTGGATCAGCGCACAGAACCGGAGAGCAAATATGCCCTCCGGTCTGGTGTGCAGCCAGACGCAGCTGCCTCAGCTGATGATTCGTGACTAGCGGGGAGCTAGCTGCGGTTACCAGATCCTCCCGGACCAGGGCAATCCGGCCCCATAGGCTTCCATGTTAGGCAGCGCCGGATTGCCCTGGTCCGGGAGGATCCGGGAGAATCCAGGAGGATCCAATTTGGGGAGATTTTTCTCCCCGGACACAAAAATGTTGCAAGCATTAGGGTTACTATAGGTCTGGAATCGGCCTGGAGGTTTCCGGTTCACACCAGACAGCCCCGGATCCATAAAACCGTGGTGTGAAGCGACCCTTAACCGTCGAAAAAGCTGTATGGTACAAATCAAATGTATATGTAACAAAAAAGTATGGTACATAGGTGCAGATGTGTAAAACATTATGAAAAATTATTGAAATTCCTGTTTTATTTATTTTATTTTACAAATGATAAAGAGCACACAGAAAACAAATAGTAAAAGTATATGTGCAGGAAACCTAACTGCAGCAAATTTGTACTAGGAGAGAATAAAGAATTTATTCCCCTCTGATGTGATGGAGATAAGGCCCTGTTATAGATTTTGCATTAATGAGCTCTAAGTTACACCTTGGTGACCACTATTGCATTATTTTATAGCATGCCGCGGAGCGATAGTGCACCTTCCCCAACTTCTCCGGAGCCTGGTGACGGCTCTCTCCTTATGGGCTCCTTCCCACATTTGATCTTAGATCGCAACAGACGGCCTGTCCAGGGCTCTCCTGACTCGAGTGTGACAGCTGCATAGAAATATATGAAGCTCAGGTCGGGAGAGCCGCGGTCAGGCCGTGCATTGCAGTCCAGTCCGATTTATTCAGTCCACTGAATGTACCATATTTCTGTATATATCTTATCTTCTGACAGGTTTCCTTTAATTTCACTTTCATTATAAATTTGGTTTGATTGAACTTTATTTACTGCCTTATTGAAATCTACTGCCATCATATGTCATTTTTATGGATTTATTAATGTACTTTATCATTTTAGTAATTTTTTCATGTTTTTCTTACAAATCCTACTAATTATAAAATGTTGTGCAATTGACAGTTCACTTTTAATAAATGTATCATGTAGCCTATGTGTCTGTCTGTTTATTTTGTCAGCTGTAGATAAATTTGCCATGACTGAATTAGGGTATGGGTTCATATCAATATGTTGCACCGGGCAGTTGGTTTCTACCTATAGTTTGCTTTTTATAAGGTTTCTATGCCTATTAACTAATTTGACTCATATTAAAATTCAAAAGCAAATAGATGTCATTGAAAAAAAGACAATTTTTGATGGGTTTGCTGGAATCATTTTCATCCATTTTTGGTCTGTTTCACCGTTGGTGTGATGTCAGTTTTTCTTGCATGCAAAATACTGTCTCTAAAGGGTATGTCACACGCGTCAATATCGCCTGCACGATCTCGGCTGCACGTGACGTTGCAGCGATATTGATGCGTGTGACATACTGAATCAACCAGCAATAAATCGCTGGTTGATGATCGCCAGGTTTTAGAATCTGTCCTAAAACCTGGCGATGGTCGCCCGGTGTACACGCAGCATCGCTGCGTGTGACAACGGGAGTAGCGATATTCCAGCTCCCAGCGCCTCTCACAAGCGCTGGGAGCTGGTGTCCAAGGTAAACTGCGGGTATCTAGGCAGCGCGCGCTGCCTAGATACCCGCAGTTTACCTTGGAGACCAGCCTGCTCCCGCTTCCAGCAGCCTGGCAGCGGGAGCAAGACATCGTGGAAACGATATTTAAGTCATTTCCACAATGTCGCTGGTCCATTGATCACTGGTGAGTCTGCCTGTGTGACAGCTCACCAGCGATCAGCCGTCAATGTCGTCAGCGATCATCTCACTGACGACATTGATGCGTGTGACACCCCCTTTAGGCTGTCACATCCATTAAACCCATTTAGAATTGACTGCAGTAGGTTGACACATGGATGGTGTTCAGATCTTTTCACAGACATTGATTTGAATGCATGAGTATCCCTGTATTTCATTAGTGGTTAGTTTGTCTGCAAGCACGTATGGAAAACACAGACTTCTGAATAAGACCTTACTGGTCTTATCACAGCCTTGAGTGCCAGTTATTATTATTAATTATAGCCCTATTTATGCCATGGTAGTAAAGGAGCAGGGAAGGGAATAGTGCGTCAATCCAGCGTGTTGCTCCTAGAGTGTGTGCCTGGACCAGGCAGCCGGCACCACCTGAACGAAATCAGCAAAAATAAGATCCGGCACCACAGGCTTCTCCATGCATTTAAATTTCATAGACTATGAATAAGAGCGCAGTGACGCTCGAAACGCGTCAGGCGGAGGGTCTGCGTACCCATATTCATGTGTGAGCTTATGAAGAAAAAAAATTAAAATTTAAATGCATGGAGAAGCCTGTGGTGCCGGATCTTCCTTTTTGCTGATTTATGCCATGGTGCTTTACATGTCAAAAGGGTCAGACATAGATAGATACAATAATTATCAACAATACAAGGCACACACAGGTACAGGAGGAGAGAGGACCCTGCCTGCAAGGGCTCACAGTCTACAAGGGATGGTGAGAATACAGTAGATGAGGAGAGAGGACCTTTCCCGGGAGGGCTCACAGGCTACAATGGATGGGTGAGGATACAGTGAGTGAGTAGAGAGGACCCCTGCTCATGAGGACTCACAGGCTATAAAGGATGGCTCAGGATACAGTAGGTGAGGAGAGAAGACTCTGCCCTCGAGGGCTCACAATTTACCGGGGATAGGTGAGGATACAGTAGGTGAGGAGAGAGGATCCTGCCCACGAGGACTCACAGTCTTCAAGGGATGGGTGAGGAAACAGTAGGTGAGGACAGAGGACCCTGCCCATAAGGGCTAACAGTCTACAGTTGAAGTGCATTTGAAATTAAGACTATGTTCGCATGATATTTTCAGTCTGACTTTTGTACGTGAAAAAAACTGCCTCCTCTCGGACCAATGTTATTCAGTAAAGCTGTTCATATGACTGATTTTTCACACATGAATCCCCATGTGAAAAAAATTAAATCACATCATGGTCTATTGTCTTTCATATTTCTGATATAACTAATCTAATTAAAAAATCCATCCATATATCATCCAATTTGTATGGATACATTGCAATTCTTTGAAATAAAAAAAATGCTTTTGGTCATATAAATTTTAACTGCTGATGTCTAAAAACAGATGGCATATGGATGACAATACAGATAATAAAATCATCCATTTTTCTAACTGAAAACTACACAATTTTTTATACGCCCATGTTAACTAAGCCCAACAGAAATTCAGGACTGCGTCTACTATGAGCAGGCACAGTTTTCTCAAAATGTTCACCCCTTTCAGGCTTCCATTTACATAGGAATATTTGAAAACTGCAGGTTTAGCAGCTAATGTTCTTTATGTAATTTGGTAGAGCCTTAACCCCTTCTCGACTTGTGATGCCACATAGGCGTTATACTTTTCTGTGCGTTCCCGACCTGTGACACCTAATAGGCGTCATGGCGGGATCGCTATCCTGCAGGTCGGGTGACCGGGGTCGGAGAAATGTCACCCAACCTGCAGGTACGTGGGAACCTGTGGTTTACCCTGGGGGGGAAGTGGCCTAGTCCCCCCTTGCATACGATCGCCGTGATTGGCTGTTGAAAGTGAAACGGTCAAACACGGCAATTGTAATATGTCAAAAATGAAACTTTTAGAAATGTTACAATCCAGCTATGGCCGATGCTGCAATATCATTGGCTATTGGCTGGAGCAAGGTGACCTGTGTCACCCCCCAGATCTGTTTGGAGCTAGCGTCCATGTGACGCTGGCTCTCCAATCAGATGCGGAAGGGCGGTGTGATGTGTGGTGCCCAAAACCCTCCCTCCTCAGCCATATCCCGTCGGTGGACTGGAGGCTGAAGAGGGAGGTGCACAACGTGCCGCCACCCTCCGGTGATTACCTCCTGCCCACCAATCACTCCTCGGTCCCCCCAATACCCTGCGATTGCGGTGCCGCTGCCGGCTACTGCATGCATTCTCCGTTCCATCCGATCACCCCTTGTTCCCCGTTGCACAGGTAGCAGGCATTGGGTGACAGGGATGATTGGATGGCACGGGGAATATTGCAGAAGCCGGCGGCAGTGGAATCGCAGGGTACGGGTTGAGCAGGGAGTGATTGTCAGGGAACGATCAGCGGGCAATGCATTTATGCCGACGCTTTAATGTGGTGTCTCAGCCACAGTACATATACGACAAGCAGCAGCCGATCAAACGCCAGGAGCCACTGGTGTCTAATTGGTCGCTGCTTTTCGTACATGTACTACAGCCTAGACACCTCAGTATGGTCCGGCATGAATGCATTGCCTGCCGATCGCTCCCCGTTGCCACCAGCTTCTGCAGCATGCCCTGTGCCATCCGATTATCCCCTGTCGCTCGCTGCACTGGCGGTAGACATCGGTGACAAGGGATGATTGGATGGCTAAGGGAGATGCTGCAAAAGCCAGCAGCAGCGGGGAGTGATCGGCAGGCAATGCATTTATGCCGGCGCCGTACTGAGGTGTCTCAGCTCAGTACATGTACATCAAGCAGCAGCCAATCACGCAAGTGGCTGCTGGCAACTGATCTGCCGCTGCTTTTCGTAAATGTACTGTGGCTGAGACACCTCAGTATGGCGCCGGCATAAATGCATTGCCTGCCGATCACTCCCCGCTCACAACTCAGCGGCTGTGTGAGTGTGTGTGTATGTGAGTGTAAGTGAGTGTGTGTGTGTGAGTGAGTGTGTATGTGTGAGTTTGTGTGTGTGTATGTATGTGAGTCTGTATGTGAGTGTGTATGTGAGTGTGTGTGTGTGAGTGATGGGACTGGATGATCGGGGCTGGATGATGGAGGCTGCATGTGGGGATGATGTGTGATGCATGTTGTTCACTAACGATTACAGCTAAAGCTGGTTTCACACTGCAGTTTTTTCCCTGATCAGGTTCCATCCGGTTTGTGTGCCAAAACCAGGAGAGGAACTTGCAGAGAAAAACTGTAATTGAAAGATTGACACCTGTTCTGAGTTTTGGAGACACTACTGGTTTTGGCACACAAACCGGTGGACACTGATCAGGGAAAAAACTGCAGTGTAAAACCAGCCTAATTTTCCATTCAAAAAGGCAAATGGCACTCCTTCCCTTCCGAGCCCTGCCGTGCGCCCAAACAGTGGGTTATGACTACATATGAGGTATCGGTATACTCAAGAGAAATTGCCCAACAAATTTTAGGATACATTTTATCCTATTGTCCATGTGAAAATGAAAAAATTAAGGCTGAAAGGACATTTTTGTGAAAAAAGTAAATTTTCATTTTTACGGATCAAAGTGTGAAGCACCTGGGGGTTCAAAGTTCTCACTGTGCATCAACATAAGTTCCTTGTGGATCTAGTTTCCAAAATGAGGTCACTTGTGGATAGCTCCAATGTTTAGGCACACAGGGGCTCTCCAAACGCAGCATGGTGTCCGCTAACGATTGCAACTAATTTTCCATTCAAAAAGTTTAATGGCGCTCCTTCCCTTCTGAGCCCTGCCGTGCACCCAAACAGTGGTTTATGACCACATATGAGGTATCGATGTACTCAGGAGAAATTGCCCAACAAATTTTAGGATGCATTTTATCCTGTTGCTCATGTGGAAATGAAAAAATTAAGGCTACATTCAGGGTGTGCGCTTTTTTCCCTTCTGCTGCGTTCGTAGCTGCAACACAGGAGCTGTGGAAAAACGCACCCAAAAAAACAGATCTGTTTTTGACTGCTGCGCTTTTTACCATTTTGAAGGGCTCCTATGGGAAAAATGCAGCATAAATTGACATGTGATTTTCCAAAATCGAGCTCTCCTAAAGTGAAAAAAACAGATCACTTTAGAAGAGTACAGTCTGAATGGCAAAAATGAAAACCCATAGACTTTGCTGGGTTGTCATTTGAGTGATCCGTTTTTTACAGTGCAATGCAAAAAATGCATCAAAAAACAGATCAAGGAGCGCACAGTCTGAATGTAGCCTAAAAGCACATTTTTGTTGGAAAAATTAAAATGTCCATTTTTTCCTTCCACGTTGCTTTATTCCCTGTGAAACACCTGAAGGGTTAATAATCTTCTTGAATGTAGTTTTGAGTAGCTTGAGGGGTGCAGTTTTTGGAATGGGGTCACTTTTGGGTGTTTTCTGTCATTTACACTCCTCAAAGGGACTTCAAATGTGATGTGGTCACTAAAAAATGGTTTTGTAAAATTTGATGTAAAAATGAGAAATTGCTGATGAACTTTGAACCCTTATAACTTCCTAACAAAAAAAAAATAATTTAAAAATTGTGCTGATGTAAAGTAGACATGTGGGAAATGTTACATATTAACTATTTTGTGGCACATAACTCTCTGGTTTAACAGAATAAAAATTCAAAATTTGAAAATTGCGAAATTTTCAAATTTTTTGCCAAATTTCAAATTTTTTCACAAATAAACGCAAAAATTATCGACCTAAATTTACCACTAACATGAAGCCCAATATGTCACGAAAAAACAATCTCAGAATCGCTAGGATCCGTTGAAGCGTTCTTGAGTTATTACCTCATGAAGGGACACTGGTCAGAATTGCAAAAAATGGCCTTGTCAATAGGGTCAAAATAGGCTGAGTCCTGAAGTGGTTAAAGCAACTCCTCCAAGGTTTGTTTATGTTGCATTGCTTTAGTGGTGCTCTAAACGTAAGTCTCCTGCCCACTGTCTTATACTCACTTGCCGCCATCTTCAGCTTTTTCCCGCATCGCTACCATACTAGTGTTTCTTGAAGCCCATTGACACAGATCAATGCATGCTTCGTTCTGGCTGTCATAGGCTTGCATTAGACATTTGTGACATTAATTTCTGATTTCGGCCATTCAGTATTTACTGGCACAGTTGGCGCCTTGGGATTGGAGAAATGATGAAGCTGCCGGAGGGTAACTACAAGCGCCACTCCAACGCTGAATGTTTTTTTTTAGGTTTTTAATGTATTTTATAAATTCATAGTGCACAATCAGCTGATTCTTAGGTATGTCCTATTTACATTTACAAGAGCTAATGGGCAAAAAAGCAAGTGATCAGTATAAGTGTGCTTCACCTAACATAAGCACATACACACCAAGTCTCAATTCTTCCAAGGCTTCGATATACAATAATAATACTAAGCCAGAATCTTCATTTCAAACACAAAGAGGAAATAACATCCAATATGACCACAAATCAAGCTTTCCCCTGGTACAAATGATGCTATAATGGTTTCTTATTTTAGACTGGAAGCAAGATGAAGTCATGTAGGGTTTGAGTTTCAGACAAATTGGCATTGTGTAATGCAAGCTAATGTACTGCTGTTATAATTTCTTTTCTCATAGTAATACAAAGTATTAGTGATATAGACGGACTCACATATAATAACATACACCGTGTGCAGAATTATTAGGCAAATGAGTATTTTGATCACATGATACTCTTTATACATGTTGTCCTACTCCAAGCTGTATAGGCTTGAGAGCCAACTACCAATTAAGTAAATCAGGTGATGTGCATCTCTGTAATGAGGAGGGGTGTGGTGTAATGACAGCAACACCCTATATAAGGTGTGCTTATTTATTAAGCAACTTACTTTTCTTTGGCAAAATGGGTCAGAAGAGAGATTTAACAGGCTCTGAAAAGTCCAAAATTGTGAGATGTCTTGCAGAGGGATGCTGCAGTCTTCTAATTGCCAAACTTTTGAAGTGTGATCACCGAACAATCAAGCGTTTCATGGCAAATAGCCAACAGGGTCGCAAGAGGAGTGTTGGGCAAAAAAGGCGCAAAATAACTGCCCATGAATTGAGGAAAATCAAGTGTGAAGCTGCCAAGATGCCATTTGCCACCAGTTTTGCAATATTTCAGAGCTGCAACGTTACTGCAGTATCAAAAAGCAAAAGATGTGCTATACTCAGGGACATGGCCAAGGTAAGAAAGGCTGAAAAACGACCACCTTTGAACAAGAAACATGAGATAAAACGGCAAGACTGGGCCAAGAAATATCTTAAGACTGATTTTTCAAAGGTCTTATAGACTGATGAAATGAGAGTGACTCTTGATGGGCTAGATGGTTGGGCCAGAGGCTGGATTAGTAAAGGGCAGAGAGCTCCACTCCGACTCAGATGCCAGCAAGGTGGAGGTGGGTACTGGTATGGGCTGGTATCATCAAAGTTGAACTTGTGGGACCTTCTCAGGTGAGGATGGAGTGAAGCTCAACTTCCAGACCTACTGCCAGATTCTGGAAGACAACTTCTTCAAGCAGTGGTACAGGAAGAAGTCGGTATCATTCAAGAAAAACATGATTTTAATGCAGGACAATGCTCCATCACATGCATCCAACTACTCCACAGCGTGGCTGGCCAGTAAAGGTCTAAAAGAAGAAAAAATAATAACTCGGCCCCCTTGTTTACCTGATCTGAACCTCATAGAGAACCTGTGGTCCCTCCTAAAACATGAGATCTGCAGGGAGGGAAAACAGTACACCTCTCGAAACAGTGTCTGGGATGCTGTGGTGGCTGCTGCATGCCATGTTGATCGTAAACAGATTAAGCAACTGACAGAATCTATGGATGGTAGACTGCTGATTGTCATCATAAAGAAAGGTGGCTATATTGGTCTCTAATTTTTTTGTGTTTTTTTTTGCATGTCAGAAATGTTTATTTCTAAATATTGGTTCACCTGGTGAAAATAAACAAGTGAGATGGGAATATATTTGGTTTTTATTAAGTTACCTAATAATTCTGCACAGTAATAGTTACCTGCACAGATATCCTCCTAAGTAGCCAAATCTATATAAAAAAAAACAAAAAAAAACACTTCAACTTCCAAAAATATTAAGCTTTGAAATTGGAGTCTTTTGGGTTGATTGAGAACATAGTTGTTTGATCAATAATAAAAATAATCCTCTACAATACAACTTGCCTAATAATTCTGCACACAGTGTAGTCTGAAAGACTGCACTATGTGGAGTCATGGAGGTCAGTGGGTGCTCCTGTCCACTGGCCCGGCTGCCTTTAGAAAGACAGCATGGACCAAGGCCCATCCCAACCGAACGTCCGAACTTCTTAACCATGGGCCGAATACTACTCAGATAACACAGGGTGAATGAACCAAAATAGTAAGACTTTATTAGATTCCCAACAGTTAAATGCATATAATACATAACCAAGCAAAGCATAAAATGTAACAAGCAACAGAGTCTCACCCTTCGCTGACTCACCAGGGATTAGAATGTTCATGCCTCAGAGCTTTCAGGGCCACTTATGCCAATCCAGCAGCACCCCGCTTTCGGTGGGCACCCACCCAGAAAAGAATATCGGCAAGCGTAGGAAGCTAACCGAGCATAGCAAAATCTGTAGCCAAGTGACCGAAATGTCCCAACCTGGATATTCTCCTAAGTAGTCTCTGGTGCACCTCTAGTTGGGGCCGAAGTCCCAAGACTGAAGCCACAAAGCATATGAACCTAGTTAATGAACAGGCCCCCTTATATACCCCCGAACACTCCTTTCAGGACATTGGGGACTTCAGGATTGGTGGAATAAGACTGTGCTCTCTTTGGCTGATTTTCAAGCCGCATACATAATATCCTAATATCCATATGACTCATGAGTCCCTGACAGAGGGGATTAGAGGTTCAGGTAATTTACATTGAATTAGCAATACACAACCTCCGAACAATAATCTGCACAGTCTGGCAGAAACAATTACTAAGGCCGGCTTCAGACTGCGTGTCTGATCCGATCCGTAGCTGTCCGCTTGAGGCAGACAGCCGCGGACCGGATCAGCACACAGGACCGGGGGCTATTATGCCCTCCGATCCTGTGTGCAGCCGCACGCAGCCGCTGACAGGTCAGGACCGCGGCGCCCGCGGTCCTCACCTATTAGCAGCAGGAACTGCGTGCGGCTGCACACAGGATCGGAGGGCATAATAGCCCCGGTCCTGTGTGCTGATCCGGTCCGCGGCTGTCTGCCTCAAGAGGACAGCTACGGATCGGATCAGACACGCAGTCTGAAGCCGGCCTTAGCAAACACGAGGTAACAATCAAATGGTCAATACGTCTGGCCAATTAAGAAAATTAACCCCAGAACATGCACTGAAACAAGCTATGTCTTCACTTACTAGTGCTGGGATCCGAACCTGCGGCATTCCATGGCCTGACATGCTGGGCTCTTAGATTGCCAACAGCTGAGGTGCCGAAGGTTTTTGACTGAAACCATGATACTCAACAGATTTCTATCTTTAAATTCTTGGGCCCCAAAACAAAATCTGTAATTGGTTCATTACTTACCATGTGATAGCTATTATTCTGTTTCCTTATACAGAAGAATGGCTTCTAGGTTGCTAGATTTGCTGTCTCTATATTCAGGTTTTATTCCTTTGTGGACACTATTGCTATACCTTGATTGTAAGGGTATAATGTTTACATGCCACTGTTGTATGGGCACAGTATCAATAAGCCATAAAGAATATTGATCGGTCACTGTTACAGCAGTTGAAAGCTTTCACTATTGATAAGGAATGACAGAAAAAGCCAGTGCTGGACAGACAAGTTAGAAGGATGGAGACGTCATTTACCGTCTGCTCCAGATAAAACACATGGGCGCGACACAGCTTAGTATTTCCAATGTGTTGTGCTATGATAATTTCCTCTGGACATATGGAATCTGTTCTTATAAATTGGAATCCCACACTGGGAAGCAGCTTTCCAAATCTGTAATTCATCCAGCCTGCCTTTCTGGAAAATACAACGGCTCAGAATAGTTTGAGTTGAGAAAATAATATAATAGCTCATAATTCTTGGTGGATTTCATAAAATAAAATGTGTCTTTTATATTCAATGCCATTTTTCATATTTCAGAATATGTTGCAAATATTATATATTTACAAACATACATATTTATATATATATTTAGTTAGAAATCTAATATATAATCGCCAATAATAATATTTATTCATTTATTCATTTATATAGCGCTATTAATTCCGTAGCACTTTACATACATCAGTAATGCTGTCTCTCTTGGAGCTCACAATCTAAACATCCTATCAGTATGTCTTTACAATAATATGTATCACAGACTTTTGGCGCTTATGTCGATATCCCACAATTCACTGCGGCACCATTGTGGGATAGCTACACAAGTGAGAGAAGTGAGTGACACAGAGCTCAATCTACCGTCGGGAGATCGGCGGGACTAGCCGTTTTGCTGATTAGTCGCTGCGGTGAGCGGCGACCAATCAGCGAAGCGGCTAGCACCTTGGCAGGAGATTTGAATCCCACGCTGCTCAGCTAATCAGCGGTGCGGGATTCAAATCTCCTTCCAAGCCACTCGCCGCTTTGCTGATTGGTCGACGCGGTCATCGGCGACCAATCAGCTGAGCAGTTTTGGCGGGCAAGTTTAAATCTCCCGCCATTACCGCGCTGCTCAGGTGATTGGTGGCGCACTGCCCGGCTCTCGACTAATCTGCTGAGCGGTGCGGTATTGGCGTGAGATTTAAAGCTGGCTCAGCTCAGTGGTTAGCACTGTATGGTGGCTCGGTGGTTAGCATTGTATGGTCAATTTTCAGGATAGGATAAATTCCCTGAGGAAGGAGCCGGGAAGGGCTCCGAAACGTGTCGGTAAAATAAAGCAACTATCTATCCCACACATTCCGGTGACTTTGGTGATTTCTTGGGCAGCAGCACGGACGCTAAGGCACTTTGTCCTGAAAATTGATCTACACCACAGTGAGCTGTGGAAGTGCGATCCTGCAGCAGTTGCATTGTTTGAGCGATCATACCGGTTGTGGGTGACACAACCTTACCAGGTGAGCAGTTTACATATTGGTTATCACCACCAATCTCTTCTAGGAGATAAGACCCTATTTGTGCTTTCTCATTTCCAAGGATTTTTAGCACTGTATGGTGATTCAGTGGTTAGCACTGTATATGGTGGCTCAGTGCTTAGCATTGTATGGTGGCTCAGTGGTTAGCACTGTATATGGTGGCTCAGTGGTTAGCATTGTATGGTGGCTCAGTGGTTAGCACTGTATATGATGGCTCAGTGGGTAGCACTGTATATGGTGGCTCAGTGGTCAGCACTGTATATGGTGGCTCAGTGGTTAGCACTGTATATGGTGGCTCAGTGTTTAGGTAGTTCAGTGGTTAGCACTGTATGGTGGCTCAATGGTTAGTACCGTATATGGTGGCTCAGTGGTTAGCACTATATGGTGGCTCAGTGGTTAGCACTGTATGGTGGCTCAGTGGTTAGTACCGTATATGGTGGCTCAGTGGTTAGCACTATATGATGGCTCAGTGGTTAGCACTGTATATGGTGGCTCAGTGTTTAGGTGTCTCAGTAGTCAACACTGAATGGTGGCTCAGTGGTCTGCACTCTACAGTAGCTCAGTAGTTAGCACTCTATGGTGGCTCAGTGGTGAGCATTGTTTGGTGGCTCAGTGATGGAAGGCAGACACATGGGAGCCAGAAGGCACAGAGGAGGCAGAGGCACAGGGGAGGGAGAAGGCACAGGGGACGCAAAAGCCACAAGGGAAGCAGAATGCAGAGGGGAGGCAGAGGCACAAGGGGAGGCAGAGTCATGGAGAGAGACAGCGCACACAGGTAGAGACAGCGCACACAGGGGGCTGAGAGCACACAGAGCTGAGAGAAAGGCACAAGTAAGACAGAGCGCACAGGGGAAGAGACAGCACAGACAGGAGAGAGCGCACAAGGGAACACAGGCACAATTATTGCCCTCCCGATGCAATAGCATTGGGCCTTTTTCTAGTATTATATATTCTTCTTAGATTTTTTCCAGGACTATAAAATGTTTTTTTTTTATTAGGATCTGTATATAGGTTATGTCTGTTATTACAGTCCAGCTTCATTCACCAGAATGGGGATGAGCTATTATCACAGATTCAGTCCATAGACAGTTATTGCAATGTACAGGTACATCTCAATGAATTAGAATATCATCAAAAAGTGAATGTATTTCAGTAATTCAATGCATAAAGTGAAATACATATATTATATAGCGTCATTACAAACAAAGTGATCTATTTCAAGTATTTATTTCTGTTAATGTTGATGAGTATGGTTTACAGCCAATGAAAACCCAAAGTGCATGTAAACAAGAAAAAAAATAGAAAAAAAAGCGCTATAGTGAGGACCCGAAGAAATGCAGTAGTTAAGGGCGGTGAGCTCACTCACCTGATCCAGTTGTGCAGTGATCTTGCACAATAGAGATTGAGGCCTGACAGGTGAGGGCCCTCAGGGACAACCACCGCTGTTCACCGCTTCCTGGATCCGGAGGCTGCGGTCACATGTTGCGGACCATGTGACCGGGTGGACATTCCTTATGACATCACGGCAGGTCCTTTGTAAATCAAAGCAGCTTCCACCGCTCACCAAGGGAGGATATGAATAACAACAACAAATATAACGGTGTGAATGAAGCGCTGAGGCTGAGGGGTAGGGATTAAAATACACACCTTTAATAAAGCTTTACACTCTCCAGACCACGATGCATTTTGATTAGCAAGCTATCTTCCTCAGGCAGCCGTGGTCTGGAGAGTGTAAAGCTTTATTAAAGGTGTGTATTTTAATCCCTACCCCTCAGCCTCAGCGCTTCATTCACACCGTTATATTTGTTGTTGTTTTTCAATGAAAACCCAAAGGTCATTCTCTCAAAAAATTAAAGTAGGGAGGATAAAGGGTCTAAGAGATAAAATATTACCTAAATAGGTATCAGAGGCTTCACCTTGTGTGGTTGTGAGAGTCCAACCACTATAAAAGCATATCACAGCTGCTGCAGCCCCCAGCATGGTCCATATAGAGTAGGGAGGATGAAGAGTTTAAAAACCGCGCTGCCATATTCCACCAGACGTCAAAGGGTGAATATAATATTGATTTATTAGTCAGCATGTTTCAAGGCTCCCTGGCCCCTTCCTCAGGACAAATCAATATCATATTGCCATGTTTCATGGCGTTTCTGGGACCCCTGAAATGAGTTGACTGAAAAATCAATATTACATTCCCTGACAGAAGTTAAGTCGCTTATCCATGTTATGTAAATAAAAGCTTATAACGTGATGTTAAATTCATCCATTGGTTGTATATAATATTCTTTTGAAAGCTGAAACCCTCCCAAATGTGGTTTAGGTTAAGAAAATAAATTGGTATCAATGCTGAAATATTGATCATTTAATGAACACAGAATGGTCAGATTTTAGCAAGACAAAAGTTTTGTCGCCTGGTCACATAATGCACCCAATCTTAGATTACATCCTCACCTGTGCTCCATAAATGATCGGTTAATTTGTGGGTGTGTATAAAAAGAAATCCAGCACCCCAGACCTTCACTGGAACTGCAACTTGAGCTCTGACAACATGCCAAAAATCCACCCTGCGACCAAAGTCTTGATTATCAAGAGACTGAAGACCAGAGCCACTGCAGAGGTGGATGGCACCTTTAATGTGTCTCAGCGTCAAGTACAAAGAATTAAAAAAAGATTTGAAGAGACTGGAGATGTGTTTGACAAGCCCAGGTCCAGCAGACCCCGCAAGACAACTGCTCAGGAGGAATGTTTGTTGGTTAGAAAATCCAAAACAAGCCCCTCTTCCACTGCAGCAGAGCTACAACAGGCCTGGTCACCTGAACAATTTGTAGGATTCTGTCTCAAAATGGCCTCCATGGTGGAATCAGTGCCCAGAAGCCAGCACTAAACAAAAGGCAAATAAAAAAACGTATGGCATTTACAAAGTCCCACAGCCTGCTAAACAGATGGACACTGGAAAAGTGGCAGAAGATGGATTTCTCTGATGAATCTTCAGTAGAATTACACCATAGCCACCGCATATACTGCAGGAGACCTACTAGAGCCTGTATGGATCCAAAATACACCCAGAAAACAGTTAAATTTGGTGGTGGAAAGATCATGGTCTGGGGTTACATTCAGTATGGGGGTGTGCGAAACATTTGCAAGGTGGAAGGCAATATCACTAGCCTAAAATATCAAGAAATTAGCTACCTCTTAGATTACAGGTCATAAAAGGGGTCACATTCTGCAGCAGGATGGTGCTCCATCTCATACATTCATCTCTACAACAAAGTTCCTCCAGGCAAAAAAGATCAAGGTGCTCAAGGACTGGTCAGCCCAGTCACCAGACATGAACATCATTGAGCATGTTTGGGGTAGGGTATAATTTTCATGGAATATTTGTTTGTCTAATGTAGATGTAGCAGAGCTAAGACTTCTGTGCTGTATATAGCCCCATATCCCTGACCGTCAGTTTTCCACATACACTGTGCATTGTCAGCAAGCTGCTACTCATTGGGGTGGAGTTACACAGAATAGCCTGACTGTACTTTGCATGAAATGTAGTCCAGCAGTTTTAGGTCATGCAAAATATTTCGTGAGTATTTTCAGTGACTATTTGGAACAATCAGAGGAAAAGTATAATAGAAACATATGCTCCACTTCTGTATTTTTTTTATCCACTCCTGGTTTTAGTTTATAAACACTGGTGTAACATTCTGACAAAATACTCAATGTGTGAATGTGGCCTTAGTCTCTTGCTGATAGAACGCTGATTGTTTTGAAACTCAGCCTTATAAGTGACTCATCCATGGAATCAAACCCTCGTGCCCTATATTATGCCACTCTCAGATTAAATAGCAAAAACTTGCTGATACATCCCCTTTAAGTAAATTATGCTTTTCTATTACTGGGAAGATTTCTTTCCCTTGGAGATTACCTTGGTAGGAAGAAAGAGGGTCTGTGGCTGTTTGTGAGCTTGCCAATCTACCATACCCTGAGATTCATTTATGTGTGGACACCCTTACACTGTGTTCCCATGTTGAGCTTTGGGGAGTTTTTGACGTTGCAGAATTTCTACACCTGTTAGGGCCCTTTCACATAGGGTTTTTTTGAAAAATGCGGCAGTTACGGTAAAAAAATGCATCTGACGCATTTTCCGCCTGACTGCCGCGCTTCTGGCACACTTGCGGCAAACCCCATGCATTGTCTATGGGGCTTGCGGTAAGTGTGCAGCAAGTACAGGTTCCAGCAGTTGCAGCCACGGAAAAAACGCTAACCGAGTTTTCTTTTTCACGGAAGCAACTGCCGGAACAGCACTTGCTGCACCTGCCGCATACTTGCCGCAAGCCCCATAGACAATGTATGGGGTTTGCCGCAAGTACGCCGGAAGCGTGGCCGTCAGGCAGAAAATGCGGCAGATGCGTTTTTTTTTACCGTAACTGCCGCATTTTTCAAAAGAACCTATGTGAAAGCACCCTTACTTCAATTAGGTTACTGGCATTTTTTCATTGCGTTTTTGTGTGCATTTTCTAATATGTGGGTTTTTTTAAGTTTTTTTTTTTTTACACTGTGTTTTTTGTCTTGTTGTTGTGCCCTGCTTTAATTAAAGCTGCCTTGTTTTCGAAACTTCCTGTAATTTGGCTTTGACAAAACTTTATTGACACACAGGTACAGCATACACATGTTTTTTATGTACTTTTTCCACGAAAACGCACTGAAAATGCATGTGTGTTTTTACCTGCTGGTTTTCCACATTGAATTCAATTCTATGGGTACAATCTACATCTACAATCTACATCTAAAACTCAGCGTATCTACAAGAAAAGTTTATATGGTGCAGGTTTGAAACTCGCACCGACAGTTGTTTATGCTGAGCAGTCAGTGTATTTGTCACCATGTATTTTACATATGCTCTAGCACTTTGTTTTCAGCTACCACCGTGCACTTTATGATAAAATGTATTATGAATATGGCGACATACATGTCATTTGCCTTTTGATAGCTATACTTCTCTTTACACCATTTATGGTACAACTGCTTCTATTATATTCCTGTATAGCAGGAACGGGGAACTCCAGTTCTCGAGGGCTGCCAACAGTTCATGTTTTCAGGATTTCCTTAGTATTGCACAGGTGCTAATGTAATCATATGTACAGGTGATGATTCCAACTCCTGTGCAATGCTAAGGAAATCCTGAAAACCTGCACTGTTGTTGGCTCTCGAGGCCTGGAGTTCCCTACCCCTGCTGTATAGAATAATTGCTCCCCACACATGTATTTTGGTTTTTATACCTCTGGATGTGTACCCCCTTCAATTGTGTACATCCATTTGTTGTCCCTTGATCTTTTATAACGTTTTTCTTTATTTTAAACCAGGGGTGGTGAGCGCCAGTCCTCGAGGGCCACCAACAGTTCGTGTTTTCAGGATTTCCTTAGTATTGCACAGTGGTTGGAATCATCACAGTGCAGGGGATTATATTATTACCTGTGCAATACTAAGGAAATCTTGAAACCTGCACTGTTGGCGGCCCTTGAGGACTGGAGTTCCGCACCCCTAATTTAAACCTTTGACTACGGACTTTCTGATCAGCCCCCCCACCTTGTTTCTTGAGTAAAATAGAAGCACAGTGATCATTAGATTTCTATACGTCCTATCCACTTTGCTGGACCTGTAAAAAGTGAAAATACATCGTGTCAAACGCTCATCATGGGAGCGTAGTCTGATGGTAACACCTCCAGTTCATTGTAATTGAATTTCATTCAATTTACTAATGAGGTTTTATCCACAGTATCCATCCACCCTCAAGGTTTGAGTCAGTTTCAATTTGTCATTAACAGTAAGTCGATACAATATATTTGGGATTGTACATAATTTTTATTGCAAACATTTAGTGGAAGTCTGCTCTGCACCCCGGCATTACTGCACTAATAGAATTTGTGCTTTATAAGTTATGTATAAACCATGTCCCCTCTAGTCAGTACTTTTCTCATTACATATGGCCTTTTGTGCACTTGGATATAAAACATGTTTTTGGGAAGAATTTTAATAATGCAATGCAGTGAATAATTCTGCCGAGGTTATTTAATGTGGTGTCACCAACCACTAAGCAAATTCTTGCCTGTAACGTAGCTGTACTTTTATAAGTCATGACTTAAATATTCAGCAAAATCATTTCCCCTTGTATTATACTGAAGACTATAACGATATCATTGGTTTAAAGAGCACCTGACACTTTCCACAGCTATTTGCATCTACTCTTATTACATTATACACTAAAAACATACCAGACACTACTTCATAATAATGATTTTAATAAATATCGTTTCAAAAAAATTGTATAAAACATACAAATAAAGTTGGGAAGGCTCACCAAAAATACCTTGGAGTCAGATTATATGGAGCACAGTGCATATCATATAGAAATGTTGAAGTACTACAGTTATGGCTAAAACTTTTGAGATTGACACAAATTTTGGTTTTCACAAAGTTTCCCTCGTCACTGTTTTTAAATCTTTAAGGCTGGTTTCACACCAGCGTTCTTTAAAATTTGTCTGAAATCTGTTTTTTTACAGCAAAATCCACGTATGACCAGATATGGTTTTTGCCCTAAAACTGGATGCAACCAGCTGACATGGTTACCATGGTCTAAACAAGAGAAAAACTGTGGCACTCTCTAGTAATATGTACGGGTGCAAAGCAGAACATGATACATTGTAAAAAAAAAAAAGACAGCTGCGCTCTGAATACTAAGCTATTAATCTAATATATAAAGCTGAATGTGTGTATGTGTGTGTGTATGTGTGTATGTGTGTGTGTATATCTGGGATTGGCATATACACCGTCGCAACTACAGCCACAAAACTTTGCACAGTCACACGTCTGGACCCCGGGAGCTTCATAGGCTATGTTGTGAGGCGAAATTTTAACCCCGCGCATTCCAATTCACCAAACAATTTTGCCCCTATCTACATAATGGGGAAAAAGTGACAGTTACCAGTTGACAGTTGTGAATGAGAGGGGCTTAATGACAGCGCCAAAGACTAACAGCACATACCAGCATATAGTCACTAAGGTGGGGCCCCAACATGAGATATTCACCACGCACGGGGACATGTATACTCACCACGCACCCGAACAAACACACACACACCACAAAGAGACACACACAACACAGAGACACACACACACCTCCAAGGGGACACACACACACTCTATAGCGACACATGCACAAACCCCACAGGGACACACACACCACAAAGAGACACACATAACACACACACCACACAGACCCCCCCCACAGTGGAACACACACATAGCCACCCTATAGGGACACATGCACTCACCCCACAGGGACACACACCACAAAGAGACACACAGCACAGATACACACACACACACACACCACAGACCCCCCCACAGGGACACACACACATACACACCCTATAGGGACACATGCACTCACCCCTCAGGGACACACACACACCACAAAGAGACACACACAACACAGAGACACACACACCCCACACAGACACCCCCCACAGGGACACATACACTCATACACACCCTATAGGGACACATGCACTCACCCCACAGGGACACACACACACACCACAAAGAGACACACACAGCACAGATACACACACACACACCACAGACCCCCCCACAGGGACACACACACATACACACCCTATAGGGACACATGCACTCACCCCACAGGGACACACACACACACCACAAAGAGACACACACAACAGAGACACACACCACACAGACCTCCCGCACAGGGACACACACATACACACCCTATAGGGGCACATGCACTCACCCCACAGGGACACACACACACACCACAAAGAGACACACACCACACAGACCCCCCACAGGGACACACACATACACACCCCAGGGACACACACATTACACATACACACCCCAGGGACACACACATTACACAGACAGACACAGATGTGCACAAATCACCTCACACAACTCGCCTCATACGTGTGCTATCTTTATTTTCCAAACATAAACATCTGATTAAAAACAGCCAATGTGCAACACATGTGCCATATAGGGAATTAAGTCAGATGTCAGTCACATGAGCTGTCTATTATGTGTATGTGTGAGGTAACATATACTGCCCGGCCAGGGGGAGGGTTTACTGTTGGCTGGAGATTTATTAGGCTGCCTATAGTAATCAATCACACCTCAGCTTCTATTTTCCTACAGGTCATTAATATGACATATTCAAATTCTATTTTGTTATAGCTAACAGCAGTTATTTATTAACCCGGGCGTAGCCGGGTACTACAGCTAGTAATGAATATATATAAAAATGAACTCGCATTATAGCTAACAAAATATATATAAATTGAGACACGTAGCATATAAATATGACCATATCCATAACCACCCAGTAGCCACTCGCCCACTCACCCACTAGCCTTAGGTGCTATTGTTCTCTGTTAGCAGGTTACTACTCACCCATTCAAGGGGAAGTTTTTGAATCTAAAGTGAGGCAGTGACTCGTAGTGTAGGTTCCCAGTTAAGAGACACACCTCATCGTGGCTACTGGGTGGTCACAGTGCCTATAACAGAGGCTGTCACACAGAGTGAGTGTCTGTGATTGGCTGTTGCAGTTTAGTGCAGTGAATATTTCTGAAGCTTAATTAGTGGCCCTAGAAGCAAGCAGTGAGAGCAGGAGACAGACAGAGCGAGCTCACCAATCTATCTATCTGACTACCTTCTAATGAGACCCGCATGTTCAGTAGGCATACCAGATCCAGCATGATCCAGTAAAACCGGATCTGGCACCCATTGACTTCCATTATAATTGATGCCGGATCATAAAGGATCCAGTCATATGCGTTTTTTTTAATGAGTCCAAAAAACTTATGATTAGCGTTTTTTGGGCTCAATAAATAAACGCGTTGGCCCGGATCCAGAAGAAACTGGATGCACCCGCAATCCATTATAAGCCAATGAGAAAAACTGGATCTGCTGGATCTGGTTTTTGCTCACAAACCAGATTTCTGCCGGCTTTAAAAAAACGGTTTGATACCAGCCTTACACAGCTGTTTCTTCAGCTACACTTTTATTGACAAATACATCACATTTATGCATAGACTCAAGATTTACAGGATTGCACCTTATTTTCCAAAATGTCTACAATTTGCCCTGGCATGCTGGATAAATCCTGAGTGCTTGCAACCCATTTTTTTTGTCCACCCCTCTTTTAAATATCAACAACAGGTTTTCAATGAAACTAAAATTGACCTTGACCCAAAATTTAAATGTTCTTTATATAGAGCCACTTAGTTATCAGTTTTACCCTGTGACTGCAATAATTATAATGGGTAACTCAGGAGTCTTTTCAAATGGAACAAAGACACAGCAAAACACAGTATATAGATGAATAAGTCTATATTTTAACACACGGTAATTCATAGCAAAGTGTAGGGGAAAAGTCAAAGTCCATAAACACACAGTGTAGATATTGAATGAAGCCTTAATGAAAAGTCTGTTGAAAAACTCACCGGTAAATGCTATCAGTGAAGCAGTCTTTAAAGCAATTACCATATATACTCGTGTATAAGCCGACCCATGTATAAGCCGACCCCCCTACTTTTGCCTCCAAAACCTGGGAAAACCTATTGACTCGTGTATAAGCCGAGGGTGGACCCCAGCACAGGTATACAGCCCCCAGCAGTGTAGTATACAGCAGCTTCCCCAGTGGTAGTATACAGCAGCCTCCCCAGTGGTAGTATACAGCAGCCTCCCCAGTGGTAGTATACAGCAGCCTCCCCAGTGGTAGTATACAGCAGCCTTCCCTGTGGTAGTATACAGCAGTCTCCCCCTGTGGTAGTATACAGCAGTCTCCCCCCAGTGTTAGTATACAGCAGTCCGCCCTGTGGTAGTATACAGCAGCCTCCCCAGTGGTAGTATACAGCAGCCTTCCCAGTGGTAGTATGCAGCAGCCTCCCCAGTGGTAGTATACAGCAGCCTCCCCAGTGGTAGTATACAGCAGCCTCCCCAGTGGTAGTATACAGCAGCCTCCCTAGTGGTATATACAGACCCCCGCTCCCCCCCTCGTGGTATATACAGGCCCCCACTCCCCCCAGTAGTATATACAGACACCCGCTCCCCCCCTCGTGGTATATACAGGCCCCCACTCCCCCCAGTAGTATATACAGACCTTCGCTCCCCCCCTCGTGGTATATACAGGCCCCCACTCCCCCCAGTAGTATATACAGGCCCCCCCGTTTTCCCCCCCAGTGCTATACATGCCTCTGGTAGATGCCGCACACCTGTAAAAGAATCGCTTTCATACTTACCCTCCTCACTGTCATCGCGCGTCCTCCATCCAGTCTCCTTCCTGCTTCTACCCGTCATGTGACCGCGCAGAAACAATGACGTCATTGTGGATGCGCAGGCCGGCGGGTACAAGCGGGAATGAGACCGGAGGAGCGCGATGACAGTGAGGAGGGTAAGTATGAAAGTGATTCTTTTACAGGTGTGCGGCATCTACCGGAGGCATGTATAGCACTGGGGTGGGGAAACGGGGGGGCCTGTATATACCGCGGGGGGCTTGTATATACTACTGGGGGGAGTGGGGGCCTGTATATACCACGAGGGGGGAGCGGGGGTCTGTATATACAACGGGGGGAGAGCGGGGGTCTGTATATACCACGGGGGGGGAGTGGGGGCCTGTATATACCACGGCGGGGGGAGCGCAATGTAATATGCACAGCTCCCCCTGCCACTGATGAACAGGGGGATGCAGTGCATATTGCATTGCACTAATGAGCGGCCCCACGTGACCGGGCGCTCATATTACAGCCTCCCCCTGCCTCCTCCAGCCACCAGGCACCGGCCCCCCCACACTCAGACGTATAGTGACTCGTGTATAAGCCGAGGGGGGGACTTTTCAGCACATTTTTTGTGCTGAAAAACTCAGCTTATACACGAGTATATACGGTACTTGCTAAGTCAATATTTGCCTAGAAAATGAACTTTAACCCTCAAAACACATTTCAACATCATTGCAGTCCTGCCTTAAAAAGAGCAGCTAACATCGTTTTAGTGATTGTTCCATTAACACAGGTGTGGGTGTTGATGAGGACAGGGCTGGCGATCAATCAGTCATGATTAAATAAGAATGACTCCACTGGACACTTTAAAAGGAGGCTGGTGCTTAGTATCATTGTTTCTCTTCAGTTAACCATGGTTATCTCTAAAGAAACATGTGCAGCCATCATTGCACTGCACAAAAATGGCCTAACAGGGAAGAGTATCGCAGCTAGAAAGTATCACCTCAGTCAACAATCTATCGCATCATCAAGAACTTCAAGGAGAGAGCTTCCATTGTTGTCAAAAAGGCTCCAGGACGCCCAAGAAAGACCAGCAAGCACCAGGACCGTATCTTAAAACTGTTTCAGCTGTGGGATCAGACTACCAGCAGTGCCGAGCTTGCTCAGGAATGGCAGCAGGCTGGTGTGAGTGCTTCTGCACGCACTGTGAAGTGGAGACTCTTTGAGCAAGGCCTGGTTTCAAGGAGGGCAGCAAAGAAGCCACTTCTCTCCAGAAAAAATATCAGGGACCGACTGATATTCTGCAAAAGGTACAGGGAGTGGACTGCTGAGGACTGGGGTAAAGTCATTTTCTCTGATGAATCCCCTTTTCGATTGTTTGGGACATCTGGAAAACAGCTTATTTGGAGAAGAAGAGGTGAGTGCTACCACCAGTCTTGTCTCATGCCTACTGTAAAGCATCCTGAAACCATTCATGTGTGGGGTTGCCTCTCAGCCAAGGAAATCGGCTCACTCACAGTCTTGCCTAAAAACACAGCCATGAATAAAGAATGGTACCAGAATGTCCTCCAAGAGCAATTTCTCCCAACCGTCCAAGAGCAGTTTGGCGCCCAACAATGCCTTTTCCAGCATGATGGAGCACCTTGCCATAAAGCAAAGGTGATAACTAAATGGCTCAGGGAACAAAACATAGAGATTTTGGGTCCATGGCCTGGAAACTCCCCAGATCTTAATCCCATTGAGAACTTGTGGTCAATCATCAAGAGACGGGTGGACAAACAAAAAACAACACATTCTGGCAAAATGCAAGCATTGATTATGCAAGAATGGACTGCTATCAGTCAGGATTTGGTCCAGAAGTTGATTGAGAGCATGCCAGGGAGAATTGCAGAGGTCCTGAAGAAGAAGGGTCAACACTGCAAATATTGACTTGCTGCATTAACTCATTCTAACTGTCAATATAACCTTTTGGTACTCATAATATGATTGCAATTATATTTCTGTATGTGATATAAACATCAGACAAACACAAATAAAAACCAGAGGGCAGCAGATCATGTGAAAATATAATTTTGGTGTCATTCTCAAAACGTTTGGCCATGACTGTAGGAGCAGAGCCTCTTATGAGCAGCAGCAAGAGATTTCACACACACAGAGGACTTGTAGGAGTAGGCAGATACCTTGAGAAGCCACTGGGAGCAGGAAACCAGGCAGAGGAAACTAAAGCATAATACTCTAGAAATATCTAGGGGCTGGGGTGAGGTTTATAAAGGCAGGAAGACAAGGCACATGAAACAAAGGATGTCATCTTGGAAAAGGACAAAATGCCCAAAAGTTAATTAAACACTCGGAGTCCTGACAGTGACATAGTATACTATAATGGTGGTAAAAGCTTTGTTCCTCACCAAATTGCTCCTGAATCATTGGGAGAAGTTACTATTAGTAAAAGTTTAGATTGACAAAATCAGAGAAAGCTTTAATCCACAGTCCCCTCGGCCCTTCTCCATTGCCACCCAGCCCCCTTCGTCTAAAGGAAGCTTTTCCACCATGACAAAATATCAACTCTCCTCCCTTCTGTCAAGATCACATCTCACCACCTGTGCACTCGGCCCACTCCCATCCCACCTCATCACGAACCTCGCCACAGTCCTCATCCCTGCCCTTACCCATCTCTTCAACTTATCACTCACTACCAGCATCTTCCTCTCATCCTTCAAGCATGCCTTGATTACACACATCATCAAAAAGCCCTCCTTCTACCCATCAATTGTTTCCAACTATCGCCCCATATCTCTTCTCCACTTTCTCTCAAAACTCCTAGAACAACATGTCCATTGTGAATTAGCCTCCCACCACTCCTCCGGCTCCCTCTATGACCTCCTACAATCCAGCTTCCGATCTCATTGCTCCACTGAAACAGCCCTAACCAAAGTCATCAACGACTTACTGACCGCCAAAAGCAATCGACACTACTACGACCGCCTCCTCCTTGACTTATCTTCCGCCTTTGACACCGTAGACCATTCCCTCCTGCTAAAGATTCTGGAATCTCTTGGTAACACTGACCTAGCCCTCTCCTGGATCTCCTCATATCTAACGGATCGGACATTCAGCATCATCCACTCCCACACCTCCTCTTCGCCCTACCCCCTATCTGTTGGTGTCCCCCAAGGCTCGGTTCTTGGACTCCTACTTTTCTCCATCTACACCCTCGGCCGAGAACAACTCATTGAGTCCCATGGCCTTCAGTATCACCTCTACGCCAACGACACCCAGATCTATCAGTCTGGGCCTGACATCACCTCCCTACTATCCAAAATTCCACAATTTCTGTCTGCCATCTCATCCTTCTCCTCTGCTCGCTTTCTAAAGCTGAACATGGACAAAATCGAGTTCATCATCTTCCCCCCAAGTCCCTCTTTCCCTCTACCAGACCTATCCATCAATGTAAATGGCCGCTCACTCTCCCCAGTCCCTCACGCCAAGTGCCTTGGGGTAATCCTCAACTCTTCCCTCTCTTCAAGCCTCACATCCAAGCCCTCACCACCTCCTGACGACTCCAGCTCAAAAATATTTCCCAGATCCGCACTTTTCTTGACCATGACACTGAAAAGACACTTGTTCACGCTCGCATTATCTCCCGCCTTGACTACTGTAGCCTCCTACTCACCGTCCTCCCCGCTAACTCCCTCGCACCTTTCCAGTCTATCCTAAACTTTGCTTCCCGACTAATTCACCTGTCTCCCCACTATTCACCAGTCTCTCCCCTCTGCCAAGCCTTTCATTGGCTCCCCACTTTTCAGAGGTCCGGGTTCAAAACCCTAACCATAACATACAAAGCCATCCACATTCCGTCCCCTCCATACATCTCTGGCATGGTCTCCCGATACCTACCTTCACGCAACCTGCAATCCTTTTAAGAGCTCCTTCCCTACTTCCCTCTTATCTCTTCCTCTCACAACCGCATACAAGACTTCTCCCGTGCATCCGCTATACTTTGGAACCTTCTCCCCCAACACATCAGACACTTGCCTACCCGGGAAACCTTCAAAAGAAACCTGAAAACTCACCTCTTCCAAGAAGCTTACAACCTACAATGAGACCCGGTCCACCGCACCATGGCACGATTGGCACTACCCTCTACTACTGTATCCCCACCCGTCCCTCGTAGACTGTAAGCCCTCGTGGACAGAATTCTCTACCCTCCTGTACTTGTGTGACTTGATTGTTCATACATACTGTACTTGTCCTCACCTGCCCTTTACATATGTAAAGCGCCATGGAATTTAATGGCGCTATAAAAATAAATACCGTATATACTCGTGTATAAGCCGAGTTTTTCAGCACATAAAATGTGCTGAAAAGTCCCCCCTCGGCTTATACACGGGTATATACGGTAATAGCTTTACAGCTTTACAGCGCCCCCCCCCCCCGTGGTATCCCGCCCCCCCCCGTATATACAGCCCCCCCGTGGTATCCCGCCCCCCCCCGTATATACAGCCCCCCCGTGGTATCCAGGGCCCCCCTTGCTGCACCTGTAAAGGAAGATATCAGTATACTTATCGCTGCCGCCGCCGCCGCTCCGCTTCTCGGTCACCGCGATGCTCCGGGTCTTCATGCTTCCTGTTCCTTCTCCGGCGCTCAGGAAATGACGTCATTGTTCGAGCGTCGGAGAAGGAACAGGAAACATGAAGACCCGGAGCATCGCGGTGACCGAGAAGCGGAGCGGCGGCGGCAGCGATAAGTATACTGACATCTTCCCTTACAGGTGCAGCAAGGGGGGCCCTGGATACCACGGGGGGGCTGTATACAGCTGGGGCTGCTGTATACAGCTGGGGCCCCTGTATACTAATGGGGGGGGGTCTGTATACCCCTGGGGCTGCTGCTGTATATACCCCCTGGGGCTGCTGCTGTATATACCCCCTGGGGCTGCTGCTGTATATACCCCCTGGGGCTGCTGCTGTATATACCCCCTGGGGCTGCTGCTGTATATACCCCCTGGGGCTGCTGCTGTATATACCCCCTGGGGCTGCTGCTGTATACTACCACTGGGGCTGCTGCTGTATATACCCCCTGGGGCTGCTGCTGTATATACCCCCTGGGGCTGCTGCTGTATATACCCCCTGGGGCTGCTGCTGTATACTACCACTGGGGCTACTGCTGTATACTACTACTGGGGCTGCTGTATACTACTACTGGGGCTTCTGTATACTACCACTGGGGCTGCTGCTGTATATACCCCGTGGGGCTGCTGCTGTATATACCCCCTGGGGCTGCTGCTGTATACTACCACTGGGGCTGCTGCTGTATACTACTACTGGGGCTGCTGTATACTACTACTGGGGCTTCTGTATACTACTACTGGGGCTGCTGCTGTATATACCCCCTGGGGCTGCTGCTGTATATACCCCCTGGGGCTGCTGCTGTATATACCCCCTGGGGCTGCTGCTGTATACTACCACTGGGGCTGCTGCTGTATATACCCCCTGGGGCTGCTGCTGTATATACCCCCTGGGGCTGCTGCTGTATACTACCACTGGGGCTGCTGCTGTATACTACTACTGGGGCTGCTGTATACTACTACTGGGGCTTCTGTATACTACCACTGGGGCTGCTGCTGTATATACCCCGTGGGCTGCTGCTGTATATACCCCCTGGGGCTGCTGCTGTATACTACCACTGGGGCTGCTGCTGTATACTACTACTGGGGCTGCTGTATACTACTACTGGGGCTTCTGTATACTACTACTGGGGCTGCTGCTGTATATACCACTGGGGAGGCTGCTGTATATACCTCTGGGGCTGCTGTATACTACCACTGGGGCTGCTGTATATATCTCTGGGGCTGCTGTATACTACCACTGGGGCTGCTGCTGTATATACCACTGGGGAGGCTGCTGTATACCACACTTCTGGGGGCTGTATACTACCACTGGGGAGGCCTGTATACCACTGCGGGGGCCTGTATACCACACTGCTGGGGGCTGTATACCTGTGCTGGGGTCCACCCTCGGCTTATACACGAGTCAATAGGTTTTCCCAGATTTTGGGGGCAAAAGTAGGGAGGTCGGCTTATACACGGGTCGGCTTATACACGAGTATATACGGTAATAATAATAAAAAATAATAATAATACCATTATTTCTTGATAGTAGTGCTTCTAGATGCAATTGTGAGTGAGCCCACTTCCGTGATTGAAAAGCAGCCCCATAAAAGAAAGATTGTTGGATGTTTTTCTGTTGGTATTCATTGTATACTCAACTTTTCTTCTCAGGACAATCATTCTTCCAGATGTCACAAATGGTTTGAAAGGGCTTTATGCAAGAATATAACTTTATGAATTGCTGTGCAATCAAATCCCTTTACTTCTTGCACAATGTCAGTGTGTTCTTGATTTTTTTTCTTGAAGAGAAGTGGCTTCTTTTATGCCCTTCATGACACCAGACCAGCTTCCAAAGACTTCTCCTCCTTGTCTGTGCAGATGCACTGACCTCTACCTTCCTGCTACCTCAGTCCTGAGCAGGGCCATGTACTTGTGTTAAACAGAATCTTCTTTAGGAAACAGTCATGATACTTGTTAATCTTTTTTGGGTGCCCTGAAGCATTTTTCACAGAAATTGAACCTCTCTCTTTGAAGTTTTGTATGACGAGATAAATGATTGATAAAGGAGCAATCTTACATTATAAATGTTCTCGTCTTTAATGCTCTTTTGATGCAAAGCAGTGATGGCTGCTTGTATCCTTGACTATAATATTGAAGACAATGATTTCAGGCTCCAGACCCCTTTTAAAACAACTAAACAACTTTTATTATTTATTCAGTGTGATAGTGATATAAGCTGCTTACCCTTGTTAACACTTTCTCTTGAGTTAACAAGAAGATGTCTGAACTTGTGTAATAAGCAGGTCATTTTGTGAGATGACTATATTTCAGTGAAAATGGGGGGTTTGTGATAAAGCCAATTTTAAAAGCAACGAATGACTGCAATTTTTTTTCAAAACTGATGATTCTTCATAATAACCTAGAGTTAATGCCAATTGCCATATAAAAACTGTTTAAGCAAACTTCGTGAAAACCAAAATTTGTACTTGTATCAAAACTTTTGAACACGACTGTACATTGGCCAGTTATAACTCCCCAAACATTGACCAAAGTTTTTTTTTTGTCATAACTGTTTTTATTGAAAAGATATATTTGTACAATGGCAACAAACTGCCACAAGTGAATATCCAGTACCCAGACTGGAACCTAGGCTGGAACATATGGAAAATCAGACTATAAGGTTAACAAGGGAATGGGGAGGGGAGGGGAGTAAAGAAGAAGAAAGGAAGGGAGGGGAGAAGGGGGGGATCAAAGATGGGGCAAGGGAGCAGCAAGAGCAATGGAGAGGTAAGTGGAGAGAAGGGAGAGACAGAGCAGAAGCAAAGAGAGAGAGGAGAGAGGAGCCCTCTGACCCCGACACCCCCCCCCGTGCTCAACGTATGGCCCCCTGAGGCAGAGGAATCGCCAGAGGGTGCAAGGCCCAGCGACTACCACGCCTCACTCACATATCTCCTATGACCGGACTCCATAGAGAGACAGTATTCATACGTGAACATAAGATTCAACCTAGCTGAAAGGTCACTCATAGCCGGAGGAGAAGAAGAACGCCAAGCAGCCGCTATACAAAATCTCGCCGCAATCAGGATAAAGGTGGCCACCAGCCGGGTCACCGGAGGAAGCCCCTCCAAACCAATGTGCAACAAAGCCATCTGCGGGGAGAGGGTGACGGACTCCCCCATGACGGATCTCATGAGACCCTCCACTAGGGTCCAAAATTGGGCAATGCGTGGACACAGCACCACCACACATGTGCCAAAGTACCCCTCTGTCTACAGAGCCTCCAACAGAGGGCAGACGCTCCATCCCCAAAGGCCGCGACCCGTACAGGAGGAAGGTACCATCGCAAGTGAAGTTTTTTTTTAACTCTTCTACGTGATTGATACACTTGGTCGCCCCTAGCACAATATGGGTCACCGCTTCCCATTGCTCCTCATCAGCTGTAAAGCCGAGATCCTCTTCCCATCACGCTCTATATGTTAGGTTTGAGGATGGCTCCTCATCCAGGAGGCCCACGTATAAAGCCGCAAGGCTCCCAGAGGGAGAGCGCTGCGCCACCAGCAACGAGCGGAGTGGAGACGGTCTTGGGGATGGCCACCAAATACTATCACGTCTAGTGGCCATGAAATGGGCGATTTGACACAATTGGAAGTATGAACGCCGAAGGGAAAAAGCTCTGGCCTCCAGATTTCCTTCAGAGATCAGACCACCGAGACCTACCAGGTCAGCTATGGTCTTTAGACTCTGAGCTGACAAATCAGCTATTCTCAGGGACGGGATATGCAGACGCAGAGAATCCAGAGGGACCTCCGCGGCCGGGATCATCGTCCACTCCTTCAGCGCATGCCTCCACACCCGAACTACCGCTGCCATCGTACCCAGCTGTCCATGAGACTCCACTGGGCCCAACGATTCAGCCACTAATAAACTCCAGAGAGACCCCCCTCTAACTTGAGCAGCCTCAATTCGCGCCCACCCCAAGTGTGCCTCGTCCGTCCGCCATATCCTCACAATCTCCATCATTGCAGCTCTGTAGTACGAGATTACATCCGGGACTCCCATTCCCCCTTTCGTAATTTTACGATACATAACTTTTCTCTGGACCCGTGGACGTCCCGATGCCCAGATAAAACAGTTCACCCCCTCTGAAGTTGAGACAGAAGCCGCGTAGTAAAGACTAGAGGAACACATCTAAAAAGGTAAAGAAGTCTCGGGAGCCAAGTCATCCTAAACACATTGACCAAAGTTGTAGAGCATGCAATATAAAACCAAAAAAGTACTAAACCACAAAGTGGCAAGTGTATATATCACTGAATATAAATTACCCACTCAACAGAATTGTTCTTCTGGAAGAAGCGCAAGCGAAATGTATACCAGGATGTTGTTACATTATATTTATTCAGATTTGCACTTGCCCCTTTGTTGATTAGTACTTCATTGGTTTTACTAGACGTAGGTCCAAAGCTATCACATCTGGAGAGTGGTGACATCACGATGGAGCAGGCACTGTGGTGTTTGGGGTGGAGGCCTTCTCTCCCCTCCATCCTCTCTTAATGCATGTAAATAAATATATTAATAGTTAAAAACCTGTTCCTGTGTTATTTATTTAATAATAAATTGTTTCATTTCTTGGTATAAAATGTGTAGGGATTCGCTGTATTTTTTCTTGCTAGCGCAGGTAAACCAAGCAGCTACTGGCTGCCAACCCCTGCTGCCTAATGTTACCTTCTCTGGCAATGAAAAATACAGGGGAAATGTATTTTTTTAAGTTATTTAAATAAATAACTTAAAAAAAACTGGCGTAGGCTTCGCTGTATATCTTCTATTGCCAGTCAAGGTAACCAGAGACAGCAGAGGGCTGGAATTCTCAGCGTGGTGAGACCCAAGCATCCTGAACCCCCCATGCTTAAGATTGCAGTCAGCAGCTGCCCCAGAATTGGTGACTCCATGAGAGATGCCATAACTGTCAGTTACTTTGCTCTTCCAGCTGCTGTGTAGCGATGGCAGACTGGGTAATAATGGGGTTGAGGTCAGCTTATTTTGATAGCTGACATCAAACCCTATTTATCTGTCAGCCCATCAGTATGACAGCCAGCCATTAGCAATGCCATCAGTAAAGATTAAAAATACACCAAGAGAAATCATTCATTGCATACAAAATAGACAGAAAAGCCTTGTTATCCACTTTATTAGCTCCCACCAAGTTACCCTTTGACGTAATCCTATAATTACTGTAATCTTGCATTGGATTGGTGTGATGCGTCATGCTGCCGCTATCTTTGTATACCTGAGTGTCCAAAGATGGTGGCCGTCTGTATGTGTGCATTGTGTATGTATTTGTGCATATGTGTGTGTATATATGTGTATGTATTCGTGTATGTGTATATGTGCGTTGTACACTACCATTCAAAAGTTTGGAGTCATTTAGAAATGTCCTTATTTTTTAAAAAAAGCACATTTGTTTAAATGAAGCTAACATTAAATAAATTAGAAATACGTAATTTTATACTTGTTAATGAAAGTAAATGACTATTCTAGCTGCAAATGTCTTTTTTGATGCAATATCTACAGTACATAGGTGTATAAAGGCCCATTTCCAACAACCACTCACTCTAGTGTTTTAATGGTACACTGTGTTTGCTAACAGTGTAAAAGAAAACTTAAATGGATGTTTAGAAAGCAAAAATACCTTCTGCTAAAAGTATGTTGAGACAGCTGAGCAACATGTTTGGTTTTGATTAAGAATGGCATAAAAAAATTTGTACTTCTTCTTCTTAAAAGCTACCAGCGAGTTGAGAAACTGAAGATTCTACTTTTTTTTTTCTAGAAACTCACAAACAGGCCAACAGAGAAAAGAGAGAACTCCAGCTGAAACTCAACAGACTACTTAGGTCTTAGTGAAAATCAAGGCCATTCCTGCAATGACTTGCTTCATAAATGTACAATTTCCTCAATGCTGTATTGCAGCGAAAAGGAGCATTCTTTGACGAAAGCAAAGTTTAAAGGAGAAAATTATTATTTCAAATAAAAATCATTATTTCAAACCCTTGTCAATGTCTGGACTATATTTTCTATTCATTTTGCAACTCATTTGATAAATAAAAGTATGAATTTTCATGGTAAACACAAAATTGTCTGGTTGACCCCAAACTTTTGAATGGCTAGTGTATGTATATTTGTGTATGTGCATTTATCTGTATGTGCGTGTATGTGCATGTGTGTGTGTGTGCATGTGTGTGTATGTGCATGTGTGTGTATGTGTGTATGCATGTGTGTACATGTGTGTATTTATGTTCATGTGTGTATGTGCTTGTGTGTATGTGTTGTGTATGTACTGTGTGTGTATGCGCATGTGTGTTGCGCTGTGTGTCTGTATGTATGTATGTGTGTGTATACACATATGTATGCAAATGTATGTGTGTGTATGTGCGTGTATGTGTCCCACTACCACTATGAAACTCCAAGGCTCTGTCTGCGGCATGTGCAGATGCAGATGGCACCCTCTGTAGCCACCAGAGGGCTCCCACACCCCATCACCTCCTGCAATACAGGCCATAAACAGAACTTAGAGTTTCTCGGTGGAGGTGGGTGCAGTGGTGCAGCGGGGATTTGGGCGGGTGTGCGGGATGGTGGGTGGGTGTGCAAGGATGGGGGCAATTGTGGATGTCGGGCGAGGATGGCAGGCGAGTGTAGTAGTTGGGCAGGTGTTCAGGGATGTCAGGGATGATGCCGGTGGGCAGCGGGTTTGCAGCGTCGGTGTCCAGCACCATATTGGGAGACCCATCACTTGGGTATCCCAACATGGCTTCTGGCGTACTTCAAGTCCCAGTGGATGCGAGATTCGGCCTCGTACAGACGGAAATGGATGACAAATGCCACTTAGCAAATACTGTATGTAAGTAGATATTATATTTCTATACATTTGGCCAATGTTTAGGCCTTTATATATGACCTATGTAATTTTAACATACTGTATCTATACATTAATATAGAAGACAGCTATTTTTCCCACCTTATACACTCCCTGACAGAAGTTATGTCGCTTATCCATGTTATGTAAATAAAAGCTTATAACCTGATGTTAAATTAATTCATTGGTTGTATAAATTCCTCTTTTGAAAGCTGAAACCCTCCGAAATTTTGTTTAGGTTAAGAAAATAAATTGGCATCAATGCTGAAATATTGATCATTTAATGAACACAGAATGGTCAGATTTTGGCAAGACAAAATTTTGTCGCCTGGTCATATAATGCACACAATCCTAGTTTACATCCTCACCTGTGCTCCGTAAATGATCGGTTAATTAGTGGGGGTGTATAAAACCCAATGCCCTAGACCAGGGGTCTCAAACTCGGTTGGGTAGGTGGGTCCGCACGTAGAAAAAAATTGATATCGGGGGGCCGCATTGCTTGTAGGACTTAGGGTACCGTTACACGTCACAACATTCATTCAATTCACAGGCAATTTGCTAGTTGCAGTGAAATCATGGACACATTGTTCATTTTAATGGCCATGTAAAATGGAACAATGTATCCATGATTTCACTGCAACCAGCAAATTGCCTGTGAAATTGCATGCAATGTTGCGAGGTGTAACGGTACCCTAAGTGACATTTTAGCAATACCAGAATTTTTTTGCTCAATCTAGTAAAGTACAAATTCTGATCTTGTAGGAATGCCCCCACCCTAATCGCCTTTATGTAGTAATGTCCCCATACTGGTCCCCATTGTATATTAATGTCCCCCAAACTGATCCCCGTCTTGTAGTAATGTCCCCAACCTGGTCTCCTTCTTGAAGTAATGTTCCTCCCTGGTCCCTAGGTGTAGTAATTTTCCCATCCTATATTAATGACCCTCATCTTGGTCCTTATCATGTAGTAATGTCCCATCCTGATCCCCTTCTTGTAGTAATGTCCCCATCCTAATCCCCTACTTGTGGTAATGTCCCCATCCTAATCCCCTACTTGTGGTAATTCCCCATCCTAATCCCCTACTTGTGGTAATTCCCCATCCTGGTCGCCTTCTTGTAGTAATGTCCCATCCTATCCCTCTTTAGTAATGTCTCCATACTGGTCCCCATTGTATATTAATGTCCCACATACTGCTCCCCGTCTGGCACTAATGTCCCCTTCCTGGTCCCCTTCTTGAAGTAATGTTCCTCCCTGATCCGTACGTGTAGTAATGCCCCATCCTGGTCCCCATCCTATAATAATGACTCCCATCCTGGTCCTCATCATGTTGTAATGTCCCCATCCTGGTCCTCATCATGTTGTAATGTCCCCATCCTGATTCTCGTCTTGTAGTAATATCCCCATCTTGTAGTAATGTCCCCATCCTGGTCCTCCTCTTGTAGTAATGTCCCCGCCCTTGTCTCCATCTTGTAGTAATGTTCCTCCCTGGTCCATATGTGTAGTAATGCCTCATCCTGGTCCCCATCCTATATTAATGTCTCCCATCCTGGTCCTCATTTTGTAGTAATGTCCCAATCTTTTAGTAATGTTCCCTCCCTTGTCATCTTGTAGTAATGTCCTGGTCTCTGTTCTTTTTGTTCTCTCGCTCACACCACACTCACACACATATACACACCCGCACACTCACACATATACACACACACTCACATACACACTCACAAATACATCCTCAGACATATTCACACAAACACATACACACTCACACATTGACACACTTACATAGGGCCATATTTGGAGTTCCTGCCACCCTAGGCACTTTCAGCGGTCACGTTCCCCTCCCACTCAGGCTGCTATCTTCGGCTGTAACAGCGCCTTACCTGACTCCACGCTTCTCATCCCGGCAGCTTCTTCCTCTGTGGCTCCCAGCCCGGCACCAGCTAGCACCCGGCAGCTGGCACCAGCCAGCACGCGGCTCCAGCCTGCACCCGGCAGCTGGCACTAGCCAGCACGCGGCACCAGCCTGCACCCAGCAGCCGACACCAGCTGCCAGCACCCGGAAGTTGCCAGCATCCGGCGGCAGCCACCAGCACCCAGGAGGTGGCACCGGCAGCCACCAGCACCCAGTGGCCGCTAGCATCGGCAACCGCCAGCACCAGGTGGCAGCCGGCAGCTGCCAGCACCCGACTTTAAGTGGCACCTGGCAGCCGCTAGTACCCGGCAGCACCCAGTGGCCACTAGCACCCGGCACCACCTGGGAGGCAGCATCTGGTGGCATCCAGCAGCACCAGGCGGCAGCTGCCAGCACCCGGCATTAAGCGGTACCTGGCAGCCACCAGCACCACAGCGCTAGCTCCAGGCGGCAGCCGGCAGCTGCCAGCACCCGGCATTAGGCGGCACCAGGCAGCCGCCAGCACCAGCTGCTGGTGATGTGCCGCCCAGGCGGCACGGGAATACACTAACACATATACACACTCACACATACACTCACACACATATATCACTCACTACAATATCAACATACAAATATACACACATCACACATATCACACGACATATATCACCACTCACAATCAACAAATACACTCACACATATACACACAATACACTCACGCATATACACATAACACTCACATATACACACAAAAAACTCACACATATACTCATACACACTCACACTCAGTGACATATACCACACAATACACTCACACATATACATACACTCACACATACACACACTCTCTCTCTAACTCTCACTCATACACACCTGATGCCCCGAGCCATTATACATGAAGCCGCCGCGGTACCCGCTTTATTGTGACTTCCGGGTACCGCCGGCTCAAACAAGTGCCTTCGCGCCTGTACATTCATAAAAGCAGGCGGCCGGCGAACCAATCAGACGCCTGCAGCTGACGTCACAGGAGGCTCTGATTGGTCCACCGGCCGCCTGCTTGCGTGAATGTACATGTACGAAGGCACTTGTCTGTGCGGCGGTACCCGGAAGTCACAATAAAGTGGGTACAGCGGCGGTTCCATTTACAATGTCCCGGGGCATGCTTTTTTCTTTCTGGTGCCCCGGGCCACATTGGGGAGCGTTGCGGGCCACATGTTTGAGACCCCTGCCCTAGACCTTCACTTGAACTGCAACTTAACGTCAGGTTATAAGCTTTTATTTACATAACATGGATAAGCGACATTACTTCTGTCAGGGAGTGTGTGTGTTTGTTTTATACAGCTTTTATATTTAATAAAATTACTATTTTATTATGATTTAGTGTATAGTATCTGTTTGTGTATAATTTGAGAGAAGATTGTACACTGCATAATTTACTATGGTTGGCTCAATTTTTCACATTTGTTAGTTTTCTAAATTTTTTGCATAGTTTAAAAAATAGATAGTAAAAAGTGTTTCTATTCTTTTTTTTTTTTTTAAATATTTCTTTATTGAATTTTCAATTGAAGGAAATCATGTGGAACAATAAGGTATAAAACATTATTTGCCAGGAGAGATTAACATATGATATCGGATGAAAACAAAGTGTTTGTATTTTAATTCTTATATCTTATAATTATCTTCTTTATTATGTTTCACATCATTCTTGAGCAGTTTGCATGACCCCGGATAAATGAATCACCAAATCTATTGCCTGCAGAAAATATACCGTAACTGAAAGGCTGCAAGCGCACCTGTACAATCTGTGTAAATGTTCAAGGTAGTAAGAGATCAAATTTCCCTAATGCAATTAAATTAGTTTGATTTTTTATTTAAAGTTCATATTTACCATGAATACATTACAGGATTAAAAAAGGACAAGAAGTAAAGCAGTTATATATAAAAACAAAGAAAATGACAGTGTAATAATTTTTTTTGCATTTGCCCATATTAAAGTTGATTATAAATTAAATGTCAGCTTCCTCCACTGAACTGACTGATCTGGTGATACAAACATGCAGTTTAGGTCGATCATATGCTTCATAAGAATGAGATCACTTATGTCCATGCAAGTATGAGATGATGGCCCAAAAAAAGTGAAGAAGCCTCAACTTCAATATTCTCATGATGAGATCAAACTCAAAAGGGCTTGGCTCTGATGGTGCAAATGGGTCTGGAAGAAATAAGGGAAACAAGGGCTAATAGATTGAGAAATTGAAGGAACTGTCAAGTTTGATGGAGGAAGCCTGATGATGCAGGGTTGTTTCGCAAACAAAGGCCTTGGATACCTGACCATGTTTGATGGTGGTCTCAATGCTGAGCTATATGTGAGTACCCTACAAGACAAGTTACTTTGTACACTCGAGAACTATGGGAATGAAAAAGACGACATATTGTTCCAGCAAGACAGCAACCTGACACATACGTTGAGATCGGCAAAGGAATGGTTTAAAGACAATGAAATAGAGTTGCTGCACTGGCCCCCACAGTCCTCAGACCTCAATCCAATCGAGCACTTGTGGGTAGAGTGGAAGAAAAAGCTGTATACGTACCCAAGTGAGTCAACCAGTATACATCAACATTGTGAACGTGTAGAAGAGACCTGCATCAGATTTCGGTCGAGACATGCTTGATTCTGATCGAGAGTATGCCCAGAAGGATTCAGGCAGTGTTGGATGCCAAAAAATGGATTTTCAAAATACTAACAGATTAATGAATGTATAAATTTGATTTAATAAGTAATCAAAAGGATGTCACAGTTGCAGCTGGCATATAAGTAATTACATCCTCTTGATTACTTACAGTTGTGGCCAAAAGTATTGACACCCCTGCAATTCTGTCAGATAGTCCTCAGTTTCTTCCTGAAAATGATTGCAATCACAAATTCTTTGGTATTATTATCTTCATTTAATTTGTCTTCAATGAAAAAAACACAAAAGAGAATGAAGCAAAAAGCAAAACATTGATCATTTCACACAAAACTCCAAAAATGGGCCGGACAAAAGTATTGGCACCCTCAGCCTAATACTTGGTTGCACAACCTTTAGCCAAAATAACTGCGATCACCCGCTTTCGGTAACCATCAATAAGTTTCTTACAATGCTCTGCTGGAATTTTAGACCCTTCTTCTTTGGCATACTGCTCCAGGTCCCTGATATTTGAAGGATGCCTTCTCCAAACTGCCATTTTTAGATCTCTCCACAGGTGTTCTATGGGATTCAGGTCTGGACTCATTGCTGACCACCTTAGAAGTCTCCAGTGCTTTCTCTCAAACAATTTTCTAGTGCTTTTTGAAGTGTGTTTTGGGTCATTGTCCTGCTGGAAGACCCATGACCTCTGAGGGAGACCCAGCTTTCTCACACTGGACCCTACATTATGCTGCAAAATTTGTTGGTAGTCTTCAGACTTCATAATGTCCTGCTGGAAGACCCAAATAAAATAGGCAATTTATAAATCGTCTTCTGTTTTCTGTTTCTAAACAGGCTCCAACACATCTAGCTCTAGACTATATATAGGATTTATACCAGTTTGGTTGTGGTAGACATTAATTGACAGTAACTGCTCAGTAACTCTCATCTCCTGGTAATTCCGTCATGTTTTCTATGAAATCCAAGCAATATGATGTGTATTCCCTACTTTGCTCATCACTTAAATGTTTTATTCTCCCTTAGCATTACTTAGTGGGTAGAACCTTGAGAAAGTACAAATCTGGGCAAAGTTTCTAATTATTCATTTTAGTCCTCACAAGCAAAATACTTATTAATGAACACCACAACAACTCATTCAGTGTTTCAAAATGTGTTCCTTTGCCTGGAAAATATTTGTTTCTCTATATCCAAACAGGATAAATAACCCATGTACTTTATGTGTAAAATACCAATCACGGTCTTGGCAGCCCACCCAGATGCACGAAGAACTGTCTCTCTTGTGTTGCTTTGGACAACATCATGATTATTTAGTTGAAGCTCACTGGCTCCTTGACAGTTGGACTATATTTATTCAATACCAAGCCAGAATCATTACTCATTCTATCATCATCTGTTACCCCATTTACTGGCAGAGGGGTTTTCTATGCACTGTTAACCATCCTGGAAGCAGACGTCTTACGTAAGCATAGCTATAGCATCAGTATATGTTCTGCTGACATTGAACGTGAGCGGCATTTACCTTGTATACCCATAGATTACCAATAATGAAGGATTATGCAATAAGCTATAGCAGAATCTGAAGAAACACATTTTATTTGTCGTATTGCAATGAACACAAACTGAATGTGTTAATTTACTGAACAGCGTTGGATGTTACTCTATAGCATGTTTTTGGCAATGTGTGGGTGGGTGTTAAAATCACAATGAAAAAAAATTATTAGACATTTTCATAACATAATTGAAAATTTAGGATGCCATTCACCAATAATGTAAAGTAAGCATATCCTGATTTACCTCTGAAAAATACAATAAAAAAAGTTAATGTGACTTCCCTTAATTTTTTCTGCAAAAAACAAGCCTTGATAAAGCTCTATCAGAAAAGAAAAGACAGCCATAGCTCTCAGAATACAGTAATACAAAAACAATTTTTCTTATAACATGGCTTCTATGGTGTAAAAGCGGCAAAACAAAAAAAAAATAAAAAGAGAATATATATTGGTATCGCTGTATTCATGCTAAAAAATCACCATGTCTATTGGATGGCACAGTCAAGGGCAGGGGGTAGAACACTATAGACTGAAAACAACGTAATTTTAAAGAAATAAATAGGAGACTTGTAGTTCACCATGTCAAAAAGATTCTTAAAAAAGGCACCACGGACTGATTCATCATTTGTGTTGTTTTTAAGTTAATTTTCTTTTTTTGTCTGGTGGTATTCATTGCCATTTTGCACCAAATTCTTCAGAATTTTGCATATGGTTCATGAATCTAATTGTTTTTGCTTCTTTTTATGGCAAAAAGTTGCATGCTCTGCACAGTGTCACAAAATCTGCACAAAAATTTCTATGTATATATATATATTAAAAAAAATCACCGTTGCGTAATATGAATCAGTATAAAACTTCGGAAAAAGCCACATTGACATAAAACTCAGGCTTAAAGACAGATGACGAATTTGTCAAAAATAAAAAATGAATGATGCAATGATGGATTGTTATTCTATGTGGTTTACCTACATTGCAAAAAATGAATGTGATAAGCACTCATTTAACAAAATGAAATAAATGTGAAGGTGCAGGCTGCATGTCGGTAGCACCCATACAAACCTATACAACTGCACTCTGTATTTTAGCTGTTTGATGGATTGTTTGAGACATTTTTATTGCGAACCAGGGCATTACTTTAGGGCACCAATGACACATTAGTATTTTGATTCAGTATTAATATCAGTATTTGTAAACCAAAGCAGGAGTAGCAGAATCCGAGAACAAGTAGAGTAGAAACAAGTCACCACTTCTATATTTTTGACCCACTCCTGATTTTGGCTTAAAAATACTCAAGTGAAATATTAACCAAATACTGCCTTGTAAACATTACATAACAGTAAATTCTGGGAAACCAAAGTATTAAATGGGCGATAAAGGAGTTGGTTGGAATGCTCTAGCAGTTTTTTGCCATCTTATCTGAGGGGAGCTAGGGGTTGAGATGCTAATTCCAGCAATATGACACTTATTAGGCTGTATTATGTAGCTTTAATATAATCAGTGTTTTATCAAAACAAGATTATCACTGATGGACTGGCCATGTATCTCCTAGACCAGGGGTGGGGAACCTCAGGCCCCAGGTCCACATGCCGCCCCCAGTGACCTTTTCTGCGGCCCTGGGCAGATTCCTGGGGACCACAGTACTTGGGCAGACATGTTTTGCCGACTGCCTTCCTATTAAATCCAGTTCCCCAGTTATCCTATGCCCCAGTTTTAGCCTCCCCAGTGACATACAGTTGTGGCCAAAAGTATTGACACCCCTGCAATTCTGTCAGATAATACTCAGTTCCTTCCTGAAAATGATTGCAATCACAAATTCTTTGGTATTATTATCTTCATTTAATTTGTCTTCAATGAAAAAACACAAAAGAGAATGAAGCAAAAGGCAAAACATTGATCATTTCACACAAAACTCCAAAAATGGGCGAGACAAAAGTATTGGCACCCTCAGCCTAATACTTGGTTGCACAACCTTTAGTCAAAATAACTGCGATCAGCCGCTTCCGGTAGCCATCAATGAGTTTCTTACAATGCTCTGCTGGAATTTTAGACCATTCTTGTTTGGCAAACTGCTCCAGGTCCCTGATATTTGAAGGGTGCCTTCTCCAAACTGCCTTTTTAGATCTCTCCACAGGTGTTCTATGGGATTCAGGTCTGGACTCATTGCTGGCCACCTTAGAAGTCTCCAATGCTTTCTCTCAAACCATTTTCTAGTGCTTTTTGAAGTGTGTTTTGGGTCATTGTCCTACTGGAAGACCCATGACCTCTGAGGGAGACCCAGCTCTCTCACACTGGGCCCTACATTATGCTGCAAAATTTGTTGGTAGTCTTCGGACTTCATAATGCCATTCACACGATCAAGAGTCCAGTGCCATCAGCAGCAAAGCAACCCCAAAACACCAGGGAACCTCTGCCATGTCTGACTGTAGGGACGTGTTCTTTTCTTTGAATGCCTCTTTTTTTCTCTTGTAAACTCTATGTTGATGCCTTTGCCCAAAAAGCTCTACTTTTATCTCATCTGACCAGAGAACATTCTTCAAGTGTTAAACAAAATCTATTCTCACCTGCCAGCGCTCCCGTGTCTCATAGGCTTCTCAGGTAAGTTTTGGCAAACTCCAGCCTGACTTTTTTATGTCTCGGGTAAGAAGTGGGGTCTCCTGGGTCTCCTACCATACAGTCCCTTTTCATTCAGACGCCGATGGATAGTACGGGTTGACACTGTTGTACCCTCAGACTGCAGGGCAGCTTGAACTTGTTTGGATGTTAGTCAAGGTTCTTTATCCACCATCCGCCCACAATCTTACATTGAAAATCTCTTTCCAATCGCTCAATGTGGTACAAACAAGGGACATAGGACTAGGCAGAGTTGAGTCAGCTTTATTCCATGTCAACTGGCTGCAAGTGTGATTTAGTTATTGCCAACACCTGTTAGGTGCCACAGGTAAGTTACAGGTGCTGTTAATTACACAAATTAGAGAAGCATCACATGATTTTTCTAACAGTGCCAATACTTTTGTCCCACCCCCTTTTTTATGTTTGGTGTGGAATTATATCCAATTTGGCTTTAGACAATTCTTCTTGTGTTTTTTCATTGAAGACAATATAAAAGACAAGATATAAATCGGACAGCAGCGGATCTGAATTTGCCTAAATGGCATCCGAATTGCCTCCGATCCGATTTTGTCCATTTCTTTCTGCAAAAATTGGAGAAAATAGGAGAGAATATGATTGGAAGCAAATCGGATGGCAATTATGCCAAATTCCGATCCGATCTGATGACTTTAACATGGGGCCCTATGGAGCAGGGTCCGAGGAAACATCTGATGTCTCCTGGACCCGATTTTAGTGTACTGAGCATGCTCAGTACATGCTCAGTACACTTAATTTATTGTGTGCCGTCTATTTAACTTCCGCAATGTATATACATAATGCGGAAGTTAAATATAACTCAAATCAAGTGTTTAAAATAAAAAATCTTTATTCTCACCTGCCAGCGCTCCCCCGGTGTCTCCATCAGCTCCCGCTCGGTAAACAGGACCTGTGATGATGTCACAACCCGATCAGCTGATCGGATCACATGAGCGGTTACCGCGGTAACCACTCATGTGACCCAAGGACGCTTCTGACATCATCGCAGGTCCTGTAAAACCGATCGGGAGCTCTGTGGAGACACCGGGGGAGCGCTGGCAGGTGAGAATAAAGATTCTTTATGTTGGAATGACAGGAGGAGCGGGGAGAATAGGACAGGAGAGGGGAGAACAGGGGGACAGCAAGGGGAAAACAGGGGACACCAGGGCAAAACAGGGTGACAGCTGGGGGAAAACAGAGGGTCAGCAGGGGACAACAGGGGGATAGCGAGATGACAGGAGGCAGAGAGGAGGGGGAGCTAGGTGACAGACCAAACTGATCCTGCAAAATGTCGGAATCGGATGCCTATTTGGCATCCGATTGCAGGGATCAGTTTGGATCCGATGCTGTCCGATTTAATGTGAAACCAGCTTAACTCCATCACGCCCCCCCATCAAGGCCAACGAAAACAATGCCGATTTTGATTATTTGGGCTCATAATGTGCAAAAACCAAAGGAATTTCTTTGTATCTTTCCACAAAATTGTGCTGTTTCAGCAAATATTTAGTTTGTGTTGTATTAGGGTGCTCTCACATTGGCGTATGAAAAATTGATCCGTTGTTGCTCCAGAAAACTCCTCTGAGTGAGATGCAAGACACATGCAATTTTAAATTCATATGTCATGCAAGTCCGGTTTGCAATCCATGTGCAATCCATGTGCTAAGCGTTTTTTAAAGGGAACCTGTCACCCAAAATAAGGTCCCTAACCTGTTAATACCTGTCCCTGCAGCCTTACAGTACTATCTAAGCTATGCAATCTGCGCATGCGCTTAGTCGGCCTGTGTGAGGCCAGCTGCGCCTGGAAGTGACGCAATCATGGCGTCACGTGACCGCGTGGCAGCTGTAACGTTGCAGGCATGAGAATTTAATCCTGCCCGCGCTGTGCAGGATTAAATAATGCCCATTAGGGTGTAATAGAGCGGCGAGGCGGGGGTAGCGCGGCACCGGTGACCCGTCACAAACGCCAGGAGGAGTGCCCCGCTGTCCTGGCTTTTGTAAGTTTCCAAACTACTTTGTTCTACTCATAAATTACTAAAAATGGTCAGACAGGGATAGCTTAGATAGTACTGTAAGGCTGCAGGGACAGGTATTAACAGGTTAGGGACCTTATTTTGGGTGATAGGTTCCCTTTAACAAGGTCTTTTGCATTCTCTCAAAACTTAGAATAGATGTCAAACAGTTATATAATGTCACTCCCCGATATATTGAAAGCTTGCAGCCTTTAGTGCATTTCATGTGGCACTAAAGGGTGTTTAGGCTGGTATTTAGGGCAAAAAAATAAAGAATTAAAAAAAAGGACTTGGGATCCCTCACATTGTTGATCGCCAGCTAGGGTAAAGCGGACAGCTGCAGCTTGCAGACCACAGCTGGCAGCTTTTTTTGGCTGGTAATCATTTTGGATCTCCAGCAAAGATAAAGCCGACAGCTGGGGTCTGGTATTGTAGAAAAAAGATGATTTTACAGCTCCAGTAAATAAATAAGGCCGGTTTCACATTGCGGGTCAGATCTGATCCGAGTCTGTCAGGATGAACCTGACAGCCCTACATCGGATCAGCACACAGAACCGGAGAGCTAATATGCCCTCCGGTCCGGTGTGCACCCGGACTCTGCTGCCGCTGCTGATGAATCAGGACCGCGGCTGGTAGGGAGCTAGCCGCAGTCCTGAAACAACTGCGGCGTGCAGCCGCAGGTGTCCGGTTCCCGGATCCTCACAGACTGGTGCTCCCTGTCATGGGAGCCTATGGGGCCGGATTGCCCCGGATCCGGGCGAATCCGGGACAATCCTGGAGTAGCCAATTAGAGGAGATATTCTCCTCTCGGACACAAAAACGCTGCAAGCAGCGTTTTGTGTCCGTGGAAGAATTCTGAATTCTCCCGGATTGTCCCGGACAGATAGAAATCGGATGGCAGAGAGCTGCCATCCGGCTTCTATCTGGCCTCATAGGCTGCTATGGGGCCAAAATCCGGTCCGGGGCTGTCCGGTTTACACGGACAGCCTCGGATCGGATCAAACCCGCAATGTGAAACCGGCCTAAGTCTTTATTAAATTGTTAAAATTACCCATTTTGAGCGTGCAGCATGCTTTTTATCAAGCTCGACAGTGTACACTGTGTGCAGAATTATTAGACAAGTTGTATTTTAGAGGATTATTTTTATTATTGAGCAACAACTATGTTCTCAATCAACCCAAAAGACTCATAAATATCTAAGCTTAATATTTTTGGAAGCTGGAGTGAGGTTTTTAGATTTGGCTATTTTAGGAAGATATCTGTTTGTGCAGGTAACTATTACTGTGCAGAATTATTAGGCAACTTAATAAAAAACAAATATATTCCCATTTTCAATTATTTATTTTCACATGCAAAAACAAAACAGAAAAAAATTAGTGACCAATATAGACACCTTTCTTTATGATGACACTTAACAGCCTTCCATCCATAGAATCTGTCATTAGCATAATTTGTTTACGATCAACATTGCGTGCAGCAGCCGCCACAGCCTCCTAGACACTGTTCCAAGAGGTGTACTATTTTCCCTCCCTGTAGATCTCACATTTTAGGAGGGACCACAGGTTATATATGGGGTTCAGATCAGGTGAACAAGGGGGCCATGTCATTATTTTTTCTTCTTTTAGACCTTTACTAGTCAGCCACGCTGTGGAGTAGTTTGATGCATGTGATAGAGCATTGTCCTGCATGAAAATCATGTTTTTCTTGAACGATACCAACTTCTTCCTGTACCACTGCTTGAAGAAGTTGTCTTCCAGAAACTGGCAGTAGGTCCGGGAGTTGAGCTTCACTCCATCCTCAACCGAAAAGGTCCCACAAGTTCATCTTTGATGATACCAGCCCATACCAGTACCCCACCTCCACCTTGCTGGCATCTGAGTCGGAGTGGAGCTCTCTGCCTGAGGAACGTGCGAGGGTTGCAACGAAACATGTTGGTTATGTGATGGAATAAAGAAGGAGATGGAGGAAACAATGCTTTTGGAGTACATTTATTGAAGCAGCAGCGCGGACAGTTGAAACCATTCCTGTTTGAACTTCATGTCCTGAGATAAACATACCTTGTGCTTTTTGATACTCCAGTAACATTGCAGCTCTGAAATATGGCAAAACTGGTGGCATATGGCATCTTCGCAGCTTCACGCTTGATTTTTCTCAATTTATAGGCAGTTATTTTGTGCCTTTTTTGCCCTACACGCTTCTTGCGACCCTGTTGGCTATTTGCCATTAAACACTTGATTGTTCAGTGATCACGCTTCAAAAATTTGGCAATTTCAAGACAGCTGCATTTCCTCTGCAAGACATTTCACAATTTTGGACTTTTCAGAGCCTGTCAAATCTCTCTTCTGACCCATTTTGCCTAAGGAAAGGCATTTGCCTAATAATTAAGCACACCTCATATAGGGTGTTGATGTCATTAGACCACACCCCTCCTCATTACAGAGGTGCACATCACCTGCTTTACTTAATTGGTAGTTGGTTCTCAAGCCTATACAGCTTGGAGTAGAACAACATGTATAAAAAGTATAATGTGTATCAAAATAGTCCATTTTGCCTAATTAATTCTGCACACAGTGTATGGGCAGCAGCAGTGCAATGACTGGGCACAGAGTGGAACAGCCCCATCCGATGAATAGTTAGGCCAGATAAGAGAGGGCCACTGGCATGCTGCATTTAAGGATGGACTGTAGATGGTGGAAAGGCCTCTAGTGAGGGGGAGCCCAATTAATAGAGATGCAATAATCAAGGCGGGAGTGGATCAGGGCCACTGTGATGGTTTTGTTTGTTTCCATGGTGAGGAAGGGCCTGATTCTAGAGATGCTCTTCAGTAGTAGGCGACAAGAGATTGTATATAGGAAGTGAATGAAAGTTGAGCATCAAACTAACACCCAGATAGCGAGCCTGCTTGCCTAGGCGTTATTGTGGTGATGCACACCGAGAGGGAGATGTCAGATTTAGGGAGATTAGTGGAGAGGCGGGATCATAAAAATGTTCAATTTTGGAAAGATTGAGTTTCAGGTATAGAGTGGACATGATATTGGAGACTGCAGTTACACAGTCATTGGTGTTCTGTAATACAGCGGGGGTAAGGTCAGGGGATGAAGTGTATAGTTGTGTGTCATAAAGATGGCACTGGAAGCTAAATCTACTGATGGTCTGTCCAATAGGGGCTGTGTAGAAAGAAAAGAAAAGAGGGCCAAGGACCAAACCCTGAGGGACCCCAATAGCGAGAGGAAAGGGAGAGGAAGTGGAGGAAGCAAATGATACATTGCAAGAGCGGTTGGAAAGATAGGAATAGAACCAGGAGAGAGCGGTGTCCTTTATGCCAATGGAGTGCATTATAGAGAGTAGGAGATGGTGGGTGACAGTGTTAAAGGCTGCAGAGAAATCAAGAAGAATAAGCAGAGAATGTTCACGTTTTGCCATCAGAAGGTCATTGGTCACTTTGATGAGGGCAGTTTCTGTAGAATGTAGGGGGCAGAAACCAGACTATAATGAGTCTAGAAGAGAGTGTGTGGAGAGGTAACGGGTAACGCGGGAGTAGACCAGGCGCTCCAAGCATTTAGAGATGAAGGGGGTTGGAGACTGGTCTGTAGTTATTTGTGCAGGATGGGTCAAGAGATGTTTTCTTTAATAATGGAGTAATGATAGAATATTTGAAGGAGGAAGGGAAGATGCCAGAAGGGAGGGAGAGATTGAAGATTTTAGTTAGGTGAATTGTGACCACTGGAGAGACTAGAGTAGGTAAGAGGGAATGCGGTCAGTGGTGCATGTAGTAGGACGAGAGGAGGAGATCCTGGAGACTTCTTCTATGACTGGGTCAAATGTGGATTGCGAGCCAGAGCAGATGTGAGGGGGGATGGGAGGAACAGTGCTTTGAGGTTGGGAGTTGATTTCCTGATGGATGTTTTCTATTTTCTCGGTGAAAGGCCAGATCATCAGCACAGAGGTCATTGATCGGGGCTGCACTCTAGGATTGAGGAGAGAGTGAAAGGTGTCAAAGAGTTTCTTTGGGTTGTTGGATAGTGAGGAGACCAGGGTGGTGAAGTAGGTCTGTTTGGCGAGGTGAAGGGCAGAGTTGTAAGTTCTCAGCATAAATTTATAGTGAATTAAATTTTCTGGTGTGCGGGTTTTCCTCCAGAGACGTTCAGCACTCCTAGAACATCACTGGAGGAATCGAGTTTCCTTTCTATGCACTTATGTGAGGTACTTGGGTGAGGCTCGTGGCAGACACACATCCTGGCAGACGTGAGATTTGCAAATATATACTCATACAAGCGATTTCAGCTGAGAGGTTAATGGGCCCTTACCCATTTATTAACCCCAAACACATCCAGCTCCAATGGTGAATCCACAACATGGTGTCTCTCAACGAACATCTGCTAAATCGCGAGGAGTGGTTACATTTTAATGACTGCTCATTGCAGGCAGTGGAGTTACAAGTATCTGACAGCTGGAGTTGTGAGAGCGGTGACATCAGAGGGTCAATCTGGCACGGTTCCCGTGGTACCTCAGCTGTGACCACAGATCTGTCTATTTAATTATTTAAAAAAAAATCACATACAGTCCCCATATTTGATACTTAGCCAATATAAAATGCACAGCTGGGGCTGCAGCCCGCAGCTGTCTACTTTATCTGTGCTGAGAATCAAAGACAGGGAACTCTATGCAATTTTCTTTTCAATGATTTATTTATTTTTACACACATATGATGCCAAGTTTGTTTCCATACACTAATGTATATGGTAACCAATCATAGACACTGTTACAGATTAGGGGGTGTGGTCTGACTGCAACAGCCAATCACAGATGCTGTCACTGAAAGTGGACATCTGTGATTTGCCACTGCAGTGAATATTCACGAATATTCAGTGAATATTCACGAAGCTTAATGTGGGGACCCGGAGCAGCGCTAAAATTGGTTCAGGTGCAATGTGAGTTTTTTTTATCACAGTGCATGGATCCATTTTAAATGCCATTGTGAAAGCACCCTTATGCATATAAATGTAGCAGTTCTAAAAAGGCACTATTAGTACTTATGTCCCCACAGCACATGGTGAAAACAATTGAAAGTACGGTAGGTATACTTATATTGCCTTACTTGATTTATATCAAAATATGTAAAACATTAAGCACATGGTTATGCATCAAAATATGAATCATAGTTTATGTAACTCTTACAGCTATTGATGATATAGCTAAAACTAACCAAATACCCGGCTTCTGCAAGTCTATCGATTCTATCCTCAGAGCATTCGTCTCCATACCTATTTCCCTGCAGGAACGCTTTTTTTTATTTAAACTTGTTTTTGGTCCCTAAGAAGGATGGCTCTAGTCGTCTCTTCCTTGACCTTAAATTATAGAACAGACGCGTCTACCTGTGTCACTTCAGAATGGAGTCCTTTTGGTTAATAGCCTCTATGGAGCCTCAGGAGTTCCTATGTTAATTGGATAACCAGGATGCTCATCCATATATTACCCATTTTTCCACCTCACTCGAGTTTTCTCCGCTTCGCAGTCCAGGAGTCCCAATTTCAGTTAACAGATCACAGCTCTGCTATTTGACCCCTGCCACACCACCCACAGTCTTCATGAAGGAACAACAGGCATGCTGGTCATGATTTATCTGGACGACATTTTGATCAAAGTGCCATCCTCATCAGCATGTTGCAAAAGCCTGCAGATCACTGTGGACACTTTCTAGCCACAGCTGGATCATCAACAGGTCAAAGTCATCTCTGATCCTGGCCTAGCGCATTGTCTTGGTGGGAATGCTATTTGACACAGCATGTCTGAAGAAAAATATTCTCTCAAATGCCCCTCCCCATTCCCTCTCTGGTTTCACATGAGCATTTTGAGCTAGATGGTAAACGCAATGGAAGCAGTCCCATTTGCACAGTTCCACACATGCTCCCCACAGCTCTTTCTCCTATGAAAAAGGAAAAAAATGTTTGTTCAAAAAGGAACAAGTCCACCCACTCCCTGGACCAGCCTATCAAATTCCGATACAGAATCAAGAGGTCCATGAAATGGCCTTCTTTCTTTGCGCAATATCATTTTTGCCAATGTATTGTAAGGTCCTAACAACAGATCAACAGATGCCAACGTTCTCAGTTGGGGAGCAGTTTTCTATAACCTCATGGTCCAAAGCCGATGAAACATGAGGGAATCGTCTCTTTTCATCTACATTCTGGAACTCAGAGCAATTCTGCTGGTTCTTGTTCACTGGCAGGACCTTCTCTTTGGTTGTCCAATTCATGTACAATCTGACAGCGCCATGGCTGTGGTATATGTGAACCACCAAGGAGGAATTCGAAATTGAGCAGTAGTCAGAGGTTTCTCAGATCCTTTCATGGACCACACAAAAATTATTGGCAATCTCAGCAGTGCACACTCATTGAGTAAATAACTGGGCAACTAACTTTCTCAGCTGAGAGGGCCTTGCTGCGGGTGAGTGGTCATCCTTGAACCTGGCAGTCTGCAACCAGATCTGCTTCAGATGGGGAACCCCCAATGTTGATCTGATGATGTTGAGATTGCACCACAGATTTCATATCCATATCCTGCAATTGACTCCCATCCTCTGGCGATCCCCTAGTCCCAGTTCTCTCTTTCATACCTGTTTCCTTCTCTGCCATTGGTTCCTAGGCTGGTCAAAAAGATTAAGGCAGATGGAGTGCCTGCTGTAACTGTGGCTCCAGACTGGCTCAGTAGACCTTGGTGATCAATAGTCTCGCTGACATTCCGTGGAAGCCTCTAGATCTTCCAGATCTCTAGCATGTTTTTTCTCTTCCAGCAGAATTCTCAGTTGCTCAATTCAATGGCATGGCTGTTGAAGCCATGGCATTAAGGTCTACTTACCTCTCTGATAAGGCCATACAGACTATCATCAAGGAGAGGAAGCCTTCTTTTTCATGCATATACCATTATACATGGAAGGCCTTACTCTACTAGTGCAAAGCCAATCAAGCCACACCCGTTAATTTTCTGTACCCTCCCGCTTGGACTTTTTGTAGTTAGGCCTTGAATATGGCCTGTCCCTCAGATCCCTCAAGGGTCAGGTGACGGCACTTTCCATTCTTTTTTAGAGAAATTTGGAATCTTGCCCTCAAATCTGAACCTTTTACCAGGGGGTCACACATTATGTTCCTCTATATTGGCCCCCAGTAGAGCCTCAGGATCTCAACCTCATTCTGGACATTGTTCAGGAGCCATTCAAACCGCTATGAGAAATCCCTCTACCCTTCCTCTTCTGGAGGGTTGCCTTCCTGGTAGCCATTACTTCGATCAGATGAATGTCAAAGCTCGCTGCGCTTTCTTCCCACTCCCCCTACCTGGTCTTCACCAGGAGAAGGTGTTTCTGTATCCAGTCCCATCTTTTCTTTCTAAGGGGTCTCATTTCCCCTTACCAAAGACATCGTACTCCCTTGGGAGTGATCACTAAACAAGTTGGACCTTGTAAGAGCACTGTACCTTTACCTCTCCAGGATGGCATGGATTCTTTGGTCATGATTCCTCTAAGTGGCAGGAGCATGGTCACCTGTGTCCCTCAATGAAGGCTCCAAGAAAAAGATTCTACGGTGAGTACCCAAAAATATTTTTTTACATTGCTGTGTGGATTATGTTAATTTTTTGCAGCACTTTTTCAGGTGGATTGCAGGCAGAATTTGCCTGAAAAGGACATTGTGTGCACATAGCTGAAGCGTAGTTCCTGAAGTGGTTTTCTCTAGAAAATTTTAGTTGTTGCCAATCTCAAAAAGACTTTGCATGCACATACCCTGAAACCTCACAGATGCTACTGATTTTTCCTTTACAACACATATATCTTCAGCATATTTTAACCAATTTTCATTTATGTGATCATAGCAAAGTTAATTTTTGTTATTTTTGATTGCATGCATTTAATGGCTGGTCCTGTGACTGCTGGATATTTACCCCAAAAATAACAGCAACCCAGCTTCTTGACTTCTTTTCTCGCAAGAATGATTTGCTCCCAAGGAAGGGTTGAACATATAGACCCGGACAATTTAGTTATTTCATACACCTAGGAAGTAGTTAGCGCCTAACCCTTACTATTTCATTATTACTACAGATTTGCTCCTTGCTTTCTCCTTCATATAAAACATAACATCACGTAAATGTTTGATTTTCTATTTCCAAAAATATTTGTATAAACCTTCGATACTCATAGTCTATCACTAATATGTGTCTTTTATAATGTGCTGACATCTTATGAGTTCTGTGCTTTATATCTTAGCTGTGTCTTAGAATAATAGCAGGCTTTAAAATATTTATGCACACTTCTAGTACAAGACATTTTATGAATATTTATTCTTACGGAAACAAGAACAAATCTGTTGGAAAGTTGGCTTGATTCGGATTATTTCTTTTGCACTAAAAGTAAAGAACGTGAGGACCTTGTGGCTTAAGAGTAATTATTTTTATATGATTTTACAAGACTAACCTTCCCTGGAGTCATAGTATGCCTTTTCTTAGGGCTCTGGGGTAAGTGAGCATAACGGGTAAGTTGGTAATTGCCTCCTAACTGCCCCAAATCTTTTACTTGTTGGCCGGAGACTTCTGAGGTCAGAATCCCCTGGCGTCCCCAACCAAGCAGAAAAATATACATTGACTTGCGTGAGATGAAAAGCAGTGACATTTTCTTGCTTGATATAATTATTCCATACTTTGAGTTTGACAATTGAGAAACTGTGTTTTGACACTTTGATTGGATTTCTTTGAATTCCAAGTTCTATTTATAGCTGATAGTTATAGGAGTTATGCCATAGAAATTGCTCTAACATTGTATAATTTTGTTTTGACATAGAAGTGATATTCCTTAGAGGTCACTTGATTATACTGAATATGAAAATAAAATATCCTTAGAAATCAGGTTCACGTGGGACATTTACAGGGTCAGATTTTCTGTGATGCATGTCTTCTGTTGTTTTGTAAGATAGTACTTTAGATTTAATGGATAGTATATTCTTACAACAGGATGACATTAAGAGATACATTCTTATATAGAACCACCTTATACCTAATATTATGGAATTTCCCTAAAAAAAGGAGTTGCTCTGGATAATTTTGATTTCCACTGTTGACCTCCGGTGCTGTTGTTTGAATAAAAGTACAGTTTCAGCACTCTTTAAGGGCATTCATCAGCTCTGAAATCCATATCAAAGTAATGTTATGTCCTTCAGGGGACCTTGCATATGAGTAGCCATAGGTTTAGTTTAAAAGTCTGGTAGATAGTTTCAGAGAAAACTTTTTTTTATGTTCAGATGGAAAATAAGATGCTTGAACCACTGAAGGTTTGACTAAAAAGGCAGGTGTATCCTACCTTTCATAGTATTGCCTGTCAATCAATGCAGTGGAAGATTGAGCTATCCAGTGAAACTGCTGGAGGAAAAGTGCTCCTGACTTTGCCCACTGTGCTCCAAGTAACCAGAGTTGACATACTTTCTTTAATGGCTTATTCAGATGTAAAAAGAGAGCTCAGGATCTCATATACGCCTATGAGGCTGCTGAGTTTGAGTCAGAAGACCCGCGGACAATCTGTGCATTACAGTGTGGGACAGACCCATTTTCATGCACATCTAAATGAGCCCTAAGCAAGATAGAGGAAGAAAATGTAATTGTTATACTGTTTGCAACATTGCCACAGTCTCTTGCTTGCTTTTATTGACAAGGCTGTAAGAATTCAAAAAATATGAAATACGGTATTACCTTGACTTCCGAGTTTAATTTGTTCTGTGACTGAGCTTCCAACTCAATTTGCTCGTATGTCAAATTAAATGTCCCAATTAAAATGAATTGAATTGCTATTAATTCATTCCAACCCCTATTTATGACCCCCCATTCTGGTATATGGTTCCCATCCAGCTACAGTATATATGATCCCCCAACCTGGTACATGGCCCCCATCATGGTATAAATGATCCTCATCCTAGTACATGACCCCCATCATGGTATAAATGATACTCATCCTAGTACATAGCCCCCATCTTGGTACATTGCACCCCATCCTAGTACATGGTCCTGGTACAGGCACCCATCCTGGTACTTCGCACCCCCATCCTGGTACATAGCCCCCATTCTGGTACATGGCACCCCATCCTAGTACATGGTTCTGGTGCATGGTACCCTCATCCTGGTACACACTTTAAAAAAAAAAAACCCTGATACTTCCCCACCCCCTGGTTCCCCGCATCATAGTGTGGCATTCTCATCAACAGCAGCTGATATGTCTGAGAGCACAGCACTCACACACTGATCAGCTGACCCATGCTCACTGACCAGCTCTCAAAGGTTGATCAGCTGACTCATGTTCACACATCGTCTGTTGCCTGCATGATGAGGATGCTGCACTGGAGGCCAGAGTGAAGGTGAGCATACATTTTTTCTTTGTGTGTATATGCAGCATGATGCAGAGAGCTAATCAGTATGTGGGAGACCCACGCTCCCACATGCTGATTAGCTGACAGAGACACTGCATTCGGTGCTCACCACCCCCAAGATGATGAGCAGGGGGAAGCAGGGAATAATCAGTTGCTTAATGAGCAGGAACACATGATCACAGCAGTAGCTGCCCAGCTGCTCATAACTCACATTTGTGCTTGCAACACGAAACAAAAAAGATATGAGTAATGGCTCTTATCTCAAAATATTTGCATGTTAGTACACTCTTAAGTCGAGGTACCCCTGTATATTGTAAAGTGAAATTCTGCAAAAAATAATTGATTATTAAGGGGTTTGTGTAGGTCTTAACAATTGATGACCTATCCATAGGATAATTCATCAATATAAGATTGTTAGAGTATGATACCTTGAAACAATATTCTGCCCTATACATTGCTTACATTTAGCTACTGTTCAGCTGATGGAAAGGGTGACAGGTGTTGGATACAGACTGATCTCATTTTGTTGACCAATTCTACAGATTTGCCATGATTTGCTAAATTCTCACCAACCCTTTTACTTGAATAGTCACATATAATTATGATGTAAATCCAAGAAAAAGAAATGTAGAAATTTATAAATCCAGGAGAAAACACTGCACCATATTCCAATCCATTCTGTATTACTGCAATATTCTCCACTAGAATAATTACTTCATTGAATTATCATAATAATAATAATACTAAAGTGCAGTCGTATGTTTCACAAGCACCCATAGACTTGTATAGGTGCTTGTGATCTGAATATCGGAGCCACTAGCAGCATGTTGTCATTGTTTTCTCATGCCAAGTTGACTTGAGGAATAATTCGCAGATCTGATCTGCCCCATAGTATAATATTTGTCCAAGTGCTATCTGTTAAAGCATCGGATAGCACTCAGCCGTGTTATACACTCGAGTGAGTCTACCCTTAAATTGTGTAAGTAACATTAATGGCCACTTTACACGCGGCAACAGGAAGATAGAAAACGGCAGGTGTCGGAGACAATTGTACCTTTTACCTTCAAAACACCTTGAAGTGGTTGCGTGTAATTCAGGTATCTGCAAGGTGTTTTGAAGGTAAAAGTACAATTGTCTCCGACACTTGCCGGTTTCTATCTTCCTGTTGCCGCGTGTAAAGTGGCCATAACACATTAGTAACATTAGTTCAGTAAGTTACAACAATGATCCTAATCAATGATTATTGCAAATTACAATGGTCCTACCAAAGGCTTAATAGTGCATCCCAATGAAATAGAATATCATCAAAAAGTTTATTTATTTCAGTAGGGAGCGCTGTATTCCACAAGACATCAAAGGGTGAATATAATATTGATTCATTATCAATGTGTTTCAAGGCTCCCAGAAATGCCCTGAAACATGGCAATATTACATTGATTTTTGATGATATTCTAATTCATTAAGATGCACTTGTACATAATCTTTGCCCTGGTTATTGAGGCTCCATGTTACCAAACTCTGACAACACTTGGAGGAAGCAATGTGTAACCTGCTATCATCACGAAATAGGTTTCTCATCATTACGACATATGGAGTGGTGCTCTTTACTTTTGTAAGATTCAACTCATATATACATAGCAGGGTTAGGACTACATAGTTGGGCAGATTAGGCCCCCCACTCCTCCAAGTAAAGGAATGCCCCCTCCAGATGGGTCAGGTAACAAACTCTGATGACCACTCTTACTGCAAATGTTATTTTTTTCACCAACAAATACAAGTACAAGCAAATGAAAAATCTGGTGTAGTACTTTTAGGGTATGGATTAACAGGTGATTTTACAATTCAGATATAGGAAACACTTATTGTTGGCAGATTGTTTACAAATACAGTATATTCATTGTTAACATCCTATGTTTTAAATGTTAAACCAAAGCAAAGGCAACTAATCTAAGGGCCCTTTCACATCAGCGGTAAAGCGCTGATCGCGGCAGTTGCGGTGAAAAAACCGCAACTGCCGCAATTACCGCATAACGGCCGCACTTGTGGTTCACTTGCGGCATTGCGGCAAGCCCCATACAATGTCTATGGGGCTTGCGGCAGGTGCGGCAAGTGCGGTACAGTCGCGGTTTCGGCACTTGCGGCCGCGGGTTTTTCGCGGCCGCAAGTGCCGAAACCGCGACTGTACCGCACTTGCCGCACCTGCCGCAAGCCCCATAGACATTGTATGGGGCTTGCCGCAAGTGAACCACAAGTGCGGCTGATATGCGATAATCGCGGCAGTTGCGTTTTTTTCCACGCTTATGTGAAAGGGGCCTAATACTGTTTAACTGGTTCACTTGCGGCAAGCCCCATACAATGTCTATGGGGCTTGCGGCAGGTGCGGCAAGTGCGGTACAGTCGCGGTTTCGGCACTTGCGGCCGCGAAAAACCCGCGGCCGCATCTGCCGCAAGTGCCGAAACCGCACCTGCCGCATACTTACCGCAAGCCCCATAGACATTGCATGGGGCTTGCCGCAAGTGAACCGCAAGTGCGGCTGATATGCGCTAATCGCGGCAGTTGCATTTTTTTCCACGCTTATGTGAAAGGGGCCTAAGGGCCCTTTCACATCAGCGTTTTTCGTAATTCGCGGCAGATGCGGTGAAAAAACCGCATCTGCCGCGTTTGCCGCATAACCGTTCCACTTGCGGCGCGGTTGCGGTTTTTCCCATAGGAAGTATAGGGGGACTTGCGGCAGATGCGGCAAGTGCGGTTTTGCACTTGCGGCAGGTGCGGCAGCGAAAAAAACCGCGGCTGACCGCGGTTTTTTTCGCGGCCGCACCTGCCGCAAGTGCAAAACCGCACTTGCCGCACCTGCCGCAAGTCCGCCTATACTTTGCATGGCAAAAACCGCAACCGCGCCGCAAGTGCAGCCGGTATGCGGTAATCGCGGCAGATGCGTTTTTTTCACCGCATCTGCCGCGATTTGAAAAAAACGCTGATGTGAAAGGGCCCTAATACTGTTTAACTTTAATGGGACCCATTAATTTCAGTTTAGACATCCAACATTTGATTTATACCTAATAGAAATCAAACCGACCCCAGAATAGTTAAAGTGATACATTTGATTGTGTCTGCATTCGTCATGGACAAAATCTGATGTTGGTTCTTGTGCTGTATTTATATACTAATGGTGGTTTTGATTATGCAGGTGGTTGTGGTGCTATAATCACTAGAACTATCATCAGTATATGACTGTCACTAGAACCATCATTGGTAAATGAATAGTTTACCAGTACCACTACTGTATCAATATGGAAATACAGCCACACAACCACTGGCAGTACAAATATGTCATTGGACATTATCAGTACTTTAATATGTCAACAAAAGCATCATTAGTGGTTGATTACACTTGACTCCAAGAACAAAGCTTAGTGCAGCAATCAATTTCAATGTCAAATCAACTCCATATACATTTTCATAGCATTAAGCCACATTCCCAGGTTTACCTTAATGGTAAAAATATGCTGGGATCATATTGGTGCCACAGTACTGACGAAGTCAGTATCACAAATAAACATTTATACCCTGATACCTTACAGGTGACACCTTCTCCTTTTGGAGTAGTTCTTGTTACGCCCACAGAGCGTGATGAGTGGCCTCACTAGAGCACTGGTGGTGCAGTGGTAGCTGTATACCCGATACTCAAGAGGCAGGAGAGTGACTTTAGTAAAAGCAAGGATAATTTTTAAGAACGCTTAGCAAAAGAGAAAAAGGATCTGAGGCGAGAACCCTCTGGATTGTGACACCAAACAATCGTAGTGGAGCGCTAGCCGAGGTAACCCCTATACAGGGATGCAACACCAGGAGGCCTAAATGCTGTGCATCCTGGACCAGAGGGGCCACCCATATAGACCGGACAGTAGATATGGAGAGACTGTGGAATACTGGCTTTGTGAGAGAGATGAATCCTGGGAGCTCCGTTCAATCCCAGGGAGACTGATCCAGCCGATACAGGAATCAGGACTGTTCTGTGCACATCAGGAGATGCCTGGTCAGCCTGGTGATTCTGTGGAGGCAGAGGAGTTAGTATCATGCAGAGCAAATAGCAACAGCCTTCCGAGTGCAGAGCTCACCAGAGAGAGGCCAGGACAGCAGCAATGAGCACAGAGAATGAACACCTTGCTCACACATCCCCCAAGAGACCTAATGGGGAACAGGTGTAGTGCTCCTGTAAGTGTGTGCAGGATGCCAGGCGCCCATCCTAAGAACACTCCCAGGAGACCTGGCAAGAGGATGCAGGTTCCTAGAAGAGAAGGATACAGATGGTCGCATGGAACCATGACCAGGGTGAGCAGAACCAGTGGAGCTGCGTGGCAAGTGCCAATATTCCTGCTTAACAGAGACCAGCCCCACAGCCGAGGGCATGACAATTCTCATCTAGTTCATATCCATCTGGTCCAGATGCTATGTTGACTTTTCACATTAAGAGTTTGTTTGTGCAGACTTACCTGTTTTCTGGCCATCTGCAGCACATTACAACACAGTATCTTTAAAATTAAATGTTATTGTAATATTCTTAAATAAAAATATCTGTCCATACTTTGACCTAAATAAGCCTGTAATAGTAAAAGCCCACCCTCCGCCACATTGTTTGTCCTCATCAGCTAAACCACCACAACATATGACTTATAAACCATAATCGCCCCATCATCTGCCCTTATGAACCATGGTAATCCATGGTGATCCGACATGAATGTTCAATAGTATCTGTAACATTGCAGAGTTATTCTATTCACGGTTAAATCCCATTTTTCACTGTAGAGGGCAGACGGCAGATGTCAGACTGCATATATGTCATATGGATGCGCGGTTTGCTGATGTCAACATTGTGAATAAATTCGACCATGGTGGGGGTGTTATGGTATGGGCAGGCGTGTATTTATGGCAATTGATTGATGCCATTTTTATTGTACAGAAATACCGTGACAAGTTCTCGAGGCCCATTGTTGTGCCATTCTTCATGTTTCATCATGATAATGCATGGCCCCATATTGCAAGGATCTGTCACACATTGAGCATGTTTGGGATATTCAGAATCGGCATATATGACAGAGTGTTTCAGTTCCCACCGAATATCCATCAACTTCGCACAGCCATTGAAGTGGAGTGAACAACCTGATTAACTCTATGTGAAAGTGAAAGAGCTGTGTTGCACACCATGAAACAAATGGTGGTCACACACCAGATATTGACAAATTTTCTGAGCTCCCCTATCCTCACAATACTGTAAAACTGCAAATTTTAAGGTGCATATTCATGATCCATACTTGCAGCGTTTTTGATGCAGTGTCTTGCCGCTGCATCCAAAACACTACATTGTACAGTACAAGCATAATGGATGGGATTTGAAGAAATCCCATCCTCACTATGCTACACCCGACTGCAGCATGTTTTCACCTGCAGTGCAGGTTTCTGGACTTCCGCATCTCTGCAGCATGTTCATTTTGTGCTGCGGAGTTGGAAGCGGACACCATCAGATGCACGCAGGAAGAAGCTGCCCTGCACCCACCACAGATGGTGAGTACAGGGCAGCTGAAGTCTCCCCCTGTTTGCACCCGTGGGTTCCCTCAGGTCCAAAGGTGCAGCGTCTAAGACAGTGCCTCCGGATAGTGAGCACATACCCTTGGAGTGGCGTTTTATTGTGACAAGCCTAAATTACACAAGTGCAATATTCATGCTGTCTAATCAGTATCTTGATATGCCACAACTGTGAGGTGGATGATTCTCTCGGCAAAGGAAAAGTACTCAATAACACGGATTTAGACAAATTTGTGAAAAATATTCAAGAGAAAAGGGCCTTTTGTGTACATAGAAAAAGTCTTAGATCTATGAGTTCAGCTCTTGAAAATAGGGAGCAAAAAGAAATCCTTTCTCCCATATGAGGTGGTTTGACAGGTATTTTGATGACATACTTGTGGCACCCTGGCACCTGTTGGGCACCACAGAACCCTTGGGACATGAATGGAGCAGTAACAGCAAAGCAACACTCACAAATAAATCACAACACCTTAAACACCTGGTTTCACCCCAAGCCTCTAGGGGGAGCTCCACTGGTCACTTTGAGCCAGTACCCCCTATAAATAGGGTCTTGGAGGGAGAAACACCAGAGTGTGTGCAGTCGCTACAAGAGCTGCAGGACGTGTACATCCCCGGTTCTGAAGCCATACTAGGCCTTGAACCAGCACACCAGCCCAGTGACAGACCCTGCAATTGGGGTCAGAGGAAAGGAGAAGACACCTCTCATGGACACCGGAGTTACCTCAACTCTTTCCCTTGCCAACCGGTTACTGGAACTGAGCTGTGAGAGCTACCCAGCCACCACAGAGAACCAGCACGTCTAACGGAGTCTAGCCCCCTGTTCCACCTGAAGCACCTACCCACGAGAGCCCAGGGAAAAGTATTGATCCTGCTTAACACCTTTTACAGTGCCCTCAGTGCTGCTACCCAGGTGAATTACGCTCCTCCGAACGCACCACCCGGTCCGGCTGGATTCTACATCCACCCGACCACACTAGAAGTACAGAGAGAAGGAAGCCCAACACTGCTTGATGTGAACCTCCAGAAGTGTCAACGTCACTACCCTGGTCTGAGTGTACCTGCTTTCCACCAGTAAAGGTACCTAAAAGACTTTGATGTGTCTGCGTTTGATTCCTGGACTTAATAGCAGGTTTACTCAGCTGCCTCACAACATCTTGAGCAGCTCCTGGCCCCGAGGACTCCCGCTCATCCTGTGGGGAGCGTCCCATCTTGCTGCATAACATCCCCCGGAGGCCTAGCAGAGCCGGTGAAATCACCGGAACACCCGCAGGTGGCGTCACGAAGACAATTAACCCCTACTGTTCAGCCATCCCCTTATTGATCTGGACCACCGGACCCCACAGCCGCAGGCGCGGTTCCATGACAAGAAGAAGCAGACGCCTGCGACATGCAGAACCCGGCTACGGTGAGTCATACTCCTGATATGAGAGTAACCGAGGGATTTGGTGTACGAATTTGTGAATCACATTAGTAAAGTTTTGAAACTAAAGTTTACTTACAAGGTGAAGAAGGAGAATAATAATTTATTGTATGTAACTTTTACATTTAATATTTGGACGGTGTCCCTATAGAAAAATTAGTGCGGTGATGTCTATTTTACACATGGATTCATGCGACCCAAAACACATTATTACGAATATCCTGTGGTGGGAGAGTTTTTAGATGAAAGTGAAATTTTTCAAAGGAATCAAGTTATGCTAACGAAAAATCTGACATTAAAGATAGACTTAGTCTACGGAAATATCCAAGAAGGATGCTGAACAGGCCTGGTGCATTAGTAGATAACATGGATCAAGAACTTATGATCCATAATAGTGGTATGCGACAGTTGAATCAAAGGTAGCGTACAACAGTCACGTTTGTTACTACCTTTGGTAATCAATACTGTATAATCAGTGGCATAACGATCGCAGTCGCAGCAGGTGCGGCTGAGACCGGGCCCGGACCTGTAGAGGGCACGCGCCTCCAGCCGCCCCCAGCGACCGCGATCGCAGCTCCGCCTGCTTCATATGGATGTGCGTCCCCGAGGACACACATCCATGTGACAGCATGACAGCACAGGCTCTGTCTGTCAGGGAGAGGAGGGGAGGGAAGACTCCCACTTCATGCTGCTGCTCCCGCTCCTCCTCTCCTCTGATCTGCCGGCTTCTTGGCCTGCATTCCACTGGGGAGCGCATGCAGCAGGCCGGCACCTTCACCCCCTGTCCTCTTCTGGAATCTTCAGGAGCCCGACGGATCAGCGAAGGAACCAGGGGAAGTAGGTGAAGATTTTTTTTTTGCTGTAAATAAGTGAGTGCAGTATGGTCAGAGAACTATGGGGAAGGGGGGGGGGGTGCCGGGATTTTGGGTGTTTCATATATAAGGCTGCATATATAATACTGCACTATACAGAGAGGCTATGAAGCTGTATTATACTATATAGAGAGGCTATAAGGCTGAATTATACTATACAAAGAGGCTATGAAGCTGTATTATACTATATGGAGAGGCTATGAGGCTATATTACACTATATGGAGAGGCTATGAGGCTGCATTATACTATATGGAGAGGTTATAAGGCTGTATTATGCTATAAGGAGGGCTATGAGGCTGCATTATGATATATGGAGGGATGTGAGGCTGCATTACATTATATGGAGGATAATGGGGGTTCACTATAATAATTGAATGACTATGGGGGCTAATTTATGAATGGAGGACTATGGGATGCATTATAATACATAGAGGACTATGGGGGTACATGTTAATATATGGAGAAATATGGAGATGCGTTATAATAATTTGACGGCTATGTTGGTGGGAGGAGGAGGACCATATAAACCAGGATGGGGACATATATACCACGATAAGGGCCATATTCCAGGAGGACTGCTGTAATGGGACAAAATGCCGAATTGCCTGCGCTGCCACCAGGAATCACCAGGAAACAAAGAGTTAACTGGGCAGATGTTTCTTTATTCTATCCTACGCGTTTCAGAGCCTCTATCCGAGCTCCTTCCTCAGGGAACAGGAAGGAGCTCGGATAGAGGCTCTGAAACGCGTAGGATAGAATAAAGAAACATCTGCCCAGTTAACTCTTTGTTTCCTGGTGATTCCTGGTGGCAGCGCGGGCAATTCAGCATTTTGTCCCATTACAGCATTCCTGTTTCCATGGTTATCGTGAAGGTGCGGCCCTGCAGCAGCCATTCTCTACAAGCCATCTTACAGGCGATTATACCGGTTGTGGGTGACACAACCGAACCAGGTGAGCAGTTCCTAATATACACCGCTACAACCCTTTGTTAAAAGGATAAGACCCTATGCGCATTTATCTCACGTTTACATATTCCAGGAGGAGGACCATATATAACATGATGATGGACATTAATGCATAATGAAGGGGGAGAGGGGTCAATTTGTGAGTCTTTAGAGAATTTAAAACATTATATGAGGCCCATTCATCTGACCAACATGTGCGCACGAGGGGGAGGCGGGGCCCAGGTCTAAATTTCGCACCGGGGCCCGCCAGACTCTGGTTATGCGACTGTGTATAATGCAATAAAAAATATAGTGAAAACCAGTATTCCTATATTGTGACAAGAAAAAAAACCTGATAGTATCCTAATGGAGCAGATACAGTTTGTCACTAGAAAAAGCCGCAAATTTGTGGGATCTCTTATTATCAAGCCTCTTTATAAATGAAGGAATACGTAGGGATAAAGCTTGGTTATGGAGTCGGTCAACAGGGTAGGGGTACTCGGATACCGGGACAGATGGTCACTTTGATGTGGGATCACGACTGGCCGGTTCCGTGTCCTGGACCCTCAATGGCGGGGATAGTGGAGGATGATGATGATGGATGGAGAAATGGTAACGTGACGCCACCTATGGTACCTGGTAACGTGGATACACGCACTGCGGCCGGCCGCTGAGGTGATGGAAGTGCAGCTCAGAGTAGTACAGCTCCCCACAGGTGAAGCTTTACCTCAGCGCAGCGGGGTGGATGAGGGAGTTGTAGTCCTCACCAATTTGATGCTGTAGGAGCCCTCTGGGCAGTGGAGAAAATGAGAACAGACTCCAGATCAGCTCAAGAAGTTCTTTACTGTCACCAGTTGAAAACAGGTACACGGTGCAGTCCGGTTTTACAGGGCTGTAGCCACAGATTTTGAGGAATCTCTGCAGAGTCTGTCGGTGGTATCTTTGCAATAGCTTTCTGGGTCTGGGTTCCTCTTTAACTCTCATTAACCACATTAAAGAGCCCTTTCGCCCGTCCCCTGGTCTGTTACTGTTAGGTACAGTCGGTTCCTTACCGATACGGACGAGAGCGACAACAAGCTAATCCTCCCACCACCGGAATTCGTTCCTTTCCCTAACGTGTCCTGGACCCAATTTGGGACAGAGGTAGGGATTCAGTCCGTGGCGCTATGGCTTCCTTATGTCGGTCCCACAGCTTGTTGGTTTGCAGTCAGGGAGAGACCAACTGACTGCCTCGGCTCCGGTATGCCGGTGATGACCCGGACTCCCCAGCCGGCTCCAACCGGTCCTGGTTTGTCCCCTCCGGTGTCTGGGTCACCCCTCTCCAAAGAGGTGCCTTCCTGTCACGGACGCAGTCTCCTGACGTCCGCCCTTGCGGCTTCCTCAGCACCATCCTTCTTCTGACTGACTAACTATCACTCTAAGTCTCCCGCTCTACCCTAGGCTCCACCCCCTTGGACCTACTGAATATACGGTCCCCTGTCCTGAGGTGGCCTATTGTATGGGCACTTATGACAGACTCTGTGAGAAATCCCATATCCCTGACTACGGAGGCACTACACCTTCTGTTTGGGGTGCAGTACCTCCCTGTGGCGCCTTCCCATGGGGGCGCCACGGTTATCTACTACAGGGTTTTATAGCTGTGGACATACAATAAGTACCTGCTGTAAAAAAATGTTTCCATAGCAACCAAACATGAATGTACTATATCATTAATTAACTGAATAATAGTAGTAATGTAATTTATCCTATTAACTGTCATGGTTGCGACCTCCAGTATGTGGGATGCACTAGTGGCCCCCTCAAGGATCGCATTATGAGGCACTTATCTGATGCCACAATAAAATATTGCAAAAAACTCAGCTATTCTGAAACATTTCATCCAAATTCATGGCAGAGATATTTCAGCTTTTCATGTAATCGGCATTGAAAAGGTTAGACAACCACCAAAAGGAGGAGATAGAAAAAGGAAATTGGTCAACAGAGATTCCTGTTGGATTTATCTTAAGACTAGATACCCGACAGAGGTTAATATCTGCCAGGTCTTCATTTACCACTAAGAGCGAATCTAACCTGTGCGAGTCTGCAGAATAATTGATTCAATATCTATGAATAAGCTATATTAATGAGTATGATTGGCTTAGATTTCCTTACATGTCATAAGGGCTATAAGGAAAATTCCAGAGTCTTTTTTTACTTTTTGTAACCAATTATTACCAAAACACATCAGCAGAATTAATGATGTCTTTTTGTACTGTCTGTGACTTTTAATGGTGTACTGTTGGAACAAAGAATGAAAGCATATTTTTACCTGATCTGATGCTGGCAGTGCCGGGACAAGGCATTTTGGTGCCCTAGGCAGGTAAGGCAAACGGCACCCCCCCCCCCCCCGAAATATGTCTGGGAATAAAAATGTCAGCATACTTTGAAAGTAAATTTAATTTAAAGGGGACTTATAAAAGGTTCGTCCAACCACACTACAGAGACATACTGATAGGTTGTTTACATTGTGAGCCCCAATGGGGACAGTGTTCATGGTGTATGTAAAGTGCTGTGGAGTTCATAGTGTAATATAAATGCAAAAAGTATTATTCTTAATATTATGTCACAATACCAGGATCTGAGGATCTTCTATTTCGAGGTCAGGGACTCTCTGATGCCATGTTGCTGCTTGTCTCGCTGTTGTCCTCTTTTGACACTGCAGTTCGGTGGACAAGAGAGCATTAACTGGTTAATAACAAGAAGTATGGAGTGTGTACTGAGCCATAAACCCTCCCCTTACCATGAAGTATGGAGTGTGTACTGACTGAGCCATAAACCTCCTCATACCATGTCCAGCAGACATTGTAGGATTACTACCCGTATATACTCGTGTATAAGCCAACCTGTGTATAAGCCGACCCCCCTACTTTTGCCCCCAAAACCTGGGAAAACCTATTGACTCGTGTATAAGCCTAGGGTGGACCCCAGCACAGGTATACAGCCCCCAGCAGTGTGGTATACAGCAGCCTCCCCAGTGGTATATACAGACCCCAGTGGTAATACAGCAGCCCCAGTGGTAATACAGCAGCCCCAGGGGTAATACAGCAGTCCCAGGGGTTATACAGCAGCCCCAGGGGTAATACAGCAGCCCCAGGGGTTGTACAGCAGTCCCAGGGGTTATACAGCAGCCCCAGGGGTAATACAGCAGCCCCAGGGGTTGTACAGCAGCCCCAGGGGTTATACAGCAGCCCTAGGGGTAATACAGCAGCTCCAGGGGTATACAGCAGACCCAGAGGTTATACAGCAGCCCCAGAGGTTATACAGCAGCCCCAGGGGTTATACAGCAGCCCCAGGGGTAATACAGCAGCCCCAGGGGTAATACAGCAGCCCAGGGGTAATACAGCAGCCCCAGGGGTTATACAGCAGCCCCAGGGGTAATACAGCAGCCCCAAGGTAATACAGCAGCCCCAGGGTTGTACAGCAGCCCCAGGGGTTATACAGCAGCCCTAGGGGTAATACAGCAGCCCAGGGGTAATACAGCAGCCCCAGGGGTAATACAGCAGCCCCAGAGGTTATACAGCAGCCCCAGAGGTTATACAGCAGCCCCAGGGTAATACAGCAGCCCCAGGGGTTATACAGCAGCAGCCCCAGGGGTTATACAGCAGCCCCAGGGGTATATAAAGCAGCCCCAGGGGTTATAAGCAGCCCCAGTGGTATATACAGGCCCCAGCAGTATATACAGGTCCCAGCACTATATACAGGCCCCAGCACTATATAAGGCCCCAGCACTATATACAGCAGCCCCAGTGGAATATACAGGCCCCAGCAGTATATACAGGCCCCAGCACTATATACAGCAGCCCCAGTGGAATATACAAGCCCCAGCAGTATATACAGGCCCAGTGGTATATACAGGCCCCAGCAATATATACAGCAGCCTCAGTGGTATATACAGGCCCCAGCACTATATACAGGCCCCAGCACTATATACAGGCCCCAGCACTATATACAGCAGCCCCAGTGGAATATACAGGCCCCAGCAGTATATACAGGCCCCAGCACTATATACAGCAGCCCCAGTGGTATATACAGGCCCCAGCAATATATACAGCAGCCTCAGTGGTATATACAGGCTCCAGCAGTATATACAGCAGCCCCAGTGGTATATACAGGCCCCAGCAATATATACAGCAGCCTCAGTGGTATATACAGGCCCCAGCAGTATATACAGGCCCCAGCACTATATACAGGCCCCAGCACTATATACAGCAGCCCCAGTTTAATATACAGGCCCCAGCAGTATATACAGGCCCCAGCACTATATACAGCAGCCCCAGTGGAATATACAGGCCCCAGCAGTATATACAGGCCCCAGACTATATACAGCAGCCCCAGTGGAATATACAGTCCCCAGCAGTATATACAGGCCCCAGCAATATATACAGCAGCCTCAGTGGTATATACAGGCCCCAGTGGTGGTATACACAGGCCCCAGTGGTGGTGTATACAGGCCACAGTGGTGGTGTATACAGGGCTCAGTGCTAGTCTATACAGGGCTCAGTGGTGGTGGTGGTGTATACAGGGCCCAGTGGTGGAGGTGGTGTATAAAGCAGAGCCCAGTGGTGGTGAATACAGGGCCTAGGATGCGGACTGGGGGGGAGGGGCGCGCCTTTACATACTCACCGCCACCGATCACCGAGGCCGCCGTCACCGTGCGTCTGCTGGGCGCTGGCTGTACGGAGGAGGAGAGGAGGGGCGGGCAGAGCCGCGGGACAGGAAGTCGGCCTCCCGCCCTCCTCCCTCTCTGGCCGACGCGCCGCGGCCACCGGCGGCCAGCACGGGGCCTTCCCAGGGAGCGGGCAAAAATGCGCCCTGCACTAGATGGCGCCCTAGGCGATCGCCTAGGGTCGCCTAGTCGTAGTCCCGGCCCTGGATGCTGGATTGCTTTCTTCTCTTCAAAAGCATAAGTGTTTGTTTTTTTATTTTTGTTCAGTGTATTTTTTATATTGACTTTTATGTGAAATGTTAAATTTACTTGTTCTGTAATTATGAGATTACCTAAATTACCTAATCCTTTCCTTTAAATTTCCTGAAATCTAAACTACCGTACACTTTGTTAATTTTTTAAAATCAATTTACTGAAGGAGCTTTGTATTTATGTGCTTTATTACAATTTATGTTGAGATGCATTTTTTTAAGTTCTCTCTTCAAACGGGGTGAGTAATACCATTCTATAAATGTTGGGTAAGAGAAGGGGTTAAGCCTCCCCACTTTTGTGTAGAGTAGACTCAGAAGACTCAAGCCTTCACATATGTATAATGCCAGTATAGAAAGACTACTAATGTGATTTTGTTTTTGCACAGTTTGTATGTAGAACCATTCTCCCTCCAGATAAAAGACCTCAATATCATTATTATTATGCTGCTTTCAGCCAACAGATGTTCTGAGTCAGCACAGCGATGACGATATCTATGCCACTTGATGAACATTTTCGTTTTTCACTCGAACAATGACAATTAGTTACTTTCATAAAATCTGAAATGCCTATACATCTGGCCTATTCATTTTTCATGGGAGCTATATATAATTGTGGGTCACAAATAAAGACCAGAATAACACTGAATTAATCAGCACATTTGAATCCTATTCAAACATGATTTCTGCAATGCAAGATTCCATGGTGATTCTGTTCCTATTAGTATGCTGCCTTTAGCTGTTATTGGGATTTAAGAGTTTGAGCCTCCATAGGTTTTGTCAATATTTCTCGAAGGCATGATTGCTGAGTCACAGAGAATGATTAACCTTTGAGGAATGAAACCTAACCTTTTTCATCTTGAAAAGAAGGTGAACTTTGATAGCTTTCTAATACCATATTCTGCTTTTACTATACTCTTTGTGGTATTAAACAGATACAAGAAATCAAACAAATGCATTCATTACCAGTGTCTTGTTATACTGACTACAGTAAGTTATGTCATTACTTTTGTTTATCCATTTATTGTAAACTCTTACATTAGTTACTGGAGTGATATCATAGTTAAATTGTACTTAATTATTATTCATGCTCTTACTATGGGGACAATCCTATTTAAAGTGGTTGTCCTGTCTAAATCCAGAAGTCTGCAGTCAATCTACGCAACTGCATACTTGTGAATCCTCAAAATGTGGCCAGTGCATGCTGTGATGATCCTCTGGTGTCAGAGCCGGGAACATCGGTAACGTGACTGTAAGGATGCAATATGCATATTCCTGGCCCGAATCCAACCAGACTGTTTCTTGCTCACTCAATGCAGGCAAGGAAAAGAAAAAATGTGACCAAAGTCCAATATATATGCAAAAAGTGAAAAACCTTTAATATATAATCAGGATAGGTACACGGCTATACTCCAACCAGAAGGGCAAAGTTTTTACAGATAGAGATGCTAGACAATGTGAACACGTAAAAATTTACTATTTATGCAACAGGCGATTTTGCAGGCACAAAATCGCCATAGCCTGGAGGGCCCAATAATTATGGGCCTCACCACGCTGAGAGTACCAGCCCCCAGCTGCCTAGTTTTTACCTTAGCTGGCAATTAAAAACAGGGCACATTTTTTAAAATTATTTATTTACATAATTTAAAAAAAATGATGGGCTCCCTTGTATTTTTGATTGCCAACCAAGATAAAGCCAGGCAGCTGGGTGTGGCAGCCCTTAGCTGTCTGCTTTATCTGTGCTGAGAAATAAGAATACATAATTTTTTTTACGCTATTTATTTAGTTTTACACCCATATGACGGCAGGTTTGTTGCCAATGGCAACCAATCACAGACGCCAGTGCAATAGGTGGGGACGCAACAGCCAATCACAGATGCTGTCACAGAGAGAGGGCAGCTGTGATTAGCTGTTGAAGGCAAAGTGCAGTGAATATTCTGGAAATTAATGAACTGCCCAGAAGTACAAGCGCACAGTCCACTATAGGTATAATGCTGCTGTTTTAACCACCATTTTGCTTATTTTTACAGATTTCCTTAGCCACCATTTTATAACTTTAGGCTTTGGACTAAAGATTGGGTCAAGTCTGGTCCCAAACCCGGACTTTTAAATTTTTTTATCTGGATCCGCCAAACCCAAAATCTGCTGGTTCGCCTATCTCTAAGGGTACCTTTACACACGGCTACATTTGTAGCTTGTCACCAGGTAACTTACTGGTTGCAGTGAAATACATGGATACATGGTTCTATCTTGTTGCTGTGTACAAATGGAATCATGTATCCATGATTTCGCTGCAACCAGTAAGTTACCTGGTGACAAGCTACAAATGTAGCCGTGTGTAAAGGTACCCTAACTGTGAGGCTTGTGACACTGCAGCCGACAGATGTACTGTAATGCAATGATCGAGCATTGGATTACAGTGCAACTGCAATCAGAGCAGCAGAAGGTAATGTCCCATAACGGGACTAAGTAAAAAAGTTAAACATTTTTTAAAAACATAAAATCAGAAAATAAAGAACAAAAATATATACATATATATTCCAATAAAAAGAGTTATATTTATGAGAAAAAAAACACTACACATATTTGGTATCCCTGTGTACATTGTTATGTACATAAAACTGTCACACTAGTTAACCCCTTCAGTAAACATCATAAAAAAAATGAAAACACTCCAAAAATGATGTACCGTATATACTCGTGTATAAGCCGACCCGTGTATAAGCCGACCCCCCTACTTTTGCCCCCAAAACCTGGGAAAACCTATTGACTCGTGTATAAGCCGAGGGTGGACTCCAGCACAGGTATACAGCCCCCAGCAGTGTGGTATACAGGCCCCCCAATGGTAGTATACAGCAGCCTCCCCAGTGGTAGTATACAGCAGCAGCCCCAGTGGTATATACAGCAGCAGCTCCAGTAGTTAGTATACAGCAGCCCCAGAGGTATATACAGCCCCAGTGGTAGTATACAGCATCCCCAGAGGTATATACAGCCCCGGTGGTAGTATACAGCATCCCCAGAGGTACTATCAAAATTATCCCCATAAGGGAAGAAAAACGATCATATGGTCATTTATATGAAAATATTAATTTTTATAATTATTCAAAAGACTACACGGTACAGGGGGTGAGAGTAAGGTAGTAAATCCACTGATACAAATTAATGTAAAAATATATATATTATACCATATGCATACTTCCAATATTTAGAACCATTCATTTATCAATATATCAAGAGTATACATAATTCTATTTGGGGTACTGAACCATCACAATTTTTGATAAATGTCCAACCAAAAGGGACCTTCATACTCCACTGTAGTATATATTATTATATATCTCCATAAAAACATAGTTTATGAGTTTAATAAATATATATGCTTTCATAAATATGCAGATATAAGCGGGGTCAGGATTGGCATTATTATTGTAATGTCATGCATACTTTACTCCTATTTTCATATCATATAGTTAGAAGTTGTCTACATATAATTAGGGTTAATAGCCAGTATATATTATCACATGCAGACAGCAATTTATATTATTCCTCAGAATTCTAAAAAGGAAGATATTAAATATCAGAATATGAGAGTATCATATGTATTACATATAACCACCATTTAAAGTGCAGCTGTGTGGCCCATATGTAATCCAGAGTCTCAAACAACACAGGCACTGCATAAGAAAAAACAACGCCCGCTACGTGTACCCCCGGCTACGGTGAGTCAACTGCACAAGAAAAGCCTATGCCTGCAGCATTATCAGCCTATCAGGAGAGGACATGTGCTGCAGCCATCTCCAGAGCCCGTACCATATCGGCTAGATGTAACCATAGATCATTTGACCACTATCCTCAGGCTCCAATATACACTACAGTTAGGAAAATCAATAAAGTCATTATATCAAGGTTCAATACCTGTTTAGATTGAAGATTGTATCAGGCGTGCGCCCTTATGCGCATTTCAGATTACTCCTTCGTCAGAGGAAGGAGTAATCTGAAATGCGCATAAGGGCGCACGCCTGATACAATCTTCAATCTAAACAGGTATTGAACCTTGATATAATGACTTTATTGATTTTCCTAACTGTAGTGTATATTGGAGCCTGAGGATAGTGGTCAAATGATCTATGGTTACATCTAGCCGATATGGTACGGGCTCTGGAGATGGCTGCAGCACATGTCCTCTCCTGAGAGGCTGATAATGCTGCAGGCATAGGCTTTTCTTGTGCAGTTGACTCACCGTAGCCGGGGGTACACGTAGCGGGCGTTGTTTCTCCTCCAGTCACGGAACCGCGCCTGCGGTAGTGTAGGCCCGGTGGTCCAGATCAATAGGGGAATGGCGGAACAGTGAGGGTGATTTGTCTTCGTGACGCCACCTGCGGGTGTTCTGGTAACTTTACCAGCGCTGTTCGGGTCTCCGGGGGATGTTATACAGCGAGATGGAACGCTCCCCACAGGATGAGCGGGAATCCCCGGAGCCGGGAGCTGCGCAAGATGTTGTGAGGCAGCTGCGGGATGCTGTGCGCTGAATCCAGGAGTAACGGACAACCACACAAAGTCTCTTTTAGGTACCTTTACTGGATGGTAGTCAGGTACACTCGGACCGGGATAGTGAAGTCGGCACTCCTGGAGTTTCACAGCAAGCAGTGTTAGGCTTCCTTTCTCTACTTCTGGTGCTAAGGTCGGGTGGATGTGGAATCCAGCCGGACCGGGCAGTGTATTCAATGGAACTTGCTTCACCTGGTTAACAGCACTGAGGGCACTGTAAAAGGGTCTGAGCAGGATCAGTACTCTTCCCTGGGCTCTCGTGGATGGGTGCATCAGGTGTAACAGGTGGCTAAACCTCCTGTTGATGGTGCTGGTTCTCTGTGGTGGCTGGGTAGCTCTCACAGCTTCGGTTCCAGTAACCGGTTGATTTGGAAAGAGTCAGGTTAACTCTGTTTTCCTGAGAGGTGCTCTCCTTTCCTATTATCCCAATTGCAGGGATCTCCACTGGCTAACAGGCTGGTTGGGCCTAGTGTGTCCCTCATAGGGTGGAGGTTTCACACAGGCTGGCAGCTCTTGTAGCGTCTACCACACTCTGCAGTTTCTCCCTCCAAGACTCTATTTATAGGGGGAACTGGCTCAAAGTCACCAGTGTAGCTCCCCCTAGAGGCTCGGGGTGAAACCAGGTGTTCTAAGTGTTGTTGTTGTGTCTGTGGGTTTTGCTGTGCTGTTACTTACTCCATTTGTGCTCTAAGGATTTCTGTGGTGCCCAACAGGTACCAGGGTGCCACACAGTGCCTGTGTTGTTTGAGACTCTGGATTACATATGGGCCACACAGCTGCACTTTAAATGGTGGTTATATGTAATACATATGATACTCTCATATTCTGATATTTAATATCTTCCTTTTTAGAATTCTGAGGAATAATATAAATTGCTGTCTGCATGTGATAATATATACTGGATATTAACCCTAATTATATGTAGACAACTTCTAACTATATGATATGAAAATAGGAGTAAAGTATGCATGACATTACAATAATAATGCCAATCCTGACCCCGCTTATATCTGCATATTTATGAAAGCATATATATTTATTAAACTCATAAACTATGTTTTTATGGAGATATATAATAATATATACTACAGTGGAGTATGAAGGTCCCTTTTGGTTGGACATTTATCAAAAATTGTGATGGTTCAGTACCCCAAATAGAATTATGTATACTCTTGATATATTGATAAATGAATGGTTCTAAATATTGGAAGTATGCATATGGTATAATATATATATTTTTACATTAATTTGTATCAGTGGATTTACTACCTTACTCTCACCCCCTGTACCGTGTAGTCTTTTGAATAATAATAAAAATTAATATTTTCATATAAATGACCATATGATCGTTTTTCTTCCCTTATGGGGATAATTTTGATAGTAATTCTTTGCGATTGGTCATGTTTGATTATAAGTCCGTATTCTTTCCAGAATTACTTATACATTGCGAGACATTATTGATGGTATGGTATAGCCAGCCATAATGTACTGGACACAAAAACTGTGGTGTTTTCTAATTAAGCATCCCCAGAGGTAGTATACAGCAGCCCCAGAGGTAGTATACAGCAGCCCCAAAGGTATATACTGCAGCCCCAGTGGTAGTATACAGCAGCCCCAGAGGTAGTATACAGCAGCCCCAGAGGTAGTATACAGCAGCCTCAGAGGTATATACAGCCCCATTGGTAGTATACAGCAGCCCCAGAGGTATATACAGCCCCAGTGGTAGCATCCAGCAGCCCCAGAGGTATATACAGCCCCAGTGGTAGTATCCAGCAGCCCCAGAGGTATATACAGCCCCAGTGGTAGTATACAGCAGCCCCAGAAGTATATACAGCCCCAGTGGTAGTATACAGCAGCCCCAGAGGTATATACAGCCCCAGTGGTAGTATCCAGCAGCCCCAGAGGTATATACAGCCACAGTGGTAGTATACAGCAGCCCCAGAAGTATATACAGCCCCAGTGGTAGTATACAGCAGCCCCCGAGGTATATACAGCCCCAGTGTAGTATACAGCAGCCCCACAGGTATATACAGCCTCAGTGTAGTATACAGCAGCCCCACAGGTATATACAGCCCCAGTGGTAGTATACAGCAGCCCCACAGGTATATACAGCCCCAGTGTAGTATACAGCAGCCCCACAGGTATATACAGCCCTAGTGGTAGTATACAGCCCCAGTGTAGTATCCAGCAGCCCCAGTGGTATATACAGCCCCAGTGTAGTATCCAGCAGCCCCAGAGGTATATAGAGCCCCAGTGGTAGTATACAGCCCCAGTGTAGTATCCAGCAGCCCCAGTGGTAGTATACAGCCCCAGTGTAGTATCCAGCAGCCCCAGTAGTAATAAACAGCACCCCCTCCTTATCATGTCCCCCCATGCTGCGGCAGCTGTCAAAATAACAAACACTTTATACATCACCTTCCAGCGCAGCTCCTCCGCTCCTCCGGTCCTCCGCTCGCCGGCTTCTTCTTCCTTGTTGTGCCGGCTTCTGTGACCGCGCGCAGGAAATGACGTCATCTCCTGCGCCCGGTCACATGACACCGGCACAACAAGGAAGAAGAAGCCGGCGAGCGGAGGAGCGGAGGAGCGGAGGACCGGAGGAGCTGCGCCGGAAGGTGATGTATAAAGTGTTTGTTATTTTGACAGCTGCCGCAGCCTGGGGGGGACATGATAAGGAGGGGGGGCTGTTTATTACCACTGGGGGACCTATATTAAGGAGGGGGGCTGTGTAGTGCAATATGCACGGCATCCCCCCGCCGCTGATGGACGGGGGGATGCTGTGCATATTCATTGCACTAATGAGGTGGCCCCACGTGACCGCCTGCGGTCACCGCGGCCCCCTCCTGCCTCCTCCAGCCCCCGGTCACAGCCCCCCCCCACAGCATACCGTATGACCCGTGTATAAGTCGAGGGGGGACTTTTCAGCCCAATTTTTGGGCTGAAAAACTCGGCTTATACACGAGTATATACGGTATTTTCATCATACAGCTGACAAAATAAAGTGGAATAAAATGCAATTAAAAAGTCATATATATCGGTAAATAATAGTGGCATTGCTGAATACGTTATCTTGTTTGCAAAAAACAAGCTGCCATTCAGCTCCATTAGTGGAAAAATAAAAAAGCTATAGCTTTCAGAATACAGCAATGCAAAAACTTTTTTCTTTCTATAAATTACCGTATATACTCGTGTATAAGCCGACCCGTGTATAAGCCGACCCCCCTACTTTTGCCCCCAAAACTTGGGAAAACCTATTGACTCGTGTATAAGCCGAGGGTGGACCCCAGCACAGGTATACAGCCCCCAGCAGTGTGGTATACAGCAGCCTCCCCAGTGGTAGTATACAGCAGCCTCCCCAGTGGTAGTATACAGCAGCCTCCCCAGTGGTAGTATACAGCAGCCTCCCCAGTGGTAGTATACAGCAGCCTCCCCAGTGGTATATACAGCATCCCTAAAGGTATAAACAGCAGACCCCAGAGGTATGCAGCAGGCCCCAGAAGCATATACAGCAGGCCCCAGAGGCATATAAAGCAGGCCCCAGAGGCATATACAGCAGGCCCCAGAGGCATATACAGCAGGCCCCAGAGGCATATACAGCAGGCCCCAGGGTATATACAGCAGGCCCCAGGGTATATATAGCAGGCCCCAGGGTATATACAGCTGGCCCCAGGGTATATACAGCAGGCCCCAGGGTATATACAGCAGGCCCCAGAGTATATACTGCAGGCCCCAGGGTATATACAGCAGGCCCCAGAGGGATACAGCAGGCCCCAGAGGTATACAGCAGGCCCCAGAGGTATACAGCAGGCCCCAGGGTATATACAGCAGGCCCCAGGGTATATACAGCAGGCCCCAGGGTATATACAGCAGGCCCCAGAGTATATACAGCAGGCCCCAGGGTATATACAGCAGGCCCCAGGGTATATACAGCTGGCCCCAGGGTATATACAGCTGGCCCCAGGGTATATACAGCAGGCCCCAGAGGTATACAGCAGGCCCCAGAGGTATACAGCAGGCCCCAGGGTATATACAGCAGGCCCCAGGGTATATACAGCAGGCCTCAGAGGTATACAGCAGGCCCCAGAGGTATACAGCAGGCCCCAGAGGTATACAGCAGGCCCCAGGGTATATACAGCAGGCCCCAGGGTATATACAGCAGGCCCCAGAGGTATACAGCAGGCCCCAGGGTATATACAGCAGGCCCCAGAGGTATACAGCAGGTCCCAGAGGTATACAGCAGGCCCCAGAGTATATACAGCAGGCCCCAGGGTATATACAGCAGGCCCCAGGGTATATATAGCAGGCCCCAGAGTATATACAGCAGGCCCCAGGGTATATACAGCAGGCCCCAGGGTATATACAGCAGGCCCCAGGGTATATACAGCTGGCCCCAGGGTATATACAGCAGGCCCCAGAGGTATACAGCAGGCCCCAGAGGTATACAGCAGGCCCCAGGGTATATACAGCAGGCCCCAGAGGTATACAGCAGGCCCCAGGGTATATACAGCAGGCCCCAGGGTATATACAGCAGGCCCCAGAGGTATACAGCAGGCCCCAGAGGTATACAGCAGGCCCCAGAGGTATACAGCAGGCCCCAGGGTATATACAGCAGGCCCCAGGGTATATACAGCAGGCCCCAGGGTATATACAGCAGGCCCCAGAGGTATACAGCAGGCCCCAGGGTATATACAGCAGGCCCCAGAGGTATACAGCAGGCCCCAGAGTATATACAGCAGGCCCCAGGGTATATACAGCAGGCCCCAGGGTATATACAGCAGGCCCCAGGGTATATATAGCAGGCCCCAGAGTATATACAGCAGGCCCCAGGGTATATACAGCAGGCCCCAGGGTATATACAGCAGGCCCCAGGGTATATACAGCTGGCCCCAGGGTATATACAGCAGGCCCCAGAGGTATACAGCAGGCCCCAGAGGTATACAGCAGGCCCCAGGGTATATACAGCAGGCCCCAGAGGTATACAGCAGGCCCTAGAGGTATACAACAGGCCCCAGAGGTATACAGCAGGCCCCAGAGGTATACATCAGGCCCCAGAGGTATACAGCAGGCCCCAGGGTATATACAGCTGGCCCCAGGGTATATACAGCAGGCCCCAGAGGTATACAGCAGGCCCCAGGGTATATACAGCAGGCCCCAGAGGTATACAGCAGGCCCCAGAGGTATACAGCAGGCCCCAGAGTATATACAGCAGGCCCCAGGGTATATACAGCTGGCCCCAGGGTATATACAGCAGGCCCCAGAGGTATACAGCAGGCCCCAGAGGTATACAACAGGCCCCAGAGGTATACAGCAGGCCCCAGGGTATATACAGCAGCCCCAGAGGTATACAGCAGGCCCCAGTGGCAGTCGCCCCCCCATCATGGGAAGAAGCCCCCCACACTTTGCAGAGCCCCCCCCCTGCTGCTTTATCTTACCATCCAGGGTCTTCTTCACCGCGGGTCCTCCAGTCCTTCCTCGCGCGCTGTGTTCCCGGTCTCATGTGACCCGGCGGTCGCAGTGGAATGACGTCACCGCGCTGGGTCACGTGAGACCTGAACACAGCACGCAGGACCCGCGGCGAACACCCCGGATGGTAAGATAAAGCAGCGGGGGATCTCTGCAAAGTGTTTGGGGCTCTTTCCATGATGGGGGGGCTAGTGCCATTGGGGGGCTGCTGTATACACTGGGGGGCTGCTGTATACACTGGGGGGCTGTATGCACGGCTCCCCCTGCCGCTGTGATGGGCGGGGGAAGCCGTGCATATCTAATGAGCGGCCCCACGTGACGGGCCGCTCACTCATCAGCCCCCCCCGCCTCCTCCAGCCTCCCCAGCACCCGGATACAGCCCCCACCACATATATTACCGTATTGACCCGTGTATAAGCCGAGGGGGTGACTTTTCAGCCCAATTTTTGGGCTGAAAAACTCGGCTTATACACGAGTATATACGGTAGTATGTATGGCGTAAAAGCGACAAAATATAAAAAAACGATATAAATGTTTTATCGCTGTAATCGTATTTACCTGGAGAATAAAACTGTTATCTATTTTATAACACGGTGAACTGTGTAAAAAAACAAAACAAAAGAAAATAATTCCTGAATTGTTGTTTCTTCTTGACTCTGTCTCACAAAAAGCATAAAAAAGTGATAAAAAAAATGATGTGACCTAAAATGGTACCAATAAAAACTCCAACTTTCTCGCAAAAAACAAACCCTCAAATTACTTTGTTGGCAGAAAAATAAAAAAAACTATAGCCTCCAAAATTTGATGATGCAAAAAAACCTTTATTTGGTAAAAAAAAGCATTATTAGTATGATAGTAGCCAAAACATAAAACCCCTATATAAATCTAGTATCACTTTTTACTGACCTCCAAAATATAGTCGCCTAATCACTTATACCGCAAGCTGAGTGCTTACATCAGCGATTACATGTAAATGTCTGAAAAATGTAATTCAGACCAAATTCTCAATAGTGAATTCACTGTAATGAGGTAGAGGGAGTCACTTTGAACTCCAATCTGACCAGTGATCTGGCAGTCATCTTCGTTTAAGGCGTGCACAAAGTGTAGTCAACATCAACACCTGAAAAGAATGACACCCCTGAACAGAGGGCAAACAGAGTCCAGAGTAACTCTGGTGCCCCATTAGTGAATGGACTCATTGGGGATTTCACCAGAATCACGGATTTCGGAAATGTATATGGAAACCCAAATGTAGAGTAAGTGCTCAGTGTAAAGCCCAGGATAAATGTGAAGTGAGCCAAAATGTTTTGCACGCAAATTGCCACCAATAGTATTCAACTCAACTCACAAAAAAACAGGTTCCCACTCAGGTCTGTCATCTGTTAACGGAAATAAAGTGGACTTCCACTTTACTGGTAGCACAACAGCTCTGGAAAAGCACTATGGCAAGTGATGAGCGAGTGTATTTGTTACTATTCGCTATTCGCACGAATAGTACAGTATTCACATTACTCGTTATTCTGTGAGTTTTTGTGTACTCGCCTCGCTGCATTCGGAAGTCCCGCCCTGCAGTTTTGGCGCCTTCTTTGCAGTCACTAAGCATGCTGGGCTTCATAACGAATCACAGTAATGCCACAGACATCTTGATTGTGGCATTACTGTGATTGGCTGGCTGCCCAGCATCATAGGGTCTAATTAAGCCCTGCCACCAACATTTGCCCTCATTGCATCCGGAGCCAGCATTGGAGAAGCATAGGGAGAGATCACTGAGCAGCTAGGGAGAGTGTTAGGCCTCTTCATAACGCAAAAACCCTTTTAAGGGCTACCACTAGTGTATACTACCTCAGTGTAGATTAGCAAGGGAGAGATATTGGACAGGGACAGTTGAAAGGATCCGTTCAGCAGCTGCATAATACCACCAAAACAATAGCTCTTTTGAGAGCTGAAGAGACACAGTGCAGATTTAGACTACAGGGAGAGAGAGTTTTCTCCAGCAGGGTCAGTGCTCAGCAGGATCAATGTAAAGCAACAGTAGTCCAAACATTTCCTACTGCCTGCTACAAACCTTGCACCAGGCCATTTATCCCGCTGGTGCTTCTGTCCACATTACAAAAAGGCAGTTTGCCCAACACAAAGCAGCAGTAGTCCAAACGTTTCCTACTGCCTGCTACAAACCTCGCACCAGGCCATTTAACCCGCTGGTGCTTCTGACCACATTACAAAAAGGTGGTTAGCCCAACACTAAACAGCATTAGTCCAAACATTTCCTACTGCCTGCTACCAAGCACACACCAGACCATGTTACATACTGTTTTTGTGGTAACATGCTGGCTTATGCTGTCCACAAGCATTCACTTAAAAAGATGGTTACTGCCACCCACCAACCAGTAGTCCAAACATTTTCTACTGCCTGCTACCAAGCACAAACCAGGCCATGTTACCCGCTGATTTTGTGGTAACAGGCTGGCTTATGCTGTCCAGAATACTTCACTTAAAAAGGCGGTTATTGCCCTTCACAAACCAGTAGTCCAAACATTTCCTATTTCCTGCTAGACAGCACACACCAGGCCATATTACCCGCTGTTTTTGTGGTAACAGGCTGGCTTATGCTGTCCATAATACTTTACTAAAAGAGGACCTGTCACCCCCCTGGTGCTTGGCAAACTAAATGTACCACTGAATGCAGCTATCCTGATGCATTCATGGAAGGGGGTCCCCCATGGCTCTAGCCCTCCTGTACCCTGACATATAAACTATAGAAACCTTCCAGATAGTGAGTCTGGAGGGCATTCCTGGCTATGGAGTCATCGCATGTTCTGCTCCCCCTCCTGTGTGTGTGCGGCCCCCTCCTCACCTGTGTCGGCGTGTAAGTGTCTGATCTCACGCAGGCACACAACGAGGACTTGTCAGGAGCGGGAGCCGGCGGCTGACATCACGGCCTCGCTGTGCGCCTGCGTGAGATCTAAAAGAAAGTGGTAGACAAAGGCGCAATGGGTCTAAATCATTTGTAGGATATGTATGTGCAGTGTAAGAACTGCTCACCTTGGTCATTTGTGAGACCCACAACTGATATTAGCACGTCACAGTTGCAGCAGAATCCTCCACCACATAGATGGTCCTCCCTTATCTCCAAAAATGGACAGAAAGTTTCTGATCCGTGCTGCTGTGCAATAACAAGACTTCCTCTGTGCTTTAAATAGTGGCTCTTTATTCCTACGCGTTTCGAGATCCTCCTGATCTCTTCCTCAGGGTTGTATACAACAGACAACATTGGTTTGAATGCGGTTCAGTATTTCATTGACCTTTTTGCCGATATAGTAGGTGAACATATGCCTGTTCAGCCAACCAAACACAAAGTTTACAAGGTTTGGTCATCTGTAGTTCACATCATTTTTAAAAGTTAATTTTTTGTGGAATTTAAGGTGTGTTGCTGTCATTTGGAGGGATTCGATTATAAACTGGTTATAAATCTAGTCCTTCTTGAATTTAATCAGAGTAAGTCAGCCTGCATTTTCCGTGGAGTGTCACATGCGCCTATCAGTGATGATTGATTGCCCCACCGTAACAGAAAACACGCTCTGACATGACACTAGCAGCAGGGCCGGCCAGCACCTCCAAGGTGTATAAGGAGAGGTCAGGCCAAGTGTTCACCTTGGACACACAATAGTTAAAGAGAAGTGAATCATCATGAATGATGCAGGTATGGTAACGTAAGTATCCCTTTAGCATCTTGTTCAACTTCTATCTTCTTGCCATTGTTAACCTTGTGGTATAAGGGTTCCATCACACTTGGCAATGCACCAGCAATCTCAACAGCGATACGTCTCGGTAGGAATTGCTGGTGCGTCACTGTTGGGATCGCTGGTGAGATGTCAAACAGAGATCTCACCAGCGTCGCAACAACGATCCAGAATGATATCGAGGTCATTGGGACCCTGTTTCTCAAACCTGTAGTATTGAGGTCGTTGGTCATTGTCCCTGTCAAACACACTGATGCATATTGCCCAGCGGGACGCCATCGATCAAAAAATGGTCCAGGCGACTCTGACACGACCAGCGATCTCACAGCAGGGGCCTGGTCGCTGCTAAGTGTCAAACATAGCGAGATCGCTGGTGAGGTCGCTATTGCGTTACCAAATTTGTGACTTAGCAGCAATCTCGCTAGCGATCTCGCTTAGTGTGACGGGGGCTTAAGGATGTCAAAATTCTAAATTTGATAATTGCGATATTTGCAAACTTTTTGCCAAATTTCAAATTTTTTCACAAATGTAAAAAATGTTGTCCTAAATTTACTGCTAGCATGAAGTCCAATAAATCATGAAAAAAAGAATCAGAATCACTTGGATCCGTTAAAGTGTTCCAGACTTATAACCTCATAAAATAAAGTGACACTGGTCAGAATTGCAAACATCATCCTGGTCATTAAGGTCAAAAGAGGCTGGGGGGTGAAGGGGTTAAGTTGGGGGGTTGATCAATCAAGCTTTGGGGTTGCGTTACAGCCAATGGCATGGGGAACATTTTGCGGGTAGAAGAAAGAATGGATTCAATGAAAGTTTAACAAATTCTTTATGCAAATATAACACCATCTGTAAAAAAGCTGATGTTGAAAAGAGGATGACTTCTACAAATGGATAATGATTCTAAACATACGTCCAAATCTACACTAGACTACCCAAAAAGACCCATGCTGAAGGTTTTACAAAGGTCCTCACAGTCCACTAATGTAAACATCCTTAAAAATCTATGGCTAGACCCCAAAGGCAATATATCACAAACAAGAGATAATCGCAACACCTCAGTATCATGCAAAAGTGTACTTTATTAATAGGTTAAAACCAGAAAAAACAAGGGTAGGGAGCAGAGGAACCTGGGTCCACAAACCTCAGGTGGTGGGTATCCACTCTCCTAGCGCTGGACACCAGAATCAGATATACAGAAAAATAGTACATAGTATACATGAAATGAACACCTAGAGAATCCAAAGTCTATTGGGTACACTGCTCCATATAAAAATATCAATAATCCAATAATGGAATATTATACACTTATTTGAGAGTTATAATACAGAGTAGTTATATAACATAGATAATAATAATTATGGATGTATTCAGCTCTAGGCTCATAGCAAAGATCCTAGGTCTATCAAATGAAAAGAAATCTCTAGTATCTGACAATTAGGCAAATACTATGGTGTCTCTTACCTAGTGGCAATGTGTCTAGACCCCAAAGGAGTAGTGTATGCAAGACGACCCAGGAATCTCACAGAACTGGAAGTCTTTTCCGAGGAATAATGGATGAAAATCCCTCAAACAAGAATTGAAAGACTCTTGGCTGGCTACAGAAAGAGTTAGCCTAGGGTCACACATAAGATCATTTAATCTTCAGCTTGGTTACCTGTTCACAATAACAGTAATTTTGACCAGGGGTGCCCAAACTTTAGCAAAGCCTCTGTAGTAGGACCACTTATGCTGGATGCCTAGGTAGACTAAATGCAGCAATCTCAAGTTATACTGAAGTTTTTCCATGAAATACAATATTGTTCAGATCAGGTCCTTTTTATCCATGACATTCCATCTGGTGGCTAAAACAGCATTTTATCACAAAATGGACAGAAATATATGGATATATACTAAGCTTATGTGATACCAAATCTAGTAGTAGCATGCAACGACTGACTTCCCAGGATTTGCACTGAGCTTCTGCTGCCATGCTGATTTGCAGTATCGATGTCATCATCAAAATGCACAACTGCAGTAAGCTGCTTCACACTTGCAGATGCTCTGCAGCGTTGCAGAGCATCTGCAAGTTCAGATGCAACGCGCCTATTTAATGGGCGCACGCGTGAAGCACTCATCATTCATGTAACTCCGCAGGCGATGCTCTACAGCACTCCACCGCCGCACATGACGTGACATCTCGCTCATGGCGGGCGGAGTGGATCTTAAGCAGCATCGCTGCGACGTTCACATATGGAATGAATAGTCTTCCCAACCCGTCCATTATAACTAGGCCCGTCTGCATGTGATATTGAATGCATCGCAAAACGCTGAAGCTCGCAATTTGAAGGCAGCTAAACCTGGGTGAGCAGACCACTGATAAGATGTCATTACTGTAATAGGAAGCAGAACCAGCAGGCTAAATGGACACATGAAGATTTACTCCTCAAATAATGCCTTCAAAAGCAGTGGTGTCTACAGATTCAAACTTTGTGACTTTACACGCATTCTTTTTAATGTTTGAAGTATAGAACGTGCAAATGTAAGTTTTTAAATCTTGCCATTTATTTATAAATGTACTTATCAAGGGTATAAAAAAACCAACAGGGTACTTGGTTGCACTGGTGAACATGCCAAACTGTATGGCAAACTCTGTCCTATAATACTTACAGAATGACATGCATATTGTCACCATTAAAGGGAACCTGTCTCCAGGTTTTTGCAACCTAATCTGAGAATAGCATAATATAGGACCCGAGATCCTGATTCCAGCGATGTGTCACTTACTGGGTTGCTCAGTGTAATTTTGATAAAATCACTGCTTAATCATCTGGAGATTATCATTAGCAGTGTTTTTGGCCTGCTGTCAAGTAGTCTGGCATATTCACAACTGCTAAAACTGCAACAGAGAAAACACTAATTTTATCTAAATGACAGAAAGCAGCTCAGTAAGTGACACATCACTGGAATCAGGGTCTCTATTTCTACATTATGCTGCTCTCAGTGGGATGGCAAAAACCTGGGCACAGGTTCACATTAACCAAAGCTATTAGTGGGAACATTTTTTACGGCCTCTGAAAGGGAGTCCAAATTGACATTTTACTGTCATAAATTGTGTTCGCTGCTCGACAAATCTTCCACGGAGTAGATATCTGTTAAATGCACTGCATGGCCAGAAGACCCCATCTCCACTCTATTCGGTGCCTCCATCAGTTTTTGCCAACGCGAGGGTGAAAATAAATAGCGAAGGCATAAGTTACTACAGAGTATTTGATATGATGGACCAAATCCTTTATCTGTGTGCCAACCTGATACATGTTATGCTCTCATTGCAACTCACACAGACCTAAATGCCGGGTTACGCGTAGCGATGTTCTAGTGACCCGACCAACAATTGAGATTGCTGGAACATCGCTATGTGATCGCTGGAGAGATGCCAGACAGGCAGATCTCACCAGCGACCAGCGACCCGTGTAACGACCTCGACAACGTGGAAAAGAATATAAAATATTATTTTCCACAATGTCGAGGTCCCGCTACTGCAGGGGTGGGGAACTCCAGTCCTCGAGGGCCGCAATCAGTTCAGGTTTTCACGATTTCCTTAGTATTGCACAGGGATTGGAATCATCACCAGTGCAAGTGATTGTTATCACCTGTGCAATACTAAGGAAATCCTGAAAACCCTCGAGGACTGGAGTTCCCCACCCCTGCGCTACTGTATTCAGCGGGAGAATGCTGGTAACCAGGGTACACATTGGGTTACTAAGCACAGCGCAGTGTGCTTAGTAACCCGATGTGTACCCTGGTTACCAGCGCGCTCTGCTTAGAAATCTGATGCGATGTGTACCCTGGTTACCAGGGAACACATAGGGTTAGAAAGGCGTCATACATGCCGATGTCTGCTGCCCAGCGGCAGACCAATGACCTAAAAATGGTCCTGGACATTTCACAGTGATCAGCGATCAGCGAGCTGATCGCTGCGGCATGTCACACACAGCGACTTCACTGCGAGGTCACTGCAACATCACAAAACCTGTGATGTTGCAATGATATTGTTAGCGATATCGCTGCGCTGTAACGGGGCCTTAAGGCCTATCTCAGAATGATTACACCTGATTGGTTCCTGTACTGTCTAAGGATCCTACCTGCACAGTCCTTAGTGGACTCTGCACAGCTGGGATACCCATAACCAAAGGATGAGAATACAACTGGGATCTTGCTTCCTAATTAGCTATCAAGCGTACTCGTACCTCATCGGAACAGGAAAAATGGGAAGAGCACCAAGACCTGAATCAGGAAAATGTGCAGAGATACATAAATCCCTGAGTGAGAAATATGAAACCACATGAACAAAGCTAAATAGTGCAGTCCGGCTGCTAGAAAGCAATGCATCCTACCTACTAGCTAAAGAAAGCATGAAGTAGGGCAGATATAAAACACAGCAAGAATATCACAGGGCTTTGTGGTTTACACACAATTACTTTCAAAATCTACAAACTTGGTCAGTGAAATCATGATACATGCTCCATATGTGGCTGTGACAAGAAAATTATCCATGATTTCACTGCAACCAGAATGTTCAGATATGAACAGATAAATGTGGTGTAACCACCATAATATAATGGCAGAATTCTGGCAGAGCTGTAATTTCAAGTAGAATTCACATAGAATATCACCTGTAGGAAAGATCAATCAGAGGTTAAGTTTAATTAGCTACACCCAGAAGGTGAGAAGGGCAGGTTAAATTAACAATTGAAGATACCTATTGTCCGAAAAAGAAGGAAAACATAGACACCAGATCATACAAATCCAAAAAGAAACAGAATGAACTGTGGCTCAGAGAAGAAAGAAGGTCACACAACACAGGCTTGCCGATACGAATGATGAAGCGTGACAATACTCCTCAGCAAACAGAGATGCACTAGCTGAATAGTCAGGTTCAGTCATAACTGGAATGTGCCCTATTATTGTCAGATATTCTAAGCCCTGGTCCTATGGACTTCTGGCACTGCAGATTGCACCAGCGGCAAATAAAAGCCAAGTTTTATATTGGCATACTGTCTTGTCTACCCTCCAGTATATATCAAAGAGAATAATCAGCACAGCTGGTGATTTTATCATGCCCAAGCAGAACAAGTTATTATTTGTAAGAGCAGAGGACCTTACCTTTGTCAAAATGAATCCGTCATGGATCAGTGGCAACTTTCCTATACCTATAGCTGATGCCAATGATGCCACAGTATCTGTCTGCCAGCAGGTCCATTGTTTTCTTCTACTGTGTTCTTCTGCCACCAGTGCTGATGGACAACACTCAGTTGGGCATCTCTTCCTTGTCCAACATGTCACCTTTATTGTGTTGTTGGGACTGCCAGTGCTGGCCCTACTCTGACAGACCTCTACTTCCTTGCCCTATCAAATTTCTTTACTGTGAGGCTTCTCCTGCTGTCACTACTTCTAGACTGCCACACATGTCCTGTCTGCCTAATGTGTTTCATTGTGCTTTATTGTACTGCAACTGCCAGGACTATCATAGCTGGTTCTACACTGCCAGACACATCTTTGCGTCTCTTATCATATTTTTATACAATGTGGCTTTGTTAGCTTCCTCTAAACAGCCATGCCAGCCACACATGTCCCGCCTGCTCTCTTGCATATAGTCTTAGGCTACTTTCACATTACGATTTGAAGGGAGCCGATGCTGTCCGATATAAATCGGACAGCATCGGCTCCCTTCTGATGCCTGGAATCGGGTGCCAAATAGGCACCCGATTCCGGCATAAAATCGGCGCCGGGCTGCAAAAAAAAAAAAAATAAAGTTTATTCTCACCTCCCCCGAGCCCCCGCCGTCTTCCGCCATCTTCTGCCATCTTCTTCTTGGCTCCCGCAGGCTGCCGGTGTCAGCAGAGGTGTACCTCTGCTGTACACAGGACCTGCGGTGATGTCACAGTCACGTGACCGCGGGTTCACCATGGTGAAGCCGCGGTCACGTGACTGTGACATCACCGCAGGTCCTGAACAGCAGAGGGAGCGCTCTGCTGACACCGGAGCCTGCGGGAGCCACCGGGAGCCTAGAAGAAGATGGCAGAAGATGGCGGAAGACGGCGGGGGCTCGGGGGGAGGTGAGAATAAACTTTATTTTTTTTTTTTAACACTTGTGCTCCCAGTTAGGAGCAGTTTTACTGTACTGAGCATGCTCAGTACAGTAAAACGGGGTCCGAGGAGACATAGATGTTTTCTCGGACCCTTCTCCATAGGGCCCCATGTTATAGGGATCGGGTCAGATCGGATGTGCACTAAATGCCATCCGATTTGGTCCGATCCGAATCTGTCAGATTTTATTTTCGGTGCTAAAATCGGAGCATGCTCCGATTTTAGCACCGATAATAAAATCGGACAGAATCGGATCGGACCAAATCGGATGGCATTTAGTGCACATCCGATTCGGTCCGATCCCCATAGGGATACATGGGGTCCGAAAATCGGTCCGATGCTGTCCGATTTTTTTCGGACAGCATCGGAAAGGCAAAAATCGTTATGTGAAAGCAGCCTCAGTCTAGCTTCACATTTCAGGACGGTTGCGTTGCGTCCCATGCGCATGCGCAGCCGCAGGTGAAAACGCATGCAAACGCGTGTAAACTTTGCGTTTTACATACGCATGCGCATAGCTTTGCGCACGCAGGTCCGCAACGTTCACATGCGTTTGTCTGCGTTTTGAGCCTTGCGCATGCGTTTTCCATCTGCATGCGTTCGCTAAACTTAGCCTAATTTTCAGTGACCCTGCCTACAGACACGCCCATGGGCTTTTTGAGCATGCGCACTAAGGTGTCCGCATGCGTTTCATCCGCAGCTGTGCGCAAAAACATCCGCGTGCGTACAGTCTCATAGGGGGCTAATGTTAATTGTATCCGCAGCGTGCGCATGCGGACACTTGCATTTTTTTGGACGCGCCGAAAAATGCTACAAGCCGCGTTCCCTGGCGGCATAAAATCTTCTTCTCCGTCCGCATGCGTATAGTTACGCAGCTGAACGCGAACGAACGTGGCTATGTGCGGATGACTGCGCATCCCATGTTAAAGATAGGTGCGCAATCCGCATGCGGATTTCGGGACACAGAGCCGCACCGTCCGCGGCGCAAACGTCCTGAAATGTGAAGGCACCCTTACACTGTTCTGGCAGCTAGATCTGACTTTAAACTGACAGAAATCTCCATGCGCACCCTGTCATATTGTACAGCTTGCAGTTTTTGCCACTGCCAATTCCACTAGCCAATACGCATGTCTCCTGTGCTTGTCCTATGTGTTATATATATATAGTTGTGGCCAAAAGTATTGACACCCCTGCAATTCTGTCAGATAATACTCAATTTCTTCCTGAAAATGATTGCAATCACAAATTCTTTGGTATTATTATCTTCATTTAATTTATCTTCAATGAAAAAACACAAAAGAGAATGAAGCAAAAAGCAAAACATTAAATCATTTCACACAAAACTCCAAAAATGGGCCAGACGAAAGTATTGGCACCCTCAGCCTATTACTTGGTTGCACAGCCTTTAGCCAAAATAACTGCAATCAACCACTTCTGGTAACCATCAATGAGTTTCTTACAATGCTCTGCTGGAATTTTAGACCATTCTTCTTTGGCAAACTGCTCCAGGTCCCTGATATTTGAAGGGTGCCTTCTCCAAACTGCCATTTTTAGATCTCTCTACAGGTGTTCTATGGGATTCAGGTCTGGACTCATTGCTGGCCACCTTAGAAGCCTCCAGTGCTTTCTCTCAAACCATTTTCTAGTGCTTTTTGAAGTGTGTTTTGGGTCATTGTCCTGCTGGAAGACCCATGACCTCTGAGGGAGACCCAGCTTTCTCACACTGGACCCTACATTATGCTGCAACATTTGTTGGTAGTCTTCAGACTTCATAATGCCATGCACACGGTCAAGCAGTCCAGTGCCAGAGGCAGCAAAGCAATTCCAAAACATCAGGGAACCTCTGCCATGTTTCACTGTAGGGACCGTGTTCTTTTCTTTGAATGCCTCTTTTTTTCTCCTGTAAACCCTATGGTGATGCCTTTGCCCTAAAAACTCTACTTTTGTCTCATCTGACCAGAGAACATTCTTCCAAAACGTTGTAGGCTTTCTCAGGTAAGTTTTGGCAAACTCCAGCCTGGCTTTTTTATGTCTCGGTATAAGAAGTGGGGTCTTCCTGGGTATCCTGCCATACAGTCCCTTTTCATTCAGACGCCGACGGATAGTACGGGTTGACACTGTTGTACCCTTGGACTGCAGGGCAGCTTGAACTTGTTTGGATGTTAGTCGAGGTTCTTTATCCACCATCCGCACAATCTTGCGTTGAAATCTCTCGTCAATTTTTCTTTTCCGTCCACATCTAGGGAGGTTAGCCACAGTGCCATGGGCTTTAAACTTCTTGATGACACTGCGCACGGTAGACACAGGAACATTCAGGTCTTTGGAGATGGACTTGTAGCCTTGAGATTGCTCATGCTTCCTCACAATTTGGTTTATCAAGTCCTCAGACAGTTCTTTGGTCTTCTTTCTTTTCTCCATGCTCAATGTGGTACACACAAGGACACAGGACAGAGGTTGAGTCAACTTTAATCCATGTCAACTGGCTGCAAGTGTGATTTAGTTATTGCCAACACCTGTTAGGTGCCACAGGTAAGTTACAGGTGCTGTTAATTACACAAATTAGAGAAGCATCACATGATTTTTCTAACAGTGCCAATACTTTTGTCCACCCCCTTTTTTATGTTTGGTGTGGAATTATATCCAATTTGGCTTTAGGACAATTATTTTTGTGTTTTTTCATTGAAGACAAATTAAATGAAGATAATAATACCAAAGAATTTGTGATTGCAATCATTTTCAGGAAGAAACTGAGTATTAACTGACAGAATTGCAGGGGTGCCAATACTTTTGGCCACAACTGTAGCTTTACCTTTCTGTGGCTTTTGAGTGTACTCTCTTCAGGGTGCAGAAATATAAATCTGCTCCCAACTTTTTCATGGCTTTATGACAACTCATTGAAACTTCATTCTGAAAACAGAAAACTTGTTCCTGTTCCCTAAGTACGGTAAATGGATGATTTTTTGAATGGGATGATAAAAAGCATTGCAATTATGTATTACTTTTGCGAATAGCAAATCTGTTAATGATCTTTAAAAAGGGGATATTTCTTCACTCCTAGTTGAGAAGTCATTGCTTCTTCACTTATTTGTGTTTCATAAATGAAAGGATCATTTTTGTACAAAGTGATAATTTGCCATTGTTTTTTTTTAATTTTGCAAATAACAAACCTTTTCTGGATCCCAATATATTGATAATTTTTGTACAACTTGTTAAAAACTTGTCACTACTTCTCTATCTAAACAACAAACGTTTTAGTCTTCTGAACCCAAAATACAGATAGTTTTTAGACTATGTGTGAAAAATCAATTTCTTTTCCATATAGCAAAGAACATGATATTCTCCAAACAAGGAAAATATTTGTCCCATTCTTTGTTAATAAAAATCCCAGCTTCTGCCACTTATATATAAACACCTTCCAGCTCAGGCATCTACACTCCCCTCCCCCCACCCTCCCTCAAAAGAGATTATTTTTCTTTTCTTTTTTTTTATGTCAGTGAGTACTGATGGACGAACCCAAACTGTAAGGTTCGGGGTCCGTACCGAACACCTAGTGTTCAGGCACAGATACCGAACACAGACTTTCCTGGAAAGTCCGCATTACAGTTCGGATTTGGGTTTGGGGGCGGGGGAGGTGTAAAAATAAAGAAAATAGTTATTAATCAGCATTATACTTACTGCATCCCACCGCCCCGCTGTCCTGCTGCTTCTAGTTCCGTGGCTGCTCATTAGCTATCTAGATATTCACTGCAGAGGGGACCTACAGCCAATCACAGACACTGTCACAGAGAATGGGCGTCTGCTCACAGAGATATACAGCAAATCTGAAGATGTTCCCTGTGGATTATGTCGGAGGGAGGTTTTTTTTTTCGCTAATTAAAAATAGGAAACAGGGTTGTCTTGTGTTTTATTTCTAAATGTTTTTTTCGGTGTTGTGTTTTTTACTGCTTAATAGAAATTGAACATAATGCATGCAGTTTTGTGCCAAAATTGCTGCAAAAAAACATGAAATACGCGGCAAAGACTATGTGGCAGTTTTGATGCTCTTTTGGGTCCAGGAGATGCAGATGAACACATTGCACATGATGCATGCAGTTGTGTGCGAAAATTGCACCAAAAAAGCATGAAATCCGCATCATGGTTTTCAGGCGCCAATTCTCTGTGACTGTGACAGCATCTGTAATTGGCTGTTGGGTCCCTCTGCTGTGAATATCCAGGAAGTTAATGAGTGTCCCCAGAAGTGCAAGCGGGTGGATGCCGGTAAGTACAATGCTGTTTAATAAACTATCTTCTTTCTTTTACAGTCTCCCATCCCATAACTTTACAGTCCGAGTTTGGGGTTTGGAGTCATGTTTGAGTCACTTTTCGGCCCGAACACAAACTTTAAAAAAAGTCCAGGCGAGTTTGCTGAATCTGAACATCAGCGGGTTCGCCCATCACTATCAGTGAGTTGTTCAATAGACAGTTGAATACTACAAACTACTTTCCATTTATATGGTAGGGTCACTTTGCATTTTCTAAAGTTGTGTTTGCAATAAAGAACTTGAAATTGTTCAATCAAGTCCAAGGGGACCTCAGAATACCATTCCAATCTTTTCTGGGCAATTAAAGACTTAGCAATGCTGACGAAACATAGTGAATTTATTCACTGCAAATGACATTTTTGGGAAAAATGTGTCGAATTTGGCAAGTTCGATCATCAAAACATTCAATCTTCTCTAGATTGCTTAACAACTAAAGCAATGCTTAGAATCTGTTTACCGCATCTGGAATGTTAAAAAGAAAAAAGTGGAGCAGAGCTAGTCATAGCTGTCAGCATTTAGAAAAGTCACAGCAGGGAGGTAACAATTGTTAGTTCTATATTTAGTTTATTTTATTCTTAGGTGTATCATGTAGATATTCAAAACATCAGTTTAAAGGGAAACTGTTGGTAGCATTATCCCTACATAAGCCGAGAATACTGAAGAGAGGGCAGTGTTAAACATTATCAAAGATACTTATTTCGGTACCATCTGCTCCGTCAAAATATTTTTTAAAGACATATAAATTAGAATAGGTATGTCAGTTGTGGACATTTAAGAACATTTGCAGTCTATCAGTCCTCTTCTATGTTGCCTGTCAGTGCTACCCCAATTCTTGATTGACATTTCAGAGCAAAGATGACACTATACAGTAGTTAAGCTCTAATAATCAAGAAGCTGTAGAAGAGACGGCAGCCTGGCTGGAAGAAGTGAAGAAAAGCCACAGTCTACAACAAGTTCACTGATATACCCATGAATAGTGGTGGGTGAACCTGCCTATATTTGGGATAGTGGACTGACCAGACTTTTTTTAAAGTTCGAGTTTGGGCCAAATGTGACTCTGTCTTAAGTCCGAACCCCGAACTCGGATTTTAAAGTTATGAGATGTATGAGATTTTAACAGCTCCCCTGCTCCCGAATCGTACCCAAACTTTAACATGGTGTCACGCTTGGGAGGCCAGGATATCAAGAAGCTGAACATACGGGGTCAAGGGAGCCTACTCTAGCCCTGCTACTGGAGTCCCTGGCTTGCCCTGATCTCGGAGATACCTCTAAAGGTGAGGAGGTCCGAGCCACCAGCCTAAGTCCCTAAAGCTCCTGAGAAGCCCTAGGCATAAGCCCCTACCTCCACCCACGGACTATGGAACCCACCAACTTCCAAGGGAAAGAAAACCAGCAGCTTTGGATCAGCGTATGCACTCCACGGGTCACAGAGCAAAAGTGAACTGAATCAGCGACATCAGGTGGATGTGAGCTGACCCATTTATGGCCGAGGGGTTGGGCGCAACGAGCCCAGGCACACCCTCTGCTCACCTAAACATGAGTCATATCCATCACACACACCTGCAGCAACCTCACCTGCAGAGCCGCACACTGAATAGGAAAAAAAGTTCAATTCACAACAGCAACAGCAGCACTCATGAGCATAAGACAGCCATACATAACACATAGACTTACCAGGTAAGTTCGTACTTGGGGGCTGTGCCTTAACTCTAAGTGTTTGGTACGGACCCGAACTTTGCAGTTCAAGTTCGCCCATCCCTACCCATGAATTCACTTGTTAGGCTAAACTTCAAATTTTATGGCAATGGTGCAGTAATAGGATAGATATCCTTGATAATATTTCACACTGGTGACAGGTTCCCATTCATATAATGGCAGAATTAAGACACTAACTAAAATGAAACTGTCTTTATTGCTCATTGCAGCCAATCATCACACGGGTTTAATTTTTCACTTAATGCTTGTAAAATGAAAAGTTGCACTGTGGTTGCTTGAGACAGTAAAGGCAGTTTTCCTTTTAGACAGTTTCACAAATCTGACTCCATGTGTCATACCTTAGGCAGCGATAAAATGTAACAAATCTTGTGTATTCACTTATTTATCAATCAATCAAAAATAGTGTTAGCAATGTGAAATGTAAATAAACTAATATTTGGTCAGAAATTAATGACAGTAGGATCTGAATGTTGGTTAAAGAATACTGTTACATTCATTGCATTCATGATCTAAAGGGAGTGATCCAAAGCATCGATCAATCTGCTGATGGCAAAGTACTGAAAATAAGTGCAAATTATCCAGTCAGCTTGTAAAAAAAGCTGCTAATTTCAATTTAGAATATACATGTAAATGTTTATGGAGGTTCTGTGTACTAGGGCTAGATATCGGATGTCTTTTCAGCAAGCTATCAGCCTGGAATAAGTGAATTTAACTACTGAGGAACATAAACATGGTATGCTCAGTGCTATTTTATTTTCAACAATTTCTTTATTCGTGGAGGCACAATTTATTAAGACTGACATTATACACAGCAATCTTAATGAATGGGCATGGTAGAGGAAAGTCTAACCAAATGAATGGAGAGGTGCATGCTTTTTAATTAATTTGTCACATTCCCTCAGTAGCATACACCAAGTGACTTAACTTCTTGATGACTTCAGAGAGCATTGTCATATCTCATTCTGGCCACTCTTGCTTGCTTTGCTGGAGGTGGGCAGGACTGGCGTTAAAACAGCAAAAGTTGCAATATTTTTCTGCAACTATGCATTGTGCAAAAAAATTGCAGCTTTTCAGAGCATTTTACGCCAGAAAACTTAGAAAAATAGGGGGCCAAAAAATAATAATATTAATGAGGTACAGGGTACAGGAGGGGAGCTGCATGCCAATGAAACTTTGACGCTGGTCACAAGTAATAACTAGTCTCAGAGGAGCAGAAAACTAAATGAAATAAATTGAAAGTAAATATAACAATTATGCTACTTACTTGTAGTAAAGAGAGGTCAAAGCAATCTGCGGTCAGATCCAGATAATGGCGCAGTGCAGCAAATGGTTAGCAGAAGTTAAATCCAATTCAAGCCGAAGTTAGGAATCCGGAAAGACAGAAACAGAGTACGTAGGTCCAAAACAGAAAGAAAAGTCAGGTCACTAGCAGAGGGTCAAGTCAGGAAAGAAACAAAGTCAGGCAGGGTCTGGTTCAGAAAACAAAGAGATCAAGTCCTACATAGGCAAAAGCAAATGTACAATTGGCCCAGAGCAGAGCTGCAAGCTAAAGTGCTTTGCAAATTAATTGGGATAAAGCATTTTTGTAAGTAAAATCGTAAATTGGGGTTACCAGTCAGTGATTCAAACCAGTTTTAACTGCTTTGAACAGGTGAGTGTACAACCTTGAGTAACAAAATGTGGTTTGACTGGTTTTAGTCAGAAAATAACAGCTAGCTGCCCCCTCAGCTTCAGTTGAGAGCTTGTTTCTGTGAGGAGTGGTTTAGTGTACTTTTTCTCTCAGTGTGATTCGTGCCTGTAAAAATGGATGTTACTCCACAGAAGAGGTCTAGAATTATTACTCTTAATGAACATACAAGTCTGACTGTAAGAGAAATCTCTTCCACCGTTGGTATTGGAAAATCTACCGTGGAAAATTAGCCCTCCAGTTCTGTATGCTGATCCGGTCCGGGGCTGTCTGGCTCAAGCGGACAGCCACGGATCAGATCCCAGCCGTAGTTGAAGCCGGCCTTAGTAAATATATTTGAAAAGGAGCTATTGACCTGAAATTCTTACCAGATGTCAGTAACATTCCACCTAATTGACACAGGCAAAGAAATCATACCATAGATGACCATAAATTATGTTATGTGTAATAATGAGAAAAGACACAGTTAAAAAGTATTGAAGATATGAAGAAAGACAAGTGCAAAAAGTCATGGAAAGTCATGACACTGCAAAAATCTATTAGTAATAAGAGAGTGGTCCTACCACTTAGTGAAAAATAATATCAGCCAGTTTAATTTATGGCTTATAGAAGGTGGCTCATTACCTAAGTGCCACACAAGAAACATATCATGAGTTTGTAAGTGGAAGTATCATGGTGTAAGGCTGTTTTTCAGTATATGGTGCTGGCAAACTTCATGTAATTGAAGGAAGGGTGAATGGTCAAAAATATGCTGATGAAGGATGATGAAGATGAAATGAGGGTGGACATTTCCTAAACACATAGCCAGAGAGACTCTCAACTGGTTTCAGAGAAATAAAATAAAACTGATAGAATGGCCCAGACAATCGCCTGACCTAAACCCAATAAAGAAATTATACAATGAATCAAAGCTCAGAGTTCATAGAAGGAGCCAAAGGGACCTCCAGGATTTGAAAAAATGACCCAAATTCACACCTGAGAAATGCATGCGACTAATTTCTCCATACAGGAGGTGTCTTGAAGTTGTCATCAACAACAAAGGCTTTTGTACATATTATTAATTAAATTTCAGTACTTGTGTTCCATACTTTTTCCCTGTGTCATTTCTCATTATTACACATCACTACATTTATGGACAGCTATGGTTTTATTTCTTTGCCTTCATGGATTGGACTGGTAGTTACCGACATCTAGTGAGAAGTTCCTGTGCACCTTTAGAAATATATTTGCTTTAAAAATGGGTGATATGTTCAATACTTATTTCATGCACTCATGCACTGTGCATCTTGTCATTTGAGCTTGCATTGTCTGCTACAGTTAGGTCCAGAAATATTTGGACAGTGATGAAATCTTTGTGATGTGGAACTTCATGACACTATTTTGGATGCTAAAATGAAACAACTAAGATGCAATTGATGTGTAGGCTCATGTTTAGTTAAGAGGTTGAACAAAATATCCTGTGAAACAGTAATTTCAAACATTTTTCTACAAAGCCTCTTCATTTCAACTCTCCTCTATAGGGGAACTAGCCTTTCTTTAAATCATACTAGACATGTATAATTTAAACCAATTTTTATTTAAAAATCGACTTTTATTTGATAAGCAAGTGAGAGCACTTCAGTGCACCCTTGGCTTAGATTTAAGTCCCAGTCTCACATAACGGCACATCAGCGATCCTGATCTCGATAACAATGTGCAGAGATCGCTGGTGCGTCGTTTACACATAGCTGTTAAGATGTCAAACAGGCACCTTACCATCAATGTGAAAAACGACGCCCTAGCGATCCATAATTATACCGAGGTCGTTGTGAATTGTCTCTTCATAGCATAGCGTTGAGATCGTTGCTCATTATCTTTGTCAAACACAACGATGTAGCGTTCCCAGCGGGAGCACAACGACGCAGGAATGACCCAGAGCAGTGTTTAATGATCAACAATCTCACAGCAGGGGCCAGATTGTTGGTGCGTGTCACACAGAGCGACATCGCTGTTGCGTCACGAATTTCGTGATGCAACAGCGATCCCAATAGCGATCTCGTTAGCGATTTCTTTATGTGTGACAGGGCCTTATGGCTTGGTGCACCATCAAGCCCTTATGTTTGCACGATAAACTGGTACCTTATCATGATTGAGGTGTCTCCAAATCCGAGAGTGAACATTGTGTCTAAACTCCACGTCTCAGCACTAACACTAGATGATCTCGAAGGTGCGCTCATAGTGTCAGTGCAGATGAGCACACAATATGGCTGTGGGCATGCTCTGGGGAATTCTTCCTGCCTGGGAGTGTCTGCCACTCACTACATTAAATAATATTTTTTTGTCTTTACAGGCATATAGTACAAGTACAAAGAGATACATTACTATATACCAGAGCATCTGATGAGCAAATCTATCAAGTTCGAATTAAACACAGCTTTCAAATTTGCCCATGAAATTCAATTTGCTTTACATTTATTTATGGCAATTTAACAATTGTTTAGCTCAATTGGATGTGATTGACCAGTATTTAAATGTTGAATTACCAATGGCCAACAATAATGCCAACATCACTTTGACATTTCATAAAATGTAAACTGCCTCCGGTTTCTTCTTTTTGAGCACCCAAGCTTGCAGTAACAGTTGTGTGTACCAGGCATCACTGTAAAGGTAAAGCTAGACACAAGCACAATATAAATGCAATGTCTAAGTTGCTAGGTATCTTCAAAATATAAATCTTCTGGCAGAGTAAGCAGGGAATTCACCTGTAACTAGGTGACACTTTCCCTCTGTGTCTCATTAGAAGCAACTATCTTTTACGGTGAAGCAAAGCTGATTACCACCTTTATGGGAAAAGTGATGGACAAAGTTACACATCTTAGAGGTTCCGTTTGTTCCTACTTAATGGGTGATGCCAGCTCTATTTTGGGATTTCAGACAAACAAAATCAATACCTGGCAGAAGAATGAAGATATAAAATCCTCTTTTTATTTCTTTCAATAAACACAGGCAATGAATTTATATCATGCACCAGGATCTTCTACAGCCTTTGGTGTAAAATGATGCGGGATGGACCAACTCTGATGACGATGGTTCTGTGTCCATCGTGGGCTAAAGAAAGGCAGGCGGAGGGGTATTTCAGACTTATTTAAGAGGGTAGTCTGCCCTGAAGACACCAATTGCATCATGTAATCTGTGTCTTGTGTTACTGTATATAATGTGATGCAAAGCAATGTGTTCATGTACAGTCATATCAAAAGGTTTGGGCACCCCTCTTAATCTTACTCTTTTTTTTTTTTTTAATTATTATTTTTGCAACAGCTATTTCAGTGTAATATATGTAGTAACTGATGGACACAGTAATATTTCAGGATTGAAATGAGGTTTATTGTACTAACCGAAAATGTGAAATATGCATTATTTCAAAATTTGACAGGTGCAAAAGTATGGGCACATCAACAGAAAAGTGACATTAATATTTAGTAGATCCACCTTTTGCAAAAATAACAGCCTCTAGTCGCTTCCTGTAGCTGTTAATGAGTTCCTGGATCCTGGATGAAGGTATTTTTGACCATTCCTCTTTACAAAACAATTCCAGTTCAGTTAAGTTTGATGGTCACCGAGCATGGACAGGCCGCTTCAAAACATCCCACAGATGTTCAATGATATTCAGGTCTGGGGACTGGGATGGCCATTCCAGAACATTGTAATTGTTCTTCTGCATGAATGCCTGAGTATATTTGGAGCGGTGTTTTGGACCATTGTCTTGCTGAAAGATCCATCCCCGGCGTAACGTCAACTTTGACACTGATTCTTGAACATTATTTTCAAGAATATGTTGATACTGAGTGGAATCCATGCGACCCTCAACTTTAATAAGAGTCCCCTGCCGTCATAGGCCACACAGCCCCAAAGCATGATGGACCCTCCCCCAAATTTGACAGTGGGTAGCAAGCGTTTTTCTTGGAATGCTGTGTTTTTGTGGCGCCATGCATAATGCCTTGTTGTATGACCAAACAACTCAATCTTTGTTTCATCAGTCCACAGGACCTTCTTCCAAAATGAAACTGGCTTGTCTAAATGTGCTTTTGCATACCTCAGGCGACTCTGTTTGTGGCGTGCATGCAGAAACGGCTTCTTTCGCATCACTCTCCCATACAGCTTCTCCTTGTGCAGTGTGCGCTGTATTGTTGACCGATGCACAGTGACACCATCTGCAGCAAGATGATGCTGCAGGTCTTTGGAGGTGGTCTGAGGATTGTTCTTGACTGTTCTCACCATTCTTCTTCTCTGCCTTTCTGATATTTTTGTTGGCCTGCCACTTCTGGCCTTTACAAGAACTGTCCCTGTGGTCTTCCATTTCCTTACTATGTTCCTCACAGTGGAAACTGACAGATTAAATCTCTGTGACAACTTTTTGTATACTTGCCCTGAACAACTATGTTGAACAATCTTTTTTTTCAGATCATTTGAGAGCTGTTTTGAGGAGCCCATGATGCTACTCCTCAGAGAAGATGCAACTAGGAGAACAACTTGCAAGTGGACACCTGAAATAGCTTTTCTCATGATTGGATACACCGGGCTATGAAGTACAAAGCTCAATGAGGTTACCAAACCAATTTAGTGCTTCAGTAAGTTAGTAAAAAGTAGTTAGGAGTATTCAAATCATGAAAATCAGAAGGGTGCCCATACTTTTGCACCTGTCAAATTTTGAAATAATGCATATTTCACATTTTTGGTTAGTACAATAATCCTCATTTCAAACCTGAAATATTACTGTGTCCATCAGTTATTACATATATCACACTGAAATAGCTGTTGCAAAAAAACAATTTTAAACAAACAAAAAAAAAAGAGTAAGATTAAGAGGGGTGTCCAAACTTTTTCATATGACTGTATAGAGTTTAAGACAATGTTATGTGATAGTGTATAAGACAAGGCATGTCGTAGCACATAGGATAAGATAGGACATGTAGGCATAGGTAATAAGCTTGTTCAGTAGAGGACTGTAGGACCAACATTAGTTAAGGGGTGAGACTAACCCACTGGGGGGTGAAGCTAACCTCTACGCTTAGAAGGGATATTCCATTTCAGAGTTAGTAAGTTTTAGAAAGTTGTGCTTACAGATAGTACAGCTAGTGGAAATAGTATGCAAGCCAAATAAGTACCTAGGCTATAGTAAGTGGGTAATTGTCACCATATGTCACCATGCCACTGGTGGACAGCGGGAACCGATCACTCGGCAGGAACTTCAGATGGGGATGTTGTCAGAGGAGTGCATCCGTCCTGCAGTTGCAAACTCCAGGCCTGAACTCCAAGAGGCTCCCTGTGTCACGCGCTTAGTTGGTGCTGACCTTGCTGGATGCTGTTGTGTATGTGTTTGTCTTTAAGAGCTGCATAGTTGATAGTTGTGAAGATCCTGAGCCTCCTGTGTTGTGCTCCAGAACTGCATTAACTATGAGGTTTGGCTGCTAATTGAGGGGTTAATGTGTAACTCACCTGGGCTCCCCTCCCCCTGGCCTTTAAGTAGCCTCTCCTTCCACCAGGTGGTGCTGCTGATAGAGTTTCACTCTATGCCTTGAAGCCATGCTGTGCTGACCTGTGTGTTTGTGTTGTTGAAGTCCTTTCTTTTGGAGTTGCTGTATCCAGTTTTGTGGAGGGAGGTTAGGGGGGAATAGTGCAGGTCTGGTGGAGGAGTTTTAGGGAGAAGCTGGATGCCGAAACCTTCTCACCTTCAGAGATACCTTCGGGATCAGGGCCATTCAGGGTTCCTAGATTAAGGTCAGACTAGTCTTCCCTGGTCACCCTGCCCATATCTGCCATTCACTCATCAGCATTCTCAGTACACCGTGACACCCTGTTAGTGGACTGACTCCAGTGGTATGAGTCCTCAGAGGAGACTTGTCATAGACCTGGACAAACAGGTTAGCACAGAAACGGACACTAGATGAGGCTAGTTCGATGTCAGTGTGCACCGTTGCTGTAAATGGATCCTTGTGGGTGGGACAAGAGAGACCCTGTCTAGGTTGGACTTCATGACTTTATGATGTGGGACTGTGGTGCCAAGTAGTAAGGAGAATAGACATATAACAACTAAAGTGCTAGGAATAATGGTGAGGCGATCGACAGCGTAGAGGGGTACTCGGATACTGGGACTGATGGCTACTTGGATGGGGGATCACGGCTGGTCGGTTTCCGGTTCCGTCCCCTGGACCCTCAGTGGCGGGGATGGTGGGGGAATGATGATGATGGTGGTGGGAGAAGGGAATGTTGTTGTGACGCCACCTGTGGTACCTGGTAAGTTAGATACCAGCGCTGCAGGCCGGCTGCTGAGGTGATGTGATGCAGCTCGGGTGTTACAGCTCCCCACAGGTGAAGCTTTACCTCAGGGCAGCGAGGGTAGATGAGGGAAGTCGTAGTAGCGTCTCTGTGGTGAACGATGTGGGCAGCGGCGGTGAAACAGGCACACACACACAATAGTCTTTGTTTCAGTACCTTTTACTGATGTCCGGTAACAGGTACAGTACAGGAAGGTAACCAGGTCCTCGGTGCAAATTGGGACTTTCACCTTGGAGTGTTGTGAGGCCTCCTCTGTCACTGTGTACGGTGGTTTGGGGTAAGCTCTGCCTATAACTGAACTCGCCGCTCCTTCTCCCTCTCAGGGTGTTACTCTGTAACCAACTATGGGGACCTCCTGTGGGAACCCCTATTCTCCTTTTAGGCCCCTGGGCCTGTGCTTGGTCAGGTTTGAGTGTCTCTTAGTTTGTTACCTCAGGGGATTAGATTCTCCTGGTCCTTCTGGGCTTTTCCTGCTACAGTGAATGATTAGCAGTGTCGGACTCTGGTGTCCGGGTGGGCTAAAGGGAAACCTCTTATGTTCCCTTCTTTAGTTCCCTTCTACTTCACTGGCCTCCGTCCCCCTCTCTAGGGTGCAGCACAGCTGGTCCATGTCCCCTGGTTCTGGGCCTGGCGTGGCTCCAGTAACCGGCTCTTTCCAGTACCTTCTCTTAGGCTGTTTCACTGGACTTCTGCTCTCTTCACTGCTGAGTGCAGACTCACTACCTGACTCATCTCCTCAGGCCTGGATCTTTTATAGGGGAACTGACTTAAGGTCAGCCAGTGGGGCTCGCCCTCCAGATCTGGGGTGGAAGGTGTTGTGTGCTGTGTGTACCAAAGTGTAAATCCCTCCTTGCACCTGTGGGTTCTGTGGCAATCCCCAGCAGGGGTGCCACAATGGATCACTGAAGTGTGTGCTGTTCCTTCCAGATATAACTACTTTTATTTGTTCAATTTACATATAATAGGAAATAAGTATTGCATTTGTTTAATATTTGTTAAAGCGAACCTGTCACCCCCTCCAGGCATCTAAAATTACCATAGCCACCTTCTGCAGCACTAAGGCTGCAGTCTGACAAGGTGTCTATAGCATTTATGCTCCCTTGATTCACTGAAATAAAGACTTTTATAAAATCTGTTTCAAACCTGACCCAAGACCGGGAGGCGGGTTTTCAAGTGTCTGTCTCCAGCCTGTGTGGTGTCAGTCATCCCTCTCTGCTCACTGTGCACCGCCTCCAGGGCCATTTCCCTCCATTACAGAGCTTTGTCAAGCCTGCTACAACATAGAGCTGCTGTTATAGGAGACCCCACAGTAGTAAATCTAGCAGGAGGATACTGCCTGCTACATAGCAGCCCTTGAGCTGAGCAGGTTACACTTTCAGTTTCTTGTACCCAGCATCATTGCTCCGTCCTCAGCCCTGATCTAAAGCACAAACTCAACTCTGCTGCACTGCTGACAGCTCAGCTCAAGGCTGCTATGTAGCAGGCAGTGCTTTCTCTGCTCAGGGTCCTCCTGCTAGATTTACTACTGTGGGGTCTCCTATAACAGCAGCTCTATGTTGTAGCAGAGCTGACAAAGCTCTGTAATGCAGGGAGATGGCCTGGAGGAGGTGCACAGAGAGCAGAGAGGGATGACTGACACCACAGAGGAAGGAGACAGACACTTGAAAACCCGCCTCCCGGTCTTGGGTCTGGTTTGAAACAGATTTTATAAAAGTCTTTATTTCAGTGAATCAAGGGAGCATAAATGCTATAGACACCTTGTCAGACTGCAGCCTTAGTGCTGCAGAAGGTGGCTATGGTATTTTTAGATGTCTGGAGGGGATGACAGGTTCGCTTTAATGTATTATAGTGTCTTGCTACACTGCTGTCTGTTGGCAGTATTTTAATTCTGTTTACTTTTGTCTATGTAAATTAAGTTGGTTCAAACTGGGTGTCTCATCACTATGCAGTTGGTGGGTCACTCACTCTAAGCAACCATTTTATCCTGTGTTGCTGTGAGACTACGACTGCATATACTAGGCTCGTGACGGAATCAATTTTTGACCAGCAGCAACCGATGTCAGTGGCTTCAGACAGCTACAGTTTTACACCAACTACTATTCTAACTGCATCCAGGCTGTACCAACTGTATCAACACTGTGGTTCTACATTTGAGTCTACGGAAGCTGAATCTATGCAGGTCCTGTCTGCTCCTCATTTGGATACACAGATAGGAAAACTTTCACAGCACCATAAACTAGCCATACCTCTAATTGCCTTGTAAGGAGACAGAACCAAGTGTACTGTAATGAACTAGTTTAATTGCTGTGCGCACAGTGTTTGCAGTGCTGTGCAGCGAGTTAAGTAAAAGACTGTTTAAAAAGAATAAACATCTGTGTAAATTCCTAGAGGAAGAATCCTGGCCTGCACAACGGATTAACAACAAGTACGGTTTGACCACACCAAGATCACACACCCAGCCAGGATAACAGCAACCAAACCCTTCCCCATTGCTCTGTAGAGGTGGGCCAGAGCACGGACAACCATCAGAGGACCAAGCCCCTGCTTGGAAATACCACCCGGGGTCACACTCACACTTAGTACAGTTGCCCTTGCTACCTGTGCAGTGTCAATTTTGGACATAAGGAGAAAATTATACTAATCACAGATTTAGAAGGAGCAGCAGAGTGGAGACAATTAGTTATAGTGACAACACATTACAAATGTATAATAATTTTAGGCTGAGTTCAGATGCATGTATCGAAAATCAGTCTTCGTATGACATGTCTAAAGTTGGCAAAGTGGTCCTTACTTCGAGTAACATGTCTGGCTTGATTCGTTCCAAACTTGATTTATTTGTTCTTCTTGCAATCCATTGTTATTGATAACATCTTTCTACATTTGACAACATTCTTCTTTCCTTTGTTCTGTTATCATCCAGGTTTTGCCTTTATATGTTCCAACAGAAAGGACCAGCCTATGCATGAGCAGTGTCCTCTTCACCAGGGGAAATGTTCCTCAACTTGAAAACCTTGTCCAGTGATATAATTGTTAATTGCCCATAGCTGTTCTCCTAATGACTTCCGGTGTCATCACTGAATCAGAGTAGGTTGTAATTTATATGAAGTGTATAAAATATGACATGTCTGTGTCCCCATATCTTCATCTGACTTGCGAATGTCTAATGATCTCTGTGAAATCCAAATGTCTCCCTCCTTGTGCTTGGGGAAACACAGTTAGCACATGACTTCCAACTATGACAAGTCACATACCACCTTTACTATGGTAATTCAGAGTGTAATCTAGTGGGAGCATATAGCTGCTGCATTAGAGGAGTGACATATGTGAGGCACCGCCGGCATGGTCCCCATGGCGGGGCGCTCACATGCAGGATCAGGGTATGATCCTGTCCACACTAGCCGGTTTTACTGTGATGACGCTGGGTGAACCTATCGGAACACAAAGAGTTAAATCAGAGAGTGAGTGATGTGGATCTGACACATAGATGAGCCTGATGAGCGGCTGTATGGGAACTGCGTGTCATAATTGGTAGCAGCCCAGGTGTGTGTGTGCTGAGTAATAGCAGCACAGATGGATGTGTCAGTGTGGGCGTGGCAGGCCTTGATAAAGAGCCTGCCAGCTGATTGAGGATGATCCTGATCAGCAGCCAGAGAGCCAGAGCCAGAGATCCAGTCTGTGTGTGTTTGAGTCTCAGACTGAGGGAGGCTGAGTGCAGAGCAGTCCAGGGCTCTGTGGCGTGCAACACATGAAGGGAGCGTGCTAGCTCCATACCGGTAGCCAGGACCGGGGTCGTTTCAGCACCTGGAGTGGGGAAGCCGTGGCTGACCCAGGTGGACGCTGTCCGGATGTGTGGTGAGATACGTCCGGAAAGGAGCCCCTTGGCAATGCTTGGTGTACCCCTGACACAGGTAGCGAGACCAGGATCCGTGCCCGGTAAGAAGCAGTTCCCATATGCTAGTGTGAACTGTGCACCCTGTGTGTAAAATGTGCCAGGCGGGCATAGCCGCCATTAGGTCTGACTAAAGTAGTCAGTGAGGGACCTGTTGAACTGTATGAGTATTTTATGGCTTTTTGTAAAAGACCCAGCGAGTGGATGTAGCCCTCCGGGAGGCAAATGTATGAAGTGTGCCAGGGGGCATAGCCGCCCTTGGGTCCGACTGGAATGGTCATGAAGGGACCCGATGAACCGGAACGTATGTAGCCCTTCGGGAGGCAGGTGTATGAATTGTGCCAGGCGGGCATAGCCGCCCTTGGGTCCGACTGAAATGGTCAATGAAGGGACCCGATGAACCGGAACGTATGTAGCCCTTCGGGAGGCAGGTGTATGAATTGTGCCAGGCGGGCATAACCGCCCTTGGGTCCGACTAGAGTAGTCAATGAAGGGACCTGATGAACCGGAATGTATGTACCAGAGGTCAGAAGCAGGGGTTAGAAGGGTTCCTAGAGTGGGGAAACCGTAGTTGAACCTGGTGGACTTATCTGGACGTGGAGATACGTCCAGGAAGGAGCCCCTTGGGGATGCTTGGCACACCGTGACTCAGGTTGCTCAATCCCTGTTCTGAACCCAGAGGAGCCACAGTCCATGGATGTGTATATGATGGGCTGTGAGCGTGTGGAAGGACGTGTATGATCCATGAATGCTTATATGATGGATCACATACAGGTGCCTGTATTCATGGGTAGTGTGGAGCTGGGGAAATAAAGCCATGGGCTGGTTCCCCATTGGGACCCACAGGGCCTGTTGATATATATGGTAACTTATGTACTGTTAAATCTATGTGGAGTGTGTAGACAGGCCGGAGGCCGTAGCCACCACGGGAGCGGTTGTTAGTGCTCCAATGGTGAAAGAGAGGTGGTTACAGGTCCCGGCTACTGTAGTTGTATATGTGTAATAATATATGTAATCTACTGTGTAATGTATTATGTGTCGTGCTTATGTTCAATGTTTAATGTACAGCCCGGGTTATAAATTATATGTGAGCAATAAACGGGTAGTCATTTGCAAACTTATAAGCACGTGTCGTTATGCAAGCGGGTTCCCCGGGCGCTACCTCACACATCCTGGACCACCTGTGACTGTAATATTTTTTAGATGAGGAGCATATATGTATAATATATCATATATACATATATATAATATAAGTCTACTCCTTTGCAGTAACCCTTGACTCTGCGCTGTCCTTCAAACCACACATCCAAGCCCTCGCCACCTCCTGCTGCCTCCAACTCAAAACTATTTCCAGAATCCGTCCCTTCCTCAACCCTTAATTTAGTAAAATATTAGTGCATACCCTCATCATCTCCCGCCATGACTAATGCAACATCCTCCTCTGTGGCATCCCTGCTAACACTCTTGCACCTCTCCAATCTGTCCTTAAATCTGCTGCCCGACTAATCCACCTCTCTTCTCGCTATTCCTTCACTTCTCCCCTCTGAAAATCCCTTCATTGGCTCCTGATTCCCCAGCATATTCAAGTCAAACTACTAACATTGACTTACAAAGCTGTCTATAATCTGTCTCCCCCATGTATCGCTGAACTAATCTCCCAATATCTTCCAACTCATAATCTTCAATCCAGCCAAGACCTCATTCTTTCCTTCACACTTGCAACTGCCTGCAAGACTATACTTGAGCATCCCTTATCCTCTAGAACTCTGCACCCGAACAAGTTCAACTATCTCCTATACTTGTAACTTTCAAGCGAAACCTAAAAACCCATCTCTTCAGAACAGTTTACAGCCTGCAATGACCCTACTGCCAGCAGACCTGGTGCTCTGCCACCACCTGACCTGATGCTCCACCACCACCTGACCTGGCGTACTCCCTGCCCTCTGTATCAGTCTGTCACTGTTAGTTTGTTTATTGTACTTTTAACTTGTTTTGTATGTTACCCTTTCTCATGTACAGCACCATGGAATCAATGGTGCTCTATAAATAAATAATAATAATAATAATATTATACATCATAGTTGAATGGGATAGGGGTGGTGTGTATGTGCAATGAAGAACCCTTCCCATGGGAGGATCCAGGAAGGAGGTGGTAATGTGAAGCGCACTGGGACGGGGTATTCGGTACTGGACCGGGGTACTGCTGGGGATATCACGGCGGTCTCTGTCCGGACCGTGTCCCGGGTTCCGCAATAAATGGGGGGATATTTACAGGGGAGTTTGTCGTGACGCCAACCACTGTTTGTGGTCAGTGAGGGAACCACCGCTGCTGCAGAACCTCCGGGGATGATGTTTGGCAGTTGGAGATGTAATGGCTCTCCGCAGGTAGAGCTTGGTTCCCCGGGGCAGAGATAGTAATAGTCTATAGATGGTGCTATGGATATTGTACGATAGGGGTAGTAGTGGAGATGATTGTAGTTTGTGAGGGCGCGCAGGGTTTGAGCACAAGGATCACACACTCATGGTTTTGAAGTTTTCCAGGCTTTACTGCAGATGATGATGTTAGCAAATACTGTCCACGGAGTCTGTACCAGGGCCGGGTTGCTCCCACCCTGTCTGGGTCCTCAGCTTCCTACTCAAGCGCCTTGTGTGTGGCCCTGCTGCTGCTTTAGCTAAGCTGCTGGCCCTGTTTCTCCTCACAGGTACCCTCTTTACTAGGCAACTTGAGCCTTTCCGTGTGCTTCTGGCCCCGCTGTGTTGCTTTGCTGAGGTACAGTGTAGATATACAACCTCCACTATCCCGATGTTTACTGTGCTGCGTGTGTCAGTCACAGTTTCGGATCCAGTATCCGGTCTGTGGGCTCCTCCGGGTTGAGTTATTAGGTAACTCAGTCTCCCAGATGTGTTCTCCTGTTTCTCTTGCTCCTTCCCTCAGACCCTGGCTAGGCCTGGAAGTGGGTAGCAGGCTGTGAAGAGGCCTAAGGCAGCCCCTTTATACCACCAGTCTTTCTTCCTCAAGCTCAGGCTATGACCGCGGGTGAACACTGCTGTCACAGCCATACTGCTGCTGCCAACGGCTGCTGGAGATTGCCTAGCGCTGGCAGAGCAGTGAATAAACTGTAAGTTAATGACTTCCGGTTTATTCACTGCTTTACCGGCGGTCGGCAATCTCCGGCGGCAGTCTTCGGGATGTGACAGCAGGGTTCACCCGCGGTCATAGTCTGAGCTATGACCTGAGGTGAACCCTGACTGTTGTAGTCGTTTCTCAGCCTGCTCTCACTCTTCATAGACATGTGTGTCTATGCAGAGCGATGTAGCAGCGCTGAGATTGCGTTTATGGACTACATCAGATAGAAGAGGATTTTTTTTAATAAAGATGGAGTCACTAAATGTCTTTTTTGTTTTATTTCTAATAAAAAATTTTTTCTCGATGTTGTTTTTTTTTAAACAATTTGCTGGAAATTCATGGCGGTCATGTCTACTATTGGCGTGACCGCCATGAATTTTGGGCTTAGGGCCAGCTGATAATACAAAGCTGGCCCTAACCCCTTTATAACCCAGTGAGCCACCACACCAGGCCCTGGATGAGCTGGGTTTAGAGCCAGAAGATGGCGCTTCAATGGCTGCGCCATCTTCTGGGGTGGCTGTGGGCTGCAATTCGCAGCAGGGGGTGCCCAGAAAGCTTGGGCCTGCCTGCGCTGCGGATTCCAGCCCTCAGTTACCTAGCTGTACCTGGCTGGACATAGAAATAGAACGGAGCCCCAAAATCCATAAAACAATATAAATAAAAGGGACTGCATCTTTATTAACCCCTCGACCATGGTCGAGGGTTAATGAAGATGCAGTCCCTTTTTATAGGATTGCTTAATGGATCTTCCGAAAAATTTTGACGTGGGCTTCGCCGTCTTTTTGAATGCCAGCCAGATACAGCAGGCGGCAATGGGCTGCCCCAACCCCCAGTTGACTATTTGTACCTGCCTGGACACAGAAATATTGTGAAGCCCTTATTTTTCATTATTTCATGAATTTCATAAAATAATTAAAAAAAAATGCATGGGGCTCTGCGCGATTTCTATGTCCAGCCAGGTACACCTAGGCAGCTGGGTTGGAATCCGCAGTGCAAGGAGGCCGAAGCCTTCTGGCACCCCCCACTGCGAATGGCAGCCCACAGTCGCCCCAGAAAATGGCGCGTTCATTGAAGCGCCATCTTCTGGCGCTGAACCCAACTCTTCCAGGGCCCTGGTGCGGTTGCTCACTGGGTAATAAAGGGGTTAGGGACAGCTTTTTGTTATCAGCTGGTACTAAGACCGAAATTCATGAGATCACGCCAATATTAGACATGCCCCCCATAAATTTCTATTCAATTGTTTAAATAAAAACACAACACTGAGAAAAAATTTTTTTATTTGAAAAAAAAAACAAAAACACACTTAGGGACTCCATCTTTATTTAATAAAAATCCTCTTCCGTCCGATGTAGTCCAATCCAGGGTTCTTCTTTAGCTCTGTACATCTCTGGTACAGAACCTCCACCAGAGATGTAGCAGAGCTGTGCAACCGGGCGTGGGAAAGTTCATGTGAGTTCATGCAGGCAAGCATGAACTCACATGAACCTGACAGCACTGCTACTTCAATTGAACAGCTGACCTGAGTCAGCCGTTCATTTGAAAATCCCGGCGGGAAGGTGTCTGACAGAGAAAACCTGATCAAACCGGATTCTCCCGGATTGTACCAGTCCGATGCAATCCGGTGCCCCATAACATGGGACTCTATGGTGCCGGATTGCACCGGACCGGGGCAATCCGGGAGAATCTGGTTTGAACTCACAGTTCAGGACCGCGGACAGCTTCCTGGGTGCCGCGGTCGGTTCTGCGCTCCCCACTGCCTGACAGCCCGATACTCCGCTCTCCCCGCAGCCTCCCCATCCGAACCTAAGTTATGACCGGGCGGAGGGATCAGGGAGCGGGGAAGGACAGGAGGGAGCTGGGAGCGCAGAACAGAAGGAGAAAGCCGGCGGTGAAGTTTTCTCACCGCCGGCTTCCCCGCCTGGGTCCTTCGCTCCCCGCTCCCTGGCCCTGCTCTCCCTGCCAGCTCCTAACTCAGGATCGGGTTGGGAGGCGGTGGGGGAGCGGAGGAGCCTGCCGTCAGGCGGCGGGGAAACCAGTAGGGAGCTTCAGCATTGTTTAAAAGCCGGCGGCTTTTTACCGCCGGCTTTTAAACAATCAATTGGGAAATTGCAGGTTTTTCCTCTGCTGCCAGACCTCTTTATAGGGTCCAGCAGCAGAGGAATTGCATTTCCCATTGATTTACTTTGGACTCATTACTTTGCGAATAATTGCAAGGAACCCGAGTACCCTACTATTCGGCGAGTACCGAATAGTAGTGAGTAGACTCGCTCATCCCTATCTGTACCGAAACGCGTTGGAAATACTAATGGAATAAAGGAGCAACACACTAGTTTCTTCTCTTTCTTGGCTTTCTTTTGTGGGCGGCAGCGTGGATCACTGAAGCACGATCTCTTCCTGGATCTTTCTACTTGGATATCCCAATATGTTGGCATTGCAGAACCTTAAGTATCCATGGTTACAGCCATGCATATAAATAAAGTCAGTTAGTTGCTCGTGCATACCTAAGATCCTGCAATGCCCTGCACATGATTAACAGACATTACTTATCATAAGAAGTACCGTATACTAAATTTCTAATTAGAGGTATTTGCTAATATAATATTATTACACCTAGTACATATTGGGATGGGATATTGGAAATGGTAATACCCCTTTAAAAAAGAGATATTAGAAACATCACTATTCCGAAATTGTAGCTCTCAGGGTAACTTAACATATCTTGGGCATGCATAGATTTCATATAAATGTAGGGGTAAAAAGGTTACATCCACTGTGTTCTTAATTGGTCTCGACAAGACAGACTTTTCAACTGTTTTCTGTATCATAATGCCTAATTGTGGCATTGCCTCTGTTAAAAAGGCTGTGTGGTGAGATGGAATCATCAAATTCCACACCAGTGTCAGACCCATTGATCCGGTCTGTATCAATTAATAAGGGTGGCAGATGTGGGTTTGGAATAATATATTCGGACTCCACAATGCTGTGGATGTTATGTGTGTTTTTCTCTCCTGAGGCATGTCTTGCTATTACAGCCATGTGTAAGGATTTTGTGATATTAGGTGTTTTGTTAGTGTGGGAACTCTTCGCACTAGCGCTGAATGTTCTTCCTAAACCTCCTTATTGTTTATATATTTGCTCTTATGATTATTTATATATTGTGGTGCCATAATGATAGTGTCATAATTAGGCACTATTTATCCTTTAGTTTACTTTCTATGCCCAGGTTTAGGAAGTTTACATTTTTTTCAGTATTCTTTTTCTCATTGCTTGAAATTATTAGTGTTTTTTTTTCCAGTGCTGGGGTGGTGTTTTTAATCTAAGGTTCCTGCCCCCAGTTATATATTCACCCTCTGGCATCTTCACCATTTATCGCCGATGCTCTGGTCCAGCGGTGCCATCTTGTGACCGCAGCTTTTTACAAGCCGGAAGAGAGAAATTAGAGCACAAGCTCTCAGTGCAAGTCTATGAGAGCCAGAATGAGGCCAGAGTAAGATTTTTCTAGACTCGCATTGGATGAACGACCTCTGGTGCACTCCATGAAACACTGGAGCTGCCGGCAGTTCACTACCTGCCAGAGATTGTCAGTGGTGGCAGGGAAACTGGAGCTAGGTGAGTATGTGGTGTTCTTTTATGTGTGTATGAGTGTATACTGTATATGGGGGGCTATGTTAGGGTCAGGTATATAGGAGGCTGTGTGATGCTCATGAATATAGGAGGCTATGTGGGGCTCAAAAATAATATAGTAGAATATACGAGGTTATGTGGGGCTCATAAATAGAGATTAGCGAAAACCTGAGCATTCGAATTCGGTTTGGTTTGGTTCGGTTTGGTTTGCTAAATGCCTGGGTATTTGCCAAATTTTTCGATGAACCATTCACTGAACCTTCAGAACCCCATTGAAATCAATGGCAAGCAACATGAAATACATAGAAAACACCTTCAAAGGTGTCTAAAAGCTGCCAAACTGCTCATATTAGTGCCAGACACCAGGAAAAGGGACAACAATGTACCTAGAGTACAAATAGTCTCATGGCGTAGCATGGGTGCCTGAGACACGATCTGTGCAAGCCTGCGCACTCTTCAAAATCAGTTGAAAATAGGAGGTGGCTCATATTCACTTAAACGTCAGAGGTGGGTGAAAGTCAGTTTGAATTGATGGATGAAGTAAAGGGGAAAAGTGCCAGCAGTTTTCTATATTAAATAAAAGGCAGAGGAGGAGTAAGAGGAGGATGAGTGACAGGTGTAGGCATGTCACTCAGAGAGCCCTGCTGAAGAATGCACCACACAGCAAAGAGACCCGAACAAGAGTCCCCACGTTTCCAAAAATTAGTGTCACACCACAGCAAAGTGGTTTCCATTGACACATCATGTATTGGGCCACAATAGCAGCAAGGCTGGAGGCCTGGGCCTAGCATTTCTAGGAGTATTTAGGAAGTGGTGCACAAAACAAAAAACAATACAAAATCTCCAAGGCAGTAGTTGCGAGCTCAGGCCACTTTTCCAGTTTTGAAGCCCAAAATGCACAAGGGTCTAGTTCCACAGTCATGACATTAATATAGAGCTGTATGAATGTCTGCACCATCCCCTGTAGGCATTGCCTATGTGTCAGACTTAGAGCACTCCAAGTAACCCACTTGATAAAATAGTTCTGTGCTTTATTTTCTGTTCATTAAAAAGATGGTACAGGTCATATTGAATGCACTACAATCTCCTTAGTCATAGCATGACCAGTAATACATGCTAAGTAAAATGCTTTTATGAGAGAGAAAATCCCCTTACACTTGGTAACACCCTATAATTGTCTAAACACGCAACACATGTGAATACCAGCTCCAGTGCGGTATGTCAATGAGTTGTTAAGGGTCTGATGGGGTGCGACACACTTCAGTCTAAGCTGCCATAAGCCTTGCGAGATTCCACTGCACAGGTGTGAGACTTCACAAATCTTGCGAGACTTCGGACACTGTGCCACTTCAATAGAGCACAGTGACCCGCAGGAGCGAGAGTTGTCAATGGCGTTGTATATCATTCACATAAATACACAGGAGAGGTGGAGTTTTCAACAGGGCAGGGCGGGTTTTTCAGGCAGTGGGACGGCTCTAACCAAAGTGTGCCGCACCCCATCAGACCCTTAAGAACTCGTTTACATACAGCACGGGCCACATTAAAAGTTGATTTATGAGGTATGCAGGGGCACGTTTAGGGATATAAAGGGTTTACTGAGAGAGTCTACCTTGTTTTGATGGCAGACTTAAAAAATCTTTTGGCCAAACAAAATCTAACAGCTATGTTTGTATGTGATTGGTTGTTTGATGGGAACTGTTCATGTGTGATTCCTGAGGAAATGGTGCAGAAGTGGAGCTTTTCCAATAGTGGGCGGTGAAACTTTGGAAGGTTTGAGGAGTGGAGGCAGAGCTGAGTGAAGGCAGAGCTAGGGTGGAGTCTCAGGGTGGCCCCAAAATTTTGCCAGTGAGGGGCCCTGAAATTCCTAGTGGCAGCCTTGTGCTTGCAGCACTCTGTCTCTGTCCAGGAAGCCGCAACCTATCCTTATCAGCTTCATCATCCTCCTCTTCCACCTCCTCTACTGAGTTCATCAACTGCGGGCCTGTGGGTTAACAGTAAGTGGGATGACACATCCAAAGGCCGTGGGGTACTCAGAACCAGGCTTTAATGCTTCTTCTTGAGAGTCACAGGGGTCGAAACCCGGGTCCGTGACCCTGGGTTCAGTGTTAAAGCGTTCTTAGGTGGTAGGGATAGGGTGGTGGTTTAAGGGATAAAATGTTCATGACGCCACCCATGGTTTGCAGCTATGGGTTGATGGACAGGCAGCTTGGATGGAGTTGCTCCCCACAGGCGGAGTGGGTCCCCAGGGCAGCGGGACTAAGGATTAATAGTCTCTAACAGGCAGGGATTATCTCAGGCACCGTTACCTTGTTCAGTGACCTTCACAGACAGTTTCCATGGACATAACACAGTCTCACACAGTTCTGCAACTCTGTACCCGGGTTTACTCATGTCAATACTCAAGTTCAACAGGTCAAAGATGTTACACACTCTTGGATTCCTCAGCGCCCCTTGAAGTGCCTCTGTGTGCAGGGTCCTCATCTGCAACCTCGGGTATAAGTAGGCGACTGGTACCTTGTCCCCGGATCTTTGTCTGGCTGCTTTCTCTGGGTATACGCCAGGTGGTTGAACCACAGCTACTATGAAGCTCATAGCCTCCGGTTCAACGATTCGGGTATGAATTCCCGTACCGTGTTCAGGTCCAGTCCCTGTTTCTGACCACAACCCCTCCAATTCAGTTCTGCTGGTGCCCCTTGGGTTCTTTCCTCTCGGTGTTCCGGGGTGAGCATTACACAGCTCAAGCCCCTTCTCGGCAATTTTTCTGCTCTTTCCTACTCGCTCGCCTCCACTTCTCCACTCTCTCAGCTCTGCACACTAGCTGTTCACTGTTCTGTTACTTAAACTGTTCTCTTCTCTGTTCTTTCTGTCTGTTTTTCAACCACACTTCTCTACCCCTGTTGTTCCACTGGGCCCTCCCCCTGTGGATTTTGCAGGGTCCACTGGGTCCTAAGTGTGTGTATGCATTGAGGATCATCATGCCTACCATCCCCATCTCCTCACTACTGGAGAACCACACCCTGGTTTGGGTGCAGTACCCCTCATGGAGTCCTGACCGGTGGGGAGCCACAGGGATCTGGAACCTCATAATCACCCTCTGTGTTGTCACATTCCTCGCCTTCAGAACCACCCTCTTCCTGCCCTGTGCCCAAGTCAAGTAGGCGTTCGCCTCAGGTATCTGAGTGTCCTCATTTTCAGCGTCATTGTCTCCACCAACATGGGTTAAAGTTTAGTAATGAGTGAAGCTTTTTAGCTCACCTCTGATTCCCAGGATAAAGTATGTGTAAACAGCTCTGTAGTCTCGCCCATCTGTGTTCGGCCAGTCAGTCATCAGTAGGACGGCTGGAGATTTTTCTGCTGAGCATGGCATAGATTTCATTAAATGTAGGGGTAAAAGGTTACATTCCACTGTCGTTCTGAATTGTGGTCTCGACAAGGACAGACCTTTTCACAACTGTTTTCTGTATCATAATGCTAAATTGTGGCATCTGCACTCTGTTAAAAAAGGTCGTGTGGTGCGATGGATTCATCAAATTCCACACCAGTGTCAGACCCTTTTGATCGGTCTTGTATCAATTGAATAAGGGGTGGAGATGTGGGTTTGGAATAATATATTCGGACTCCACAATGCTGTGGATGTTATGTGTGTTTTCTCTCTGAGTGGCTTGTCTTGCTATTACAGGCCATGTGTAAGGATTTTGTGATATTAGGTGTTTTTGTTAGTGTGGGAAATCTTCGCACTAGCGCTGTAATGTTCTTCCTAAACCTCCTATAAGTTTATATATATGCTCTTTTCGATCTATTTATATATTGTGGTGCCATAATGATAGTGTCATAATTAGGCATATTTATCTTTAGTTACTTTCTATGCCCAGGTTTAGGAAGTTTAACATTGTTTTCAGTATTCTTTTTCTCATTGCTTGAAATTATTAGTGTTTTTTTTTCCAAGTGCTGGGGTGGTGTCTTTAATCAAGGTTCCTGCCCCAGTATATATACTACACCTAGGCATCTTCACCATTTATCAGCCGATGCTCTGGTCACAGCGGTGCATTTTGTGACCCGCTGCTTTTTACAAGCCGGAAGAGAGAAATTAGAGAACAAGCTCTCACCAGTGCCCAAGTCTATGTGAGCCACACATGAGCGCACGAGTAAAGGGATTGCTTTCGCTAGACTCGCATTGGATGAACGACCTTCTGGTGCCACTCATGAAACACTGGAGCTGCCGGCAGTTCACTACCTGCCAAGAAGATTGTCAGTGGTGGCGGAAACTGGAGTAGGTGAGGTATGTGGTGTTTCTTTTATGTGTCGTATGAGTGTATACATGTATATGGGGGGCTATGTTAGGGTTCACGGTATATAGGAGGCTGTGTGATGCTCATGAAATATAGGAGGGCTATGTGGGGCTCAATCAAAATATAGTAGAAATATACGAGGTTACTGTGTGGGCTCATAACAATTAGAGCATTAGCTCGAAAACCTGAGCATTCGAATTCGGTTTGGTTTGGTTCGGTTCGGTTTGGTTAGCTAAATGCCTGGGTATTCGCCAATTTTTCGATGAACCAATTCACTGAACACTCAAGAAACCCATTGAATATCAATGGCAAGCAACATGAAAAGGTGTCTAAAAGCTGCCATTACTGTCATATTAGTGCCAGGGCACAGAAAAAGGGACAGCAACCTTCCTAGTGTACAAATAGTCTCCATGGCGTAGACATGGGTGCATGAGACACGATCAGTGAAAGCCGGCCCCACCTCTTCAAAATCAGTTGAAAATAGGAGGTTGGCTCATATTCACTTAAACGTCAGAGGTGGGTTGAAAGTCAGTTTGAATTGAGGGTTTGAAGTAAAGGGGAAAAGTGCCAGCGTTTTTCTATATTAAATAAAGGCAGAGGAGGAGTAAGAGGAGGATGAGTGACAGGTGTAGGCATGTCACTCAGAGAGCCCTGCTGAAGAATGCACCACACAGCAAAGAGACCCGAACAAAGAGTCCCCACGTTTCCAAAAATTAGTGTCACACCACAGCAAAGTGGTTTCCATTGACACATCATGTATTGGGCCACAATAGCAGCAAGGCTGGAGGCCTGGCCTAGCATTTCTAGGAGTATTTAGGAAGTGGTGCACAAAACAAAAAACAATACAAAATCTCCAAGGCAGTAGTTGCGAGCTCAGGCCACTTTTCCAGTTTTGAAGCCCAAAATGCACAAGGGTCTAGTTTCCACATCATGACATTAATATAGAGCTGTATGAATGTCTGCACCATCCCCTGTAGCATTGCCTATGTGTCAGACTTAGAGCACTCCAAGTAACCCACTTGATAAAATAGTTCTGTGCTTTATTTTCTGTTCATTAAAAAGATGGTACAGGTCATATTGAATGCACTACAATCTCCTTAGTCATAGCATGACCAGTAATACATGCTAAGTAAAATGCTTTTATGAGAGAGAAAATCCCCTTACACTTGGTAACACCCTATAATTGTCTAAACACGCAACACATGTGAATACCAGCTCCAGTGCGGTATGTCAATGAGTTGTTAAGGGTCTGATGGGGTGCGACACACTTCAGTCTAAGCTGCCATAAGCCTTGCGAGATTCCACTGCACAGGTGTGAGACTTCACAAATCTTGCGAGACTTCGGACACTGTGCCACTTCAATAGAGCACAGTGACCCGCAGGAGCGAGAGTTGTCAATGGCGTTGTATATCATTCACATAAATACACAGGAGAGGTGGAGTTTTCAACAGGGCAGGGCGGGTTTTTCAGGCAGTGGGACGGCTCTAACCAAAGTGTGCCGCACCCCATCAGACCCTTAAGAACTCGTTTACATACAGCACGGGCCACATTAAAAGTTGATTTATGAGGTATGCAGGGGCACGTTTAGGGATATAAAGGGTTTACTGAGAGAGTCTACCTTGTTTTGATGGCAGACTTAAAAAATCTTTTGGCCAAACAAAATCTAACAGCTATGTTTGTATGTGATTGGTTGTTTGATGGGAACTGTTCATGTGTGATTCCTGAGGAAATGGTGCAGAAGTGGAGCTTTTCCAATAGTGGGCGGTGAAACTTTGGAAGGTTTGAGGAGTGGAGGCAGAGCTGAGTGAAGGCAGAGCTGAGGGTGGAGTCTCAGGGTGGCCCCAAAATTTTGCCAGTGAGGGGCCCTGAAATTCCTAGTGGCAGCCTTGTGCTTGCAGCACTCTGTCTCTGTCCAGGAAGCCGCAACCTATCCTTATCAGCTTCATCATCCTCCTCTTCCACCTCCTCTACTGAGTTCATCAACTGCGGGCCTGTGGGTTAACAGTAAGTGGGATGACACATCCAAAGGCCGTGGGGTACTCAGAAACCAGGCTTTAATGCTTCTTCTTGAGAGTCACAGGGGTCGAAACCCGGGTCCGTGACCCTGGGTTCAGTGTTAAAGCGTTCTTAGGTGGTAGGGATAGGGTGGTGGTTTAAGGGATAAAATGTTCATGACGCCACCCATGGTTTGCAGCTATGGGTTGATGGACAGGCAGCTTGGATGGAGTTGCTCCCCACAGGCGGAGTGGGTCCCCAGGGCGCGGGACTAAGGATTAATAGTCTCTAACAGGCAGGGATTATCTCAGGCACCGTTACCTTGTTCAGTGACCTTCACAGACAGTTTCCATGGACATAACACAGTCTCACACAGTTCTGCAACTCTGTACCCGGGTTTACTCATGTCAATACTCAAGTTCAACAGGTCAAAGATGTTACACACTCTTGGATTCCTCAGCGCCCCTTGAAGTGCCTCTGTGTGCAGGGTCCTCATCTGCAACCTCGGTATAAGTAGGCGACTGGTACCATTGTCCCCGGATCTTTGTCTGGCTGCTTTCTCTGGGTATACGCCAGGTGGTTGAACCACAGCTACTATGAAGCTCATAGCCTCCGGTTCAACGATTCGGGTATGAATTCCCGTACCGTGTTCAGGTCCAGTCCCTGTTTCTGACCACAACCCCTCCAATTCAGTTCTGCTGGTGCCCCTTGGGTTCTTTCCTCTCGGTGTTCCGGGGTGAGCATTACACAGCTCAAGCCCCTTCTCGGCAATTTTTTCTGCTCTTTCCTACTCGCTCGCCTCCACTTCTCCACTCTCTCAGCTCTGCACACTAGCTGTTCACTGTTCTGTTACTTAAACTGTTCTCTTCTCTGTTCTTTCTGTCTGTTTTTCAACCACACTTCTCTACCCCTGTTGTTCCACTGGGCCCTCCCCCTGTGGATTTTGCAGGGTCCACTGGGTCCTAAGTGTGTGTATGCATTGAGGATCATCATGCCTACCATCCCCATCTCCTCACTACTGGAGAACCACACCCTGGTTTGGGTGCAGTACCCCTCATGGAGTCCTGACCGGTGGGGAGCCACAGGGATCTGGAACCTCATAATCACCCTCTGTGTTGTCACATTCCTCGCCTTCAGAACCACCCTCTTCCTGCCCTGTGCCCAAGTCAAGTAGGCGTTCGCCTCAGGTATCTGAGTGTCCTCATTTTCAGCGTCATTGTCTCCACCAACATGGGTTAAAGTTTAGTAATGAGTGAAGCTTTTTAGCTCACCTCTGATTCCCAGGATAAAGTATGTGTAAACAGCTCTGTAGTCTCGCCCATCTGTGTTCGGCCAGTCAGTCATCAGTAGGACGGCTGGAGATTTTTCTGCTGAGCATGGCATTACCCCACACATGTAGTCAAAAATCTTGTTTGTACAAACGCCAGGGGTTGAAAGAGAAGGAGAGATATTCGAAATGGATATGGAGATTGTAGACATGTATTATCATTTGCAAAGCCCCAAAAGTCCCAAAACAGCAGATTCCACACAAACTACCCCACTTTGGTAACTAGACCTATCAAGAAATGTATGTGTGTTGAACATGTTGAACCAGTAGATGTTTCATAGAACTTTTTAAAATATAGATTTGAAAATGAAAATTACGTTTTCTCCACTAAAATGTCGTTTTAGCCCCAAATTTGTAATTTTCACCATGTATAATAGGAGAAAATAGATCCAATAGTTTGTTACACAATTTCTTATGAACATGGTGATGCCCTAGATGTTGTTAGAAACTACTGCTTGGCCATATGAAGAACCTTGTGATAAAATCACACCGGAGTACCATTCTAAAGCATGTACAATTTATTTTTAATTTTTAAACATGACAATAACATTTAAAAAGGCAATTGAACATATAGAGGTACACTGTAACAGAGGTACAAAAGGTTCTTAATTTAGATGGAGTTTTCCATAGGTCTAATCCAGGACTAAGGGGCACTTACCACCAGTTAGAATTTGAAACTGGGTACAATGCTACAATCTCCCCTATTTGTGAATTGTACATTTCTGCTTGGCCATATGGCAGAGCTGAGAAATTTGGAGCACTATTTTTTTTTGAACACAGAGTTTACTAGAATTCTGGGCAACATTTACAGAGCCCCTAAGGTGCCAGAACAGCAGAACCCCACCTAATTATCCCACTGTAGAAATTGCCCCTCTCTGTAAATTAATCTACGGCTGCAGAGACGATTTTGAAACATCCATGCCACACTTTTCTTCTAGAGCAGGGGTGGGGAACCTCAGGCCCTCGTTGACTTTTTTGTGGCCCTGGGCAGATTCCTGGGGACCGTAGTGTTCAGGCTGGCAGACGCGTTTTGCCGACTGTCTGCCCTTTAAATCCAGCTCTCCAGTGAACTCTATGCCTCAACCTACCCAGTGAGTTATATGCTCCCAGCCTCTCCTGTGATGTCTAGAGCTTTAGCAAACCTGGAAAAGCAGTAGAGAAGCAACATGATCAATATCACCTAATATCACAGCCGCGCCAAAGAAAAGCAGCTCCAGCCACCACAGTAGTGGTGAGTTGATTGTTTAACCAAATATAGCAGGTAATTTTCAAGTTGATAATTTTGTATGGTCCCCAAAGGATTGTAGAAATGTTCAAATGGCCCCCAGCAGAAAAATGGTTCCTCGCCCCTGTTCTAGAGAGTTGCAAACATGCCAGCCTAGTGCCCATACATTGTGACCAGCTTGTGCTTCTAAATTGTTAATTGGATTCTCCTCACTACAATAATGCCAAACATGCCAGCGGCAGCTTACTGTAACTTGGGAAATGAATAACTGTAGGCTAGAAAGCACAATAAGGTCTTATCTCATAAAAAACGGTGACAGGTAGGCTGAAAGGAAACTGCTCACCTTAGAGAGCTGTGTCACCCACAACTAGTAGAAAAGGCTCCAAACAGCGGCTGCAGTGTCCACAGGTCAACCAATAATAGAGAAAAACAGAGGAATTATGTGGAATCCAACTGCTCTGCTGTACAATCGACCATATACCAAGGAAATTGGTGAATGCAAGTGGCTTTATTCAATGTGTTTCAAGGTGTATTCTTTACCCCTTCATCAGGACAACTACCAATACCATTCCACTTGTATACACCAATTTCCTTGGTATATAGTTGATTGTACAGCAACACAGTTGGACTTCACATATTTCCTATATTTTTTCTACTCTGACTTAGGTACAGGGGATTCAGAATGAAGACGATATTTAGATTTAGGAGCGCAGATTTCACTGGATTTTATTTGAGGTATTGGGATCCATGTTGCTTTTGCAGAGTCCTTATTCTACCAGTAACATGGGAGCCCCCTATATTGCCAGTGACAAATGATTGAGTCTGGTTTTGAGCAGGATAAGTTAGGCCAGCTTCACACCACGTTTTTTGTTGTCCAGGTCTGTCCATGCCTGTCCGGTGTGAATCCGGTTTTGTGTCTGTCCGTGAGGATCCAGTTGTTTTTGTTTTTTGCCCCGGACACAAAATCGGAGCTTGCAGCATTTTTTGTGTCCGGGGCAAAAAAGGAACAAAACCGGATCCTTCCATATCTGGGACGATCTGGCGCCCATAACATGGGAGTCTGGCAGAAAAACGAGCTCCACGGCTGAACTTTCAGTACCACAGCAGAAATTTCAGCACAGCGGCTAGCTCCCCTTATGCTGAAATTTCAGCACTGGACAGCGGCAGCCGTGTGCAGGAATGATCTGGAACAAAACAGGTTCGGAGGGCATATTTGCCCTCCGGTTCTGTTTGTCCAAGGCTGTCAGGTTATGTCCGGTGTTTCTTGCAATACACCAAACATAACCTGACAGCCGAAAACCGTGGTGTGAAGCCCGCTTTAGGGGTTTTATGGGTAACATTTGGGGGTAAAGGTTATTTTTTATCACTTTCAGTAAAAGGCTGGGATCACATTCTTGTATTCTACAGTAAGCATTTATGTTGGGGGTTCCGTGTAAATCCCCCCAAAATTCGATTCCAACTAAATAACTACTCCATCTAGTAGCAAAGCAGTCCAAGAAAATTATATCCAAGGCACCGAACTTCCTTATTACAAAAGTTTGTTGATCCAGTATACTTAGAAACAATTAAAGCAATGTTTCAGCCCCTATGAGGGCCATCCTCAAGCCTTAAATCTTTAAACAGTTTGCACGCTATTTTAAAATTTGAGGATCACCTCATAGATGCTAAAACGTTGCATTTATTTTTCTGTGTATGCTGGATCAATAAGCTTTTGTAAGAAGGACATTCGGCGCCTTGGGTATGATTTTCTCAGACAAAATAACTCACCATAATGAGTCAGATTGAGAAACTTTAGACTCCACTTGGCTTTTACTTCGGTGGTATCCATCTTTTTAAATGAAGGAAATCCAGCAGGATTTTGTGGTATAGAATTTATTAGGGCATATAAAACTTCAATCAGCAGGTAGGAATACCAGGGTAAGCCAACGCGTTTCGATGTTAGGTCTTAATCATGGCTATGATAGACATGATTAAGACCTAACGTTGAAACGCGTTAGATTACTCCAGTATTCCTACCTGCTAATTGAAGTTATATATTCCCTAATAAATTCTGCACTGCAAAATCCTGCTGGATTTCCTTCATTTATATCTTGATGACCCGGCTCCAGGGCGGTATCGCTGCAGGATCTTTTCTGGGCGGAACAGAAACTACAACTTACCGGTGAGCTGCCACTCCCCTTCCCATTCCCTAAGACACGCATATCCATCTTTTTAGGTGTGCACAGAACTGTGGTCATCCATACTTGTGCACTAAAATGATGAGGCATCACCAAAACAGAGACCATCAGAATACAGAGTCGAAAGTGTCCCCATGTTCCTCATTAGAGTGAGTGATTCCATCTGGGTTTTTTCTAATCAAGGTTTGAGACCACTCACTCTAATGAGGAACATGGGATGATACCATACCATCTGCCCCAGGTGTCCTAAATCAGCAGCGTCGGCCATCCCTGGCCGAATTCCACAGGTGGCATCACAAATAGACTACTAAACTCCTCTGTAAATAAGCCCTCCTCACTGCATGGCCAGGGCTACGTAGCTGGGCAACAGCCACCGTGACCTCCCAGAAGGTCAGCTAACCCGGCTACCGAGTACCCCCCGGACCTTGCGACCGTTGCATCTCGCATCACAAACGGGATCTGGACACCCACTAAAACTGGGTCCCGTGCGCCTAAAGACTGTGTTATAAGAGACTTGTGTAATGGCAACCACCTTATACTGATGCTATGTGTTGGCCAGGGGGAGTGAGCAGCCTCTCATTGTGGGATGGGTCGGCCAAAAGTGCCAAAAGCCCGCCCATTCCACAGACTGTAACCATGAAGGACTTGCCAATATTTAAAACCGCTCCGCCCTCTGGTGTGGCCAACAATGCAGAAAGTGGGAAACACCCACGAAGGGGTGAATAACAAGAGGAAGCGCTGCAGAGAGCGGTGCGGTGCTGCATGAGTGCCATGGTGTGCAGCACGAAAGAAACTTTAGGATCCGGGGTAGAGGAGAGAGGCTCCTCCGGTGGTCTATGAATGTCGCCAGAGCCATACCAGCTCAAGGATCCGGACGTCCTGAGCACAGATTTCGAGGAGTTGGGACAGCAGATATCCAGGATGCAGGCTGCTGAATTCCAAAAATGGCAAAATGCCCTGATGGAGAAAGTCACACGGTCAACCGCAGAGCAGTACCCACAACCGACAGCCCTGGAGGAGGCCTATGCCGGAGCAGCATCAGCGATTCCAGAGGAAACCAGCCCTAGAACAGTGACAGCAGCAGGTACTGTCATCACCCCAGGAGCTGAAAGCACCCTGATTGGGCCACTGAATCCCCCTCCAGTCCCTAAACCTGTCCAGGTGATGAGAAATATAGACTGGGAGCCCGAGGTTGCAAGCATTTTGGGTGGTAGTGTTGAGTCTGATGGAAGGTAGATATGAATGTGTGGTGCCCAGATCCCCTCTGGTGTGTTTGCTTGGGTATGTGGAAGAGATTGAGGTCCAGAATACGCAGAAGGTTGCGATTGCCAGGCTACTTTATGTGGCTCGGAAGTTAATTGCTCGTTGTTGGATCAGGGCCAAGCCCCCCACAAGGACGGAGTATCTCTGGCAGGTAGAATACGTTATACGGACAGAGGAAAGTATATATTTAAAAAGGAATAGGCCTGGAGAATTTGACAGGATTTGGTCTGCTTGGCTACGGGGAGGTAACAGGCCTGGGTGATCTGGGATCAAGTGGGGTTGGGCGGATGCTCTGGCTGAACTGTACCTTAATGTTTGTGGTATCAAGAGGTTTCTGTTACAGATATATGCTTAATTATGATTAGACCTTAACGGTATATGGTTGATGGGAGTTTATCGCTGTCTGTAAACCAGGGGGGGGGAGGGGAAAGGGAGTGGGGGGGTTTATGGAGGGTCAGGACGGTCATTTGAGTTGATATTTTGGTTAATGATGCTATTGATATGATATTGGAAAGGGGGGAGGGTGGTAGGGTGGGAGACAGGGATGGGGGTTTAAGTATGTCAAAATGTAGAATATATGTGGTGTTTCTACGGTGTTTGCAAAATGAATATGTCTAATAAAATTATCTAATTAAAAAAAAAAATTGACTGGGAGAAAAGTGTGGCTCCAGGAGACAAATTACCGGCCCAGACGCAGCCTGAGCCCTCACTGGACACTAAGGGGACATGGGCAGAGACAGTTAATTTTTGCTGGGTACATCAGGGAGATATGTACAGAGGAAGTTGTTGTGATGCCACCCGTGGTATGTGGTCAGTGGGGACCACCGCTGCTGCAGAACCTCTGGGGATGATGGGTAGCAGCTGAGATGGGTTGGCTCTCCACGGGTAAAGCCAATCCCTAGGGCAGGGTAAATAGTCTATGTGTGGGATGCAGGACAATGGGTGCAAGTAACAGGCAGACTCACTGTTTTGTAGTTTTCTCAGTCCTTTACTGGAGCAGATGGTAAAAGCTGTCCACGAAGTCTTGAGAGCAACTTGGGGTTATTCTCACTCGGCAGGGTCATTGGCTCCCTTACTGTACTTGTAATTTGGCACCTGCAGTTGCGTAAGCTAAGCTACCATCCCTGTCTCTTCCTGTGAGGTACCAGTATGACAGACAACTCGAGTCTTTTCCTCTACCCCGTTCCCGGGTGTCAGTGTCTCTGAACTCTGTACGTTGCTGTGTCTCTGGTACAGTGTAGCTGGAGAATATGGAATCCCCACTTTCTGGTGTTGATTGCCGGGACGTGAGACCCTGCACAGTCTCGGCCTCCGTTGTCCATTCTATGCGCCTTTCCTCTGGGGTGAGCACGGAGTTGTCAAGCCTCCCAGGTGTGTTCTTACTTCTCCTTTCCTCAGACCCTTGCCTTAGACCTGGAACTCAGCTAGCAACTCTGGGATGAGCTTAGCACGGCTCTTTTACACCCAGGTCCTCTTCACAGTCCTCCCAGGAACTGCACTCTTCACAGTCCTCTCAGGAACTGCACTAACTTGCTTCTCCCCAGACCAGAATATATAGGGGAGCTCACCCTGACCCCGGCTTGGTCTCCCCCTTCTGGCCTGGAGGTGTTGGTGTTGTGTGTGTTGCCTGAAGAGAATACCCTTTTGTTGCTCTCTTGTGACACCTCCACTCGGGGGCAGTGATGACACTGTGGCACTTTCACCCAGGGGTGCCACACTGTCATGGTTTTTATTCTGTATGGTGAACAATGTAAAATGAGATAATAAAAATAAGCCAAAAATTTAGTTTTTTCATTATACTAACACACGGAAAAAATGGAATAAAAACCAATCCAAAAATCATAAATAAAAAAAATGGTATGAATGAAAATGCTAAACAGTCTTGCAAAACACAAGCCCCAATATGGCTCATTCGGTAAAAAATAAAAAAGTTACATCTCTCAGTATATAACATTGCAAAAACTGATTAATTTTTTGTAAAGTAAAGTTTTTAATGTTTTAAAGTAGCAAAGCATAAAAAATACAATGTTTTAAGTCTGGTATTGCTGTAACAGTACTGGCCCTAATAATAAATCGTTTTTATCACTGATACTACATGGTGAAATGTTCCAAATATTTAATATTGCTCCTTCTGTTCTGAGCCCTCCTGTTTGTCCAAACAGAACTTTTTGACTACATGGGCAGTATTGCTGTGGGTAACCAACTGTTAATGTCCGGATGTCTGTGGTATTTGCGCCACATGTCCGGACCTGGTCTACCTTTGTCTGCACTTGCCCTTCTGGCGCTGTGGGGGTGTTTCAGAAATGTTCAGGTATGTGTTGCATTTAATGTGGTCTTGCTTTTAATGCATTTAGGAGGCCAAAATGGCACAGTGTATTTAAAAAATTTAGAGGAAGATTTTTAAATTCCAAACGCCTGCAACGCCAGCCCTCATGGGAGTAAGCGCTGGCGCAGGTGCGTAAAGAATTGACATGTCAATTATTTTTACGCCCGTGCTTTCTCCCATAAAAGTGCAGCGTATTTTTATGCTGTGTCTGTATGGCAAAGTGAATTTCCCATTCACTTTGCCGGCAGACACAAGGCACATTGCGCATTTTTGAAAAGCGCACGCAGAAAGGCGCTCCAAAATGCGCAATGTGTGAACGTAGCATTAGGATTGCTACTTCCAATAGCTAGTGCTAGAGTTCAAGTCCTCTTTGAAGGGGCAATTTGCATATGAATATTTCTAAAATATCTGAGAAAAACACATTGGTGTAAAAATCAGAAAACTAGCTAAACCACAAAAGACAGCTTGAAAAAATCATATGATAAATTTGTAAATCAAAAAGTCACTAATTGAAAGGAATTCACGCCAAAAAAACGGAGGAAAAGCAATTAACTAATCAGTTGCTCTCTTGTATCAGCTTTATACCAATTCAGCTATTTCAGAGATAGAAAAACAGCCAGAGCAATATTTCGCCAGCACTATATATACTAGCATCTCCATGCATTTTCATGCTCAACAATTAAAATAAGATAGTTGCGCAGATAAATTTTTAAATCAACAATTTTTTCATTCACAATAAAAATACATTTTTCACTTAGAGGTCCTTTCATCAGTTTTAGCATGTGGCCATCATCAACATGAAAATGTTGTTGTTTTTTAATTTCTCATGTCCATTTTAGAAATATTATCTTGTAAAGTTTATATGCTATTTTCCCTTTCAACTGTAGGAATCATTTCAGAGATTCGTCACTGGGGCGTTTACTTTTTCCCCTATATGGCACTGACCAATCATAAACTGTCAACGCCATGCAAAAAAAAAACACTCCCAGAGGAGATCAGAATCTGCTTTTTCTCTGTGACCTAGCAAAATATGTATAGACATACAGCCATGCTGTCAGCAGATGTTTGAAATTAGAATTTGCCAACTTAGCCGAATATTCCCCAATAGTTTGGTTTATGGTGAAAACATTTGCGGCAAATCACATACGGTAACTAAAAAGCCTCTACTTGCCTAGAAATTATTATACTCAAGTTCCCCTTGGAGTATTTTAAATCCAATTTGAGCTTAGTATTGCAAACATATTCTTTTTATATCCATGTGACATCAACCTATCTGGCTAGGTGAAAACAAATGTTAAGCAGTGGTAACCAACAGTTTATTTAAATATACACAATAGCCTCAGGCTTTGTAGGCTACTTATCTGTATATAGAAGATCCAAAATGTAACCATGTTTGGGGGCAGATGTCTGCCTTACTGTTGTGTATACTATTACGCATTTCAGGAGGGCGAGCTGGAGTGGACCCACTGGGTCATGACTGCTGCTATTGCCACAGGAAGTAGAAATAGGGGGCACCGGATCGCACTGGATCTGGAAGGATCCGGGTGGATCTGATTTTGTCAGATTTTTGCCTCGGACACAAAAACACTGCAAGCTGCGATTTTGTGTATGGGGGAAAAACAAATTCTCCCGGATCCTCCCTGACAGCAGGGAACCAGATGGCAAATCACTGCCATCCGGCCCCATCCGGCCCCATAGGAATACTATGGTGCCAAAATCGGATCCGGGGCTGTCCGGCTCACACCAGATGGCCCCGGATCCTTAAAACCGTGGTGTGAAGCTGGCCTTAGCTGTTAGGTAATCTCCAGGTGCAGTCTAGGGGATCTTGATACCATGGCAGCTGACTCAAGTGGTCAGCTCTTATGGACAGTGTCTCTTAGTAAAGAGGTGCAGCCAGCTAGTTGAAGATGGCAGGTAGTAGGACTCAGTGCTAAGCAGGTGGGTGCAGACTGGTACCTAGGTGCGCCTAGGAATTCACTGTGTTGAGAGCTTTAGCAGGCTGCCTGCAGTGTTTTCTTGAACTGGTCTCCCTGAGATCAGTGATTGCTTTGTATTGTCAGACTGGTACATGGCACAGTATGTGCAGGCAGATGCAGACTGGTATGCGGGATAGTAGATGCAAACAGATGCAGACTGGTATTTGAGATAGCAGGTGCAGGCAGGTACAGACTGGTGTATGGCACAGCAGGCATGAGCAGGTGTAGGACTTCATGCAGGGTTAGCAGGTAATCGCACAGGATAATGGGCACAGGGTTTAGGTATACATGACGAGGACCTGAGAACTAGCAATGCACTAAGGGAAAGACCATGTTGCTCAGGCACCTCCCAATGGGGGAAGGTGCCTTACGTACACTATGCTTCTATTCCACAGGCTGAAATACTCTTCCAGGTTAGGGCATACTGGCCCTTTAAGAATCCCAATGATTTGGCGTGCACTAAGCAGGACACCTGTGCAGTGAGCACAGGAGGACACTGACAGGAAGAGAACAGATGGCACGGGATGAGGGTGAGGATATCGTGGATGTTAGTCTCTTTGTCAAGTGGCAATAGACGATACAGTACCCCCAATAATGACCACCCTTTTTCAGGCCATAAAGAAACTTCTCAGGAGAAGAGAGGCATTAATATTCGTTAGTATCTGATTTACCCACTCTACTTCACCATTGAACTGTGGGTGATGAGGTTGAAGAGAAATCCAATTTGATATCCATAAACATACAGGTAGACGACCAGAATTGGGTCATGAACTGGACCCCTCTATCGGACACAATATGAAGTGGCAGGTTGTGCAGGCGGAAGATGTGTGGGATAAAATGTTCTACCAGCTTGGGCTCAGTTGGATTACTGGACAATGGTATCAAGTGGGCCATTTTGTAGAACATGTCAGCTACCACCCAGATGACGGAGTAGCCCTAGGGCACCGGCAGGTCGGTGATGAAATCCATCACAATGTGTTCCCATGGAGTGCATGGCACAGGTGGCAATAGTTGCTCAGCAGGAAGTTTTTGAGGGTCTTGTTGCGGGCACACGATGGGCAGACTGAGACAAACTGACAACATCCTGCCAGAGGTGGTCCAGAGTCGACCACCAGTAGTGACACGAGATGAGCTGAGTCATCTTCTTCTGACTGGCATGACCAGCCGACTTAGAGGCATGACCCCACTGTGATACTTGCTTCCTGTCCTTTTTAGCCACAAACGTTTTACCTGGTGGTGTCTAGGTCAACCTCACTGGAGCGACCAAGAGCATTTTGGAGGGCTCATTGATTTCCTGGGGTTTACCTCCTGTTCAACTGACTGAAAGGACTTAGTGAGTGTAGCTGTCCTAATGTTCTTCTCATAAAAACAATGGTAAAGTGGTTTCAGGGAGCGCCAAAGGAATACTGGACAAATTAGTGGATAAGAACCAACCTTTATTCTTCCTCCAATACCACTGCCACAACGCGTTTCGACGGCCTAAGCCGTCTTCATCAGGTGGTGATGAAGACGGCTTAGACCGTCGAAACACGTTGTGGCAGTGGTATTGGAGGAAGAATAAAGGTCGGTTCTTATCCACTAATTTGTCCAGTATTTCTTTGGCGCTCCCTGAGACCGCTTTACCATTGTTTTTATGTGAGTCCTCTCTACGGAGCCAAAGCGGCAGGAGCAGCTTGGCATATCTGGAGGGTTGAGGACCTGCGGTTACCTAATTACCTGGATAAACATACTGAGGACCTGCGGTGACGCGGTATCCGGTCCAGTAGGATCACGTGAAATTTGCGGAGCACGGAGTTGTGAACGCAAACACCGGCAGGACGGCAGCATTATTAGAGAGAGGCGACCCACAGCCCCATTACCCACACGTTTAATCTTGGTTGTGTAGACGTACACAACCATTATAGGTGAGTGCACTGGCAATTTTTATTTATACAAATATCCCTGTGTGTCTACACATGCGCCCTTTTCTTTTTCTTTCTTAATGTTCTTCTCGGCCGGATGGATGTGCAAGACGAAGTCGAACAGGGTGCAGAATATTAACCTTCAGGCCTGACATGGATTTATCCTCGGAGCAGACTGTAGGTTGGCATGATTCTTGTGACAAATGTAGATTATGTTGGGATGCATGGTGCCATCAAGCAGGTATTGCCACTCTTTCAATGCCATCTTGATCGCCAACAATTCTCGGTCACCAATCTAGTAGCATTCACATGCCAAAAAGGCCTTGGAAAAGAAACTGCAGGTCACTATCTGACCAGTAGAAGATTTCAGAGTGAGGACTACACCAGTCCATAAGGAAGAAGCATCCACTTGTGAGAATAACTGCTTATTGATCTCTGACATATGCAGTGCAGAGCAAAAGCGAAAGCTTGTTTGAGAGCGATGAAAGTAGACACCGCTTCAGGAGGTCATGATTTATAATTTGCCAAAGACTTGGTTAGAAGTCAATGGTTTTTAATTGATATATTCAAGAATATGTCGTCATCACGATGTCCATGCTTTGGAGATGAAATTGCATAAAACGCCAACTGCATATGTTTTGTGATATTCAATGATGAAGGAGATGCTGTCTGAAACTTGTAATCACTTGTGCACAGTGTTATGCGTGCTTTTTCAGCACAATCTGCGATTTTTATATCTTTTAAATATATATAATTGCCTTGGATCAATTCTATCTGGATATCCCAAGCTGATTGGCCAGCTGATCGCCACCTCATTAGCCACCTGAAGTACAAAAAAACAAAAAGCGGCCGCCATATTGGCACACCCAAGCAATAGTGATGGGCGAATCCTAAATTACTCGGAATCGCTTGACTCTAGCGAGTCCGAGCCCAGGACTCGCTACTCGTTGCGAGTCTAGCGAGTCCAATGTTAATGAATGGGGAAGCGAGTAATAGCGAGTAGTGTGAGATTTACAAATCGCAGATGTGTCTCGGAAGCTTCAGCCTGAAGCAATCCTAGTTTTGTCATTTATTTGCATTGGACTCGTTTACTTTGTAAGTAATCGCTGGCTGGGAAACTCGCACAGATAAGAGAAGAGTCCTGTCTGCTCAGTGCAGCTCCAGGGTCCTAGAGCCTGCCTGCTGCCTGATGTAGCAGTGCTGAGATTATTATTTCTAATAAAAAAATTTCTCTGTGTTGTGTTTTTTTAAAAACAATTTAATAGAAATTCATGGCGGTCATGTCTAATATTGGCGTGACCGCCATAAATTTCGGGCTTAGGGCCAGCTGATAATACAAAGCTGGCCCTAACCTCTATTACCCAGCGTGCCACTGCCACCAGGGCCGCTGGAAGAGCGGGGTTCAGCGCCAGAGGATGGCGCTTCAATGAACGCGCCATCTTCTGGGGCGGCTGCGGGCTGCAATTTGCAGCGGGGGGTGCCCAGAAAGCTTGGGCATCCCTGCGCTGCGGATTCCAGCCCCCAGCTGCTTAGCTGTACCTGGCTAGACATAGAAATTGCGCGGAGCCCCACGCATTTTTTTGACTCCGACTCCGAGACGACTCCGACTCGACTCCGAGACGACTCCGACTCCGAGGCGACTCCAACTCCGAGACGACTCCGACTCCGACTCCGAGACGACTGCGACTCCGAGACGACTCCGACTCAGACTCCGAGATGACTCCGACTCCGAGACGACTCCGACTCCGAGACGACTCCGACTCCGAGACGACTCCGACTCCGACTCCGAGACGACTCCAACGCCGAGACGACTCCGACTCCGAGACGACTCCGACTCCGAGACGACTCCGACTCCGACTCGACTCCGAGACGACTCCGACTCCGAGACGACTCCGACTCCGAGACGACTCCGACTCTGAGACGACTCCGACTCCGAGACGACTCCGACTCCGACTCGACTCCGAGACGACTCCGACTCCGAGACGACTCCGACTTCGACTCCGAGACGACTCCAACTCCGAGACGACTCCGACTCCGAGACGACTCCGACTCCGAGACGACTCCGAGACGACTCCGACTCCGACTCGACTCCGAGACGACTCCGACTCCGAGACGACTCCGACTCCGACTCGACTCCGAGACGACTCCGACTCCGAGACGACTCCGACTCCGAGATGACTCCGACTCCGACTCCGAGACGACTCCGACTCCGAGACGACTCCGACTCCGAGGCGACTCCGACTCTGAGGCGACTCCGACTCTGAGGCGACTCCGACTCTGAGACTCCGACTCTGAGACTCCGACTCTGAGGAGACTCCGACTCCGAGACTCTGACTCTGAGCCTCTGACTCTGAAATTCATTAAATAATAAAAAAAAAAATGCGTGGGGCTCCGCGCAATTTCTATGTCTAGCCAGGTACAGCTAAGCAGCTGGGGGCTGGAATCCGCAGCGCAGGGATGCCCAAGCTTTCTGGGCACCCCCCGCTGCAAATTGCAGCCCGCAGCCGCCCCAGAAGATGGCGCGTTCATTGAAGCGCCATCCTCTGGCGCTGAACCCCGCTCTTCCAGCGGCCCTGGTGGCGGTAGCACGCTGGGTAATAAAGGGGTTAATACCAGCTTTGTTATACAAGCTGGTATTAAGCCCGAGATTCTTAATGTCAGGCCACGTTTGACCCAGCCACTAAGAATCTCCAATAAAGGGTTAAAAAAACACAACACAGAGAAAATATTTTATTTGAAATAAAAAAAAAAGCCATTAGGGACTCCATCTTTAATTAAAAAAATCCTCTTCCGTCCGACGCAGTCCAAAACGCGATGTCCTCTCTGCTACATCCCCTGTGCATAAATATAGATGTCTATGCACAGGGAATGAGCAGACTGAGAACAATCTCAGCATTGCTACATCATATCTGTGAGCAGGCAGGCTCTAGGACCCTGGAGCTGCACAGAGAAGACAGCTGGACTCGGCTCGCAAAGAAACAGCAGTTACTTTGAGTTTCCCTGCTATCACTGGCACAGTAGCCAGTGATTACTCGCAGGAGTCTAATGCATACAATGGCAATCCTAGTGTTGTCAGCGTTTCTGACAAAACTAGGATTGATATTGATTTGCATTGGACTCGTGCGAGTAATCACTGGGAAACTCGCAGAGTACCGAGTCCTGCGAGTCCCTTACTACTCGCCGAGTAACGAGTCCTAGCGAGTAGATTCGCCCATCCCTACCAAGCAATGATTGTGCCAATATGCCGGCTGCACGTCGCTGCTCTTCTCCGGGTCCACTTCTCTTCCGCTGCCTCCTCCATCACCTTTGCGTCCTCTTCGATTGCCGCCGCCTCCACCTCTTGTTCAGACATGTTCACTGTGTGCTTGGCTCACTTTTTTGTTTCTAATTTGTTTCTTGTGTCTGCAAGAAAGGGACCCTCCTGCCACTCCCTGGGAGCCTAGCACATAAAAAGCTGTTTTCTGCAGCGTGTCTATGTTGGACATGTTCCTGTCTGAATCCTGTCTTATAGGTACTATACATTTGATCAGGTTTTTAAATACATCAGTTAGGGACTGCTCTGACACGGGTTACCTTGATGCTTCGGTAGAGCAGCTTACTTATCAACCAAATACCCGGCTTTTTTACTTTTTTTATTGTGAGCACTTGCTTCTTACTTTATGTAATACAGCAGAGTATTTTTTTATACGTATGTCTTACTACTTTTTCTGTGTTTCAGTTTCGCCTCCACCTCTATTGCCGCTGTCACTGCTGTGCCGCCTCTGAGCCCACCCCCATCGTAAAATCACACACAGCCAATTCGGACACTATGTTTGGACAATTACGCCCCTTCTGAGCACAACAGGGTGCATAAACATGGTGGGGTGATGCAAATGTGCCCATCATGTTTGTACACTCTGTCTTGTGTCCGGCCCGCGGGGAACTCAGACTCTCAGGCGCGGTCTGGGGGAAGTCACGGGTAGCGGTGCCTGAGGCCATGGGCCTGGGGGAGCAGTGAAAAATGGGGAAAAAGAAAATAATAAAAATGTCAAGTCATGACGCCACCTGTAGGTTCCGGTGATGACACCAGCGCTGCTTGGGCCTCCGGGGTGATGGGCAGCAGCAAGATGGAGTGGCTCCTTACAGGAGAAGCGGGGTACCTGGGGCTGTGAGTTGTAATGGTGGAATAGAGTAGCACAGTCATTTCTGTGCAAGGTTGGAATAGGGGAGCGCAGTCAGTGTGGTGCAGATGAAAGGATGGACACGCACACATAAAAGTCTTTTGATACCTTTACTGTTGTTCGGTTGCAGGTACTCTCGTCCGGGATGAGGGAAACACTTTGGAATCTCCACAGCAAGTAGGGTTGTAGGCCTCTTTGTTTTAGCTTTCCTGTTTGGAGTCTGGCAGGCATGGAACCTGACCGGACCGTTACTTCTCTCTGTCTCTCTCTCTCCACACCCGGGTTGCTGCACTGAGGGCTCTCTCTTGGGCTACCGCCGTCTCATTGTTGGTGCTGCGGGTGTCCGGGAAGCTGAGCCTCCTCAGGGTGCTGGATTCTCTGCTGGATCTATCTGTTCTGTCCCTGCAGACTCGGACTCCAGTGATCGGAACTCTGATGGGGTGGGTCAGTATGACTCCTCTGCCCCCTGTAACACGTTTCTCTCCTCTGCCTTCAACCCTTACTCGTTGGGTCTACCACTGCCTCTGGTGTGTACTGGTCTGGGCCTAGCACGGCTCCAGCACCAGCTCAGCTCACTAAGCTCTTCACAGTTCTGTAGTGACTGCACACTCTGCTGATTTCCCTCCGGAGCCTGTACTTATAGGGGATCTGGCTTAAGGCAACCAGTGGAGCTCCCCCTACATGCCTGAAGTGGAAGGTGTTGTGTGTAAGTGTGGGAAATCCTTCAGTGTCCCAGGGAAGTCTGTGGTTACCTGGTATAGGGTGCCACACTTGCACAATATCGGTAAGGGTGTTCAAACATGGCGGGCGCATGCACATTGACATTGTGGGACATCACGATGGGGGTGGGCTCTGAGGCAGCCTTATGATGAGCCTCTAACCCATCCTCAAAGAATTCCACCACCCATGAGTCCACTCCCAGCGCTACAGAGCCCTCCCCCCTTTTGACATCACCGTCCTCACAAATAACTACACCATCACAGCAAGGACAGCCCGAGCTGTCAGTCATAAACAACCCGGAGCCAAAGCACAACCTCTTATAGGCCAAAGCTGTAAAATAACACGGTCAGTAATACAAACACTGCAGCTGCTGTCCAACCTCTTGCTGGCAGTCATATACGAGCCAGAGCTGCTGCAGAAACTTTCACATAAGACTGTCAATGATATATACGCTGGAGCTGCTGCTCAAACCCCTTATATAATGCTGTTAGTCGTATACAGGCCAGAGCTGTTGCAGAACCTCTTGGATAAAACTGTCACACATATACTGCCCGCAGCTGGCTACTGCAAAACCTCCGCCCACATTGTGACATCACTGCCCTCACAACAACTATGCCACCGCCGTAAGGACACGAGGCGTACAGCCCACACTGTCAGTTATAAACAGCACGCTGCCGCTGCCTAAACTCTTATAGGCCACAGCTGCACTAAATACTGTAAAATAACACTGTTGGTCATAGACGCACTGGAGCTACTGCCCAACCTTTTAAATAACACTGTCAGTCATATACAGGCCAGAGCTACTGCAGAACCTCTTGGATAATGCTCTTACTCAATACTGCCTGCAGATGGCTGCTGCAGAACCTATAAATCTTTTATAAATTGTTGTCAGTGATATACTGCCCAAAGCTGTTGCAGAACCGCTTATATAACGCTGTCAATCATACAGAGCCAGCCACTGATGGAGAATCTCTTATATCACACTTAGAAAAATAGTTACAAGCAATCAAGTACTGATTTCGATTTTTTTACTCTAGCCAAAGACTTAAGTCTGTTTCTGTGAAAACTTGTACTTCATAAGCTACATTCTAAGAGACAAGTCGATTCCACTACCCCCCTGTTTGAGATGAAAAGGGACGCAATGAGGATGCTGTAGGAATTGGAGGAGGAGTCTAGGTCAAATCCTGAAGGAACGGTCCCCAAACATATTTTTCCTGGTCATCCACATTTCCCCCCTTTTCGTTGTGCCCCTTGTTCAGATTTTCAACAAATCAATGATTTGAAAAAACTTGACTCAAAAAAATGAGCCTTCAACCTCACCTTTATACAAATGCAGGCATTGCGGTTGCTGAGAGATTTGAAAGGGGTAGTTATAAGGCCATTGGATAAGGGGGGAAACATGATACTGTGGAATTCTGGGATGTAGAAAAAGGAAGCCAAGCGGCAATTCAGAAATAAGACATATTATGAGCGCCTCCCCTCAATTACCTTGGGCAACTTTTTGGTGCAACTTGCCAGTGTTCTCGAGGATGACTTTGATAGAGGAGTCATTCCTAAAAAGGTATTGGATGATCTTCTGGTCAGGTTGCCAGTGATGCCCACCTTCGATTTGTTACCTACAATTCATAAAAATCCACTGACTCTGCCTGGGCATGTAATTGTCTATGGCATAGGAGGGCTGTGTGATACATGTGAATTCATCGAGTACTATCTACAACCCCTGGTGGAGACCCTGCCCTCCTATGTCAGGAACACTTTGGACGTCCCGTGGAGGTTGAATGGATTGATGTTGGATGGCGGGGTAGTGCTGATGGCTGTTGACATGCAGGCCCTCTACACAAGTATTGAACATCACGGGTTAAGGGCAGCCAAATATTTTTTGGAGATGAGCAGTCTGGATAGGTCCCTTTGCTGTTTGGTCCTCGAGTTATTAGAATTTGTACTGAAGCACAACTTTTTCCTGTTCGGGGATGTGTTCTACCTCCAGAAGTGCAGCACTGCATTGCAGGCGGCCTGTGCCACATCATACGCTATTCCTCGGACTCTGGGAGCAGGAGGTTTTCGGCAACGGGACTTGGATCTCTGCCCATATGCAATAGTGGCTTCGCTATATTGATGGTGTCCTTATCATTAGGGGGGAATTGTCCCTGAGCTGGAGGACTTTAGTTCCTTCCTGAATGCTAATGATCTCAACATAAACCTTATGTTCAAATACCATTCGAATACCATTGAGTTTTTGGATATAAAGATCATGATCAACACAATAGGTGCTGTTGAGATGAGTGTTTTCAAGATGGAGACCTTAGTTAACTGCCTCCAGCATATATCCTTGGCGCATACTAGGTCCATGATCGGCACCATACCAGTGGGATAATTTTTACATCTCCGCCAGATTTACTCCAATGATGTGGACTTTGAGGTATGCACTGGGAACATGAGGGAGAGGTTTTAGTGAGTGGGAGATGCACCAAACAGGATTACTGGAGAGCAAAAAGGATCCCCAGACATGAATTGCTATCTTCCAAATTATTGGTGAAACAGGGAGGCCCCTCCAGTGGTGAGGTTCATATTAATATTTAACAACCAATGGCACTCTATTCGAGGCATCCTTGACAAACACTGGCAGTTCTTGAGAACTCGGCTTTCTCCCAGATTATCCACTGATTACAGCAAGGCATGGCAGGAGTCTCAGGGATACTTTAGTACACAGTCATTACTTGTACAAACCAGTACTCCTATTCAACATTGGAAGTCCAAGGTGAGGCTGTTATCCTTGTGTCTCCTGTCTTGTCTGCTATAATATCATAAAGGCAAAAACACTCAGGACCACGGACGGAACCAGGGAGTTTGAAATAAGTTGGTATATATCCTGTAACAGCATTGATGTAATAATTTGGTGTTATATACAGCCAGAATTGCTGCAGAACCTCCTATATAATGCTCACTCTTACTTACATACTGCCTGCAGTTGACTGTGGTAGAAACCCTCATGTAATGCTCTCAGTCACATACTGCCCGGAGCTGCTACTAAACATCAAATTACATAATCACGTTGTGTCCAGATGTCCTCATATCATCCGCCTCAGTAAGTGCGCATGTGTATACCTAGTGGGCACATGTGCACTTACTCAAGTGGCCACCATCTTTAAACATTTGTTTATACAAAGATGGTGGAGTCATGCCCCAGTGCCCCTATGCACACTTACTCCGGCCGCCATATTACACCTGGGTACTTAAAGATGGCGGCAGAGTGACTTGATGCGTGCATGCACACTTACTCATGCTACCGCCATTTTTGGACATCACAGAGGGAGGAGAGCACAAGTGAGGAGAGACAAAGCATAGGGGGGTGAGCACACATGGGGGAAAGTGAACAGGATCAGAGACGGCGCATAGGGATGCAAAGACAGTGCACAGGGGGGCAGAGACAGTGCACAAGGGAACAGACACAGTGCACAGGGGAAGGGAGAGTGCAAAGGGGGAATAGACAGCGAACAGGGTGGAAAAACAGCACAAGGGAAGATAGAGCACACAGGGGATAGAGACAACAGAAGGGTAGAGAGAGTGCACAGGGGGGCAGAGACAGTACACTGGAGGTGGGGACAGTGCACAAGGGAGAGACAGCACATGAAAAAGAGAGAGTACACAGCAGGAAGAGAGTGCACAGCGGGAAGAGAGAACACACAGGGAGAAAGAGACAGCACACAGCGGGAAGAGAGAACACACAGGCGGATAGAGACAGCACATAGGGGGGCAGAGAGCACACAGAGGGCGGAGAGCACACATGGGGAGAGACAGCACAAGAGTATAAGAGAGCGCACAAGGGGAAGAGAGAGTGCACAGGGGTTGAGTGCACAGAAGGAAGAGAGTGAGCACATGAGGGGTAGAAACAGCACACGAGGAGAAGAGAGAGTGCACAAGGGGAAGAGAGAGTGCACAGGGGGAAGAGAGAGCGTACAGGGGGAACAGAGTGCACGAGAGAGAGACAACACAAGAGTAAGAGAGAACACACAAGGGGAAAGAGAGAGTGCACAGGGGAAAAGAGAGTGCACAGGGGGCAGTGAGTTCACAGAGGGAGAGAGAGCACAAAGAGGAAGTTAGAGTGCACAGGGGGAGAGAGAGCACATGGGGGAGACAGCTCAAATGAGGGAAACAGCACACAGGGGCAGAGACAGTGCACAGGGGGAGACAGCACAAGGGAATGAGAGCGCACACAGGGGATGACAGAGCACATTGGGGCAGAAACAGCAGGGGGCTGAGGGAGTGCACAGGGAGCAGAGAGAGTGCACAGGGGAAAGAGAGTGCACATAGGGGGAAGAGAGAGCCTACAGAGAAGAGAGAGCACAAAAAAGGAAGAGAGCGTGCACAGGGGGCAAGTGCAAAGTGGGAGAGAGAGCATACAGGGGGAGACAGCTCAAAGGGGAGAGACAGTGCAAAGGGGGCAGAGACAGTGCACGGGGGAGAGACAGCACAAGGAAAAGAGAGAGTGCACGAGGAAGAGAAAGCACACAGGGGAAAACAGCACACAGAGGGCAGAGAAAGTGCATAGGGGCAGGGAGAGCGCACAGGGGAAAGAGAGAGTGCACAGGGGTAGAGACAGTGCACAAGGGAGAAACAGAAGGAAAGAGCACACAGGGGGAAAAGAGAGCTAGCTCACAGGGAGAGAGAGTGCACAACGGGAAGAAAGAGTGCAAAGAGGGAAGAGAGAGCACACAGGGGGTGAGTGCACAGGGAGGAGAGAGCACACAGTGTGAGAAAGCTCAAAGGAGATAGCATAGAGGGGAGAAGACAGTACAGGGGAGAGAGGACAGCACACAGGGGGGAGAGCATAGGTCAAGGCATATTGCTGTGATTGAATGGCCCAGTCAATGTCCTAATCTAAAGCATATTGAGAATCTGTGACAAGACTTGAACATTGCTGTTCAGGGACTCCCTCCGTCCAATCTCACTGAGCTAGACTATATTACCGAGCATAATGGGCAAACATTTCAGCCTCTCGATGTCCAAAGCTGAGAGATACACTAAAAGATTTGGAGCAGTAATTACAATGAAATATGGTCTGACAAAGTATTGACTCGGGAGGGATGGGGGGCTGAATATAATTTTTTATATTTTTTAAGTTTGTAGAAAACCGTGTATCATTACCTTTACACTTCGCATATATTTGCTACTTTGTGTCAGTATAACATAAAATCCCAATAAAATATATTTACGTTTGTGGATGTAATATGAAAAAATGTGGAAAAGTTCACATGGTACGAAACCTTTTTCAAGGTACCGTCTGCATATTATTTTTACCAATCCTTATGAATCTTGTCGCAGAGTATTCAAATTCACATACAACTAAGATTTTCAATAAATTTGACTCAAATTCGATCTTCCGCGGATTGATGCACTCATCTCTAGTAATTGTACAGTATATTTATGTTCCTGGACTTGAGAGTGTCTACAGTCACAATCAAAGCACATTAGCGCTATTAGTTTTAGCAGATGCCCCAAATAGCTATTCATGGAGTTGCCTTATTATCCTTTGTACTTGCCAACGCACTAGTTGCTTCCTTGTGAGATCATCGTTGTAGCCCACTAGTAATATCATGGACATATTGTTCCATTTTGTGGCTGTGTACAAATGTAACAATGATGTCCATGATTTAACTGCATCCAGAGATCTGCGAACAATATCTGCACAGATATCTGTGTGTGTGACGGCCTTATGTGTCATCTCATTGTGTTGCAATCAACATTGCATAGAAATGATCAGAATCAGTTTATTTTAATGAACACTGTTAATGGTAACAGTTTGAAGCTGCATTTGATTATTCTTGCACTTACTTAGCCCTTCACATAGCGTTTTTTAAATCGCGCAGTGCTGGTGAAAAAAACGCATCTGCCATTACCGCAACCGCTGCACTTGCGCACTTGCGGCAGTGCGGCAAGCCCATACCAGTACAAAGAGGTTGCGCAGTGCGCAACCTGCCGCAAGTGCAGCTGTATGGGTAATCGCGCAGATTGTTTTTTTTCACTGCATCTACGCGATTTGAAAAAACGCTGATGTAAATCGTTGCCTTAGATATAGGATGTGTACTCTGCATCTAAAGGTTAATTTATACATTAAATAAGAGTTTATTTACATAGACAAGACCTTCCAGTACATGATCCAGGACTCTCTGCACGCATTGGGAATGTGTTTTTAAAGATCCAATAATGTATTCTAATGGCCACTTTACACACCCAACTTATCTGTCCAACTTTGAACAACTATGGTCGTAGTGAATCATGACACATTGCTCCATTTTGTGCTGTGTACAATGGAGCAATGTGTCATGATTCACTCACCAGTAAGTGGTCAGAGTTGGAAGATAGTTGGTGTGTGAAGTGCCTTAAGTTCTACAATGTTGTTATTCCTCCTGTCTTAGAAGCTTCTGAAAGCTGAATTTTCTTAGATGAACTTACATGCATTCTTTAGAAACCTGCCCACATTTACTTCAGTGAGTAGTGTTGTGCTCATTGATTGCATAGTGCTACCTGTGTATGTGCCACCCTCTACTTTCACAATGAGGATATAGACCCTCTGCTCATTTTAGATTAGAGCTGTGAGTAGTGTTGTGCCTATTGATTGCATAAGTGTTCCTGTGTATGTGTCACCCTCTACCTTCACTATGAGGATGACAGATCCTCTACTCACTTTAAATAAAGCAGATGAGTAGTATTGTGCCATTGATTGCATAATGTTACCTGTGTATGTGACACCCTCTACCTTCACTATGAGGATGTGACCCTCTGCTTACTTTAATCTAGAGCAGATGAGTATGTTGTGCACTGATTGCATATGTTACCTTATTCCACTGTACCTTCACTATGAGGCTGAGACCTCTGTAGTTTATCTAGAGCAATGAGTAGTGTTGTGCCACTGATGATGTGTTACCGTGTATGGCACCACCTCATTGTTAGACCCTGCTATTATCTAACAGTAGTTGTGCCACTATTGCATTCGGTAGTCACCTCTACCTCCTATGGTACTGTTACTTTATAAGCAGATGTAGTGTTGTGCACTGATGCAGTACTGATGCCCCCTACTTCACTATGAGTGTAGCCTTCTACTATTGAGAGTGTGTGTGCAATTGATAGTGTTCTGTGTATGTGCCACTCCTCACTTAGAAGACCTGTATATTAACAATGGATGTGGCATGATGCATGTGTCCTTGTGTGCCACCTACTTCACAGAGGATGTCCTGCTTATTATCAGAGATGTGTTTTCATGATTGATAGTGTACTGTAGTCACCTACTTCACATGAGGATGTAGACCCTCTCTTAGTATATCGGAGCAGAGAGTGTGTGTGCCAGATGCATAGTTTACCTGTGTATGGCACCCTCTACCTCACTATGAGATTAGACCCTCGCTTACTTTAATCTAGAGCAGTGAGTAGTGTTGTGCCACTGATTGCATATGTTACCTGTGTATGTGCACCCTCTACCTTCATAGAGATGTAGACCCCTGCTTAGTATATCTGGAGCAATGGTAGTGTGTGCCTGATTGCATAGTGTACCTGTTGTGCCACCCTTACCTTCACTATAGGCTGTGACCTTGCTTACTTATCTAGAGCAATGAGTGTGTTGTGCCACGATTGCATAGTGTTACCTGTTATGTGCACCTACCTCACTATGAGATGTAGACTCTGCTTACTTTATCTAGCAGATATAGTGTTGTGCCCCTGATTGCATAGTTTACCTGTGTATGTGCCCTTACTTCACTATGAGATGTGACCCTCTCATTTAATCTGGAGAGATGAGTAGTGTTTGCCACTATTGCATAGTGTTACCTGTATGTGCCACCTCTACCTCACTAGAGATGTAGACCCTCTGCTATTAATCTGACAGATGAGTAGTGTTCCACTGATGCATAGTGTTACCTGTGTATGTCCACCCTCTACTCTATGAGATGTAGACCTCTGTTAGTTAATTGAGCAGATGAGTAGTGTTGTGCCCTGATTGCATAGTGTTACCTGTGTATGTGCCACCTCTACCTCACTATGAGGCTGTAACCTTGCTTACTTAATCTAGAGCAGATGAGTAGTGTTGTGCCACTGATTGCATAGTGTTACCTGTGTATGTGCCACCCCTACCTCACTATGAGATGTAGACCCTCTGCTTATATAATCTGGACAGATGAGTAGTGTTATGCACATGATTGCATAGTGTTACTGTGTATGTGCACCCTTACCTTCAATAGATGTAGACCTCTGTTAGTATATCTGGAGCAGATGAGTAGTGTTGTGCCACTGATTGCATAGTGTTACCTGTGATGTGCCACCTTACTTCACTAGAGGCTGTAGACCTCTCTTATTTAATCTGAGCAGATGAGTATGTTGTGCCACTGATTGACAGTGTTACCTGGTATTGCCACCCTCTACCACTATGAGGCTGTAGACCCTCTGCTTACTTTAATCTAGAGCAGATGTGTGTGTTGTGCCCCTGATTGCATGTGTTACCTGTGTATGTGCCCTACCTTCACTATAGGATGTAGACCCTGTGCTCAGTTTAATTGAGCGATGAGTATGTGTGCCACTGATGCAAGTGTTCTGGTATGCCACCTCTACCTTCTTAGGATGTAGACCTGCTTTACTATAACAGAGATATGTTGTGCCACAGTTGCATGTTACCTTCATGGCCCCCTTACCTTATATGAGATGTAGACCTCTGCTTATTTAATCTGGAGCAGATGATAGTGTTGTGCCACTGATGCATAGTGTTACTGTGTATGTGCCACCCTCTACCTTCACTAGATGTAACTTGCTTAATAATCTGGACAGTGAGTGGTTGCACACTGATTGCAGGTACTGTGTAGTGCACCTACTCACTATGAGGCTGTGACCTTGCTACTTATCTGAGCAATGATATTGTGCCACTGATGCATAGTTACTGTGTATGTGCCACCCTTTTCATATAGCTGTAGACCTTCTGTTTAATCGGAGATTTTGCCACGATTGTAGTGTTACTGTGTATTGCCACCTACTTCAATAGTGTGACTCTGCTTACTTATCTAGAGCAATGATAGTGTTGGCCCACTATGTAGTTTCCTGTGTATTGCACCTCTCTTCATAGAGATGTACCTTACTTATCTAGATGATGTGTGTGCCTGTTGCATGGTTACCTGTTATGTGCACCTACTTCACTATGAGGCGTAGACCTCGCTTATAATTGAGCAGATGAGTGTTGCCACTGATTCTGTTACTGGTATGTGCCCTACTCACTATAGCTGTAGACTTGCTTCTTATAAGCAGATGGTTGGCAGTGCATATTCTGTGATGCACCTTACTCCTATAGGATACCTCTCTTACAAGGAGTGTCCCACTGATTGCTATGTTACTGTATTGACACTTCTACTCCTGAGACTGACCTTGCCTTTCGATCAGCAATATGTGTGTGCATGATTGAGTTACTGTGTTCCCTCTACTTCATAGGATTAGACCCTTTTATTAAATAAGATGATAGTGTGTGTCCACTGATTGCTAATTACGAGGCACCCACTTCAATAGGATGAGACCCTTACTTAATCTACGCAATAGTGTGGCATGATGCTAGTTACTGTGAGTGACCCTATCACATGAGGATGTAGACTTGCTCTTATAGAGTCTGTACCTTCACTATGAGGCTGTAGACCCTCTGCTTAGTTTAATCTAGAGCAGATGAGTAGTGTTGTGCCCACTGATTGCATAGTGTTACCTGTGTATGTGCACCCTCTACCTTCACTATGAGGCTGTAGACCCTCTGCTTACTTTAATCTAGAGCAGATGAGTAGTGTTGTGCCACTGATTGCATAGTGTTACCTGTGTATGTGCCACCCTCTACCTTCACTATGAGGATGTAGACCCTCTGCTTACTTTAATCTAGAGCAGATGAGTAGTGTTGTGCCACTGATTGCATAGTGTTACCTGTGTATGTGCCACCCTCTACCTTCACTATGAGGATGTAGACCCTCTGCTTACTTTAATCTGGAGCAGATGAGTAGTGTTGTGCCCACTGATTGCATAGTGTTACCTGTGTATGTGCCACCCTCTACCTTCACTATGAGGATGTAGACCCTCTGCTTACTTTAATCTACAGCAGATGAGTAGTGTTGTGCCCACTGATTGCATAGTGTTACCTGTGTATGTGCCACCCTCTACCTTCACTATGAGGATGTAGACCCTCTGCTTACTTTAATCTAGAGCAGATGTGTAGTGTTGTGCCCATTGATTGCATAGTGTTACCTGTGTATGTGCCACCCTCTACCTTCACTATGAGGATGTAGACCCTCTGCTTAGTTAATCTGGAGCAGATGAGTAGTGTTGTGCCCACTGATTGCATAGTGTTACCTGTGTATGTGCCACCCTCTACCTTCACTATGAGGATGTAGACCCTCTGCTTACTTTAATCTAGAGCAGATGAGTAGTGTTGTGCCCACTGATTGCATAGTGTTACCTGTGTATGTGCCACCTCTACCTTCATATGAGGATGTAGACCCTCTGCTTAGTATAATCTGGAGCAGATGAGTAGTGTTGTGCCCACTGATTGCATAGTGTTACCTGTGTATGTGCCACCCTCTACCTTCACTATGAGGTGTAGACCTCTGCTTACTTTAATCTAGAGCAGATGAGTAGTGTTGTGCCCACTGATTGCATAGTGTTACCTGTGTATGTGCCACCCTCTACCTTCACTATGAGGATGTAGACCCTCTGCTTACTTTAATCTAGAGCAGATGAGTAGTGTTGTGCCCACTGATTGCATAGTGTTACCTGTGTATGTGCCACCCTCTACCTTCACTATGAGGATGTAGACCCTGTGCTCAGTTTAATCTGGAGCAGATGAGTAGTGTTGTGCCCACTGATTGCATAGTGTTACCTGTGTATGTGCCACCCTCTACCTTCACTATGAGGATGTAGACCCTCTGCTTAGTATAATCTGGAGCAGATGAGTAGTGTTTGCACACTGATTGCATAGTGTTACCTGTGTATGTGCCACCTCTACCTTCATATGAGGATGTAGACCCTCTGCTTAGTATAATCTGGAGCAGATGAGTAGTGTTGTGCCCACTGATTGCATAGTGTTACCTGTGTATGTGCCACCCTCTACCTTCACTATGAGGCTGTAGACCCTCTGCTTACTTTAATCTAGAGCAGATGAGTAGTGTTGTGCCCACTGATTGCATAGTGTTACCTGTGTATGTGCCACCCTCTACCTTCATATGAGGATGTAGACCCTCTGCTTAGTATAATCTGGAGCATGATGAGTAGTGTTGTGCCCACTGATTGCATAGTGTTACCTGTGTATGTGCCACCCTCTACCTTCACTATGAGGCTGTAGACCCTCTGCTTACTTTAATCTAGAGCAGATGAGTAGTGTTGTGCCCACTGATTGCATAGTGTTACCTGTGTATGTGCCACCCTCTACCTTCACTATGAGGATGTAGACCCTCTGCTTACTTTAATCTAGAGCAGATGAGTAGTGTTGTGCCCACTGATTGCATAGTGTTACCTGTGTATGTGCCACCCTCTACCTTCACTATGAGGATGTAGACCCTGTGCTCAGTTTAATCTGGAGCAGATGAGTAGTGTTGTGCCCACTGATTGCATAGTGTTACCTGTGTATGTGCCACCCTCTACCTTCACTATGAGGATGTAGACCCTCTGCTTAGTATAATCTGGAGCAGATGAGTAGTGTTATGCACACTGATTGCATAGTGTTACCTGTGTATGTGCCACCCTCTACCTTCATATGAGGATGTAGACCCTCTGCTTAGTATAATCTGGAGCAGATGAGTAGTGTTGTGCCCACTGATTGCATAGTGTTACCTGTGTATGTGCCACCCTCTACCTTCACTATGAGGCTGTAGACCCTCTGCTTACTTTAATCTAGAGCAGATGAGTAGTGTTGTGCCCACTGATTGCATAGTGTTACCTGTGTATGTGCCACCCTCTACCTTCACTATGAGGATGTAGACCCTCTGCTTAGTATAATCTGGAGCAGATGAGTAGTGTTATGCACACTGATTGCATAGTGTTACCTGTGTATGTGCCACCCTCTACCTTCATATGAGGATGTAGACCCTCTGCTTAGTATAATCTGGAGCAGATGAGTAGTGTTGTGCCCACTGATTGCATAGTGTTACCTGTGTATGTGCCACCCTCTACCTTCACTATGAGGCTGTAGACCCTCTGCTTACTTTAATCTGGAGCAGATGAGTAGTGTTGTGCCCACTGATTGCACAGTGTTACCTGTGTATGTGCCACCCTCTACCCTCACTATGAGGCTGTAGACCCTCTGCTTACTTTAATCTAGAGCAGATGTGTAGTGTTGTGCCCACTGATTGCATAGTGTTACCTGTGTATGTGCCACCCTCTACCTTCACTATGAGGATGTAGACCCTGTGCTCAGTTTAATCTGGAGCAGATGAGTAGTGTTGTGCCCACTGATTGCATAGTGTTACCTGTGTATGTGCCACCCTCTACCTTCACTATGAGGATGTAGACCCTCTGCTTAGTTTACTATAGAGCAGATGAGTAGTGTTGTGCCCACAGATTGCATAGTGTTACCTGTCTATGTGCCACCCTCTACCTTCATATGAGGATGTAGACCTCTGCTTAGTTTAATCTGGAGCAGATGAGTAGTGTTGTGCCCACTGATTGCATAGTGTTACCTGTGTATGTGCCACCCTCTACCTTCACTATGAGGATGTAGACCCTCTGCTTAGTATAATCTGGAGCAGATGAGTAGTGTTATGCACACTGATTGCATAGTGTTACCTGTGTATGTGCCACCCTCTACCTTCACTATGAGGCTGTAGACCCTCTGCTTACTTTAATCTAGAGCAGATGAGTAGTGTTGTGCCCACTGATTGCATAGTGTTACCTGTGTATGTGCCACCCTCTACTTTCACTATGAGGCTGTAGACCCTCTGCTTAGTTTAATCTGGAGCAGATGAGTAGTGTTGTGCCCACTGATTGCATAGTGTTACCTGTGTATGTGCCACCCTCTACCTTCACTATGAGGCTGTAGACCCTCTGCTTACTTTAATCTAGAGCAGATGAGTAGTGTTGTGCCCACTGATTGCATAGTGTTACCTGTGTATGTGCCACCCTCTACCTTCACTATGAGGATGTAGACCCTCTGCTTACTTTAATCTAGAGCAGATGAGTAGTGTTGTGCCCACTGATTGCATAGTGTTACCTGTGTATGTGCCACCCTCTACTTTCACTATGAGGCTGTAGACCCTCTGCTTAGTTTAATCTGGAGCAGATGAGTAGTGTTGTGCCCACTGATTGCATAGTGTTACCTGTGTATGTGCCACCCTCTACCTTCACTATGAGGCTGTAGACCCTCTGCTTACTTTAATCTAGAGCAGATGAGTAGTGTTGTGCCCACTGATTGCATAGTGTTACCTGTGTATGTGCCACCCTCTACCTTCACTATGAGGATGTAGACCCTCTGCTTACTTTAATCTAGAGCAGATGAGTAGTGTTGTGCCCACTGATTGCATAGTGTTACCTGTGTATGTGCCACCCTCTACCTTCACTATGAGGATGTAGACCCTCTGCTTACTTTAATCTAGAGCAGATGAGTAGTGTTGTGCCCACTGATTGCATAGTGTTACCTATGTATGTGACACCCTCTACCTTCACTATGAGGCTGTAGACCCTCTGCTTAGTTTACTATAGAGCAGATGAGTAGTGTTGTGCCCACTGATTGCATAATGTTACCTGTCTATGTGCCACCCTCTACCTTCACTATGAGGCTGTAGACCCTCTGCTTAGTTTAATCTGGAGCAGATGAGTAGTGTTGTGCCCACTGATTGCATAGTGTTACCTGTGTATGTGCCACCCTCTACCTTCACTATGAGGATGTAGACCCTCTGCTTACTTTAATCTAGAGCAGATGAGTGTGATGAGGGGGCTGTTCCCATCAGAGGGTGTGTGCAGGCTGTGCTAGGAGTTTGTGCGCTGGTGCTGAAAGAACAGCTCCTTTCCTCCAGCTGTCTTCTATCAGGAGGGGGCTGGCAAGGAGACATCATCAGCATCTCCATCTCCAGGAGCCACCACACGATCTTGTGCACTCTTCAGCCTGACTATCCCTGAGATCACACACTTGTTTCTGTACATCCTCCAGGAGGTCGTGGATTCTTTGTTTGTGCTCCTATATTTAATGGCTACCGCCTGTTGTGCTTCTGACATCCTTACAGCAGCTGACACAGGAGGGGAATGCTCCATGAGATGGACTGAGATGGACATATGAGAATGACAACCTTTGGGAGTTGAAGCCAGCAAAGCCATTCATAAAAACAGACAGGGAGTTTGCACTTCAAGATCGATCATTGCCTTTGATCCTTACAGAAAGGATGAAGAGGGGCTGGCACATACTACTGGCACTTTATTGGCACTGTGTGTGAGGTATGGAGAAGCTTTGTCTTTGTCCAGGCTGATGCATGTTACATGTATGTATTAATAGGCATGGCTGCTTACAACCTGTAGGAGGACAGAGTGTAGATATGATCTTGTAAGTGGGACATTGGATGTGACTGATAAGAACACTGTAGGCGCCTTGAGTTTTGGAGGTGGAGTGCTTAGTGACAGGTAAGAAGGAGCTAGACAACTTCTTACTAACTGAAGGTCAACAAGTTGAAGGGAGCTCTGCTCAAAGTAGTTGTGACTGTTAAATCATATGCTAAGTGTGCATTACAGAATGTAAAGCGATAAAGAGGCTCTTCCACTGTTTAACCATTTGTGTGTCTTCACTCTTTATTCTACCACTGCAGGACACAGGCTCCTTTCTCCTGCCACCCATGCGCGTCATGTGGCATCCAGAGATATGGGCAAGATCGATGAGAATGAGAGGATAATCCTCAACGTGGGGGGCACCAGGCACGAAACATACCGGAGTACTCTAAAAACCGTGCCCGGGACCCGATTGGCATTACTAGCATGCGAATCTCAAAGCGACTCCGGACTGGACCAGCAGCCGGTCCCAGGCACCTTTCAGGGCACCTGTCGCGGGAATGAATTCTTCTTTGATCGCCACCCAGGGGTCTTTGCTTACGTCCTCAACTATTATCGCACTGGCAAACTGCACTGCCCTGCGGATGTATGCGGACCCTTGTTTGAGGAGGAATTGGCATTTTGGGGCATTGATGAAACGGACGTAGAGCCCTGTTGCTGGATGACCTACCGCCAGCACCGAGATGCAGAGGAAGCCCTAGATATATTTGAGACCCCAGATCTAATCACTGGAGAACCACCTTTAGATGAGGATGATGAGGACTTAGGGAAGAGACTTGGGATAGAAGATGTGGTGGGTCCTGATGGGAAGACAGGACGCTGGAGAAGGCTACGACCCCGCATGTGGGCTTTATTTGAAGATCCTTATTCTTCCAGAGCCGCCAGGGTAAGTGCAGCCAGGTCAATATATGCCAGTCCCATTCGTACGATAACCTGTTGATTTAATGGTTATCACTGTTACTGGTCAGCACCACAACTCTCTTATTTCATTTAATTCCATTTAAACCACATAACCTGCCTGAATTGTCTACCATATAAACTTATGAGTATAACTATAATGTGCCACTAAAAGATCCTAGCTAAAGGTGTAATAGTAAACCATTTACGTGCCAACATCAGTCATCATTATCTTTGTACACGCTCTAAAGGGGTGTGGAGTAGGGTCATGGCAACAGTCAATTTTCTGGACATTCAATTAGTCATCTTATTAAAACATTCCAGGGTCAAAATTGTTTACCTCTTGTTTTTGCCTGTGTTATATATGTGATATATGGTTGGTCACTATACACAATTAAGGGCTGTAAAATATTGAAAATGAGGAGTAAAAATACCCTTACATTGATAACATAAATGGTGATGTCACAATACAGGGTACCGAACACAGTGACATCACAGTGTAGTGATAATGAGGACAGTGATGTCACAGTGTAGTGATAATGCACACAGTGGCGTCATAGTAAAGGGATTATAAACACAGTGTTGTCACAGTACAAGTATAATGTGCCCTGTGACATCACTGTATAGGAACTACAAACATATAGTGATGTCACATCATGCATCCGTGATGTCAGCAGAAGCAAGCAATTAAGTATTGATGTCGCAGAAATAATATAATGTAACAGGCAAGGGATTAGGGAGTAATACACACAGCAGTTGGTAACCATGGTTTTTAGATTAAAACTTAAGAGTAGATATGAATTCAGATTTCATGCCGTTTCCAAATTAGTATATAATGGTATTCAGTAGCAGCTTATATGTAGAAATAGGCCCCTATAATTTTTGGCCATAGAGCAGCCTTCTACATGCTGTAATTGTAGAAATAAAGACAAACTCTGCACATCCAAAACTTATACATTGAGCTATTCAAAAAAGTACAAAAGTGAGTATGAGGTTTTTAGATAACGTTACGATCAGACTGTATGATGCCTACTGCCACGTCAGGGCAAACCTCTTAGTATGTCTCTAACCTTAAATGTGTGGTGTTGTGTGACAACTACCGCAGATGATGTACCGCACCAGCAAGAGGAGCACCTGGGTGCCCCACAGCACCAATGCTGCAAGGCATAGCACTCACGGCTACAGACTCCCTAACAACCCACAGGTGCAACATCACAGCAACTATGGCTACCACACAGCACCAACATAAAGTGAAAGGTTCTAAAAATCTACCATCCACATGGTCTTGGACAGAAAGCGGAAAGAAATTGGTGGAATCACTTCAAAGTCTCCTGCTATGTCTGCTACCCTGGTCAAAAAAACAATGTTAAAAGGATATTTTAGAAGAGACTTAAGGTAAAGAGAACTTAAGAGACTAAAGATAATGAACCTGTGGAAGTTCAGGTTTGGTTGTTACAGCCGGACTTATTTTGGCGATGTGTTTGGGACCCAGACTTGAATAGAACCTCATTGGAAGTCACTGATTGGCAGTTCGACTCTCCGTGCACGTACAGCCGGCCATAAGCAAAACACTTTCAGGCGTCGGAGGGTGGTGATTTTTTTCCCCGTATTTTAGAAAGACACTACACCCGAAAACTGTGCTTTTACACTGAGTGCGAGTCAGTCAAACACTGCATGCGACTCGCTTTGGGCATCCAGCATACACGAGCACAGCGATGAACGTTCCGATGCTTGGGAAGCGGAAAGCAGCCGAATTCCAACTTCAAACAGGCTTGCTCATCTCTAGCAGCTACAGGCTTTGGTACTGGTGTTTGGATCTTTTTCTTATTACAAACCTTACCTAAAGAATTGCCTATTTACAGTAGGTAAGGACCCATATGAGTTTAGAGAGGAGAAGCTTCTCGCCCTTTTATATGCCCACTGTTCTTGTTCTCTAGATTACACTATATTGGCTCAACTTCTATAGTTTATCATTACTACTAGTACACCCTTGTAGTCCACATAGCTGTCCGCAACTATATGAAACGAGCTTGAATAAAACACTTTAGACATATTACCGAGAATGCAAAATTTCTAGGAAAGGGAAACAAGAGAATTGTATTGTACCAACAGGTCTATGCTGAATGTGGAAAAAAACTAGTAGGCCTATAGGTAAGACGGTTATTGAAACATCTTTAAAGTATAAAGTATAAGTTAAAGGGGTTGTTTAGCCACATAAAGAGGACCTGTTGCCAGTTTTTGTCTTATTCTAATTACTCTGGTTATGCTGTTTTATTTTCTTTAAAACGCCCACATGGTTGTAAAGATATGGGCTTTTCATTTACGTTTTATAATCTTTACCAAAGACGTGTTGCTCATAGGATTATTTGGGGTTAGTCTCTAGGTTGCTCTTCTTTGTTACGCTGTGAACCACACCCCTTTGTAAAATATGCATAAAAGATTACTGATAAATAAAAAGGTTTATATCTCTGGAGCCATATGGCAAATTAAAGAAAATAAATAAAAAAATTGAATATTTAGGTGAGCAGGAGGAATAAACAACCAAGAACTGGCAACCTCTGACTTTATGCCAGGTACTATTTAAATACTTTTTGTTTGATGGGTTGCAATAGTCAGGAGTCCATCCAGATAAAGTGTCAAAATGGAAGGGCAAGGGATGGGTAAGATGAGTATTACTATTTTTTTATTACTATTTTTATTTTATGCCATTCTCAGCTGTGCTCTTTTTAATTTTAGTCACTAGACAACCGCACTAATGCACTTCAAAAAGTGGGTGTTCCTTAAAAGTAAACTTTCTCTGCAGTTTGACTCATAACATTTAAATGTCAGTTTCTACCTAGCAAATAAAGTCTGTGGAGCCTCGGTTAGGAGTCTCAAACACAGGACCAGCCATATATCCCTCCAGGACCCAGCCAAGGGGTGGCTCCTTGCGGAGAAAACCATAACCACCATATTAAGTGGCCCTTTTAGTCAAAATCCAACTCTTTTACAATTTAGAGATATGACAAGGTAATACCAAGGCCAGGTATCTATCCACAGACAGCTGTTTCAGGGTGTTGCCCCTCATCAGTGTGGAGTAGGATTCTGGCTAGGTGGGAGCAAGTGAATGCTTTGTGAAGTTTCTACCTAGCAACAGACTTGAAATCTACAACTCCGTCAACATGTGCTGCCGACAGTTCGTAATCTGTTGCTATAGGTTGGTTCAGCAAATACAATTTAAAGGGGTTGTCCACTAATTAGACTCCCCCTTTTCATTCCCCATGTTCACCCCCATAAATATAAAAAAAAACCTATACTTACCTCTACCCACATGGCATTGTTGAACACATGAGCCCCGAAGCCAATCAGTGCCAGCTTCCTTCTCCTCGCCTTTGGATATAGGAAGAATTACATTAAGCGAGCAGCAGCTGCAGCGCTTATTTCCTGTTGAGTACTCATGTCTGAAGACGGTGAGAATGAAGCCAGCACTGATTGGTTGTGGGGCTCGCATGTCATAACAATGTAACAAGGGTCCCGTGAATGTGACTTCAGACATTACTAGAATTACACCAGCATCGGAAGTGAGTATAGTTTTTTTATATTTTTATGGGGGTGAACAGAGGGGGTGAGGAATGGTTGTCCAAGTAGTGGACAACCCTATTAAGGGTGTTTCACACGTTAGTATTTCCCGTACTGTGTGCCACTTTTTTCACGAATACCACACGTAGATTATTATAACACATGGTGATCTTCCCATGTGTCCATCTGAATCACATGTATGTCCCCAGGAACCACACGGAAACATGTCCATTTTGTCCGGCAGCACAGATTTCAAACTAAGTCTGTGGGTCCGTGAGCCAACCATGTGCCAGAGCAGCTTTGTACTCGTAATTTCATGAACTGGATGAACATGAATGACACATAGATGATACAAATTTTTAAAAACATATGCATGGATGAGTTAAAAATAAACACAGATGGTCAAAATGGACCGTGCTACATGTATATGTTTTAATACTAATGTGCGCAGGGGGCCTAAAGTATAGGAAGTATTTCACGTAAATGGTAATCAAAAAGAAAACATCCCTATTGTTTCAGGAGATTCATTTTTTACTTCTATAAGGCCCCTTTCATATCAGCGTTTTTGTCCGGACCCAGGCGATTAGGACAAAAAAATACATCTGCCGCATGTGCCGCCTAACGGCCGCACTTGCGCCAAGCCCCGTGCATTGTCTACGGGTCATGTGGCAAGTGCGGTATTGCTATGATCCCGCACTTGCGGCAGCAAAAAAAAACACGGTCAGCTGCGAGTTTTTTCGTGGCCACACCTGCCACAAGTGTCGGATCGCAGCAATACCGCACTTGCCGCAAGACCCATACACAATGCATGGGGCTTGCCGCAAGTGCACCACAAGTGCGGCCGTCAGGCGGTACATGCGGCAGATGTGTTTTTTTGTCCGGATCAGCTGGATCCGGACCAAAATGCTGATGTGAAAGGGGCCTTAGTGATATATTTTATAAGGGTAGTACCCATATACAACCAATGAATGTGTAAAAATACTGATAAATAACACTTTAATTCCATTGATTATTTTGCATACAGTAAAAATATATACATCCAAAAAAAAACATTATTGGACCAGATACTATATAGAAGAGGGCTTTTTTTTAATCAGATGCTATCAGCCAAGCCAATGGTTAATTTGTATGCACCTATGTGTATATTTCATGCTCTAAGCCTCTGATAGGAGGAGCAGAAGATAGCTAGATGAGTGGTTGACCTTGAAGCTAATCTGCTTTACTGTGATGAATAGTGAATGAAATTACATACGTATGCCTACAATAAAAGAAATATGAGCACATATAGTATTGACTCAACATTCTGTAATGTGTTCAGTATCTCAGAATTCATTTCGGATTTAAATCTGGTGACTATATGAAGTCCAGTTCTTCAAAAGCCAGTATACAGCCATTCGCCTACACAATGTATATGGGACTGAATCATACAGCAAGGCTCAACGAAAGCCGTAAAAAAACATGGAAAACATTATTAGCTGCCCTGTGATTACTCTGTATGTATATGAAAGAGTGATCAGCATTATAATATGCAAGTGCTGGGATTATCCAGCTGGGTTTCTTTGTGCTGACTATTTCTGTTGATGTGTAATAGCTGGTTTCAGTTTTTTATTATATATATTATATTTGCACTTCTAGCCCAACAGCCAAGTGACTTCCCGCTATTCCAAAGCTTGTTAATCATGTAAGGCTAACATAACATGTACTATAGCATAACAACATTTCCACAGCATTGACATGCTCTCTGTATTCCTGAAGCCTTGATGGACAGATAACCTAGAATACTGAATGAATATATCATGTATGAGCAAAAAGATGCCCCTCAAGAGACAATATGGGGCAAATTAGGACCAGAACATTTATATAAGACACAAAACAGAAACAAATATATAAATATATATAATGTGTGCAATATACTTTCTAAACTTTTAAAGAGAAAGTTAAGGGTAAGTGCACACTTACCGGCGGGTTTGTCGGCGGCAGCTGGGCGGACCCGCCAGGAAGCTCCGGAGCCGTCCACCGGCTTCCTGGCGGGTATATGCGGCGGGAGCCGGGCGGGTGACGGGCGGGAGCCGGGCGGTTGCACAGCGTGTTCTCGCCGGCGGTTCTACAGCGGCTGGAAGCAGCACATGATTCTGCTTGCAGCCGCTGAAGAACCGGCGGTTTATAGAACATGCTCATTCTTTGCTAAACCGCTGGGAAACCTGCGGTTTAGCAACAGATGAGCCTGTGTAAACCGCCGGTGTGTGCACAGCGGGCGTCGGTTTTCATTGGTTTTAATGTTAATCCAAACGCCGGTTTGGATTAACATAAATTTACATAAAACTAATGAAAACCGACCGACGGTTTCCGCTGATAAAACGCCCATAACCCGGCCAGTGCGCACATACCCTAATACTTTTATCCATTTTTTTGTAAATATGGGAGTCTTTTTAATTGAAATCAGATTATGCCACGTTTTGAGATCCTCACCAATTTCTCTAAAAAAGTTTTAAGGTACCGTCACAGGGTATAGGTGAACGATATCGTTAGCTATGTCACGTGACCGTGATCCTTTTAACATTGTTAGTGCGTTGTCACATGCAAGGATATCTTTAACGATCTTAATTTTGGCAACGCGCCAGCTACTTGAAGAAGAAGAACGATAGAGCGATGTTATAAAGTGGCAGGAATAGGAGAAATATGAACGACATCATTCAAAAAGGTGTCACACTGAACGATGTTGCGGCCTCACAGATCCTTAATTGGACGACGAACGATAGATTTGAGGTCAGGATCTCAAATTTTTGATGAACGATCCAACGATTTTATCCTTCCAACATCGTTCGTTTACACGCAACGACGCAAAAAACGATATCGTTTGAATGATCACAAATCCGTGATGTTTGAACGATTTCATTAATGAGATCCAAGCATGTGAAGTGGCCTTTAGATGTGCACAGCTTAGGAGTAGGGATGAGTGAACCGAACTTTAAGGCTCAGAGATCATACTGAACACATGGTTTACAAAACTTTCAGTTACTTTACGTACGCAAACCACTGGAGCGAGTATGGCCTGGGTCACACCAGTGCTAGGAATGCTTTCAGGAAGGTTCCGTTAAAAACATAGAATCTGGCAGCATTAATGCAACCATAATGGTAACGCTGCCTTGATGCTGCCAATGCTATCCTATGGGTGACGGACCCCCTAGCACATGTCAAACACCGGCATGTAAGTGCCGCAGTTTAAAACATCGCGCTATTTCCAAGCGCATCACATGACGCGCGCTTCCGTGTAATGTGATGTGCTTGGAAATAGCGTAAGGTTTCAAACTCCGGCACTTACATGCCGGCATTTGACCTGTGCTAGGGGATCCATCACCTATCGGATTTTATTGGCAGCGTTACCTTAACGGTTGCTCTGCATTAATGCTGCCAGATTCTATCTTTTTAATGGAACCCCCATGAACACATTCTCAAGGCTAGTGTGACCCAGGCCTATCGCTGTGCTCAGGTACACTCAGTGCTCGGCCGTATGAGCCAATTTTAGTGTTTGAACGGCTCATACTGGGGGTAGAATCAGCGTTATCAGATGTAGTGTGTACCAAAGAAAGAAATGGAATAACCTGCTCTCCCTCTCCCCAAAAGTGCTTTGTTTATGGCTGGCTGTATGTGGGCACAGAGCCGAACTGACCAATCAGTGATTTACAATGAGGTTTGTGTCAAGTCTGGGTACAGAACAGATCTTTTTAAGAAATCCAGCTGAACCCCGCAATCTGAACTTTCATGGGTCTGTTCATCTCTACTCAGAGGAGACAGGAGTGATCAGCTGCTGCCTAAGGCTAGGGTCTGACTAGAATCAGCCCTCAGCCTGCCAGATGCGCTTAAAACTTAAAATCTCAGGCTCAGCACATAGCGTTACCAGCATATAATGCTATACGACACCTGTGTATAGTATCCCTATGGCAACCTGATTCATCGCACAGCCGCCGGCTCCACTGACATGTCCCAGATATGCGCTTTTGCAGAGCGCACAAGAAAATGCTGCAAACCGCATTTCCTGTGTGCTCATATCCTGTAGTGGTAAGTGGAGGTGCACGATCATTCCGGTTGCCATAGGGATACTATACACAGGCGACGCATAGCGTTACATGCCGGTAACGCTATGCGTTGAGCCTGGAATTTTCTAAGTTTTAGCGCATCTGGCAGGCTGAGGGCTGATGCAAGTCAGACCCTAGCCAAAGGCTATGGTCACACTTGTGTTGTGACCGCAGCCCAATGGATTGCGCTTAAAACTTAGTACTTTTCCCAGAAGCTTACCCGATGCTTACCTTGACAACGAGCCACACACAAAGCTGCTGGGAGTGTGCTTTAGCAGAGCGCACAGGAAACGTTGCAGACAACATTTCCTGTGTGCTTTTGTAAAGCGCACTCCCAGTAGCTTTGTGTGTGGCTGGTTGGAAAGGTAAGCATCGGGTTGCCATGGGCTGCGTTTTCCCGCAGTGCATAGCGTTAACGCTATGCGCTTTTGGGAAAAGTTCTAAATTTTAAGCGCAATCCGTTAGGCTAGGGTCAAAATGCAAGTGTGAACCTAGCCGAAGTGTGCACAGAAAACAAAGTGTGGAAAAAATAGAAATCAGGGGCATAACTATAATCAGTGCAGGTGTTTTATTCTCACCCAAATCCTGGAGCCTAAGACCACATTCACATGCTGTGCTATTGCAGCGCTATTGATCCGCTAATTGCAAATCCGCTATTGCAGTGGAACGCAGTCAAATGCATTTATGTTAGCTGTGCCAGCCAAGTAAATGCATTTCACTATTTTCCATTCACATGCTGTGCTTTTACGGATCAGCATTTGGGCTCAAAAGTGGGTCTGTAAAAAGAAGTCATATGTCAATCATTGGGCGTTTTTTCGCTGCGCTTTTCCTCACCTCGCCGTGCTCCCACGCTGATTTCTCCTCATCCTGATGCAGTAGGACCTTTGGAGGACCCGGAACTGTTCCATGTGACTAAGCAACATCACCCAGTCACATGGCATGCCGCAGGGTCCTAGAGGCCACGCTCGCTGTGGCCTTAGGGGTGACAAGAGATCACTGGCAGTCACGGGGGAGCACGGTGAGGTGATTAAGCGCAAGCAAATAGCTCAGCAGCGTTCACACACAGAACGCTGTGTTCTGTAAGGATCCGTTCTTGGTACAGTTTTTGCACCAAAAACAGATCCTCACAAAACGCAGCAATTTGCTGTGTGTGAATGCAGCCTAAGGCTAGGGTCAGACTTGAGGCTGATGGAGCCGCTAAAATCTCTGAAAGGCTGGTTTCACACTGCAATTTTTCCCTGATCAGTTTCCATCCGGTTTGTGTGCCAAAATCAGGAGAGGAACTTGCAGAAAAAAAGTATAATTGAAAGATTGACACCTGTTCAGAGTTTTGAAGACACTCCTGGTTTTGGCACACAAAACCTGATGAACCTGATCAGGAAAAAAACTGCAGTGTAAAACCAGCCAAATGCAGCTGCAATGCATAGCGTTAATGCTTATGCGCTGCCAGTGGAACGCAGCTCCATAGCAATCCAGTGTTTACCTTAGCAGCGGTCACACACAGAGCTGCAGGACGTGCGCTTTAGCAGAGCGCACAGGAAAACGATGTCTGCAGCTGTGATAAAGCGCACTCCCTATAGCTTTGTGTATGACTGGTTGGGAAGGTAAATATCAGGTAAGTGGGGGCAGCGTTCTCCCGCAGCTTCTGGGAAAAGTTCTAAGTTTTAAGCGCAATCCGCAAAACGCAAAATGCAAGTGTGACCCTAGCCTAAGGGGCCCAAAAAGTTCAATTGGCCTGAATGAAAAGACTTAATCTTGTAGGCTTAATATAATGGGGGGCCCCATTGGAGCTTTTACATTGTGATCTTCAAGTTATGCTCCTGATAGAAATCACAGGCTTTTTACTGTATTTGTACTCCACAGTGTGTGTACCCTCCTGTCTCCCGGGCTGAACACAGCTTCACTTTTTTTTGAAGATCACTGAGAGTGCCAGGAAACCGACCTCCATTAATCTATATCCAATTAAAAAAAGCACACTGATATAAATAAAAGGTATTGGGGTATGTGCACACGGTCCGGAGGAGCTGCGTGTTGGACGCAGCTCCTCCGGACCTGAGGAAAGCCGCGGGTGGCCGCAGGGAGACCGCAGCCGCCCTGTACTCACCTTGTGCGGCGGGTGCGGGGCGGCTTCTCCCTGCTGTCACCCGATGGGGGCCGCTTCCGACTCCGAAGCATGAAATTAACACGCTGCGGAGGAGCGGACTCCCGGCAACCCGCACCGCAGCTCCAAAGACACTGCGGGCGGGCTACGCATAGTGAGGATGGGATTTCTTGAAATCCCATCCACTATGCTTCTACTGTACTACGCAGTGTTTTGGACGCAGCGCAAAGACGCTGCGTCCAAAATGCTGCGTCTCCTGATCGTGTGCATGCACCCTTGAAGTTTTACTTACTCTTTAGCATTGATTGCTTAGTATCTGTTGACTTTTTTTTATTAATACTATTAACTTTTGGACTCCCAACACCTCCGACACAGTTGATTGATGTGGCTGTGCTCCACATGCTCTGTACATTGTGATTTGTCTGTGATCAGTACTAGTTGCTTTCTCACATATTGGGAATTGGGCAAGAGTTTGCAGTACCATTCATGGTAACTATACAATACAGCCAGGCATGCTTGGTGTCTATGGTGTCTATTATACATAGTAAACTGCTAATCAGTGGCGTGGCTCAGCATTCTAAGCTCTGCTAAATCTGCAACAGAGAAAAATGTGATTCTATCATAAATGTAGCACTCAGAAAACTAAGTGATATATTGCAGGAATCAGGGTCTCTGTGTCTCCTGCATGGTGATCTCAGATTACATAGCAAAAATGTGGTGACAGATTACCATAAATTAAATTGTAAACTCATGCAGGAACAAATTATGCACACCCTAATAATGAAGTGAGTTGATTTTATTGTATCAAAAAAGGCTGACAAAAATATACAAGATAAAAACAATTAAAACCAGGTAGGTCCCGTGATCCAAGTTGCAAATAAGATGACAAATCATAAAATTACAATTCCTGGTATGTTGGGACAGAGGCCAAGTAAGGAAACACATTTATTACACATAATTTATCAAGTACCAAAGGTCATGGAACAAAAATGTCAACAACACCCCTATACTACAAGTATCACCACATGATGACATGGTTGTACCTGGTGCTGTACGCATAAACCAATACCTCAAAAAGACATGACCTGTAATCAGTGCTTTTTTGTGGGGGTACGTGCCAGTACGGCGCACTGGAAAAATTGCAGAGGGAGCGGAGCTATATGGGGACTGCCGTCCACTGCATGCTGCCTACTGCATGGTGCACAGGATTTCCCGGCCGCCTGACAGCAACCCCCCTTCCTAATCACGGCCGCCGGCGCCTGACAGCAGCCCCGCCCCCTCACTCCTCAATCACGGCCGCCGCCGGTGCCTGACAGCACCCCTCAAGCCACAAGCCGCTGGTGCCTGACAGCACCCCCCCGCTCCTCGCCTCAGTACTGGTGAATATTCTTTTACAAAAAAAGCACTGCCTGTAACCAAACATGCATAACAATCACACCAAATGAAGGCTGCAGCCTGGGTGTCCGTCGTCTCCACGCATTCCGCTGCTCTAGGCAGCTTCCTCAGGGAAATCTGTGTTAGGCTGTCAATGTTCAGCCTTAAAAATCCATATAAATTAATTAACATCAAGTGGAAAACAGGCACACTCACCACGTGGGGGAGAATACCGGCGTGCGAAAGTGCACCATTAGACAACGGGAGTGGAGCAAGGCAGAGCGGCGGGTCCCATGGTAACCCATATAAACATCCGGCTACGCACTGGAAATTACGCGGTATACTAGGCTCCTGCACGAATAGCCGTGAGTAGCCGTTGCCATAGGAATCAAGGGCGGATCGTGAACCGCCCATCGAAGATGACGCGGCTAAACCGGAACCGTTCCCCCCCCACACCATCACTTAGTATCCCATAACAATAATGGGACCGTGATTGTAATGCAGTTGCAGCGGTAACCCAATTAATTGTGTCTGGAGCACCGATCCCAAAGGGTAGATAAACATAAGGACAGAAGACATAACCACAATAAATGTAATAGGCGTACCGTATATCATGGTATCATGGTTTAACGAACATAGGGGCACCAAGAGCAGTATAAGTCCTGCCAAAGCAAGAGAGGAGGGCTGTAAGGGAGGCAAAAGTTAGTAACCACGAATAATCAAGGATCCAACCCGAGAGACATACAAATCACATATAGGGTTAAATTGGGGATGGGCACAGCACTGAGAAGGATACAGAATTATATATGAAATTAGAAAATAAGAACGGAGGTAAGCCAGTAGTTAATAGAAGTACCGTAAGTTAAAAATATGAAAATATACAAGGAGTAGACTATCAATTCATTATAAACATAGATATAACAAAGTAAGCCAGTGCAATTGCAAGAGGATCTCTTGTTGTGAATGGGGTACCATAGATGACAGATTACCATTAAAGAAGGTTTCCACTACATTGATATTGTTGACCACTCCACAGGATAGGTCATTAATATTGGATCGGCGAGGTGGCCAGCACCACAACTGATCAGCCAACAGGAGCTCCGTTAGCAGCTGAATGTAAATGTAGTGGTAGTGTTCTGCTCCCAAACCATGTTTACAACCATCACCTACCCCACCAATCTGATATTGATGACCCATTGTGTGGATGGATCATCATTTTCTATGTAGTGGAAAACTTTAAAGGTGACTGGCTGCCGTATTTTGTGGTAAGAGGAAAAACTGAGACTAATTGTCAGGATAAGGGCTCTTTCATATATGCAGTTACTTGAATCTAGGAAAGCTCCATCGAAAACCACATTTGACCGTACCCATTTTTTATTGTAAACATGATGCAGCTGGAGAACCCGCATCGGTATTATAATGCATTTGTCAGCTGGATCCATACATGATCCGGCATGATCTGGTAAAACCTGATCTGGAGCCCATTCACTTCTATTTTAAATTATGCCAGACCATACTGGATCCGTCACATCCAAGTTTTACAGAGCCCAAAAAATGTTACATGATGCGTTTCTGTTGGAAGATTAAAAAACGCCTTGTGCCAGATCAGGCAGACACCAGATGCAACCGCATGTGCCGGAGTGCCTATTGAAAATCAGTGGGAACAAACCGGATCCAATTTGCATTCTGTTTTTTTTTTAAAGTGACGGATCTTCTCCAGATTAAAAAAAATCCATATGTGAAAGTGCCCTGTGCTGTATAAAAAAAAACATCTATGTATAATACCACCATTATGCTAGCACAATTAGAAAGTAGAAGCCTAAAACATGTCAGTCTAAGTGTAAGATATGAATGCTACTAGTAGAACTAAAAGCGTAACTGTTCTTTAACTTTTTATTTAATTATAATGTAGAGTAATTTTAATAAACTTTCTACTATGCTTCATTAGAAAATTCTGGTTGATAACCATTCATAAACCTTCCAAAAGGTGTCCCCACTGCACTGTGTGAAGCAGACATATGTTCATTATCAGTCAAATCTGTCTTCACACTGAATACGGGCATGTAACAAGATAAGGGAAGGGTATGTGGCCTAAACTGATGGCTGCAGCTCAAGAGCAAACTATGTATCTGATTAGCCCTGGCTACAGCACAGTTGCTAAGCAATGTAAGAAGGTCAGGAAGAGTGCAAACTCCTCAGAAATAGCTCAGTCACAATCTCTGTTAACCCCTTGTCTGCTGTCACACAGCTCACTGTCAGTATGCTCTCTGAAGTTGTGAAAATGCACACACTTGGCACTGTTCCCTATCAGCTGCTGGCCATGTCCATCGATCCATAAAATGCTGTTTTTAAAAGAACACAGAAAAATGTGAGAAAATAAGTCATACGGCACAAAAACATTATTTTAACTGCTATGTGACCCATCATTAACAACCATTGCAGTATTGTTTTTTTAATGAAATAATATTTACACTTTAAGTGGTTAAGGGATATTGTCATCTTACAGCACATCTGTCATCAGATCTCTTAAGCTTACTGAGGCTGGTGTAGTTAATTCAAATATTCATACCATAATGTCTCTACAATCCTGCACTTTTGTGTTCAGTTAGAGCTTATTTTAATAGTAGAAGGGATCTTGGGAACCTTCATGCAAATGACATATCCTTAAAGGAAACCTGTCATGTCCTTTTTTGTTTTTAAACCACCCTCAATATTATTTAGATCATGCACTATGCATTACTACCTGGGTTTAAAAAAAAGATCTGTGTATGAATCTTAAAAAAGCACTTCAGATGCATAGCTGTTTGCACTAGGTACCTGCACAAACAGTCATGGAGTGGATATTTCAGCTGGGATCAGTCACATCAATCCACTGCTGTCATGCAGTTTTTGAAATGAAGTAACACCCCTTGCAGTCTAATATATTGACATCGATCACTGAAGGACCTGCTGGTGATGAAGAACCTGTGGTGGTGTCATGATCATGTCACTGTAATGGGTGCAGATAAACCGGCCTAAAGTACAAGATGCTTTGGACTTAGCTTCACCCACTACGGTCATATGGTTGAGAAATCAGCACAGATCCTGCAGTGATGTCAATCAATTACAATGCAGAGGGCATGATGAAATTCAAAAAATATCATGAATGAACTTGAGTGATAGTAAGCAAAAGCACCACTAAAGACTAAAACCATGTATGTGTGCAGTCACCTCTGCATATAAAGTCTCTTTTTTTTTAAGAATAATATGTGGAGTTTTGTTTTTGGAAAACCATGTTAGTAATGCATATTTCATCATTTAAAACACATTGGGGGTGGCTTAATATCACCAAATGACATGACAGGTTCCCTTTAACCTAAGTCATTAATATCAGCAGTGGCGGATTATAATGAGGTCAATCCCAGGGGGCAAATTGCCCCATTATAATCCACCACGGCGCCACCACACCGCACTCTGCATGCACGGCCGCAGCATCCATGAGGCGACGACCCCTGCTAGTAGACATGGGGCAGCATCCGCAGGGGCGCCTGGTTGTAGTGCGGCCCCCAGCAGATGCCGCTCCCTCTCCTATAGTCCTGGCTGCCTCCACCGCCACTACGTTACGCTGCCCCCTGCAGTGTGAGCCCACCTGTAGAGCCACACAGGACCTGTGCTTACAGGACTTGTGATGATGTCAATGGAGGGAGGAATCAGGGGTCATATGATCAGCTCCTCCTTGTATGCAGGACTGGACCCCACCATGGAGGCAGGATGAAGTGAAGAGGTAAAGAAATGGATGAGGTGTAGTTTATGTGTGAGGTCAGGAGGGATTTACATTGTGGATGTAGCAGAGCTGAGAGTGTAGTAGTGTATGAAGTGCAGCACATGTGTATGAGTGTATGGAGCGGAGCCATATGTGTATGAGGTGTATGGAGTGGAGCCACATGTTTACAAAGTGTACGGAGCAGAGCCACGTGTGTACAAGGTGTATGGAGCAGAGCTGCAGGTGTACAAGGTGTTCGGAGCAGAGCTGCGTGTGTACAAGGTGTACGGAATAGAGCCACGTGTGTACGAAGTGTATGGAGCAGAGCTATGTGTGTACGAGGTGTATGGAGCAGAGCCACGTGTGTATGAGGTGTACAAAGCGGAGCCGTGTGTGTACAAGGTGAATGGAACAGAGGGGGCTCTGCATGTGTACGTGGTCTACGGAGCAGAGTGTGTACGAGGTGTACGGAGTGGAGCCGTGTATGTACGAGGTGTACCGAATAGAGCCGAGTGTGTACAAGGTGTAGGGAGTGAAACCGAGTGTCCACGAGGTGTATGGAGTGCATGGCCATATCTAGGGCCAAGGTGTCTCGCCGCCAACCGCATCTTCCGCCCCTTCCCCGCTGTGGGAGCCGGCAGTTCTCTCTGCTCCCGCTATCAGGTGACAGCAGGAGCAGAGAAAATGCCGGGCGCCAGCTCCTGCTATCCATCATACAGAGCGGCTAAGAGCCAAACTAGGTGTGGGGGAGGGGGAATAAGAGCCAAACTGGGGGAGGTGGGAATAAGAGCCAAATTGGGGGGAGGGGGGAAAGAGAGCCACACTGGGGGGAATAAGAGCCAAACTAGGGGGATAGTGGGAGGAATAAGAGCCATACTGAGGGGAGGTGGAATAACAGCCAAACTAGGGGGAGGTGGTAATAAGAGCCAAACTGGTGGGAGGGGGGAATAAGAGCCAAACAGGCTGGGGGAGGAATAAAAGCCAATCTAGGGGGAGAGGAGGGATAGGAGAGCCAAATAATATGGTGAGTGATGGGGATGGCTGCGGCACAGTATGGTGAGTGAGTGGGATGGCTTGCATAGTATGATGAGTGACTGGGGATGGCTGCGGCACAGTATGGCGAGTGAGTGGGGATCGTTGCGGCACATATGGTGAGTGGGGATGGCTGCGGCACAGTATGGTGAGTGGGGATGGCTGCGGCCAGTATGGTGAGCGGGCATGGCTGCGGCACAGTGTGGTGAGTGGGGATGGCTGCAGCACAGTATGGTGAGTGAGGGGGGATAAGCGGCGGCACAGTATGGTGAGTGGGGATGGCTCGGCACAGTATGGTGAGTGGGGATGGCTGCGCACAGTATGGTGAGTGAGTGGGGATGGCTGCGGCACAGTATGGTGAGTGAGTGGGGATGGCTGTGGCATAGTATGATGAGTGAGTGGGGATGGCTGTGGCACAGTATGGCGAGTGAGTGGGGATCGTTGCGGCACAGTATGGTGAGTGGGGATGGCTGCGGCACAGTATGGTGAGTGGGGATGGCTGCGGCACAGTATGGTGAGCGGGCATGGCTGCGGCACAGTGTGGTGAGTGGGGATGGCTGCAGCACAGTATGGTGAGTGAGGGTGGGATAGCTGCGGCACAGTATGGTGAGTGGGGATGGCTGCGGCACAGTAGTGGTGAGTGGGGATGGCTGCAGCACAGTATGGTGAGTGAGTGGGGATGGCTGCGGCACAGTATGGTGAGTGAGTGGGGATGGCTGCAGTGCATTATAGTGAGTGGAGATGGCTGTGGCACAGTATAGTGAGTGAGGGGGGATTGCGGCACAGTATGGTGAGTGAGGGGGGATAGCTGGGGCACAGTATATGGAGAGAGAGGGGGATGGCTGCGGTACAGTATGTGGAATGAGAGGGGGAAGAGTGTGGACACAATGCAAGGACTGAGGGGGATGGCTACCAACACAGTATGTGGAGTGAGATCGAGTTTGATGAGGGAGAACAGTATAAACCATGGGACATATAGGGGGACACAGTGTAGAGGACAGTGTGACCAGGGAGCCCAGTATGGAAAGGAGACGGCAGTGTGATCAGGGAGTCCAGTATGGAAAGGAGAGAGCAGTGTGATGAGGGGGCAGTGTGGACGGCATGTGCCAGTGAGAGGGACAGTGTGTAAATCATATTTTGTGCAGTGAACAGTGAGAAGGAGCAATTATTTATTACGGGGCTCAGTGTAGGGCAGATATTTTTACTCATGAGAATTTTGATCATTTTGCTATTTTTAAAGATATCGTGTCGGGATGTGCTGAAGACCGGAGAAGATGGACGTCTCCAGAGATCAGCTGTGGATGTGAAGAGTCGTTATGGTGTCAGGACAAGATGAAGAAAAGAAAAAGACGACCCCGATCAGAGACAAGGTGATCTATAAAGTACCCAGATGTAAATGATTACTGTATTTATGATACTGACTAATTCTCATCAGTACTGTAGTTAATGTATGATCTGATGGTGACTGGTAGCAACAACTCCCAGTGTCTCCTTACCATTGTTAAAGGGATCCTTTCACCTCCAGAACACCTCCTAAGCTATCAAAACATGTCCCTGCAGCATCCCATCACTAATCTCACACTCCTTTTGTCTCCTAAAAGCATCCTGTGAAAGTGCATAAAAACGTTTTAATACTTACTCATTAGTGATTATAATTAGCAGGGGCTATATTCTTTAGTCACCAGGGCTGGCTGTTTTGCAGGCTCCAGGATCCTCCCTCTCTCTGTGTGTTTGCTCTGCTTGTGCAGACTTTACCTTCACCTTCTCTATCACTCACAGAATGCAAATCATTAGTCCTGCCTACAGCTGCACAACACAGCAGCACAGACAGAGAGAGGGTGGATCATTCAGGCTGCAAAACAGCCCGCCCTGGTGACTAAAGAATATGGCCCCTGCTAATTATAATCCCTAGTGAGTAAGTATTAAAATGTTTTTATGCACTTTCACAGGATGCTTTTAGGAGACAAAAGAAGTGTGAGATTAGTGATGGGATGCTGCAGGGACATGTTTTGATAGCTTAGGAGGTGTTCTAGAGGTGACAGGATCCCTTTAACAATGGTAAGGAGACACTGGAAGTTGTTGTTACCAGTCACCATCAGATCATACATTAACTACAGTACTGATGAGAATTAGTCAGTATCATAAATACGGTAATCATAGGATTGTGATACTGTGTTTCTATAGTGATGGGGGTTATATGGATGTATACGTGTACTGATGGGCAGTGGCGTAACTTCAGGCCCAGGGGTCCCGATGAAAAAGCTCCAACGGGGTCCCAAATTATTGCAAATCTTTAATAGTATTAGGCTTTTTCTATAGGCCAAAGGGATTTTTGGGGCCCCCTAGGCTGCAGGGCCCGGGTGCAATCGCAACCCCTGCACCTATTGTAGTTACGCCCCTGCTGATGGGGGTTCTAATTATGTATTTTTGCATCTCTGGTGGTCCTAATGATTGATGAAATTTGTTACTGATGAGGGCTTTGGTGATGTATTTCTGTACCTCTGGTGGGTCTGGTGTTGTATTTTTGCACTGCTGAGGGTTTTGACATTGTGTTTCTGTACTGATAGGGGCTATATGGATGCATTTTTGCACCTCTGGTGGGTCTGCTGGTGTATTTATGTACTGATGAGGGTTGTGATGCTGTGTTTCTGTACTGATGAAGATTATATGGATGTATTTCTGTACATCTGGTGGGTCTGGTGATGCAGTTTTGTGCTGTTATTGATTCTGATCCTGTACACATGTAACAATCTACAACCTGTAAGATTATGTGATACATGGCTACGTTCATAAAATGTTGTGCCCTCTGATAAGGGTTCTATGTTTTTATTTGTTAGAAGCATTAAAGGGGTTGCCCCATATTTGTGATAAGTCTGCAGTCACTCCATGTGTCCCTCTATGTGACTGCAGACTTCTGAATTCTCACAGAGCACACACTACTCACTGTCAGGATTCTATGCTGCTGGAGGTGAGAGGTCATGAAACTGTAAATATGCGATTTACATACATGCAGTCATGTACTGACTAGACATGCGAGGTCTCAATCAATGAAAATGAACTGAATGAAGAATGAAGAATTGCATTCTTGTGCTCACACGACCGTCCAATCTTCTATTAACACAAGAAAATCCTGACAGTGTGCAGACCACGTGCTGTGAGAATTCCGAGGCCCTCAGTCACCTAGAGGGACTACAGACTCAACTCACACCTGGATGAACCCTTTAATTCAAACACTAAGCCCTGAAGTCCTAACAGCATGTAATACACTTTGTTTGTCATTGAACACTGAGAGAATTAGGTATTGCAGCTCGTCGGCACATGACTGTAAGTGTGCAAATTGTATATGAATGACCGGTAACATGACAACTACTTAGACCGCTTTGGGGGGGGAGGGGCGCCAAACTGAAGCCTTGCCCCGGGTACCAGAGAACCTAGATACACCTTTGCGGAGTGGAGCCGAGTGTGTACAAGGTGTACGGAGTGGAGCCGAGTGTGTACGAGGTGTACGGAGTGGAGCCGAGTGTGTACGAGGTGTACGGAGTGGAGACGAGTGTGTACGAGGTGTACGAGTGGAGCTGAGTGTGTACGAGGTGTACGGAGTGGAGCCGATTGTGTACGAGGTGTACGGAGTGGAGCCGAGTGTGTACGAGGAGTACGGAGTGGAGCCGAGGGTGTACGAGGTGTACAGAGTGGAGCCGAGTGTGTACAATTTGTACGGAATGGAGCCGAGTGTGTATGGAGCGGAGCTGAATGTGTACGAAGTGTACGGAGTTGAGCCGCAGGTGTATGGAGCAGAGCCGTGTGTGTACGAGGTGTAGGAGTGGAGCCGAGTGTGTACGAGGTGTACGGAGTGGAGACGAGTGTGTACGAGGTGTACGGAGTGGAGCCGAGTGTGTACGAGGTGTACGGAGTGGAGCCGAGTGTGTACGAGGTGTACGGAGTGGAGCCGAGTGTGTACGAGGTATACGGAGTGGAGCCGAGTGTGTACGAGGGTACAGAGTGGAGCCGAGTGGTGTACGAGGAGTATGGAGTGGAGCCGAGGGTGTACGAGGTGTACGGTGTGGAGCCAAGTGTGTACGATTTGTACGGAGTGGAGCCGAGTGTGTACGAAGCGGAGCTGAGTGTGTACGAAGTGTACGGAGTTGAGCCGCCGGTGTATGGAGCAGAGCCGTGTGTGTACGAGGTGTACAGAGCGGAGCCGAGGGTGTGCGAGGTGTACGGAACATAGCCACGTGTGTACAAAGTGTATGGAGTGGAGCCGCGTGTGTACGAGGTGTATGGAGCAGAGCCGAGTGTGTACGAGGTGTACGGAGTGGAGCCGAGTGTGTACGAGGTGTACGGAGTGGAGCCGAGTGTGTACGAGGTGTACTGAGTGGAGTTGAGTGTGTACGAGGTGTACGGATTGGAGCTGAGTGTGTACGAGGTGTACGGAGTGGAGCCGAGTGTGTACGAGGTGTACGGAGTGGAGCTGAGTGTGTACGAGGTGTACGGAGTGGAGCCGAGTGTGTACGGAGTGGAGCGAGTGTGTATGAAGTGTACGGAGTTGAGCCGCAGGTGTATGGAGCAGAGCCGTGTGTGTACGAGGTGTACGGAGCGGAGCCGAGTGTGTGCGAGGTGTACGGAACATAGCCACTTGTGTACGAAGTGTATGGAGCGGAGCCGGTGTGTACGAGGTGTATGGAGCAGAGCCGAGTGTAGTATGAGGTGTAACGGCGTGGAGCCGAGTGTGTGCAGAGCGGAGCCGAGTGTGTACGAAGTGTACGGAGTTGAGCCGCAGGCGTATGGAGAAGAGCCGGTGTGGTGTTACGAGGTGTACGGAGTGGAGCCGAGTGTGTACGAGGTGTACAGGGCATGTGGAGCCGTGTGCGTAGAAGGTGCATGTACCAGTGGGTGCCCCCCGCGGATGCTGCTCCCACTCCTATAGTCCCAGCCGCCTCTGCCAGCAGCGTTCTTCTCCAAGTCCCGGCAGCCGCTGTCCGCCCTGTTGTGCTGATTCTGCAGGGCCTGGCCGGGCTTTGCTGAATCCTCCTGTTCCAGGAGGGCCCAGACTTCCCAGACCCAGGCAGGCAGTTGATCTTGACTGAGGCTGAGCAGACTCCTCCATCCTCCTGACTGTGTCTCACCCGCCAACCGCCGTTCACCACCTCTTGGGCCTCTGCCTACATGAAGAGAAGGAGTCTGAGGAGAGGGACCGTCACCTAATGCCTACACAGCACAGAGGGAACATGCCTCTGTGACAGTGAGGTGAGAGTGATATGTCCACTCCTGACTCCTGCCCTGCTGCTGCGTCTGCTGCTTGTGGCTGTGCTCTGTGTGTGCACTGCCAGCTAGATCTCCTGGTGGCTGCTGCATGGCAGGGAGGACTCAGTCAGTGTAAAAAAAGAATGTAAGCAGTAATTAAATGATTTGTGTACTAAGGCCCCTTTCACATCTGCTTTTTTTCAAATTGTGGCAGATTCGGAAGATTTACAGCATATGCCGCCTAACGGCCGCACTTGCGGCCACTTACGCCAAGCCCCATGCATTGTCTATGGGGCTTGTGGTCCGGTGCAGCAAGTGCAGTTCTGCCGGGTGCGGCAGATTCGGCACTTGTGGCCGCAAAAAAAAAACGTTACAAGCAGTGTTTTTTTTTCGCGGCCGCAAGTGCCAGATCAGAACCACACTTGCCACACCGGTCAGCAAGCCCCATAGACAATACATGGGGCTTGCCGCATCCGGGTCGCAAGTCGGCCGCTAGGCGGCCGATCCGGCGCCACCAGCCAGATCGGCCACACATCAGCAAAACCGCTGATGTGAAAGGCCCCTTAATCACTGGAGTGGTCAAGGAGGGTGTGGAGAGACAATACAGGACAGAGAACTGTCTGTCTGTCCTGAAACTACATGGGGCAAATTTGCCCCATGTAAACTGTGCCCCACCATCTTGGATAACACAGAAACATGTGAAATGGCTCTACATGCTGTATCACGTGCCCCTCTAAGTGACTATCTTGTTTGGATCATGTATGTATGGAGTCCATTCATATATGATTCAAGCAAAATATCCACATACAGCATGTAGAGGTATTTCACATGTCTGTCCAAGGTGGAGGGGTAGTGGGTGCGCACATTGTATATTTGGTGAGTTTTTAACTGGGTATTTGTAAGGTATCGTGCAGATGTTCAGTATTTGGTCAGTTTTTACCTCAGTATTTGTAAGGCTTCGTGCACACGCTGAGTATTTAGTTAGTTTTTCCCTTAGTATATGTAAGGCCTTGTGCACACGCTAAGTATTTGGTGAGTTTTTACCTTAGTATATGTAAGGCCTTGTGCATACGCTGAGTATTTGGTGAGTTTTTATCTCAGTATTTGTAAGGTCTCATGCACACACTGAGTATTTGATAATTTTTTTACCTCAGGATTTGTAGACAAAACCAGAGTGGAGCAATCAGAGGAAAAGGCTAATAGAAACACCTGCATCACTTCTGTATTTAATCATCCACTCCTGGGTTTGGCTACAAATCCTGAGGTAAAAAACTCATCAAATACTCAACGTGTGCACATGGCCTAAGGCCTCATGCACACGCTGCGTATATTGTGAATTTTTACGTCAGTATTTGCAAGCCCTTGTGCACACGCTGATGCTGCATTATAAGAAACACACACACACCTATGTTGCATTATAAGAAACAGGCTATTATGCCCTGAATGCCCCCTGTACACAGAATAAATAACTTCTAAAAATCTATCACCCTGTATTCTAACCTGTTACCGGTCCGAAATTCGTGCTTGCAGATTGGTCCATTCAGCCTCTCCTCGTCGTCTGACAGCCTCATCTTCTGAATGATATGGATATGCCTCCTGCGTTATCCATGTGCCACTTTCCCATCTCACATCTGTGCAGATGCCTCTCCATTTTGCGCAAATGCACTCTGCACATGGTTCTAAACTCCCAGTCTTCTGCATGTAATGTATGGTGACAACACTGAGAACTTGTAGGATAACCCCATGATGGAGCACATTGCACCTGCACAAGCTGGAGAGGTATGGGCGAAGCGTAGGCAGTGGGAATATTGGACGTGGTCACGTGGATAATGCAGGTGGCAGGAGGCATTATCTACATTCAGAAGAAGATGCTGTCGAACCGCGAGGAGGCTGGATGGACCGATCTGCAAGCGAGTCCATTGGACTGGTAACAGGTGATTATCATATAGGCTGCACACTGTTCGAGATTTTTATAAGTTATTTATTCTGAGTAGAGGGGCAGTCAGGGCATAGTAGCCTCCTTCTAATGGACTGTTCAATTCTATGACATAAAGTGTTTTTTTTTTCTTCCTAACTGAAGGGTAAATTGACTAGATCAATGGATGTTTGACAGGTTAGAGTTTCACTCAGCAATTATTTTTCTGGAATAATCTATTTCAGATATGATGACTCCCGTCACATGACCACTGTGACCCCGTCACATGACCCCCATCACATGACCGGGGGCCCACAGAGTCTGAACAGCCCCAGGCCCTGGCTACTTTATCCACCCCTGAATATCAGATTGGTGTAAATGGGAAATTAAGTGCAGTCTTCACAAAGGGCCACGTCACACATACAGATATTTGTGCAGATATTGTTCACAGATCTCTGATTGCAGTGAAATCATGGACACATGGTTCCATTTTGTGGCTGTGTACAAATGGAGCAATCTGTCCATGATTTCACTGCAACCAGAGATCTGTGAACAATATCTGCCCAGATATCTGTGTGTGTGACCCCAGCCAAAGACCAATAAACAATATGTGGATCTGCAGTGTTCTGCTCCATATGAGTTATTATGAATCACCAACATTTATGCGCCAAATCGCGGAAGATGCGGTGAAAAAACCCGCATCTGCCGCGATTAACGCATAACCGCTGCACTTGCGGCACAGTTGTGGCAAGCCCCATACAATGTCTATGCGGGCTTGCGGCAAGTGCGGTATCGGCACTTGCCGCAGGTGCGGCCGCAAAAAAAACGCGGCTGACCGCGTTTTTTTTCGCGGCCTCACCTGCCACAAGTGCCGAAACCGCACTTGCCGCACCTGCCGCACACTTACCGCAAGCCCCATAGACATTGCATGGGGCTTGCCGCAACTGTGCCGCAAGTGCAGCGGTTATGCGTTAATCGCGGCAGATGCGTTTTTTTCACCGCATCTGCAGCGATCGGCAAAAACCGCTAATGTGAAAGTACCCTAAAGCAGTAAAACTTTCAAACAGTATTATACAATCTGACTTTGATAGGAACTGATGTGCAAGTCATGCTGGTGGCTGTGGGTAGGGCCACACATGGCCATCAGTTTTTTCCCTGTTTTCAATAACTGATCGTTTTTTTTAGGGTGCTCTTTGACCCTCCGGTGCAGCTCTGCCATTTTTTCCATAAACAATGCTCTAAAAAACGGATCTGTTTTTCCTTAGGGCCCCATGTTAAAAAAATGGATTTGCTTTTTTACTGCACCCAAAAACGTTGCTGTCCTGTAAAAAAAAACTGACACCATTGCAGTCACACTTGAGTGCAGCATCCGTTTTTGGCATCAGTTTTTGGACTTTGAACACAAAAGTGGAAAAACTGATGCCAATAACGGATCCAGGGCTTGTGTGTGACCCTAGCCTATTACATATTAAATGCAGCCAGAATTAATAACAGCCGATTTGTGGTTGTGCCAGGATTCGGCCCGCCATTAATCTAATATTGATGACATATCCTACCACTTTTTCCCCACTTCTATAGGAAAAGGAACATATTGCGTGATGAACAGGAGAGCTATCTCTTCAATAACCTGAGTGGAACTACATTGAAGTAGGGATTTACGTTGTATTTCTGTTTTCTTAGTAGAAGAGGGTCCCAGTTTTGAGACTCAACTCTATGAGGCATATCTTATGTATTTAAAAAAAAAAAAAAAGTTTAACATGCCAATTCCCTAAAAATCCCCTAAAAAGTATTTCTTGTACTCTTCTGGTCTGGCACACTGAAGTATCATGTTTATTATCAGTCATAGATGAGCTGATGTCACAGTTCCTTAGGTTAGTAGAGCATCCCACTGACGTTCCTCCTGGTTGAAGGCTTCTTCTATAGCATTATTGTTATATACAGTGTGGGAAATAATTATTTGAACCCTTCCTGATTTTGTAAGGTTGCCCACTGACAGACATGAACAGTCTATAATTATAAGGGTAGGTTAATTTTAACAGTGAGAGATAGAATATGCAAATAAAATCCAGAAAATCACATTGTCTAAATTATATAAATGTATTTGCATTTTGCAGAGAGAAATAAGTATTTGATCCATCTCGAAAACAAGACTTAATACATGATGGCAAAACCCTTCTTGGCAAGCACAACAATCAGATGTTTCTTGTAGTTGATGTCAGGAGGAATTTTGCTCCACTCCTCTTTGCAGATCATCTCTAAATCATTAAGATTTTGAGGTTGTCACTTGGCAACTTGGAGCTTCAGCTCCCTTCATAAGTTTTCTATTGGATTAAGGTCTGGAGGCTGACTAGGCCACTCCATGACTTTAATGTGATTCTTTTTCAGCCACTCCTTTGTTGCCTTGGCTGTATGTTTTGGGTCATTGTCGTGCTGGAAGCTCCAGCCACAACTCATTTTTAATGTCCTGGTGGTAGGAAGTAGGTGGTCACTCAGGATTTTATGGTACATGCTACGGTCCATCCATTGTCCCATTGATGCAGTGAAGTAGTCCTGTGCCCTATGCAGAGAACCATCCCAAACAAAATGTTTCCACCACCATGGTTGACTGTGGGGATGGTGTGTTGGGTCATAGACAGCATTTCTCTTCCTCCAAACACAGTGAGTTGAATTAATGCCAAAGAGCTCAATTTTTGTCTCATCTGACCACAGCACCTTCTCCCAATCACTCTCAGAATCACCAAGGTGTTCATTGGCAAACTTCAGATGGGCCTGCACATAGGCCTTCTTGAGCAGTGGGACTTTGCGGGCACTGCAGGATTTTATTCCATTATGGGATAATGTGTTTCCAATGGTTTTTCTGGTCCCAGCTGTCTTGAGATCATTAACAGGTTCTCCCCATGTAGTTTTAGGCTGATCTCTCACCTTCATGATCCTGGATACCCCACGAGGTGAGATTTTGCATGGAGCTCCAGATCAATGTCAATTGACTGTATTTCTTTCATATTCTTACTATTGCACCAACAGTTGTCTCATTCCCAACCAGTGTCTTACTTGTGGTTTTTGTTGGCAGTGGATCATTCAGGATACTCTGAAGCGTATTGACAACAGAACAGAGCTTTAATTAGCAACAAATAGATACAGATTTGATAGGCTTTGTGGAATCAGGAATATACATATCTTAAGTGTCTCTGTGCAGCATCAGCGGCTGCTTCTCCTCTTATGCACAGACACAGGAAACAGGGTACAGTCACATGGTCTTTCCCATGTGTGAGCCTCTGGTAGTGCTTTTTTTTTATCTAACTTTATATACAATGCACAAACCTAGCAATAGAACACTTACATATACAGGAATGGAGTTGTTACACTAAACATATTCCAACACCCCCACTCAATAACTACTTATCCTGTTAGTCCCTTTGCGGTTCTGAAGTCCTCAAACTTAGCTCTTGGCAATGGTTTTGTCATACAATCAGCTAGCATCTTGTCAGACTTGCAATAAACAAACTGTAGTACACCACGTTCCACTAAGTCACATAAGTGGTGATGTTTAACGTCAATGTGCTTAGTTTTTCCACTAATCATTTCACTGTTGGCAAGTTTAATACATCCTTGGTTGTCCTCATAGATAATTGTTCGCTGAGCTAGTGGCTTGCCAAAATCTTCCAAACGTTGTTTCAACCAAATAACTTCTTGCCTTGCATAAGCAGCTGACACATGTTCTGCTTCTGTAGAAGACAATGCGACTGACACTTGTTTTCTGCTGGACCACGAAATTGAATTTTCTCCTAACTTGAACAAGTAACCACTTGTTGATTTCTGATCACTTGTATCTCCAGCCCAATCTGCATCCACATAACCTCTGACAGTGAGATCTCCGTAAGAATTAGCCTTTGAGTTTCCTTAAGATATTATAGAATTCTCTTAATTGCATTCCAGTCTCTTCAGCGTGGCTTGCTTACACGTCGGCAGAGAAGTTCAACTGCGGCTGTAATATCTGGAGAGTTGTGGTTGCTATATACAGAAGCACCCCTATTGCTTGTCTGTAACTCTCATTGTTGGGTAGCAGATCCTCTTTTCCTTCCAACTTTAAGCAGGATGGATTGGTGTTAGGCAGCTTTGGCTTCTGACAGTCCAAACTGGTTTAGGGGTGTGGAGATTTTTGAACTTTGATTGAGAAGAAAACTCCCACCTTGCTCTCTGGATTTGGATTTCCAAATAATATGTCACATTTCCATAGTCCTTAAGGCCCCGTCACACACTACGATATCATTAACGATATCGTTGCAATGTCATCGGTTTGGTGACGTTGCAGCAATGTCGAAATGACATTGTTGCGTGTGACATTTACCATTGGCTAACGATGAGGTAGTTCATCATTGGTCATTGGTAAATTACCTGGACCATAAATTTATCATTGGTCTCCCGCTGGGCAGCCAGCATCGGCGCATGTGACAGTGGGAGACCAACAATGAATGATCTCTCAGAGCCGCACAGTAAGCGCTGGGAGCTGGTAACCAGGGTAAATATTGGGTAACTAAGCACTGCGCTATGCTTAGTTATCCGATGTTTACCCTGGTTACATGCGTTCTCGCTGGTCCTGATTGCTAGTGAGTCTGCCTGTTTGACAGCTCACCAGTAGTCAGATAATGATTTCCCAGCAATCCACATCGTTGGTGGGATCACTGGGACATCATAGCGTGTCACGGGACTTTTAGTCTGGTTGAGAATTTCACCTAGCTTTGTAATTTCCTTTTCATCTCGGTGAGACATGATTACAGAGTCTATATATAGGAGCACATTCATCCACTCCTTTGCTACAATTTTTGTATACAAACATGGATCAGCTTGAGACCTTTTAAATCCTATATCCGTCAAAACTTTGTTCATTTTTGAGTTCCATGCTCTTGCCGACTGCTTAAAGCGAACCTGTCACCCCCTCCAGGCATCTAAAGATAACATAGCCACCTTCTGCAGCACTAAGGCTGCATTCTGACAAGGTGTCTATAGCATTTATGCTCCCTTGATTGACTGAAATAAAGACTTTTATAAAATCTGTTTCAAACCAGATCCAAGACCGGGAGGCGGGTTTTCAAGTGTCTATCTCCCTCCTCTGTGGTGTCAGTCATCCCTCTCTGCTCTCTGTGTGCCGCCTCCAGGGCCATCTCCCTGCATTGCAGAGCTTTGTCAGCCCTGCTACAACATAGAGCTGCTGTTATAGGAGACCCCACAGTAGTAAATCTAGCAGGAGGACGAGCAGACAAAGCAGACAAAGCACTGCCTGCTACATTGCAGCCCTTGAGCTGAGCAGTTTTCACTTTCAGTTTCTTGTACCCAGCAGCATTGCTCCCTCCTCAGCCCCTGATCTAAAGCACAAACTCAACTCTGCTGCACTGCTGACAGCTCAGCTCAAGGCTGCTATGTAGCAGGCAGTGCTTTGTCTGCTCAGGGTCCTCCTGCTAGATTTACTACTATGGGGTCTCCTATAACAGCAGTTCTATGTTGTAGCAGAGCTGACAAAGCTCTAATGCAGGGAGATGGCCCTGGAGGCAGTGCACAGAGAGCAGAGAGGGATGACTGACACCACAGAGGAGGGAGATAGACACTTGAAAACCCGCCTCCCGGTCTTGGATCTGGTTTGAAACAGATTTTATAAAAGTCTTTATTTCAGTGAATCAAGGGAGCATAAATGCTATAGACACCTTGTCAGAATGCAGCCTTAGTGCTGCAGAAGGTGGCTATGTTATCTTTAGATGCCTGGAGGGGGTGACAGGTTCGCTTTAAATCCATTGAGAGATTTTTGCATTCTACAAAAAAGGTGCTCTTTAATCTTTTTAATATATCCCTTTTTAATATATCCCTCATGTACAACTCTTCTTCAATATCACCATGTAGGAAGGCTGTTTTGATGTCAAAATGTCTCACTGTCATCTATTGAACTGCACCCACGGACATTAAAGTTCTGAATGTGGTTTGCTTCGCAACTGGAGAAAATGTAGCATCATAATCTTCACCATACTCTTGCAAGTACCCGTTTGCGACCAATCTTGCCTAATTACCAGTGACCTCTACCTTCTGAGTCATATTTGTTTTTGAAAACCCACTTACATCTGATAGCTCTTTTTCCTTGTGGTAGCTACGTAAGCTCCTATGTCTGGAGCTGGTGAACAGACTCCATCTCTTCATTAGCGGTATTTATCCACTTCTGCTTCTCGTAGACAGGCAGTTTTTGCATCTCTTGCCATGACTGTGGCTCTGGTTCAGGAAGTGTTCTGACCATATAAGAAAGTTGTCTAGCTGGGATACCTTTATTTGGTCTTTCTGGTCTCCTGACTGGAGGTTGACTTGGTTCTTCTGTTTCTTCCTTGCTGGCTTCAGGGCTTATCCAGACTTATTATCATTATTTTTATTTTCTTGGCTTGAAAGATTGTTGCAACTTCATGGAATTTGAGCAAAACAGAATTCTCATCAATCACTACGTCTCTGCTGATTGTTACTGTGTTGGTCTCTGGGTGCAGGATTCTGTATCCCTTTTGAGCTTCACTATAGTCCACCAGGACTTCTTACTTTGCATGTGATTCCCACTTGGAACTTTTTCTTTAGGTATATACACAAACACTTTGCTTCCAAATATCCCGAGGTGCTTCAGGTAAAGCTTCTCGCAGTTCCATAGCTCATATGGAATTTTATTTGTGGCTTTACCTGGCAGTCTGTTTTGAAGATAGCAAGCTGTTATGATGGCTTCTCCCCAATATGTTGTAGTTAGATTCGCATCAAACAACATACTTTTTCCACTTTCACACAGAGTGCTGTTCTTTCTCTTTGCAATGCCATTTTGTTCTGGGTTGTATGGAATGGTAGTCTGGAACACAATTACATTCTTTTTCAAAATGGTTTGCACTTAACCACTTGTATATTCATTCCCATTATCTGCACAGAGGGCTTTTGGAATTGTTCCAAATTTGTTAAACATTATGGCAAGATATTCTTCAAGTTTCTGTGGAATTTCATCCTTATTGTGAAGCAGGTAGATGACTGTATATCTGGAGTAGTCATCAATAAATGTGAGGAAATATCTCTTCTTGCTTGGAGTTTGAACGCTCATTGGACCGCAAACATCTGAGTGTATTAAATCCAGTGGCTGTGCAGATCTAGTGGTGCTTACTTTAGGAAAGGATTTTCAGGACATTTTCCTTTTAAGACAGCTAGTGCACGTCATCATTTACATTGCTTGATTTTATCACCATTTGCAAGTTGACCTAGCTTCCTTACTGCTTCTTGGTCTCTGTGCCCAAGACATCTATGACATACATAGATACAGTTCTTATGCAGATCTTGTCTAGCACTGTACACTCTTTCTTTGCATTTTAGCTGATAAAGTTAATTTTGGATTTTTCCTTCAGCAAGAGTGTGACCCTTCTTTCATATAATGCAGCTGTTGTTTTTAAAAGTAACTACATTTCCTTTTTGCGCAAGCTTCTTTACAGACAGAAGATTGCTTTCAAGACTGGGAACATAGAGAACATCCTTTACTGGGAACTTTCTGCTTTGTGCTGAGGAAACTGGTCAGTGGAGGTAGCCATCTCATACTCCTTCTGAAGTCTTATATTGACCATTAGCTAACATGACTTTTTCTGACTTGCTTTCATCAAGGTCAGTGAAGAAATCCTTGTTATTCGTCATATGGCTGCTAGCACCAGATTCTATACACCATATATGCTTTGCAGATGAGCCTGTACTGGTATTAAATGCAGCTTCAACACACGCAGACTTTTCCTTTACAGCTGTTTTCACCTTTTGATCACTTTTCTACTTTTTAAGCAGACTCATTTTTGCTTTCCAAATTATGCAGTTTGCTTTAAGGTGGCCGGGCTTTTTACAGACAAAACATTTATGAGTTTCTCTTAGATTGTTCTTATTTTTAGGAAAGTCCTGTGTCTTTAATGCTGTTTCTGCTTTGGATTCAGTACTGCTGCTTACATGACGTGTTTTTTGCTTGAATTCATCTACAAGCTTGCCTTTGACATATTCTAGTATGAGCTCATCATCTGGCTGTGCATCTAGTGCAGTGACAAGTGTGTCATAACTTTCTGGAAGACCACCTAATAGTAGTGCAGCAACATGAAAGTCACTCCGCAATCTCTAGGGTGTTTCTTATATAGTCCTGCATATTCTGGCCATCACTTCGCTAGTACAGATTTCTCATGAGATAAAACTTATTGATGAGATTTGATCTTTCATGCACTTTCTGTAATTCATCCCACATCTCCTTTGCAGTCGCACACTTGCATATATGCACAATCTGTACAAAAACTACTCAAAAAAGACAGCGTCAGAAAAACTTACCATCAGCAGACAAAAACATAAAACCAACACTGCACTTACAGGATGGGGTCAGACCCCATTATGTAGAGCAAGCTCAGGTGCAAGCAGATAAAATCAGCTCTACCAACAAATATATGTGGGAAGTGACTTGCCATGCACATAATGGGCCTGCATAGGACGCCATTCACACTGATACATCTGATGCGGAGTATCTGATGGCCATCCATCGGTCTTGCCACGTGATCAAAAGGGCCGCCCAGTACGATGTCTCTGCACCATTGGATAAATAGCGCCCCATGGGACCCAGCGGCACCCTCGAAAATGATAAAAAAGTGCAAAAGGTTTTTTATGATAGACAAAAAACCTTTTATATGGGGTATTGGTTCATGTATTGGCCAAGACACTTAAGCTCATAATCCACGTCACGGATCCCCATGCATATGAGTCCTAACAAAATATATACAAAAACTACTAAAAAAAAGCAGGTTTTTTGTTTTTGGCTGCTGATGGTAATTTTTCTGATGCTGCCTTCTTTGAGTAGTTTTTGCCATGCACATAATGGGCCTGCATATGACGCCATTCACGCTGATACATATGATGTGGAGTGTCTGATAGCCACCCACCAGTCCTGCCACCTGACCAAATGGGCTGCCCAGTACGATGTCTCGGCAGCACTGGATGAATGGTGCCGCATGAGGCCCAGCCGCACCCCGCGAAAATGATAAAAAAGTGCAAAATGTTTTTTATGATAGACAAAAAACCTTTTATATGGGGTCTTGGTTCATGTATTGGTCAAGACACTTAAGCGTATAATCCACATCACGTATCCCCATGCTTATGAGTCCTAACAAAATATATACAACAACAACTCAAAAAAGGAAGCATAAGACACTATGTGTGTACAAGAAAGACAGCTGTCTTTAATGCAGGTAACAGTTTGATTGGGAGTGCCTAATTGATCTGTAGAAGCCAGAACCCCTAATGGTTGGTAGGTGATCAAATACTTATTTCTCTCTACAAAATGCAAATACATTTTATCATTTAGACAGTGTGATTTTCTGGATTTTATTTTTGATATGCTATCTCTCACTGTTAAAATTGACCTACCCTTATAATTATAGACTGTTAAGGTCAGTGGGCAAACTTGCAAAATCAGCAAGGGATCAAATACTTTTTTTCCTCCACTGTACAAACTAAAAGAAGAATTCCACTTTTTACAGTACCTTTTAGTTTGATATGTCCATTAAAATAATTCTACTGCATAGCATACCATTTCTAAGACTACAGTAATTATCAGGGGATTCTAGCTGCATGTAATCAGACCCTCTGCAATGCTACCATGTAACTTTGCATAGTCACAATTAACATGAATATGCTATCAGTGTAATGTATGGATATCATGGGTCCTCCATAAAGTTAGACACTCTTGCCGATGTCACTACTGGATCTACACCAATCTTGAGAAAATGGCTCTAAAATGCCCTGCTATAATTGAGGCATGACTAGCGTAAGGTTATGTGCACACGTTGAGTATCTGGTGAGTTTTTTACCTCAGTGTTTGTAAATCAAAATCAGAATTGGGTTACTCCTAATGTATTTTTTCTCTGACTGTTCTACTCTTGGTTTTGGCTTACGGGTACAGAGGTAAAAATCGGCTACTGTGGCCCAATCGGCTATCTCTAGCTGTTACATAGACAATTTATAGACATTTCAAAGCTCCATTCTTGGGATCATTGGAGGCCTTATGAGTGGGAGCCCAAGGATCAGCAACTTATTCATCTCTCCATCTTACTGCCTATCTGTCTATCTTTACGTATATTAATTTATCTTGGAAAACAACTTTGGCTGTTTCACCTTGAATGGAATTGCCAGAAAAATAAACAGAAAAAGGTTAGGAGCCAGGTGGTGGGTAGCCTTATTATTACTCCCTGAGTAATGTTGTGTCATGAAAATAAACTGGTAATAAAGGAAACATGTGACAGTTGTTAATTATCTACTATCAACATTATGTGCTTTTACCATCTACCTTTCACAATAGGGATGAGAGCTGCTTGTGGAAATTGATAATTATACCTGAAGTGTAAGTGTTTTTTGGCCGCCAGCAACTCTTTCGTGACTTTCTTTAAACCGCAAGCTATAAAATTTAATGAAACAATTGGCTCGTTTGAGTCACAAAGAAATGTTGTTTAATCAACTGAATTTTCTAGGATTGGCTTATAGCTATTTTGGGATGATTGCAATAAAAAAAAAATCTTTAATGTCCTTACTATATATACACACTAACCCTATAAATGCATAGGTCTATAGTACAGGAAAAGGAAAAGTAAGGAAAATGAATGGATGAACTAAAATTTAATGAGACAATATGTGAAAGGGGAAATAAAATGAAGAACATAATCAAGAGGGTAGGTTTGTACACTTGCTCAAAAAAGGATACAATGCACAAACGCACGATTGAAGTCTTCAAGAAAAGGGTAGATTTTTCTTGAAACAAAATAGAGTTGATTTCATGAAAAAAACACTGCTGAATTTCATACTTGTTATGCGTGCAGCAGGATGAGGGAAAGGAAGCAGGTTGGTATAGGGGCATGGGCAACTGGGAAACTAGTCTGGCCCTGGACTTGGGTCCCTGACTAGCCCTGTTCCCAAAAGTACCCAGATGACAAGGAGGATCGGGTCATTACCTTTCTCTCAACTCCTCAACCAGCCCTGTACTACTCCCTCTCACCTCCCACCATGGACAAAGGAAAACAGCAACTCCCATGGAAGAAGTCAAAGTGCAAAGCTTCAGCAGAGCAGAGCCGACTTCAGCTTGCTTGGTCAAAGGCAGAGAAACTCTATCAGCGACACCCTCTGGAGGAAGGGAGGCTATTTAAAGGTCAGAGGTGTGATTACCTGATAAACCTATATATTCCCCTGCAGAGCCGCCCACAACACATTCAGCAACTGAAGCTTCAATGTCAACCTTGAGTAAGCCAAGGTAAAAAAAACCCTCTAGTTTAGACAGCAGCAGAACAATTCACGTGGACCGAGGAGCAGTCAACACGTGACTATACTGCTTTCTTTTTTTTATAGAAGTAGATCTAGCATGAAGGAAACTATTTTTGCCATTCCTTTTTAATCTACTTTGGGTATATTTCTAAAAAGAAGTATGTCACCGCACTGTAAAAGTGTAAAAATTAATTTTGATACTTTCTGATACTAATTATGTAATTGAGAATCATATTTTAATCCTGTGTAGGATGTTTGTCTGAAAATATATTTGTGAGATTATGTAGATGTGTAGTTCAAAATTTTAGGTAAAAGATTTGGAGAAAAGAGAAATAAAACTTTCATGTTTCCTAATTACGTAAAATACTTGTTTTACAAAATGAGTCCTTAAATCTCGAATGTGTCTTGCCATGCGGCTATGTTTGTTTACATGCTGTGTGCGTGTATTCAGCTCCCGGGATGAGCTTAATGCATAGTGAATAGCGATGAAAGAATTCTGCTTTTCTTGAGAGCAGTATATGTGGATAGGACTATAGATGCCATACAGCTGAAAAAAATAAAGACAAGAGTTGAAAGAGACTACATTTTAAGCGAGCCACGTAATCCAACACGTAGGTTTGCCTTTATACGCGCTAAACAATGTAAATAGTAAATGGGCATATAAAGGTCTACATGAGCATCTCAATAAATTAGAATATCATTAAATTATTTATTTTAGTAATTCAATACATAAAGTGAAACACATATATTATATAAAGTCATTACAAACAGAGTGATCTTTTTCAAGTGTTTATTTATGTGAATGTTGATGATTATGGCTTACAGCCAATGAAAACCCAAAACTCATTATCTCAGAAAATGAAAAGATTATATAAGACCAACTGAAAAAATTATTTTTAACTTATAGATGTTGGCCTAATGAAAAGTATGTACAGTAAATGCACTCAATACTTGGTCGGGTCTCTTTTTGCATGAATTACTCCATGAATGTGGCATGGCATGGAAGTGATCAGCCTATGGCACTGCTGAGGTGTTATGGAAGCTCAGGTTGCTTTGATAGCAGTCTTCAGCTCATCTGCATTGTTGGTTCTGGTGTCTCTCATCTTCCTCTTGACAATACTACAAAGATTCTTTATGAGGTTTAGGTCTGGCGAGTTTACTGGACCTCAAGCAGCTTGGATTGTGTGCCTCTCCACTCTTCCTCCAGACTCTGGGATCTTGATTTCCAATGACCTTTTGTGGCATACCCTCCTTGTGGAGTGTGTCAATGACTGACTGCTTTCTGGACATCTGTCAAGTCAGCAGTCTTCCCCATGATTGTGTAGCCTACTGAAAAAGACTGCTTTGTAAGCCTTTGCAGGTGTTTTGTGTTAATGATAACATTTTTATGAGATAACTAGATGGTGGCCCGATTCTAATGCAGTGAGGGCTGAATTGGGAGGAACTTTGAAGAAGGAGCGGCGGGGGAAGGACGGCGTGGCAGGGGGGAGGAGGGAGGACAGAGCAGCAGGGGGAGGAGGATGGAGGACAGAGGAGGTAGCGGCGGGGTGTGGGAGGATGTAGCAGCACAGGCAGGGGGAGGAAGGAGCGGCAGGGGGAGGACGGAGCACAGAGTGGAGGGGGAGAGGAGGATGGAGGACGAATCGGCGGGGTGGTGGAGGCTGGAGCAGCACAGGCAGGGGGAGGACGGAGGATGGAGTGGCGGAGGGGAGGAGGACAAAGGAAGGAGGAGGAAGCGGTGGGGTGGGGGAGGACGGAGTGGTACAGGCAGGGGGAGGATGGAGCACAGAGTGGCAGGGGGGAGGAGGACAGAGGACAAAGCGGCGGGTGGGGGAAGATGGAGCAGCACAGGCAGGGGGAGGACGGAGGATGGAGTGGCAGAGGGGAGGAAGACAAAGGAAGGACGAAGAAGCGGTGGGGTGGGGGAGGATGGAGTAGCACAGACAGGGGGAGGATGGAGCACAGAGCGGCAGGGTGGAGGAGGATGGAGGACAAAGTGGCGTGGTGGGGGAGGCTAGAGCAGCACAGGCAGGGGGAGGACGGAGGATGGAGTGGCGGGGGGAGGAGGATAAAGGAAGGAGGAGGAAGCGGTGGGGTGGGGGAAGCCGGAGCAGCACAGGCAGGGGGAGGATGGAGCGGCAGGGGGAGGACGAGCACAAAGCGGCAGGGGAGAGGAGGATGGAGGACAAAGCAGTGGGTGGGGGAGTACAGAGCAGCACAGGCAGGGGAAGGACAGAGGATGGAGTGTTGGAGGGGAGGCAGACAAAGGAAGGAGGAGGAAGCGGTGGGGTGGGGGAGGACGGAGCAGCAGGGGGAGGACGGAGCACAGAGCAGCGGGGGGGAGGAGGACGGAGGACAAAGCGGTGGGGGAGGATGGAGCAGCACAGGCAGGGGGAGGATGGAGGATGGAGTGGCGGAGAAGAGGACGACAAAGAAAGGAGGAGGAAGCGGTGGAGGAAGATGGAACGGCACAGGCAGGGGGAGCACAGAGCGGTGGGAGGAGGAGGATGGAGGACAAAGTGGCAGGGTGAGGGAGGATGGAGCACTGTACGGCAGCTCAGTGGTTAGCAGAGTATACAGGGGCTCAGTGGTTAGCAGAGTATACGGTGGCTCAGTGGTTAGCACTGCGCGGTGGCTCAGTGGTTAGCACTGCGCAGTGGCTCAGTGGTTAGCACTGCGCAGTGGTTCAGTGGTTAGCACTGCGCAGTGGCTCAGTGGTTAGCACTCCGCGGTGGCTCAGTGGTTAGCTCTACGCGCTGGCTCAGTGGTTAGCACTGCGCGGTGGCTCAGTGTTTAGCAAAGTATGGTCGCTCAGTGTTTAGCACTGTAAGGTGGCTCAGTGTTTAGCACTGTACGGTGGCTCAGTGGCTAGCAGTGAGTGCGGTGGGTAGAGTGGTCAGCACAGTGCGGTGGGCAGAGTGGTCAGCGCAGTGCAGTGGGCAGAGTGGTCAGCCCAGTGCAGTAGGCAGAGTGGTCAGCGCAGTGCGGTGGGCAGAGTGGTCAGCGCAGTGCGGTGGACAGAGTGATCAGCGCAGTGCGTTGGGCAGAGTGGTCAGCGCAGTGCGGTGGGCAGAGTGGTCAGCGCAGTGCGTTGGGCAGAGTGGTCAGCGCAGTGCGGTGGGCAGAGTGGTCAGCGCAGTGCGGTGGGCAGAGTGGTCAGCAGAGGACGGAGGCACTCTGCCTGCCATACTTACCACCGGGTCATTGTATTCCCCGCCGCCGCATCTTCGCTCTGCCGTCCCCACCATCTTGGCTCCACTCCTCCGTGCCGGCGACATGTTTCTTCTAAAATGGCCTTCGGGAACTCTCGAGAGACTTCCCGGACACCATATTGGATCCAGTCCTCCGGGGGCGGCGACATGTCGGTGGAACGGAGGACTGAGGATCCAGGTGGCGGCGGGGAAGACACAGGGCTGGTGGTAAGTATAGCGGACAGTGCATGGAGGTGTGTGAGTGTATGTGTGTGTGTGTATGTATGTGTGTGTGCGGGCGGCCATATTAGAACACTCACAGTGGGTGTAGAGGCTACTTCAGCCAGGATGTGACGTAGCATACCGTTACATCCTGATGGAAGTAGCCTTAGAGTTTTATTATAATTGATGACTTTAGAGGTTTTATTGGCTGTAAGCCATCATCATCAACATTAACAGTTAAAAATACTTGAAACAGATCACTCTTTTTATAATGACTCTATATAATATATGCATTTCACTTTATGCATTGAAATACTGACTGAAATAAATGATCTTTTTAATGATATTCTCATTTATTGAGATGCACCTGTATTTACACATTCCATTCCCCATTGTCTATCTGCCACCTGCAGACTTCTTCCATCAAATTCTTGCATTGAAGATTTGTCCAACACAATAACATTCAATTGAAAGTATATCTACAGCAATACAAACATTTTAAGTATTGACAGAAGAAAATATTATACAGAATATGAGTTCAGAGAACTTTTTGCACTGCTAAATACTCGTAAAAGGATCTGATGGTTAAGTGTGTACTGTATAGTCTCCAGTATATTGGAAGGAGACGGGACAACTATGTGTTCTCCATACGTGACGATAAAAACAGATGAAAGTCTGGATAGGATATGTAATGCCATGTGCACACATTGAGTTTTTGGTGAGTTTTTACCTCAGTGTTTGTAAGCCAAAACCAGGAGGGTGAAAAATGCAGACCTGTTGCATGTGCTTCTAATATACGTTTCCTCTCTTTTGGCTTCCAGGTACTGAGGTACAAAAACTCCCCGAGTACTCTTCATGTGCACTTGGCCTAAGTCAGATTTCTTTTTAACATTTTTAAAATACCTATTTAAGGGTCCTGGGTTAGTCAAGTGTACTAGAAATCTAGATAACGCATGTTCCTACTTGTCTTAAAGAATACCTTTATTTATGCATCCAATTTTTCAACCCTTGATTTATTCAGTACCTTCTGCTAGACAAATAAAAGTCATGAACTGCATAATAATGTGTTGTGTTTCTTATTTCATTTTTAGCTATTTTAATTTTCTTGAAGTTAGTCATTTACTGACAGTTCTGACACTTTCTTGTCTACATCACTGGACGTCCTTACGAGATTAATAACTAAAGTAACCGTATGATTGCCTGGGACTGCCTTCGTGACTTTGTGGTCAATCAATAAAAGGAAATTGCATCTACATCTGGGAATCACAATGCTGAATGGTGTAAAAGTCATACCAGTGGAAAGTATCACTTTCCTTTGCTAAGGAAAAATGAAGAACTGCTTATACTCTCTGTTTAGGTTAAAGTATGTTTCTAATTCCAAGATTCTAATTCATTTGTAGTTGGTTAGTCTATAAATAGTCATACATTTAAGAGCTCACCGACATATTCACTTACAGCAGTGCAAATTATAGGGATGAAAAGTATTTATGTTGGAAATAAAGGTAATTTCAAGAAATCCTCCTTAGTGTAGTTAAACATTTAAAAGAAATACCATGTGATCCCTTCCTTCTGTTTCAACACTGAAAAAGTCTAAACCATGTTCCAAATTATTATGCAAATTGGTTTTAAGCATCATAGGGTTTTTGTTTTTTGTCAATGAAACCCATTGATGGTATTGTGTCTCAGGGTACCTTTTCATGTCGCAACATTGCATGCAATTTCACTTGCAACTTACTGGCTGCAGTGAAATCATGGACACTTTGTTTCATTTGTACACGGCCACAAAATAGAACAATGTGTCCATGATTTCACTGCAACCAGTAAGTTGCAAGTGAAATTGCATGCAATGTTGCGACGCGTAAAGGTACCCTCAAGGCCGCTTTACACGTCGCGATATCGCATCGCAACTACGATAAAAAGTCACGTGGTAGGGGCGTTGCAGTTGATATCGTTCGTGTGTTGTGTCGTGTAAATGAGCAATGCGATGCAACAACAATGCAAAATCGATATCGTTAATGAATTGTGCATGCTGTTCAACTGTGCAATATTGGCTTGACGATCTGGCATGATCGTGCTGTGTGACAGCGCAACTACGATTTGGAGCGCAACTTCCCCTATTCACTAAAATGTTAATTGGTCGTTCCCTGAGTTGCTCAGACAAAGTGTGCAAGAGGGGCGTACAACATCGTAGTTGCGTTGCCTGCCGATATCTCCCTGTGTAACATCTCCTATGCGATCTTGGACAAATGCCAAAAACGTGCGCGCCCCCATGAAATCGTATGCAATATTGGAACGATATTGCAACGTGTAAAGCGGCCTTCAGGGTTCTTTGGAACACTGAAATCAATCTCAGATACCTGTGATAATTAGTTTGGCAGGTGAGCCCAATAAAAGGAAAACTGGTTGTTCCACAATATTAAGCAGGCCACAGTTTTCAAGTAACATGGGAAAGAAAAAGGATCTCTCTGCTGCCGAAAAGCAACAAATAGTGCAATGCCTTGGACAAGGGATGAAAACATTAGATATTGCACGAAAACATAAGTGTGATCAAGAGATTTGTGGCTGTTTCTGAGCATAGACGTGTTCGTGCAGATAAAGGCAGAATGAGGAAGGTTTCTGCCTGGCAAGTTCATCAGATTAAGAGAGCAGCTGCTAAAATGGCTTTACAAACTTACAAACAGATATTTGAAGCTGCTGGTGCCTCTTGAGTCCCTCGAACGTCAAGGTGTAGGATCCATCAAAGTCTTGCTGTGGTGCATAAACCTACTATTCGGCCACCCCTAAACAGTGCTCACAAGCAGACATGGTTGCAGTGGGCACAGACATACATGAAAGCTAATTTTCAAACAGTCTTGTTTACTGATGAGTGCCGAGCAACTCTGGATAGTCCAGATGGATGGAGTAGTGGATGGTTGGTGGATAGCCACCGTGTTCCAACAAGGCTGCAACGTCAGCAAGGAGGTGGAGGAGTCATGTTTTGGGCCGGAATCATTGGTAAACAGCTGGTAGGCCACTTTAAGGTTCCTGAAGGTACGAAAATGACCTCTGCAAAGTATATAGAGTTTCTAACTGAAAACTTTCTTCCATGGTACAAAAAGCAAAAACGTGTCTTCAGGAGCAAAATCATCTTCATGCATGACAATGCACCATCTCATACTGCAAAGAATACCTCTGTGTCATTGGCTGCTATGGGCATAAAAGGATATAAACTCATGGTGTGGCCACCATCTTCCCCTGATCTCAACCTTATAGAGAACCTTTGGAGTATAATCAAGCAAAAGATCTATGAGGGTGGCAGGCAGTTTACATCAAAACAGCAGCTCTGGGAGGCTATTCTGACATCATGTAAAGAAATACAAGCAGAAACTCTCCAGAAACTCACAAGTTCAATGGATGCAAGAATTGTTAAGGTGATATCAAAGAAGGGTTCCTATGTTAACATGTAACTTGGCCTGTTAGGATGTTTTGGAGTTAGACTGGTTTCACACCACGTTTTTTTCCTGATCAGGTTCGATCAGGCTTTGTGTGTCAAAACCAGGGGAGGAACCAGGAGAGGAACTTGCAGAGAAAAACTATAATTGAAAGATTGACACCTGACCTACGTTTTTGAGACACTCCTGGTTTTGACACACAAACCTGATCAGGGAAAAAACTGTGGTGTGAAACCAGCCTTAAATAGTGTTTTATTTCAGTGAATGTAACCTCCTAATGCTGCAAATTCAACAAATGAGCATTTTCAGTTATTTCAAACATATCAAATGTTTAGGAACTTTACTGTGCCTAATAATTTGGAACAGTGCATTTAGAGTTTTTTTTTAATTTTGAAAGGTTTCATTGGGAGGTTTCGTCAATAAAATTTGATGTATACTCTAAGGGTACCGTTACATGGCGCAATATTGCACGCAATTTTACTGGCAATTTGCTAGTTGCTGTGAAATCATGGACACATTGTTACATTTGTACACGGCAACAAAATAGAACAATATGTCCATGATTTCACTGCAACCAGCAAATTGCCAGTGAAATTGCAAGAAATATTGCATCGTATAACAATACCCTAATGGGTGATGACTTTTATTACACTGACTGTCATTTGCACCAACCCTTTAGGAAAATCAGAGAAGAAGAACATTTGCATAATAATTTGGAACTTGGTGTATAGGTCTACTATTATATCTGTAATGTTTCACTGATAATTTTATTTCTTTTTCCAGTACAAAATAGAGGTGTATGGTTAAAATCCTCATCTGAAAGAACTTATCTGAACCCCCCAACAATCCAACAATCCAATGTGTATGATGGAATCCCTACTATTTCTTGATGGCAGGTGGCAGGGAAACAAGGATTGATCATGTTGGGTTTTAATATGCCGAATCCCTTGTCGCCACTGAAGATAAGCTGCTACAAGAGGAGTCTTAAAGGGTTTGTCTGGTCTAAATCCACAAGTGTGCAGAATTTATATATGATTGCAGACTTGTGAATTCACACATTTCACACACTTTGCCTTGTGAGGATTCACCAGGATTAGAGTTGGGAACGGCAGTCATGTAGCCACAAGGATGCGATATGCACACTCCTGAGCAAAATCTGACTAGGTGGGAGAGGTCTTGCTCAATACAAGCATACTTCTAGTTGGATTCTGTCTGGGAGTAGGCTTATCTCATGTTTGCGGCCACTTGACCTTCATTCCCAGCTCTGACTTCGGTGAATCCTCACAATGTGTGTAACGGGAGGATTTACAAGTCTGCAGTCTTGTAGAAAGACTGCAGACTTGTAGATTTACACCAGACAAGCCCTTTAAGTGTATTCCAGTCTTTCTGGTGAAATAAACATACAATTATTTAACAGTTATTTAATACATATGATCTCCTGTATATGTAATATCATTGATAAATAATGTGTGCTTTCAATAATGGTGATATATAATAACTGTTCAGAATATATCATTAATTCCAGTTATAACTTTGAATTTAATGTTTCCAAAAGCACAATCTTTGGTTTAATTACCCTTATATCTTCTTGTTACACTCTTGATTTATAGTTAAAGGGGTTGTCCGGTTTAAAATTATAATTTAGCAGTCACTCTATGTGACTGCAGAATTATCAGTCCTAATTCTAAACCAGGAACGGACTGCAGTTATGCAGTATGCATGTTCCCGGTCACTGTGGTCGGAGCCCCAGACTAGTGGGTGCAGCTTTGCTCAATACAAGTGTATGGATCAAGCCTGCACCCACTAAATGACTGCACCCACTAGTCGGACGTGCCCACTTCATACACTTGTATGGAGTGAGGCTGCGCCCACTAGTCTTGTTTTGCCCGGAACATGCACACTGCATAACTGTGGTCCATTCTCGGCTTACAAAATGTCGAATCCTCACAGCGCAAAGTGTGGGCCCTGGGAGGATTGATAATACTGCAGTCATATAGAATGACTGCAGAATTATTATTTTAGACCAGATAACCCTTTTAATAGCTGAGGTGTAATTTGAAGCCACTTTAATACAAAATATACAAAAAGACTCCATGTGCCATTTATAACATTTAAAAAATAACATGCAAACAGAATTACAAATTCTGTAAAAATATCTTTTTTTATTAATTTATCTATAATATGAAAAATAATTAAAAACTGATACAAAAATAAAGGAGCACTCGCTATAACCACACAGCTAGTATATATGCCAGCATGGCAATAAAAACCTATGTTGGAAAACACCAAAAATTCATAAGCAGATGATTACAAGTATGAAGCACCCTTATAGAAGAACAAGCCTTCATATATCTAAGAACACATTTGTTTTTAACTATCTGATTAAAAATGGAGGTAACAAATATATTTCTAAGGAGCTGTAGTGCTGTTTCCTGCACATTTGTAAAAAAATTATAAAGTGATCAACCCCTTTAAGGAGGGTTGTAAACCTTTAAACTATGGTATTACATTTGGACCGGAGAATAGTCTTTTAGTTTTCTAACTAGAATTGGGACTGAAAGAAAGGAAAGCCTGATAACTCCTTTGGCTATTTGATCCTATCTGCCAATAAAAAAAGGAATAAATTGCTTTACTCCTCCTGAAACATTAATGGTTGACCATGCTTTAAGGCAGGTTTACTAAAGTAATTAAGATCTCTTTGATGTCAGACTTTCTCTTAAGGGTAAAGAACTGTTTATAAACACTGTGAAAAATAGAAGTTAAAGGATACCTCCACATTGGCATTGAAAATTGTGAAAATTGCTGATAAAATCCACAGAAATCACATTCTACACCACATCTTAATTCTGTATACTTGTGGTTATTTTTGCAATTTTGCAGCTTGTGAATTAGATATGTTAAAGTTTTAAACTACAAGTCGGCCGTCAATTTATGTGACTTTAGGGCCCCGCTACACGTAGCGATGTTCCAGCGATCCCACCAATGATCCGACTGGCCAGGATCGCTGAAACATTGCTGTGTGGTCATTGGTGAGCTGTTATACAGGCAGATCTCATCAGCGACCAGCAACCCGTGTAATGACCTCGACATCATGGAAAAGAATATAAACTATTCTTTTCCACGATGTCGAGGTCCTGCTACTGTATTCTGATAGGCTGGGGTAAGCGGGAGAACGCTGGTAACCAGGGTACACATCGGGTTACTAAGCAAAATGCCCTCTGCTTAGTAACCTGATGTGTACCCTGGTTACCAGCGCTCTGTGCTTAGTAACCCGATGTGTACCTTGGTTACCAGGGAACACATCGGGTTAGAGGGGCGTCACACACGCCGATGTATGCTGCCCAGCGGGAGAATGACAACCAAAAAATGGTCCTGGCCATTCCGCAGCGATCAGCGAACTCATTGCTGGTCGCTGCGGCATGTGACATGCAGCGGCATCGCTAGCGAGGTCATTGCAATGTCAAAAAACCTGTGAAGTTACAGCGACATCGGTAGCGATGTCGCTGTGTGTGAAGTACCCCTTAGACTTGTGAATTCTCAGACTATAATGATTCCATTCACTGACAGAACAGCGAGATCTTGAACATAATGAGAAATTGAAGTTCAAAGGAAATATCTAGGATAAAATAAGCAAAATGTGCCTAAGCACTAACAGGCAGGTAGCTGGCACCTACCTGCCTGTTGTACTCGGCACTGATCACCGCCGACAGGAGCGGTCATATACCACTCCTGCCGGCGATTTTGGTGCTTCCGGTGACGTCACGACTACTTTTGGTCAACAGATGCAATCAGGTAGCAGTGTAGCCCACTGTGAATCAGTGTGAGGTCAGCTATATGCACACTTCTGCAGAGCAGAGCGGAAAAGCCACTCTGCTCTGTGTTTACACTGCAATGGTATCATTGGCAGGATCAGTCTGTGACCACTCTGAGCTGTGGGTGAACAGTGGGGACTGGTGCCGGGCAAATCAGACAGGTAGGTGGCAGCTACCTGCCTGTTGGTGTTTGGGCACTTTTTTTTTGTAAATATCCCGGATATCTCCTTTAAAACATATTGTCAAGTTATAATACATACATTTTCTTCATGCTAAGGAAACAAAATGGTAAAACCCTTTCACTTTTTCACATATTTACAGTAGTTGTTTTTTTTCTACTTGATGTACAGGCAAATAATTCACTTTTGCTGTAAAATTGTCTAAGAGGTTGTTCTGTGTAAAATGAAAAGTCTGCGTGTTTTTATCAAGATTTGCATATTGACTGCTATTTATCTCAAAATAAAGGCACAATGGGCAAAATGAACGAGCGTGAAGCAGTATGCCAACCACCGGACTGTCGGCCTAAATACAGCTATCTCATTAATATTGCAAAACTGACCACATCTGTGACTTGAAGAATAAAACGTCAACCACAAAAATATCTAAAAAAACACATAACATAAAAGATGGAGGGTGGGACAATCAAACTCCAGGTCCTGCTTTGTGAGCAGAGACTGGAAGAGGGAAGGATTATCTTTATAAGGCCACGTGCACACGTTGAGTATTTGATGAGTTTTTTACCTCAGGATTTGTAGCCAAAACCAGGAGAGGATAATTAAATACAGAAGTGGTGCAGGTGTTTCTATAGACTTTTCCTCTGATTGCTCCACTCCTGGTTTTGTGTACAAATCCTGAGGTAAAAAACTCATCAAATACTCAACGTGTGCACGTGGCCTAAAGGGGGATAAGATGGGAGGAGAAACGGGGATCATTGGTCCAGTCCAAGACAGAGGAGGAGGAAAAAGCCGGACTTGAACCATTTGTCAGGGCACGGTAATCAGAGGCTATTTATTAACTATTGCAGTGCCCTAGAAGCAGTGATTTTATGAAACCTACAACAATCAGTAAGTGATACATCACTGGAATCAGGGTCTCTGTCTCTATATTACGCTGCTTTCACATTAGGTGGCAAAAACCTGGTGGCAGATTCCTTTTAAAATATACTGTCTTGCATGTTTTATGAGTGTGCCTACTTTCCCTAGAGCGTTTACTTCTGACTTGGGCTTTTTCCTTTAGTAGTTACATTAAAGAAAACATGACTGACCTTTACTTTTAATGTCAGTAAGCTACACACAGTAAATGCAAAGTCAAGGCACAAAGATTAGCATTTTAACACTTTGTCGCCCCCCAGAACGTTTAGAAGAGTAAGCTGGGTAATTGCATTAGCAGCGATGGGTGAAGTGTACGTAAACACAGCTCTCGCTGTAGACCTGAGAGCCATTAATGTGTGCAGCCAGCCCTCTCCCTACATCATACCATGTGTGTGCTCAAGTAATGCATATTTCATTACTGTGTAGCTTCAAATGAAGGCACTTAGCTGCAGATAACACTTTAATTGTGTTAGCTTTATTTCACAATCCGGTTAGGATGTAGCCTTCAATCTATCAGCTTTAAAATGACTGGAAAAATCTTAAAACTTGATCAAGTGGTTACTTTACCTATTTTTAACAGTTTATTTCATTATTCCAGTTAAATGATGAAGATCGTGCATCCTATTTCTTTTTTATCTTGTCTGTGGTGCACCCTGGGTTCTATAAATAGAGATTTATAGAAATTGAAATATAAGTTGTCATGGCAACCTGTTGTGGAGTAGAAAAGAAGAGCTTACAGGCAACGGAAGAAGCCAAAACGGCTTAGGAATCACATGATACTGCAGATCTACATTTATTTGATAAGTGTCCAGTGATCACTATTGTTCACAGTTGCTGGAGTTATAGTGGCAGGAGGGAAAATGAAGTCATCATTAAAATGGACAGTTTGCTTTGCTAGTCATCTCTTATCAGTTTTATATATGTGTGATGAATATGGTGATGATCTCAAGTGTGACTATGGCTGACATGCTTGATTGCATATGTGGCACCCCTGTGGGGATTGCCACAGGTTACACTGGTGCAAGGAAGGACTGACACCTTGGTCTGCTCAGCACACACCACCTACCACTCCAGACCTGAAGGGGGAGCTCTACTGGCTGCATTAAGTCAGTTCCCCTTTAAGAAGATCCAGGCTGGGAGGAGGAGACAGTTAGTCCCAGGAGACAGTTGGCAGTTAGTTCGTGTGAGGAGAGGAGAAAGGAGGAGGCAGAGCTGCTGGTCTCTGGTAAAGGACATAGGTCAGGACCAGAAGGGACAATTGTCGGCTGTTCATACCCCAGGGAAGGGGCCGGAGGCAAGTAGATGCGGTAGGGAACAAGAAAAGGGATCTGAATATATTCCCCTTTAGTACAACCGGACACTGGAGTCCGATGCTGTGGGCTTGCAGAGCCACAGTGAAAAGCCCAGCAGCCTCAGGAGGGGAGTTTACCCTTGAGGATAGTGACAAAGAAAGTTTAAACTAACCAAACATAGGACCAGGGTCACAGGAGAAACCGGGTCCCCGCAGAAGGACCTTACTGTTAGTTTAAGATCATAAAGAAGAGGAGGGTTCAGATTCAGGCAGAACTCATCCCTCAAGTCAGAGCACAGAGATAAAGGAGGCCTCATATCCTTCCAAGGAGTTAATCCTAAATTGCACCAGGGACCTGGTTATTACTCTGGACTGTACCTGTTATGTGACCACCAGTAAAAAGGTACCGGAACAACTATCCCTGTGTGTATGTGTGACTGTTTTACAGCTATAATTCACCATCATCCTCCTCCACTGCCCTCCCTCATCACCTTCTTTAATTGCTGCCCTGAGGTAAAGCTCCACCTGTGGGGAGCTGTACCACACTTTGCTGCCCCTACCATCACCTCAGTGGCCGGCTGGCAGCGCTGGTACCAAATTACCGGACACTACAGGTGGCGTCACGTTCCCCTGTAAATAATTCCTTCATCTCCCTTCAAATGATCCCCAGGGCATGGCACCGGGATACCGTCCACCTGTGACTCCCTACTCAGCAGACCGGTGACCGAGTACCCCCCACAGCCCTGGCCTCATCACATATCTCCCAACTTTTGAAGAACAGAAAGAGGGATAAATTATGCTATGTGCGCTGCGGCAAATTTTGACCAAGCCCCTAAAGTCACACCTGTTTACCATTTCTTTCTACCCTGGCAGGAGGAGATGTCAGCAGGTTGGTGGTAGTGATAGCATTCAACAGATGTTTGACTCTGCAGGGCGTAGACCCAAGTCTGGGACTGTCCACTGTATCCAAGATGTTTGGGACTAGAGATGAGCCATAGCTCCCAACCGGCCCAGATTCAGCAAGACTGTCTCGATTTGACTTTGTCCCAACTTCCTTTCACCTCTCCTCACCCTCTCCAATACTCCTCCATGGTGGCAGGGCCTGCATCATTCTGCATGTAAACTAAACCGTTCTCTTCTCTGTTATCTCCTGAAACTTGAACTTATAAACTCCTTGTTCAATGGGCCATCTGCCAGAGTGAGAAAAATAGGAGAATTTGGTAATCTTGTGCGGACAGTGAAACCAGAATCTGGTTATACAGATACATAGAGATACACTGCTGTGTCAAGCTGTATCTCTATGTTCCTGTATTCTAGGGATGAAGAAATAATCAGATTGTTTTATTCCTATAACATTACTATTATAATAATTAAAAAGAAAGAATTTCAGAAATATACATTTATTAATAATTGGAAACATTTAATTTCCTTTTTTTTGAGTGTCCTTGGGACTTCAAGCCACAGCCTCTACAGTTGCAGGCAGAAGCTAATCATCTGCGCCATAGACCCTGCTGTTGTCAATAGAAGTTTATATACTTGCCCCCACAGCCCCATGTCTGCCCCCACAGATAGATTATACAGGTACATAGAGATACATTATACATAGTAGTGTATTTCTAAGTAGCTGTATTCTAGGGGGAGAATAAAAGATATTTTTTCCATCTTATAAAATTACAAAAAAGCAAACAAAAACAATTAAAAGAATTATATTTTGAATGCACTTTTTGTTTTAGAAAATAATAAACATCTCAAATTAGCAATAACACAGACATATTTGGTGTCCCTGTAATCGTAATGAGCTAAACAACACAGCGATCAGATTATTTATGGTGATCAGTAAATGGCATAAACACATTGCGTGACTGATTATTTTTCTCTAATGAATCCATAAAAAAAGTAAGAAACATGTAATGCTGAGGCTGTATTCACAAGTAGCGTAAATGCTGCTCTTTTTCTACTACTTCTTCTGCATATTTTCTGACGGTGTCCATACCACACAATTCAATAACAATTTTCTCTGATAATTGCATGTTTGCTGTGTGTCTTTTATACGTTTCCCCCTTATTAGATGCGGTTTTGGTGCAGATGTGAATTTACATATTTAATACAAAAAAATACTACAGAAAAGCTTTGATTCTGGCTTTCTTTTACTTGCATTTTTTTAGGCTCCACATAGAAGCCTAAGGCCGGCTTCACATCACGGTTTTTGTCTGTCAGGTTGGATCCTGTGTCTTGCAGAACCTGACAGCACAGGATGAGCAGAAAGTGTGGCCAAATATGCCCTCTGATCCTGTTTTTTGCAGGATACATTTTCTGCCTCTCTCCACAGTACTGATCTGTCAGCCTTGTGTGTGCAATGCTACTACTCTCCATGCTCCTGTACGTTCAGCCGTGTCTCTGAAATGCTGCTGTCCATGGTACTGAATGAGCATGGCAGCATTTCAAAGCTTGCACTGTGCAAATAATCATATCCGAGAAACAATCCGATTTTTTCCCAGATCTGGCACCCATAGACTCCCAAGTTATGGGTGCCGGATCACCCCAGAATCATTTCTGTCCAGATTTGTCTGATTTTTTTCACCGGAGACCAAAAAATTATGCAGGCTCTGGTTATGGGGATAGGGAAAAGCCAGACAAATTCGAATCAGGCACAAAATATACAAAACCGTATGGCCAAATAGGACCAATCCGGCACCATAGGGATACATGGGAGGCAAAACCATATCAAATCCTGTCCGGTTCAAACCGGACAGAACCTGATGCACAAAACCATGGTGTGATCCAGCCTAACAGTGCCGTTCAGATCAGTGATCTGATCGGCATTGTTAACCCTTTAGATCGTACTGTCAGTGACTGACAGCACAATAATCTAAAGCCTTGTGGTCAGTTTTACCATATATTGAACATGGTGAATAAAAAACTCACAAAACAAACGTGTAATTGCACTTTTTTTTCTAATTTCACCGCACTTGGAATTTTTTTTCCTGTACAATAGACGATTTTATCTGAAATTACAACTTGTCCTGCAAAAAGCAGGCCCTCATATGTCTATACTGATGGAAAAATATAAAAGTTATGGCTCTTAGAAGAAGGGGAGGAAAAACCAAAAACAGAAAGTCACCTGGAGTTGAAGGGGTTAAAAAGACACACAATCGACTGAACTGTGCAGTTTTGGTGCTTTTTGTCTCTAGAGGTTTCTTGTGGAGCTTAAAAAAATATGCATGTAAAAGACTGCAGTTACATTTTTAAGTGCCGAATCAAAGCTTTTCTGTACTATAAAACCACATTAAAAATGAGGCTTCACATCTGCTCCAAAAACGCATCAAATAATGGGGAAAAGGCATAAACAAATGCAGTGCATAGTGCAATAATTAGGGAAGATTGTTATTATTTGGTTTGCTGTAGACACCTGGACATAGGATTTATGCAACATGAGAACATGACCTTACCGACACAAAAACATCAGATATCATATAGTCCCTCTCTGGCACTGCCCCTCTGACATCTCCACCTGATAGGGTAAAAAGACATAGTAAATGGGTGTGGCATAGGGTGTGGCTAGTGGCATTGTCAACATTTGCTGCACTGCATGTAGCACGATGCATAACATATCTTCTTCAAAAGTGGAGAGGTGTTATTAAGGGGTTAAAGGGCAAAGAGGATCAGACAGGAAAAGTCCAGTATTCTTAATATACATAGAGTATGGATTCTTGTTGATCACCAAGTGAAAACAAATTCTTAGAGAGCTTGATCTAGGCAGGTAAAACAGTACTGCAGCATGGTGTTTGGGAGAGAGAAAACTAACTAAGGTGATAAAGAAGTATATTACAAAAAACCATAACTATGTAAAGGCTGATCAATAATTAAATAAAGCAAATGTTTCATTCTCATGTATTAACGGCTCCAGTTTATACCTGTTTGAAAATACAGTGGATTTGTGGAAATAATTAAATATTCAGATCTACACTCTAGAGCACCTATAGATATCTAAAAGTTTGAACAGGAAAGAGCAGCAGATGTTTGCAAACTAATAAGTGAACTCATTATTGGGGACATATGAGGGTTGAATGAAAGGTAATGCCTCCACCTTCGCAACTTGGGTTTATTGGGAATATTTTAATAATACAGAAATAATCTTTAGAATGTTATTTCTTGATATTCACTTTTCCACTTATAAGGCTGCGTTCACACATTGCGTATTTTGCCACGTTTTTTTACGCGCGCTTTTCAAAATACGCAATGTGCCTTTTGTCTGCCTGCAAAGTGAATGGGGAATTCACTTTGCAGTGCAGACATTGCGTAAAAATACGCAGTGCGTTTTCCGGGAGAAAATGCAGCTCCGTAAACAATTGATATGTCAATTGTTTACGCAGCTACTTCTGCGTATTCTCACAGAGGGGAGGAAGAATCCTGCTTCCTCCTCCCCTCTGTGACAGCTGTGACCACCCATTAGACTTCACAGTGTATTAATACACACTGTGAAGTCTAAATTAAACAAAAGCAAGTGTGTGAAAAATAAAAAAGAATGAATACTTCACCTGTCCGACGCCTTCTTCCGGTGTCTGGTGCCTTCTGCCGCTCTCCGGTGTCCGATTCTAAGTCAGATCTCTTCTGACAAGACCTGTGGTGACGTCAGAGGGGGGGCGTTCCCGGGCACTCGCGGTCATGTGATACCACATGACCGCGAGCAGCCAATCAGCGATGGGACCGCCCCGGGAACGCCCCCCTCTGACATCACCACAGGTCCTGTGAGAAGACATCTCACTTAGAATCGGACACCGGAGAGCGGCAGACGGCACCAGACACCGGGAGAAGGCGTCGGAGAGGTGAAGTATTGATTCTTTTTTATTTTTCACACACTTGCTTTTGTTTAATTTAGATTTCACAGTGTATATTAACACTGTGAAGTCTAATGGGGCGGTCACACATGTCACAGAGGGGAGGAGGAAGCTGAATTCTTCCTCCCCTCTGTGACATCACTGCGCTTTCTGGGGGAAAGAAAGCGCAGTGTGTGAAAGCCCCTGCGTATTTTGCTGCGCTTTTTTGCGCGGCCGAAAAACGCGGCAAAAAAGCGCAGCAAAATACGCAAATGTGTGAACGTAGCCTTAATCACCAGACAATTGGATACACTTCTGCCAATAATGAACAAGTTGTGTGAAGCCATTGTGGAAGATGTTGACATACACAGTTCTCTCAACGTCTTCATACATAGTGATGTTCCCACAGATCTTCTTTCTTTATTGGGAATAGATTGAAGTAAGATAGTACCAAATCTGGACTGTATTGAGGATGCCACACGGTGGTCAGCTTCTGTCTGTGATATTCTGCTGTGCTGGCATGTGAAGTGTGTAGTCTGGTATTGTCATGCTGTTGGAAAACAGTTCTGTTTTCCCTTCAGACCAATCTTTAAACTTACTGATCCAATGACGCACAGTGTTCACATCAACACAATCTCTGCATTCTCTAATGAATTTCCTTTGGGGGTGACACCTTCTGCTTTCAAGAATTCAATGACAACATGTTGCTTAAATCACGTTGAACGACAATCTGCACAGAGTTCCATTCTATCCACTGTAACAACACAACGGTTCATTGCTAAGGTTTCCCGCCAACTGGAGATGTAGAGAAGAGTGTACTGAAAAGTCCAGTACCTACCACATACCAGTGCTGCCATCTGCTGAGGAGTTACGAAGGTGGAGGCATTACGTTTAATTCAACCCTTGTATATTTAGCTGAGATGATGTTCAAACTGAACACTGCCTTTAAATAGAAAGGTTGCATCCATACATCCATATGTAACCATCTTTGATTGCAGGTCTCCTGACCTGAACTAAACGGCCTCATAGGCTTTTTAGTCTGTACTTGACCGAGTCTCAAGTCTAGACCTCTCATTGTTTTTTAGTAAAGGTTACAGATATGGCATTGTCTTCTTGAACTTTACAATAATGTTTGGCATATTTACTTTTATTTGAGAAAACAGTTTGTGTTTTTATCATACCATATCCACAGTGAAGTGCTCAGCTACACTTCGGCAAGTCGCCAGAATCAATATCCTCTAAAATGAAGTAAAAAGCTTGCTTCTTTCCCAACACTAATGTATACTGGTTTGATTTTTATGAAATTGTAACATTTCGGAGAGTCATTTATTTAAAAGCCACTTCATATACCAGTTTTGCCTCTTGAAAAAAATCCTTTGTTCATATGCCATTCTAGATCATGTGGACATCATAAAACACATCATTTTAGAAACTTCTTTTTTCTTTAGAACGGAGAAGAATATCTGTGACAGATGCTCATTTTCTGGTAGACATAAAGGGGATGTCCACTACTGATCACTACTAATCAGTTCATAAAATTAAATACAATAAATATACTCACCTCCTGCAGCAGAGCCGTTCTAGTGATCTTGATGCCACTGTTCCCCAACAGTGGCTTGTGCAGACTGCAGCCAATGAGTGGTTGTCTTTTGGCTGCAGCTCATCAATAATTCATCAAGGCAGATAACTAAATAATAAAAGATGCACCTGTCGACCAGATAAGATGCTCATGGGCTGCAGCCTGCCCGTGACACAAAACGTCATATCACTCTCTAGGAACAGCGGCACCAACATCACCGGAATGATGCTGGGTCATGCCGGGTTCAGACTCTGTTCACACTGGGCAGTCTGTTGTGCAGCCTTTGACCTCTTTGTTGCTCAGCATGAGTTAGGGCATCAGCGGTGGTTATTTCACTAATGTTCAGCTTTGCTGGAGTTAACTTTTTGATTAGTCTCAATTGTAGGTTGAGGCTGCTGGTATGCCTTCTCCCTGTAAGCATAGCTCAAAGCATTCCTGAATGCCGACTATAGCATTTGTTTGACTCTTGCATACCGGTCCTGTTTTGGAGTTGCTGTTGAAACTGTAATCATTTCTTGGTGTCTGGCAAAGTATACCTTGTTGTTTTTTCATTCCCTATTTGTATTTGAGTTCTCCCTACACACATATTGTATCTTCCTGATTGTTTGCTGTGTGGTGCTGTTTGCTTTAGCCCTGTCTGTCTATATCTGTGGGTTCAATTACGGTTCTCCTCCTGGGGTGGGGGTTGGGAGTTCAGCTCAGGGCTGGACAGGAGAAAGGGTGAGGTTGGAGACTCAGGCCTCTCTACCATCAAGGGTACCCCTGAGTTAAGGAAAGTCAACGTTTCCCCCAGCCTGAGGGACAGTTCAGGGGCCCAGGTTCCTTTCCTCCTTTTCTCTTAAGACTCCCCGACACACTGCTGTAAGGAATGAGTATCAGTTATTTTTCTTTTAATTGAGATCCTGAAGTGATAAAGCTGGGATTGTCCTGTAGTGGACAACCCCTTTAAAGGGAACCAACTACCCCCAATGACCCCCCCGGACTATTAATATCGGTCCCTACACACAGCACATACATGTGCTGCAATGATTTTTGCTAAAAAAACTGTTTTGTAAAACTTAAGATAATGCTTTTGAAAGTTTAAACCGAAGGGACGGGTGGGCGTTACTTATCTGTGGCAAAAGCCGGGTTGCAGCTGCCACTCATCCACCTGTGTCCCGCAGTAGCAGTTACGGCCAGCCCTTTGTTCAGCGTCACAGCCCGTGCACGGGCTCGCATGCCCGTGCACACGTCATCATCTACAGCCGGGTTGCGAGCGCGCGCTCTGACTTCCATAGCAAGATGTCCTTGTGCTACAGATCATTCAAAGTCATTCATCCAAATGGCCTCCATGTAAAACTACATTTTTCTACAGTTTCTAGTGGTAATTTCCTAAAAGGTTACAGCTTCGTTCAGCAAAATCAGCTGCTTGTCAAATTGCCAGGAGTGCCATCTGCAGCCATCAGCTGATGATGCATTTTAAAAGGGGTTATCTGTGAAGAGACAACATGGTAATGTTTCTGGTCTTATACCAGTTGTATTAATTGGATAACAAATTTCTAAGATTGGTTTTACAACAAAGCCACATCACACATCCTAGAAAAACAGTTTAAAAGAGTCATTAAAGGGAACCTGTCACCTGGATCTAAGCCCCTACACTATCACTACCTGTCCCTGCACCTTCCTAGCTGCTCCCTATCTATCCCTCTCTGAGCTAAATCCGCCCTATAAAACAGCAGAAAAATAACTTATAACTTACAGCAGTCCCTGAGGCTGGGGACTGAGAAGGAGGCGCCAGGCTCCATTCTGCCCCTCCTCGATGCAGCAGCACACGCCCTGCTGGGCGGTGTTATTCTTTCTTCATCGCCGCCTCCTCCATTTGGAATCTCCCACCTGCTTTACACTGTAAGGTAGCAGTTAGGATCGGCACGACAGAAGGCAGTGACTCAGGTATTTACTCACACAGCACACAGTTCAGGTATTCACAGACCTCCAGATTCCGGTGTAACATGTCAGACTAACCCCCCGACCAGAATATACCCGAGGTATAAACTGGGCTAGCCCAGAGTATACCCCCCTGGGTCAGAATATACCCTTGGTATATTCTGGCCTAGCCCAAACTATACCATAGGGTATAAACAGGCCTAGGCCAGATTATAACTCTCCGTATACCACAGCAGCTGTAGATCAGGGCCCCAAGCTGTGCACAGGGCCCCAAGCAATGCATGAGGACCTGATGCAGCACAAGGTGGCCCCAGGCAGCAGAAAGTGGCCCTACGCAACATACAGGGGCCCCAGGCAGTGCTAGGGGCCCCAGGCAGTGCTAGGGGCCCCAGGCAGCGCATGGGGGCCCGAGGCAGCACACAGGGGCCCCAGGCTACACACAGGATCCCAGGCTACACACAGGGGCCCCAGCCAGCATACAAGGGCCCCAGGCAGTACACGGGGCCCCAGGTAGTGCACAGGGCCCCAGGCAGCACAAAGTGGCCCCAGGCAGCACAAAGTGACCACAGGCAACATACAGGGGCCCCAGGCAGTACTAGGGGCCCCAGGCTACACACAGGATCCCAGGCTACACACAGGGGCCCCAGCCAGCATACAAGGGCCCCAGGCAGTGCACAGGGCCCCAGGCAGCACAAAGTGGCCCCAGGCAACATACAGGGGCCCCATGCAGTACCAGGGGCCCCAGGCTACACACAGGATCCCAGGCTACACACAGGGGCCCCATGCAGCATACAAGGGCCCCAGGCAGCACAAAGTGGCCCCAGGCAGCACAAAGTGGCCCCAGGCAGCACAAAGTGACCACAGGCAACATACAGGGGCCCCAGGCAGTACTAGGGGCCCCAGGCTACACACAGGATCCCAGGCTACACACAGGGGCCCCAGCCAGCATACAAGGGCCCCAGGCAGTGCACAGGGCCCCAGGCAGCACAAAGTGGCCCCAGGCAACATACAGGGGCCCCATGCAGTACCAGGGGCCCCAGGCTACACACAGGATCCCAGGCTACACACAGGGGCCCCATGCAGCATACAAGGGCCCCAGGCAGCACAAAGTGGCCCCAGGCAACATACAGGGGCCCCAGGCAGTACCAGGGGCCCCAGGCTACACACAGGATCCCAGGCTACACACAAGGGCCCCATGCAGCATATAAAGGCCCCAGGCAGCACAAAGTGACCACAGGCAATATACAGGGGCCACAGGCAGTGGGCCACCTGGGGCCACTTTGTGCTGCCTGGGGCCCCTGTGTGCTGCCTCTGGCCCCCATGCGCTGCCTGGGACCCCTTTGTACTGCCTGGGGCCCTTGTATGCTGCATGGGGCCCCTGTATGTAGCCTGGGACCCTGTGTGTAGCCTGGGGCCCCTAGTACTGCCTGGGGCCCCTGTATGTTGCCTGGGGCCACTTTGTGCTGCCTGGGGCCACTTTGTGCTGCCTGGGGCCCCGTGCACTGCCTGGGGCCCCGTGCACTGCCTGGGGCCCCGTGCACTGCCTGGGGCCCCGTGCACTGCCTGGGGTCCTTGTATGCTGCATGGGGCCCCTGTGTGTAGCCTGGGATCCTGTGTGTAGCTTGTGGCCCCTAGTACTGCCTGGGGCCCCTGTATGTTGCCTGGGGCCTCTTTGTGCTGCTTGGGGCCCCTAGCACTGCCTGGGGCCCCTAGCACTGTCTGGGGCCCCTAGCACTGCCTGGGGCCCCTAGCACTGCCTGGGGCCCCTAGCACTGCCTGGGGCCTCTAGCACTGCCTGGGGCCCCTGTATGTTGCGTAGGGCCACTTTCTGCTGCCTGGGGCCACTTTGTGCTGCCTCGGGCCCCCATGTGTTGCTTGGGGCCCTGATCTACAGTTGCTGTGGTATACGGAGGGGTATAATCTGGCCTAGGCCACTTTAACCCCGAGTATATTCTGGTCGGGGGTTTAGTCTGGCCTGTTACACCGGGGCGCAGCCGAGTAGAACCTCATACAATCCCAGCAGCTCCTGCTGCTGTCCTGACACACTCCACCCCCTCCCCACAGCCCAGGGCAGCACATATCATCTCCTATTCACCCGCACACCTGGGGGTCAGTGCTTTCAATCAGCACTTAGCTCCAGTAGCAGCTCACCCTGTGTGTGCTGCTACTGAGCAGAAGATACAATCTCCCATATGCTGTGTCTCAGTCAGGGAACACATCGAGGTCGCATCACCACAACATGATAGGTGTAAAGCACAGATTCCAAATGGAGGAGGCGGCGATGAAGAAAGAATAACGCCGCCCAGTGGGGCGTGTGCTGCTGCATGGAGGAGGGGCTGAATGGAGCCTGGCGCCGCCTTCTCAGTCCCCAGCCTCAGGGACTTCTGTAAGTTATAAGTTATTTTTCTGCAGTTTTATAGGGCGGATTTAGCTCAGAGAGGGATAGATAGGGAGCAGCTAGGAAGGTGCAGGGACAGGTAGTGATAGTGTAGGGGCTTAGATCCAGGTGACAGGTTCCCTTTAAAGACATTTAATGTCCACATACTTTTTCTTAGGACATGTGGACAACATAAGATAGATTTTTGGAAACTGCTTCAGAGAAAATAAATGTTCAAACAAAAGTTTCCTCAATGAGAATTATAAAGCTTTCCCGATGTATGATAAACTTATAAAGGAAGGGTTTCTACAGATTTACCATCTCATTAAAGGGAATCAACAACCTCAAACTGCACATTTGGGCATGAAGGTCTATGATATGTAAATCTATTGACACTATTGTATCTTGTTGCCTACCAAGTAATTACCCCGTATATACTCGTGTATAAGCCGAGTTTTTCAGCCCAAAATTTGGGCTGAAAAGTCTCCCCCTCGGCTTATACATGAGTCACTACGGTTGGTGGGGGCTGTGGAGGCTGGAGGAGGCGGGGGGAGGCTGCTGTATGACCGGCCCCGTCACGTCATTATATATGCACTGCTTCCCCCTGTCAATCAGCGGCAGGGGGAAGCAGTTCATATATGCCCCCCAAAAGCTGGCGCTGTCCCCCCTTGTAAGGGCCCCCCCCCCGCTGCTTATACATTACCATCCCGGTGTTCTGATCAGGGATCTCCGGCCGTCGCAGCGATATGACGTCATCGCGCGACGGCCGGAGATCCCGGATGCAGCCAGCGGGGACGGGAGGATGAAGAAGAAGCACCGAGGAGCCGCGCTGATCAGAACACCAGGATGGTAATGTATAAGCAGCGGGGGGGGGGCCCTTACAAGGGGGGACAGTGCCAGCTTTTGGGGGCTGTTGGTACCCCCTGGGGGCTGTTGGTACCCCCTGGGGGCTGTTGGTACCCCCAGGGGGCTGTTGGTACCCCCAGGGGGCTGTTGGTACCCCCAGGGGGCTGCTGGGTACCCCCTGGGGGCTGCTGGGTACCCCCAGGGGGCTGTTGGTACCCCCAGGGGGCTGTTGGTACCCCCAGGGGGCCGCTGGGTACCCCCAGGGGGGCCGCTGGGTACCCCCTGGGGGCCGCTGTATAACCCCTGGGGGGTGCTGTATAACCCCTGGGGGCTGCTGTATAACCCCTGGGGGCTGCTGTATATACTGCTGAGGCCTGTATACCACTGGGGCTGCTGTATATACCACTGGGGCTGCTGTATATACCACTGGGGCTGCTGTATATACTGGTGGGGTCTGTATATACCACTGGGGAGGCTGCTGTATACCACTGGGGTTGCTGTATATACTACTGGGGCCTGTATATGCCACTGGGGAGGCTGCTGTATACTACCATTGGGGGGCCTGTATACCACACTGCTGGGGGCTGTACACCTGTGCTGGGGTCCACCCTCGGCTTATACACGAGTCAATAGGTTTTCCCAGGTTTTGGGGGCAAAAGTAGGGGGGTCGGCTTATACACGGGTCGGCTTATACACGAGTATATACGGTATATTAAAATAAATCAGTTAGTGCCCTGGCCATAATGATGGGTTTACACGTCCCGATATCGGGCTGATATCGGAGCCAACGACGCGGGAACGCGCTTTTTGAGCGCGCTTTTTCCGCCATCGCATCGCTGGTTTAAACAGCCCGATATCGGGATACAACGTCCCGACGATGTGTACGCCCCCAACCCAGGAACGACCAGTTAACATGGGAGTGAATGGGTGACGTGGGCGTACACATCGTAGTTGGGCTGTCACACGGGACGATGCGGCTACAACGGCCATCCGATATCGGGCGGTTGAATAGCACGCTCATTCAACCCCGATATCGTTTTGGCATCGTTCCAGCATCGCATTGTACGTTCAAACCGTACAACGCGCGAACGATATCGGGTCCAACTCCCGAACCACGTGACTTTTGGTCGGAGTTGGGTCGGAGTTGGACGCCGATATCGCGACGTGTAAACCCACCATAACAGTTAACAGCACTTAATGATCCTCTGACTCTCCAGGTTGTTTTCCCACCCAGCACCAGCCTCTTTAGATTGATTGGTAGCAAACTGTCTAATTTCATTGCCTTATGGCCAGCGTCAAACAGACAGTGAGCTATCAATCAAGCTACAGAGGCTGATGTAGGGCAGGAAAACAAACTTGAAAGGCAGAAGTTTCCAAACAGGTATATTAACAAAAAGATCCCAAAAAGATATATTAATAATCTTCAGGTTAATAACATTATGAAACTGCCTGGCACCGGCACATTAAACCCCCGCTAGCAGGAGGAAATTATCTTTAATCCTCTCGACAGCATTCTGGTTTTCAGTCATTTGGGCGGCTCCAGCACAAGTTCAGTCACCTGTATTGAGAAACACCTTGTATATATTCCATGCAATTGTTTATTATCTGTCTGTGACAGTTGTTGTATCTCAGCATTACACCTTACAGATTCTGCTTGTTTAAATCCATAAACAGAGTGTGGGGTTTCTGTCAGTAACCAAGAGTTTATTGCATATGACATTTGGATTATTTATTGGTTACTTCCATCACAACCACACTCTTCCTATTGTGGTTCATGCATTAGGGTTTGTGCATCACAGGTGTGGTGATATCGTTATGTACCACCTTAGCAACTGATCCAGGTGTCCTACTTGCTCGATTGTGTGCATTTTTATATATACATTGCAGCACGTGTATATACCATCTCATTATATTGATCTTTATATTACTGCCCTATGTCATATTGATTGGTTTATGTGGGTACATGACATTGTTTATTTTGTTCCTAGGTAGTTGCCTACTCTGTACCATAACCATCATAGATTACACTTCCTATTGGTTTAATCCATACAGCATTCTGTACCCATGTGCCACTCAGTCTGTTATTCATACGGATGTAAATTGATTTGAACCAGGTTATATTGAACCACCTGTATGTATTATGTTATTTATTTACACTACATACTTTACGGTATATACAACTTTGGTGACCCCTGGTTCATTACGTCCCCACTATATATCTTGTCATAGCATGTCAGTGGGACTAGTTCCCCCTTCTCTATGTGTGTATTTTAATTGATTTTAATATTGTTGGTTCACATATGTGTAAATAAAGGTTTTGATTTATATAATTTGTATATCCTTGTATTTGTGTGCTCCCTCTAACATATGCCGAGTCTTCTTCTCGTTGTCAGAGATGTGGTATGATCAGACCATGCCCCTGTACAGTCAGACACATTCATTACACAGTACATAGCAGGGACACATATATAAGATAATCTCAGCACAGAACATGAGGTATGATCAGACCATATCCCTGTACAGTCAGACACAGCCATTACACAGTAAATAGCAGGGCACATATATAAGATTATCTCAGTACAGGATATGTGGTGTGATCAGACCATGTCCCTGTATGGTCAGACACATTCATTACACAGTTTATAGCAGGGACATATATAAAATTATCTCAGCACAGGAGATGTGGTGTGATCAGACCATGTCCCTGTACAGTCAGACACAGCCATTACACAGTACATAGCAGGGCACATATATAAGATTATCTCAGTACAGGAGATGTGGTATGATCAGACCATGTCCCAGTATGGTCAGACACATTCATTACACAGTTTATAGCAGGGACACCTATATAAGATTATCTCCGTACAGGAACATTTATTTTAAACAAATCCAGTTGTGGAAATTATTATTTTTCCAAGATCTATTGTTTAAAATAAAAATTTAAATTTACTTTGTTCGTGGTAAAACCCCTTTAAGTTTCTACTGAATACTGAACAATTTTTTTTTATTTATAAAAGGTTTTAAATGTTCTTATACAACCTATATATTTGCTTAAGTAGAATTCATAGTTCCCTTATTCTTCAATCCCTCATTGGTGCCCTGATACTCTATTACACAAGTGCAGTAATGACATGTGGTAGAAAACACAACTATGACAGTCCATCAGGAAGGCTGATGTCAGTGCTGCTCTCAGTCATAGGCTGTGACATGTCTCTAGACCAGTGTAAACTAAGACTGTCAGGGACCATCTCTCTTTTCACAGTAAATAGTGAATTTGGAAGATGATTGTTAAGATGAGACAACCACTTTAAGCTTTTAGTAAACTCAGTCATGCACAAGTAATTTTCTTGCACGTGAAAAATATATAAAAGACCAATATCCATTGGTATTTGGTCAGTGGGTCAGTTTTTATATAAATGATTTTCTCATATGCCAAACAAAAAAAGCAAAACTTTTCTAATACATTGTTATAGTGTTAAAAATTAACAGCCCTCCTATTTAACATGGTAACAATGTGTGCTGTGATTTCATGAATCCATACACTTGTTTGGGTAATTTTTTATGAGGACCTGTCAGTACAATCTTATAATGTAAAGTAAAGACGTGGCGGTAATTGTGTTATAATTCTGGTTAAATTGCTACTTTTGGTGAAAAAATACACTATTTTTCCTTTAATTACTATTTGAAGTTCTCTGCTAATTAGATTTTAGCGCACAGGTGGCTGGACTGGACACTGGGTCTTCTCCTCCCTGTCTGTGATTCCCCAGCCTCTGGTCCAGCCTGTATTCCCGCACTATTACAGTCATGTCTTTACTATACATTACAAACTTGTGATGATAAGTTCTCTTTAACCATGACATGCATAGAATATAATCATTGATGTTGTTTTTGGGTTTTGCAGACAGTCTGCAAAAAAAAAGACTTAGGGTAGGGTCACATTGCAAACCTAAATTGCATTCACCGCATCCGGATCCGGATGCGGTGAACGCAATGCCGGGCACACACATTTTTTTACAAAAATGTGTGCTGAATACCGCACTGCGGTCACCGGATGGCTCAGGATGTGTAATCCTGAGCCATCCGGTAACTGCATAGGTTGCGGTTCCCGGCTCAGCAAACCTAGTAAAGAGTTAAATTGATTACTAAAGTACTGTTTGAGGTCTGTAGGGGGGCTTAGACCCCCCTACAGACCGGCCGCCCACTTCGGTGGCCTCCTAATACAATATCCCCGCTGGCACGGGCTTCTCCGAGCCCGTGCAAGTCCCCACACCCCCAGCCCCCCGAATTACTATACAGGGGTGCCTGCACCCCTCTTGTATCCTTATTCCTGTATGGGGGGGAAAATGATATATTACAGTCTTGGTGAAAGTACATATTTACGTGTCTTCTGCTCCAATGTGGTGACGAATCCATGGGCGGGGCTGTTTGCGGCAGCCTCCGCCCCATCATTTCTTATGGCCGCCCCCTCTGTGCCTCAGCCATTGATGTGAGGCCGGCCGCATCATGAAAGGGGCGGGGCGCACGGTGTGACGTGTTCGGCCCGCCCCTTTCATGATGCGGCCGGACTCACATCAATGGCTGAGGCACAGAGGGGGCGGCCATAAGAAATGATGGGGCGGAGGCTGCCGCAAACAGCCCCACCCATGGATTCGTCACCACATTGGAGCAGAAGACACGTAAATATGTACTTTCACCAAGACTGTAATATATCATTTTCCCCCCCATACAGGAATAAGGATACAAGAGGGGTGCAGGCACCCCTGTATAGTAATTCGGGGGGCTGGGGTGTGGGGACTTGCACGGGCTCGGAGAAGCCCGTGCCAGCGGGGATATTGTATTAGGAGGCCACCGAAGTGGGCGGCCGGTCTGTAGGGGGGTCTAAGCCCCCCTACAGACCTCAAACAGTACTTTAGTAATCAATTTAACTCTTTACTAGGTTTGCTGAGCCGGGAACCGCAACCTATGCAGTTACCGGATGGCTCAGGGATTACACATCCTGAGCCATCCGGTGACCGCAGTGCGGTCCCGGCAAACGCTGCGAAAACTGCTGCCTGCATGATTTTAAACGCAGGCAGCAGTGCCGGATCCGGCCACCGGATGTCTTGTGAAGCCATCCGGTGTTTTGCATAGGCTCCTATCAGGAGCGTTTCCTGGTCCGGTTTTGAGCTTTTTTAAAGTTCAAAACCGGATCAGGATTTTGCAAACAAAACGGAAATGTGACCCTAGCCTTACAGTGGGGAAAATACGTATTTGATACATTACCAGTTTTGCAAGTTTTCCCACCTACAAAGAATAGAGAGGTCTGTAATTTTTATTGCAGGAACACTTCAGCTATGAGAGATAGAATCTAACAAAGCCAGAAAATCACATTGCACAATTTTTATAGAATTCATTTGCATTTTAGTGCATAAAATAAATGTTTGATACAATAGAAAAACAGAACTTAATATTTGGTATAGAAACCTTTGTTTGTAATTACAGAGGTCAGACGTTTTCTGTAGTCCTTGAGTAAGTTTGCACAAACTGCAGAAGTGATTTTGGCCCACTCCTCCATACCGATCTTTTCCAGATGTTTCAGCTTTTGGGGCTGTCACTGGGCAACATTAAATTTCAACTCCCTTCAAATATTTGCTATTGAGTTCAGGTCTGAAAATTGGCTAGGCTACTCCAGGACCATGGAATGTGTCTAAGGGTACCTTCACATGCGGCAATATTGCTAGGCAATTTCACTGGCAACTTGCTGGTTGCAGTGAAATCATGGACACATTGTTCTATTTTGTTGCTGTGTACAAATGTAACAATGTGTCCATGATTTCACTGCAACCAGCAAATTGCCAGTGAAATTGCCTAGCAATATTGCCACGTGTGAAGGTACCCTTAGGGTACCGTCACACCTGGACATCTCGCTGGCGATTCCACAGGCGACGCTGAGGCGTGGCCTGTCGCCGGCGACATCGCCAATGCTTCGCCTAATGTAAATGGGCGACGGTGACACGTCTGAGTGGTCGCCTGGTTTCACATCAGATCTGTGAAACCAGGCGACCATTCTTGGGCGATGTGTGCTGATCGCCCTGTGTAACATCTCATGAGCGATGTGAAAGGCGACAGCACACATCGCCTATACCATTCCGGTAGGCGTTTCAGGGCGTATTTACTAGCTCTGGCGGTGTGCATGGATTGGTGCAAGCTCGAGCGTTACGATTGGTTTTCTTGTTCCTCGGCGCCATATTTGATGATGTGGGCGCCTGTGTGTTTTTTCCTCCATATACATGTATTTCATAACACATATTCTGTACACACACATGGACAAGGCAATGTTAGGTGATCAATACATATGGGTCACATAATTGGAAACACACAATCTATGTGCACACACATACTTTCAAGGCTCCAATATTATCTTGACCAAGAACGCAAGAGTGATTTTATTAGCCAACGCAGTAGCACAATACACATAACCTAAAAGCGATGTACAAATTCACTGCAAAATAAACCGTCACGCGAGCGTCGTGTTTTGCCTTGTTGGCAATGCCAATGCGTCTACCAATAATTCGTAACACAACACATGAGAGTTGTCTATAAAGCACCGAGCCAACACCAATTGGTGTTTGTTTGGAACCAATCACACGTCTTCAAGGCGTCTATGTTAATGCCTATCTCCGAGATGCTGCTCAAAATTATGCCCACATCGCTAATGTGGTGGCTCTATGTGACGCGGAAGCGGCAATCAGCGACTCGATCGCCCCTGGGCCTTGGGCGACACTTAGACAATTTTCGGTCGGGTTGTCACCCGAGCGTCGCCTAAATTGTCGCCCCATGTAAATGAGCGTCGGCGACCCTAGGCGACACGCAAATACGTGCGCGCGCACATGCGTCGCCTATGGAATCGCCGTCGAGATGTCCTGGTGTGACGGTACCCTTACAGAGCCAGTCCTTAGTTGCCCTGGCTGTGTGTTTTACATCATTGTCATGCTGGAGAACCCAGTCGTGACCCATCTTTAATGCTCTTAGTGAGAGAAGGGGGCTGTTGGACAAAATCTTGAGATACCTGACTACATCCATCCTACCTTCAATACTGTGCAGTCGTCCTGCCCCTTTGCAGAAAATCACCCCCAAAGTATGTTTTCACCCCCATAATTCACAATTCAGATGGTGTTAATGAGGTTGCACTCATCCTTTTTCTTCCTCCAAACATGCCTAGTGGAGCTGATACCAAAAAGTTACATTTTTGTCTTATCTGACCACATGACCTCCTATGCCTCCTCTGGATCATCCAGATAATCATGGGCAAACTTCAAACAGGCCTGGACATGTGCTCGCGTGAGGAGGGGGACCTGGCGTGCCCTGCAGGATTATAATCCATGATGGTGTAGTGTGTTACTAATGATAATCTTTAAAATTGTGGTCCCAGCTCTCTTTAGATCTGGTCATCCCAAGTAGTTTATGACCTTTCTCACAAACATCCTTACCGCATAAGGTGAGATCTTGCATGGAACCCCAGACTGAGGAAGATTGACAGTCATCTTGTGTTTCTCCCATTTTCTAATAATTGCACCAACAATTTTTGCCTTTTCACCAAGTTGCTTGCATGTTGTTATCATGAGCTGATTGCGATAAAGTTTATGTATTTTAAATGTTGTTAATTTTCTTTGGGATATTAAGGGTTAATGTCAGTTATTCCTTTGATGCTGCGGTCTTAAATCAGGTGATGTGGTTGATGACCACTTCTCCACCCTTTAAATAGTCACATGATCCGGTCTTGAACTTAGGAATAGAGGTGATACACCCTGACTTCCGTGCATTGATGACGATAGTGCTGATGGCAGCTAGGGTGTCCATAGCAGCAAAGTGGAAATCTCACATCCCTCCTTATATGGCCGATATTGCTGCAAGATTAAACAATCTGTTTCACCATGAATATTAGTTGGCTCTTGATTCTTCCAGAAGAGATAAAGTGATAGACAACTGGTCCTGCTGGGCATCTCACTCCCTGGCAACCCCGATACCTCATTGTTGATACCCGTCTCGTGGGTTACTATGTCCTGATGACTATGTACCTCTGAGGCGACCAGACCACAGGGGCACCACAAATGCAATTTATTTGATTCATTTTCTGGATTTTTTTTAGATTTTGTATCTCACAGTTGAAGTGTACCTACAATAAAATTTACAGATCTCTCCATTCTGTGTAAGTCCAACTTGCAAAATCGGCAGTGTAACAAATACTTATATTCTCCACTGTATATGTTAACAGCCCATCTACTATATAATTGCCTAATCATGTCTGTCTGAGGCCGAAATTGCACGCCAGCGCTCATTGGTTGCCGCATATACAAAGGAGCCGCGCGGCTCTCCTCACAATCCCCTGGCTCCTCCTGGCACCCGCTCCTGCTGCCCTGCCCGCGCTCCTCGCGGCCCCCCGCTCCTCCTGTCCCCGCTCCCCGCAGCAAAAATGTAAAATAAAAATAAAAAAATCCTCAGTGTGGATACTCACCTGTCCGCCGGCTCACTCCACCTCCGAGGCGTCTTCTACTCCTACGGGCTTGAGGACCTGTCGTTGCCTGGGAAACCAATCATCTGATCAGTTTCCCAGGCAACGACAAGTCCTGCCCTGGGAGCTACAAGACACATCGGAGGTGGCGAGGCGGACGCCACGCGGGGGAGAGGGCCGGGTGGAGTACCATGCGGGGAGACCAGGGGAGGGGCCAGGAGGGCCATGGAGGGGGACAGGAGGAGACACAGAGGAGCGGTGACATGGAGGAGTGAGTGGACAGGAGGAGAGACGGAGGAGCGGTGACTGGAGGAGTGGTGTAGTTCACTCACGTTAACTGAACAAGTTCTGTCAGTCACAGTATGTCAACTACATACATATTCTAGAATACCCGATGCGTTAGAATCGGGCCACCATCTAGTAGCATATAATGGGTACAATTTCTATCTGTGAAAACCATCAATAAAACCTGCACGTAAAATATAGACATATAAATTAGCCCTAACCTTTTTAATATAGCAAAATCACTACTAATTTTTAGATACTGATATTTTAGATATATATTACAGCCTTTCTCTGCACAATATCTTCTACTTTACTGGTAGCCATAAAATGTTACAGCACTACCCCATACAGTTAACATGGTGTTATCTTCTATTAGTGGAAACCATGTCCATTATATGAAATCTGGATGATTATGATGGAATTTTCAATGAAGACTTTACAATAATGTTAATTTAAAATGAATGATGACCTTATTCAGGCCCCGTATCACATGGATAAGGCCTTATATGATAAAAAAAAACATCTCTGATCTAAATAAATACATAATAAGAAAACTATACAATTCTCATCTAGTTAACATATTTTATCTAAATATATCCCTTGTGTCTCTCCTTCTTCATCTATTTGTGTGCTTCCCCATCTGCTTCACTTTCAGCCTGCAAATACAGTAACTGTGGAAACGGAGCTTTACTTAAAATAATGACAGACTCCATCTTTAAGGCCTCATACAATAGAGACGCCATATGTAACCTGACAAACAGGTGGCAATTAAAGTTCTGATATAAGAATGTGCGGGGCTAACAACCAACAAATGACAATCTATTGTTTGTTTCCTACTTTCACGCACATGAATTTGTCGAATTAAGAACAGACTTACCTTATAGTTTATGCCGTCTGCTTAAACTTGGAAGATTTTAAGCTTTTGTATTACCAACATACAGGATATTCCAATTCTGACATCACTCAAGTTATTAGTTCACATTGTAGAGGGATGCTAAATAAACGATTCATGCTGCCCAAATGATGAGTACATTGAATCAGATCCTGGCTGCATGATTGGAGCAAGGTATGATTAATGTGAAATGCTTCAGTATTTCAGAGAAAATATAGCTTTAGATATCATGGGACCATAGAAATAGACTTGCTTTGTCCGGTATTGCACCGGCAACACTCTAGTTGTTAGGTCTTTAACATGTGAATACCAACAGAAAACCCAACTATCAACTAGAGCAGAAGTCCCCAAGTTTTCTGACCTTGAGAGCCACATTCAGCTGCGAGAGAGGATCGTGAGCCGCAACCGACTCTGAGACAGTGTCGCGAGTCACATCCAGCTTTCTCAATAGTGACAACCAGTGCCCCCATTACCGATATAATGACAGCCAAAGCTTTTCCACAAGGTAAAAATGTTGTACCGTGTTAGCCAGTAGATAGAAAAATATTGGTATCTGAGAGTCCTCAGTGGTTGATACCTTATACCTGACGAAGGGGCCATAGTGTCTTGAAAGCTTGCTATGTTTACCATCTTTTCAGTTTGCTTTTCCATAGAAATTACACTGAGGTAGTATACTATGATCCAGGGGATCCTACCATACCCCCATTGAGATCTGTTGTTCTTTGAGGGCTATTCACAAAAGTCACCATCTGGGGACCTGCTTTTCATAGCAAGTACTATTGTAGCAAACTGGAAGAGAGCAGCGAGCCATGCTTCATAGTCTCATGAGACACTTGTGACTCCTGAGCTACAGGTTGGGAACCCCTGAACTAGAGCAATACTGGGGGCGCTGCTGGACTAGTCATGTCTTACAATATCGTTCCCAGGAAGTTCTTCAAACTTTGTTTTCTCTAAAATGCTCTAGCAATCATGATAGGCAGGCAATGATTCATACTTTCCATGGATTGGGCAGCATGAATAAAGTGACACATACTCTTCAAAGAGGCAGGCAAAAAAAAGTAAATGAGATTTGAACAAAAATGATAGACGTGCTGAGGAATATTTCTTCACGTAAATTGATCACTGCTGCAGATTTTTAAAACCAGATTTTGTCAACCTATATCATAATGGTTGTGGGTTTGTTGCAAATTTTCTCCATTGACTTCAACAGAGAGATCAAAATCTGCAAAAAAAAAACCAACTGTTGTAGATTTTGCTGAAGATTCCTCTTGGGTCTGCAGCAACAAAATCTGCATGTCTAGCATGAATGAATAAAACCACTTTTACTCGTATGATGCTCCTGTGCTGACTGTTGGCTGGTTCCTCTTTGAACTTTATACTCCTGGCTTCCAGAGAGAATGTCATGATACAGAGAACAGGGGACCAGGTTACTGTTCTGTGGTAGTGAAAGATGATGGGAGTATCCTGATTCTAATTCTTGCTGATCCATGGTGTCACACATGTAACCTGCATGTTAACTCATAGCTGGTCTACTCACTGTATGGCTCACTTCAGCCTCAGGTCTCCATACTAAAACTCTTTTTGAAGTTCTTTCAGCCTTCTGATTTTCCCTGCTTTCTCCAACTGCCTATAAGGTGCGCCTGGATTCTGCAGGAATTTAACCTTCCTGTGTCCTGCAGGATATAGCTTCCCTATCTGATTACCTGTTAGAAGGAGATATATTAGGCAGTATATATTCCACACTTCTTGTCCCTCAATGCACCTATCTCCACTTTAATCAGGAAGGGGGCTAATGCCAAGCTCTGGCCTGAGTCTGCCATATTGGCCATCTAGCATTTGAAAGAAGTCTTTGCTAGAGCTGCAGTGCTGCAGCATCCTGATTCCAATAAGAAGTGTCTCCTAGAAGTGGTTGGTGTATTCTCTAGGTGTGGAGGCAGTCCCAAAGGACTTTTTCGGGAAAGTCCATTGTCTGTGAGTTTTTCTCTAAGTTGATTTCTCCGGCTGAGCGAAATTATACTTTGGAAGATTGTAAACTGCTAGCCATTAAGATGGCTGTTGAAGATTGGTGACATCTTCTTGAAGGTGTCAGCACTCAAGAAGTAACTTACATGGATCATAAGAATTTGACATTTTTGCAGTCTACTCAATAAGTACATCCTTGTAATGCCATGTGGATACTCTTCATCGCCTGATTCAAGTTTGAGTAAGGCTAGGGTCACACATAAGCCCTTGGTCCGTTTTTGGCTTCATTTTTGTCATTTTTTTTTTTCTAAGTCCAAAAACTGACAGAAAAACGGATTGGATGTAATAAACACCCTGTCCGTTTTTTTCTGCACTTAAAAACATTGCTAGGTCCGTTTGTGAGCCAAAAACGTTGCTAGCAACGTTTTTGGCATCAGTTAAAAAACGCATGCGTTTTTTTAACATGGGGCCCTATGGGAAACGCATGCGTTAACGCATGGCACATATAGGCACCTCCGTTAACGCATGCGTTAACGCGTATCCGTTTTTAATGAAAAAAAAATGAAAAAATGACTAAGTCTAAAAAACGTCCAGGGGTGCAGGAGGCTCAAAAAGCACCCTATAAAAAACGGATTGGTGATGAAAATCACTTCCAAAAACGGATTTCTATGTGTGACCACAGCCTTACACTTCTGTCCTGTGAAGAAGGATGTTAAAGCTGATATCTCCTTCTGACCCTTTGACTTGTCTGACTCCACAGATGAACCACAGTACATTATCAATCCTGCCAAGATTGATAAAGTTACTCCTGTTCTTGTAAAGGATATTCCTCCGAGTAAGAGCTTTGTTCCTTCTGCTAGGCAGAGGTACATTCTGTCTTGGGGACATGAATTCTAGCTAGCTGGCCATATGGGAATATGCAAGTCTACAGAATTTTTTGCTTGCCATTTCCAGTGGCCTTCCCTGGGCAAGGATGTCCAGGATTTCGTAATCACCTGTCCTGAGTGTGCTAGAACAAGTCCCTCCAGAACAAGCCTGCTTGTCTTCTTCAACCTCAGCTGTTTTCCTTCAGTCCACTTGTAACAAATAGCCATGTATTTCATAATAAACATACCCCTCTTGAGGGTTGTTACACCATATGGGTCATGGTGGCTCACTTCATTCCTCTGGCTGTTTTCCCTTCCACTTCCAAACGTATTCCTTTGTTTGAAAGTTCACATAAAATCAGGGGACGGGCAAGTGGGTGGGCATTTGGAATGGGGTGAGTCGTGCGAGGACGACAGCCTGATTTTATGTGACGTTTGAAATAAAAGGTTTTTTTTAGCACAGATTGGTAAGTGGTGCCTTTTCTTCTCTGTTACATTGATTTAGCTGGACTTTGATAGCAGGAGCACCCCTGTACCTGTGCAGTTCTGTAAGTAATCCTCTCTGCCAGTATAGATCTGGCACTCTCTGACTGCTGGATATTCTAGTTGTGTGGTGAACAACCATTCTTTTGTTTTGTAAGTTCTTTTTCTCCACATTGTCTCAGCTTGAGGGGTCCAATCCCAGAAGGATTTTGACTTATAATGATTTTGTCAAATTGCAGTCTCGCTTTTTTATGTCTCTGTGTCAGTTGAGATCCTCTTTGGTCTCCTGCCATAGCATTTGATTTCATTCAAATGTCAATGGATAATTAGTGTTGACCCTGAGCCTGCAGGGTAGCTTGAATTTCTTTGGCACTTGATTGGAGCTGCTTATAAATCATCTGGAATAACTTGTGTTGCAGCTTTTCATCAATTTTTCTCTGCCATGCACATCCAGGGAGATTAGCTACAGTGCCATGGATTATAAACTTCTTGATTATGTTGCACACTATAGGCAAATGAACATCAAGATCTTTGGAGATGGACTTGTAACCTTGAGATTGCTGTATGTGTACAATTGCTACCGCAGAAGTCATGACCCTGACTGGGCTCGGGAGGTCGGAGGCCCGCCAACCCTGGTGCCTAATACACCTAGGTGTACTTACCAGGATAGGCCCAAGATGGAGACATATATACCAGCATGTAGAATGCTACAAGGGCTCATACATGCAGTGTGGAGTGGGGCCCAGGTCCAATGTTTTCACTGGGGTTTCTCGAATTCTAGCTACACCACTGATTGTAACCAATAGTAGCATGCAGTAAATGCATTAAATAATATTTCTCCAAAACAGAATTACAGTATTTAGCCAAGAAAATTAATTGTACTATAATAAGATTTTTTGTGGTAGAGATATAAAGGAAGATTTATTATGGGACTTGCACCAGAGTTTTCTTTTGTGAAAAATTGTTAATCTCTCTTTATTTTAAAGCATCACAAGCACTGTTCTTTAAGAAGGAGACCTTAACTTAAAGATGTGGTCTTTTTGGGCCTGAAAAACCTACTATAATTTATACAACTGTCACAATGGTGTCTCTTACTTTGATGACTTATGACAGGTTTGGGACCTGAGTCTCATTCCTGTATTGAGACGTCATTATAAATTGTTTCTTTCCTTTGGCAGCGTAGGAGTTAATGCCAGTGTCTGGTGCTAGCAAAGCTCCTTAGTTCTCTTCCCCATGTGTGGCTACTTTGTGATCAATCCCATCTTCTTTATATGGTCCCATGATCTAGCATTCCTTGCTGGTGATTGAACTTCATTCCTGGCCTATCTACCTTATGTAAAGGAGCTAGTCTGGAGAAGCTGATTGTTGCCAAGCCGTCTGCCGCCTAGGAGTGTGGCAGAAGGTGTGAAGTTGTCTTGTCATTTCCCTGTCTGTCTTTCCTTCTCTTCTTGTTGATTTTAGTGCAGTGGGACTTGTGCTCCCACAGGCCATCTCCCTATTGAGGGTTAACATCAGGGCCAGCAAGGGACTATGTATCCTGCTTGCAACAAGGTGAAAAAATCTGTATAGGGATGGTAGGGAGATCAGGACACAATCGAAGGTGAGTGTAAGAGGTCTTCTTTTCCCCATTGTATCTGTGTCTCCAGTATTTTCCCTGTCTGTTGCTTTATGTGGTACGCCAGACACCATTGGTCTGTGCACCAGTGTCACGTACTTTATCCGGACACATCCAAGTCCGTGGCGTGACAACAACTGTACATAAATTATAGCATAAAACTACTGTAGTCCCTTGTTTGCATCCATCAGCATAATTTTTTTCTAACCAGCTGTGAACTAATGCAAATGAGCAAAATTTAATGTGTTGATGTCAGTGAATCTGTCAAACTGTCTCAGACTAAAGGTAAACTGATATTTATTATTACAGAATCAACTATTACCCATCAGAGTCGTGATTTTTTTCTCTGTCTCACTGCCCAATGATAAGTGTGCTTACACATCATCTTCTGTGTACCCTATTTAATTCAGGCAGTCATTTTTAAACACCATGTGAGAAATTATCAGCAAATTGCTAGTTTACTTCAACCCCCATCTTAACACGAGTGACAGTCTTTTGAAGAGTTAGTAAGAGGGAATGCACCATAACTAATCAATCCATTATGTACTTCTACATGCTTCATTGATATTATTAAGTACATCATTACTACAGTGCATACTGGAATTAAAGCTTACATCCACTCTCTCTAGGGGAGAAAAAGTATAGAATGTATCATTTCAGCTAAGACTGATTCAATTAGATATTTTACTGCCATAGGCAGGTGAGGCCAAACTCACCCCACGACCCCACAGAGAGAATGGTACTAGGACCCTAACCCATTACCCTCCCCAACAGCTCAGGTAATAGGCTCTGATGAACACTTCTGTGACGACACTGCATTTGACCACTTATGTCAGGGGTTAACTTCTTAATTAGGCCAGACATATTGTACTTTTGTTTGGTAAATCACAAGGAGTTAGTCATTATTTCTTATCCGACTGCTCAGAGCCCCATTGTCTTAATTTGTGGATTGCCTCAGCCTATCTATCTATATCATTCAGAGGTAAATTATGCAGTCAGATCGAAGTGCCAACCAATGAGAGAACAGCCTTATCTCACTAAGCCTGTAAGAACACAATACCGTGAAGTGAAGGCTAAGGGTATAAAGAGGAGTTGCTCCAGTCACCAGGGTCTTCAGATTCTACAGGACTTCAGACTAGGATCTAAGGACCTGACTGGAAGATCAGAGACTAGTTGAAGAACGCAAGTTGGGAAAATTCATAGTTGACTATCATAATTGATAGTCCAGCTCACCACAAGGTTCAGGAAGAGGCAACGGATCTGTGTGACCAATTGTTATAATCCATATTAGTAAAAAGGAAATGATCCAGCTTCATCATGTAGTTGCGGATACTTATTTTAGGAAAACATTACAAAAAATATTAAAAGATCATTCCTAGAAATGGCCATGCGTTTCAAGTTTAAATGTACACTCTTTATTATGCCTTCCTAAAGAGTGTACATCTACATGTGTTGTCATTTCTGGGAATTATATTTTAATATTTTTTGTAATGCTTTCCTAAAATAAATATCCGTAATTGCATGAAGAAGCAGGATCATTTCCTTTTTGTACCTGGCTACACACCTTGCTGTGCTACACTTACATCAACCTAGGATGCAATGAGTCAGCTGGAAAATCAGAACCTACTTGAAGAACCCAAGTTGGGAAAATTTGGTCACCTGGGGACATTCTTTGCTGTGCTCCGTCAGCTTCCAAAGCTTGCCACTACCTTCTCTTAGTGGGTGACCACCAAAAGCGGGTTGCTGCTGGACTGGGGTGGTTGGCCCTGGAAGCCCTGAAGGCACAAAGACTTTTAACCTTTCTGAGCGAGTGGAAGGGTGAGACTTTGTTGCTTGTTTCATCTTTTGTTCTTGTTGGGAATGTATTACATGCCTTTGACTGTTAGTGATCCAATAAAGTCTCACCAATGTGTGGTTCCCTCATCCTGTTGTCTGAGTAGTGTTGTGCTCATGAGTAAGAACTTTGGGAATTCAGTGTGATGAGCCCTGGTCCATGTGTTCTTTCTAAAGGCATCTGTGCCAACTGACAAGAGCCCCCATTGACCCCTGTGACTCCACAGCTTCCACTGGCATTGTTATTTTTTTCAACAAAAATATTAGCATTAATCATCAGTTATGAATATGGCATCAGAACCAGAATCAGTACATGAATATGGCGCCAGAACCATCATCAGTACAGAAATACATTACTGGAACCATCATATGTGCTTCGTTATATCAGCAGAACCACTGTCAGTACAAAAATACATCACCAGAACTATCATCAGTGAATGACTACAAGAACAAAGTATAATACAGTGATTGATTGCAATATTCGGAGAGCCCCATAAACATTTATGAAATCCAAAAAAGATGGACGAAGGGTACACAATCAGTGCTGCTGAAATGAGGATGCTGACCAAAGAGTTGATCCAATGATGCTCTTTATTCTTTCTCCTACACGTTTCGGAGCCTGCTGTGCTCCTTCCTCAGGAAATAGCAATATCAGATTTTGCTATTCCCTGAGGAAAGAGCACAGCAGGCTCCGAAACACATAGGAGAAAGAATAAAGAGCATCATTGCATCAACTCTTGGGTCAGCATCCTCATTTTAGGAGCGCAGAGCGTGTACACTTTGTCCCGCCTTTTTGGATTTCAGTTGGATACCGTTTACACGTGGAGTGTGGATCCTGCAGCAGCTGTATACGTGAGTAACACCAGGTTATGGGGCACACAACCTTACCAGGTGAGCACCCAATATTGTAGCAATAGCCCAGTTTCCATTGAGATAAGACCCTATTGCGCTTTGTTGTCTCCTATTCTTTAGATTCCGTAAACATTTATATCACATTAACTTACATCTCCCAGCATGTCCTTTAAAATTAGTAAGAAGATACTGGCAGTTGTAACCAACCGTTATCAGACTGTGGATTATTCAGGAACTATAGTACTGCTTAGATGTAGGTAGTATGACAAATAAACATTTCAACACAGGTACCATCTTCACTGATTGGAGCCATTCTCATTATGAGAGTGTTATAATGTCCTCTGCATAAAAATGTCCCCCATTTTGTGCCCTAAATAGACTCTGTGATGTATCTCTGTATAAAAATGACCCTTACTGTGTTCCCTGCAAAAAGGGATGACACACTATCCCTCTTATAGTAACTGGCCTATCTAAAAAAAGAGGCAGACAAGAGCGCAATGGGTCTAATCTGTATAAACTGCTCACCTTGATCAGTTGTGCGACCCACAACTGGTTATAGGGTGTCAAAAAGGTGCCGCAGGATCCCCCATCTCGAGGATGGTCACATAATATCCCACAGGACTACGATAATTTGATCTGCGCTGCTGTATATAATGACAGACGTCCTCTGTATTATAAACTGGTGATCTTTATTCCTACGCATTTCAAGGTCGCCCCAACCTCTTCATCAGGGATAAATTAACAGAATCAAATCTGTTAATGTAACCCTGATGAAGATGTCGGGACGACCTTGAAACGCGTAGGAATAAAGATCACCAGCTTATAATACAGAGGACGTCTGTCATTATATACAGCAGCGCAGATCAAATCATCATTGTCCTGTCAGCAATTTAGAGTGGCATCGTAGCTCAGGGAAACTCCCATCACCAGTATGATGACGTAATCAGCTAGCACCAGCTAACTGCCGGCATCAAGAGGATGTGGAGAGGAGTGGATTGCAGCAGAGCGACAGGAGAACAGGAGTGAGGTGAGTATGTGGTCTTATTTTTCTTATATGTGTATGCTCCTTGTTAATGCAGGGGCTATGTGTGGCACAGTCTGTATACAAGGAGCTACGTGGGGCACAGGTTATTTACAGGGGGCTACGTGCAATTTCCTGCTGTGTGCTATGGATTATGTGCAGTCTCCTGCTGTGTGGTTTGGGTTATGTACAGCCTCCTGCTTTGTTCTGAGGGCTATGTGAGGGCTTCTGCTGTGTGCTATGTGCAGCCCACTGCTGTGTACTGTGGGCTATGTGCAGCCTCCTGCTGTGTACTGTGGGCTATGTGCGGCCTCCTGCTGTGTGCTGTGGACCACCCATTGTCTATAATTTATACCATTATGCATAGTGCAGTATATAAAGGAAACAATTATGATGCATGCTATTTTTCTTGTTTTGCTTCTACAGATGTACACCTATGTGCTAATGACGTGACCCATCTCATGATCTATCAAAAGATGATCATGTGACATGTCTCATGATACTTTGGGTAGGGGGCCCTCATCTTCTAGATTGCCCAAGACCCTAGCAACTCTTAATCCGCCCTTGTGGGAATGTGTTACCATTAGCTACAAAAATATTGGCGATTCAAATGGTGCGTATATGATCTTTAGTTATGTTTAGGCATTATTAGCTTTTACACTGGTATTGTTCTATCTTGAGAAAACCTCTTTAACATATTTATGAACATGTTGTGAAACAGTATGTAAATATGTTGTCTCTGTAGGAATTTCTGTATGACAGCTGTAGACAGTGATACATCTACACTATTATTCTGGTTGATAAGATTGTCATACATATGTTCATACAAATGTACAAACAATGGCATAATATTCCTGTATCCTTGTTGGTGCTGTAGATATCTGCAAGACAAAAACAAAATGCGAACAAGTTATTCCACTGATTGCATCGGATTCCTGATATTTAAAAGGTGTCTCTATCATTGCTAGATTTCTAGTCCTTCATGGTGGAAGTTGAAATCTGATAACAGAAAAATGGGATATCAGGTGGTAGAGTTTCCAAGGAAACTATACAACATTGAACTGTAACACCTAATCTGCTACATGCATTTCATTTTAGCAGCAGACACAGATTCCAGTAACTTGGGAGAAAGCTTTTAATTTAGGAGCAATTTTAGATGGCTTTAATCACGCTATAAAGAGAGGTGCAATCTAAACCCACCTCTACAGTATAAGCATAGCTGGTGTAACATTGTATGGCCTGGGAATAGGTGGATTTTCCAACATCTAGCGATGTGATAGAGGGAATGATATTTGACTTTTTTGTTTTGTTAATCTGTTTTTTCATTACTGTTCATTAACATCTAAAAACACTTGTTATGCATAATTAGACTTTTTGTGCTTAATAAGTAACCAATGTCCATATATAACCAATCAATATTGTTTTAACAGTTGTGTTTTATTACAAATCATCCTCATGCAGCTTCTTTTTCCAGAATGAGCTGATGATTCTGAGAACGGATCAATAAATATTGTAATATACTGTAAAATACTGACGGCTGTATCTACCATGTAGAAAGACAATTAACTGGAAAAAAAGTGAAGTTTTACTTAAAATGCTGTAAACAGACCTAAATGCAATTGGCTGCAAAATGATGTAATTGAAAAGACCAGTGAGAGGTGATTTACTTACTATGTTGTACCTATATGAATGAACCGTCATTTTATGCAGGGGTGGTTAGTATTAAAGTATATTGACATATCTTAACTCCTACTTTTAAACTTTATTTTTTAGTCCAAAATTTCACACTAATTAATTTTTAGACATTTTGACATTTTCGAGTTTAGCAGAAAACTTCACCTCTAGCTATAATTCTTGAATGAACTTTTAAAACTAGTATATATGGTTAAACCTGCAGATTTAAAGGTAATCTGTCAACCTGTTTTTTCTATGTAATCTGGGGACAGCATGATGTAAAGGTTAAAACAATGAATTCAGCAATGTGTCACTGTGTGCTGTTATTTCAATAGAATTAAGGTTTTTTTCACCAGGAAATGATCACTGCCAGGACTACGGTGCACAAGCCTCCCTTGTCTATCCATGGCCTGGAGTAGCTCAATGTCAATCGACAATGTATAAAGCTGTGGGGTAGGTGGGGTTAGCTTTCTGAGCTCTGCTACCCTCTGTCTAAACTGCTGTACTCAGTAAACTAAGTGATACATCATTGGAATCAAGGTCTCTTTTTACAACATTATGCTTCTCTCAGATGAGGTAGCAAAAACCTAGTTCAGATCTCATTTAAGGCTTCCATACAAATTAGATTAATGTCATCCAAAACTGATAGTGGCGGGATCAGCTGACAGTTTAATGCAGTGTTTCTTAACTCCAGACCTCAAGGCCCACCAACAGAGCATGTTTTCAGGATTTCCTTAACATTTGACACTTGATAATTTAATCTCCTGCACAGGTAAGGATTCCAACTGTCAAATGCTAAGGAAATTCTGAAAAAATGCACTACTGGTGGGCCTTGAGGACTGGAGTTGGGGAACTCTGGTCTAGTGTTTATGGGGGCTTTCTGACTCTGACCTGACCAAAGATGTCAGGATAGTTAAAGGCCCAGTCACACATAACGACGCACCAGCGATCCCGATAACGATGTGCAGAGATCGCTGGTGCCTCATTTTTCACATCGCTGGTAAGATGTCAAACAGGTGTCTCACCAGCAATGTGAAAAACGACGCACTAGTGATCCAGAATTATATCGAGGTTGTTGGGAATTGTCACTCCATAGTGTAGCATTGAGATCGTTGGTCATTGTCCCTGTCAAAACACAACGATGATAGAAATGATCCAAAGCAGTGTGTAACGATCAACGATCTCACAGCAGGGGCCAAATTGTTGCTGCGTGTCACACATAATGAGATCGCTAACGGGATCGCTGTTGTGTCACAAAATCTGTGACGCTACAGCAATCTTGTTAGCGATCTCATTATGTGTGACAGGGCCTTAAGAGTCAGTCAGTTTGCTTTATACCTACTGCTCCTTTTGTTCTTAAGGAGACAAGCCACGGCTTGAGCTGTTTGGCTTTCTCTGCTCTACCCTTTGCTAATATATGAATGCATTGGAAAGCCATGTTCATATGGATAAGAAATGAAAGGAGACAGATGATGGATAATTTTGCACTCAGCCATTCAGCTATATGTTTTGTGTATGGCCAAATTAGCTTGAAGGCCCCAAACTATCTCATTTGCGTAGGGGACGTCCCAACCCTACTTAGACAAACAGTATCAGCGGAAGGATCTAGCATGTTGAAATTTCAATGGCCTGTGTCCTATCTTCTCACAGGGAGAGAGGCTGTAGTGTATTCTTATTAGACATGTATGCTTGACCTTACTATGACTGTGTATCTATGAAAGTGTATGGGCAGCTTATGAGTAAGAGTAAAATTTCAGTGACTTATGGCTAATCTATTTAAAGAAGACCTATAAAAATAGAAGCTGCATGTTGACTTGCCTGATATTAAATTATTTAAGCCGCAAATGAGTGGAGTTTAAAGTACTCTAGAATAACATATATCTAATGCAGTGTGTATCCCTAGGCACTTCTGCTGAATAACACACTATTTTTACATTGCATAATGTTAATGTGATGAGACAAGTTCAACCATGATTTGATTTCACCACATTTGAACCTACATTCACCATTTGCTAGCTATTGAGTTTGCATAGCCATAGTCATAGCCAAATCTCATATTGTATTTAAGACTGTATCCATAATGAGGAAGGCAGTAGTTTACTATAGGAACCCAATGGAACATTCGTAAGACGACACTTTATTAATTGATGTCACTCCTTATGGCATCTGAGAATTCCACAATTATAGCTGTCATCTTTTCCCTCAAGGATATCCATATTTAGAGAAAAGTCATTATTGTGAAGAAAAAATACACACACTTTAATTTTGCCACTGCTATTAATGCCTATTTAAATAACAAGCACTTAGACATAGAAATGGCTTGTTACAAATACTTTTATTATATATATATATATATATATATATATATATATATAGTATATATATACAGAAAAGAAAACTGAAAAAAAAGCTGCACAGCACTCAAAGACATAGTGTGAACTGGTGAAGCTGCGACGCTGGAACAAACAACCAGAAAAAAATTAACTGTAGCACTCAGTTACTACCAAAAATGCACACATGCTAATAAGCGGTTTATGAGGAAAAAATTAAAAAACTTAGGTTTTTTTCTAAAAACTCAATATTCTTATCTTTTTATTTACTGGGGTTCTTGGTACATATATTGGCCAATATCTGTTTGCTCATTAACCACTCCACGGTGACCCCAGATCTGATGAGTCCTACGCTGACATCCCTGTCCTCCTTGTCCTCCCTGTCCCACTTCTAAGTTGATGGACACCATCTCAACCTCAGACCACCTGTGCAGCTATGGAGCCAGCAACTCCACATATTAGACATAAAACAGAAAAAATGTACTTTTATTTTAATCTGTCTATCTATCTATCTATCCAAAGTCGCAAACAAGCAAGACAAATGGCAAAATTGTGTAGTACCAGGAAATATGTACATATTAACGATGCACTGTAAAGGACCCTTTACTTGTCTGCTGTAGATGCTGATGCTTATGTTTCTATGGAAACAGTCTAGCTCTCAGTTTTCTGCATTCATGGAATAACATCCTTGCTCTGTCTTATTGATTTGAAAAGTCATTGTACCATAGCTGTGACATCAAACCAAATAGGGGATCTGTCCTCTCCTATCAATACATGATTGCAGATCTTCTTATTCAGACTTGCATGTCAATAACAAGCAAGTCGAGGATCATAAGATATTGCAACCTGTGAGCAGCAGAACAATTAACGACAATCAACAGGTTTACATTGTCTATGAAGGCTGGGCAGCAGTTGGAGACAGAACACAAGAAGCCTTTTCAGGTGGCTTTGGTGTTTAAATACAAAAGAATACACATATATATACAGTGATATAAAATACATCTGAACATCTCCACCACTCTTCCTGGTGTTTGGCATTGGCACCTGCGCTGATATCCTGTCCACAGTGCAGCAGCCAATCAGTGAGCTCTGAATGGGCGTTCTGTCTAATTTAAAGGGATCAACCTCATCATCTAAGTTTATATGAATTAATGAAGTAGTCTTTTAAAGTTATTATGAATCATATGACCTTTTATCTGCAATTTAAAAAAAAAACACCTAGGAATGAATATTTAAATGAACCACTTTCCATTACTCCACTACTTTTTCATATCCTAATTCAATGTGTCACTTTCCATTAGGACCTGAAAGGCATTGAACCTGAACCCCAAAATTGTGTTCCTGGTGCTTTCTTTGTGTAACTGCAGTCTTTGGTTGGAAACACACTGTCCATGTGATATATGAGCCACTCGGACAAGTGTCGGATCATTAACCCTGAACGACCTCTCCCTGTCAGCAACTCCACAAATCCCTTCCTGACAGGGAGAGGTCGTTCAGGGTTAATGATCCGACACTCGTCCAAGTGACTCTGTAGAGTGTCAGCTCTTATGGTCGGCGGGGTCCTCTCTCCTGTACAGTGTCAGTTCTTATGGTTGGTTGGGTCCTCTCTCTCTTCTTTAGAGTGTCAGCTGTTATGTTCAGCAAGGTTTTCTCTTGCTTGCTCTTCTGTAGAGTACAGTATAAGCTCTTATAGTAAGTGGGGTATTCTCTCTTACGTGTAGACTGCCTCCTTTAGAGTGTCAGCTCTTATGACCAGCAGGGTTCTCTTTCCTGTAGAATACAGTAAAAACTAGCAGAGTTCTCATCTCTCCCATGTGTATTTTACAAGTAATTATAAGCTTTCCATTATTGAGATTTGAACAAATTTATTGACCGTGAATTGAATTGCCATGGAACAATCATTGAAGTTGGTGAATTCAAATTTCTAAAGATCCACTCATTTCTACTCTCTTCCTCCCAAACAGTGCAACAAAGTGTAATCAAAAAGTAATACTAAGAAAAGGAACTAATGGAAACATCTTGTTCTGGATCATAAAAACCTTTGATAGCTCAATTGATGGAAAAATATCACATTTATGACTATCACAATGTGGCGGTGTAAAAGCATAGTAGACTACAAAATAAAACCTACATACATTCGATATCACAAGTTTTCCTTCCTCAAGACCAACATGTTAGATTATAGATTGAACATGATAGACTTGTACATTCGCTCAAACTTAAAACTACGGTATGAAACTATGGAGCAATCATTGAACAGACAAATGTGCAGCAAATGTAAAATTTAAAATGTCAACAACAACAGCAGAATTATTTTTTTTTATATTTTTCCCAATAGAAAAATCGTAATGGTAAGTATCAAGTTACATCTACCCCCAAATGGTGCTACTTACAAATGCAACTCATTCCCAAAAATAAGCGTTTATAGAACAAAGTTGATAAAAAAAGTTATGGTTCCTATAATGTGATAATGATATGAGATTTTCACTTTTGGGGTGATTTATAGCAATCTTTTAACCTACTACAGATAAAGTATACAAGGGGGGCATACAGTCACACATAGGACAGTGAGAAGGGGGCATGACTAATCTCTTAATGCACATAGTGATTTCTTTATATATTTATCAGTTTTAATATACTTACCAATCACTGTTTTTTCCTGGTTTCCAGCACCACTCCAGTCCTCTCCTAGGTCATGTGATCACCCATCTTTTTAATTGCTCAAAATGGGAATGTTGTGAGGAGCTGAATGAGGACTTAGAATGAGGTTCCATAGACTTATTGTGGGAAAGTAACTTCTGGTCATGAAGTAAACCCATGTGAATTTAAGTCATGTATCCTAATGGAGGACTGAAGCAAACCAGGCAAGACGGTGATCGGTAAGTATATTAGTGCACCTACACTATATTCAGGGTTGCCAATGTTTATTTTTTCTGGACAACTTGTTAAAGAATCACTGCCAAACATTTTTTCGGACCCATTAAAAAATGTAAGAAATCATTAAGGTTATAAGTGATCCATGTCTCCAGGACATACCTCTGACATGCATTCACTGTGAACTGTAAAATGGTAATTATTCTTATCAACATATTCTGTAGAAATGAGTCGGGCCGGCAGGAAAGGGTTTACTCGGATACTGGGACGATGACTTCGGTGGGGGATCACGACTGGTTGGGTCCCGGTTCTGTGCTCTGGGCACTCAAAGGCTGATGGCGATGATGATTGGGGGATTAAATGTGACGCCACCTGTAGTGTCTACTAAGTGGTTACCATCGCTGCAGCCGGGCGCTGAGGTGATGGTGTGGTGCAGCAGAGGTAGTGCAGCTCCTCACAGGTGGAGCTTTTCCTCAGCGCGCCGGGGTGGATGAGGGGAGTAGTAATCCCAAAATCTCTGTGGTCCTGCAGGGTCTTTCGGGCGATGGATTAAATGAAGCCAGACACCAAATCAGCTCAAACAGTTCCTTTACTGGTACCAGATGGATAAGGTACATGGTCAGGGGCTGACTGGCGACGCAAAACCTGGGTGGCAAAATTTTTCCGGCAGCCCTTGGGTGAGGACCGGGGGGGGGGGGTGCTGTCGGAAATTTTCGGCGGCCCGTCTCAGTCCCTCCAGCCCTTAGGTGAGGACCGGGGGTGGGGGTTGGGGGGGGGGGCGGTGGTTGGGGTTGGCAGAGTGCTGTCGGAAATTCAGAAATTCTCGGCGGCCCATCTCAGTCCCTCTCCAGCCAGGCCCGTATTTGGAGTTCCTGAAGCCCTAGGCACTGTCAGAGGTGCGCCCCCCTCATCGCACCACGCCCCCCTGCAGACAGGAGTAGCTAAAGGGAGCCTAGAGGTTCCCATTATGGTTGGAGTAGATGGTTGCTAGTTGACCGCCACCATGTCACATCAGCAAGGAGGTGGCAGTCATGTTTTGGGTCGTAATCATGTGGAGAGAGCTAGTTTGCCCCCATAGGGTCCATGAAGGCGTGAAAAGGACCACGGCAAAGTATATATACTTTTAGACTGACCACTTTTTTTCTTCGTACAAAATCATCCCCATGCATGACAATGCACCATCTCTTGGTACAGAGCATAGCCCTGAGTAATTGGCTGCTATGGACATAAAAGTAGAGAAAACCATGGTGTGGCTACCAGTCTCCCCTGATCTCAACCCTATTGAGAAACTTAGAAGTACCTTTAAGCAAAAAAAATGTAAGATGCTGCAAGACATTAACCGTCAAACCAGCAGCTCTGGGAGTCAATTATGACATCCTGCAAACAAATGCAATCAGAAAACATCCAAAACCTGACAAGTTCAATAAATGCAATATTTGTGAAGGTGATATCAAAGAAAGGCGATATACAATATGAGACATACTGGTAGGATGTTTACATTGTGAGCCCCAATGGGGACAGTGTTGATGATGTATGTAAAGTGCTGTGGAGTTCATAGTGTAATGTAAATGTAAAAAAATATTTCTTCATATGTCGTCACAATACAGGGATCTGAGGATCTTCTATTTCGAGGTCAGGGGCTCTCTGATGCGCTGTCGCTGCCTGTCTCGCTGTCTTCCTCTTTTGACACTGCAGTGTGGTGGACAAGAGAGCATTAACTGGTTAATAACAAGAAGTATGGTGTGTACTAACTGAGCCATACACCCTCCCATACCATGTCCAGCAGACATTGTAGGATCACTATATGGATTTTATTATTAGGGCACGGACACACTGGCGTAAAGCTCGGATGAGTGCAATGTGTGATTTTATCGCAGTGCAGTCAGTTAATCAACGTCTGAAACACATTGACGAGTGTCGGACGCTTTTTTCTCATCCAGATTCTGGATAGGAAAAAAGTCACAACATGCTGCGACAGTCTGCGATTCATGTGCGAGACTCGCCAATGCAAGTCTATGGGTCTGACAAAATCATGGACCGCACACGGACAGCACAGGGACCGTCCGAGAGGCATCACTTTTTTTCACTGATACATTATCATTCTTCAGCTGAGACAACTGTAAAATGCTCCTGTAAATGATTCTACACTAATAGCTTCTGAGAAACAAAACAGATTGCACATGGATGTGATCCAAGAAAACTGTCGGACACTCGCACAGCATTTGGATGTCCCAGTGGCCAGCTACACAGACAGCCCGCCACAGCCACACACAGAGCCACAACCACACAAAAACAGTTAGCCACATAGACAGCCAGCCACATAGACAGCTACACAGACGCAGAGAGCCACACAGAGAGACACAGCCACACACAGAGCCATAGCCAGCCACACACAAGCACACACAGACACAGCCAGCCAAACACAGCCAAAGCCAGCCAGCCACACATACAGCCAGCCACATAGACAGCCACACACACAGCCAAAGCCAGCCACACACAGGCGCAGCTACCCACACACACAGACACAGCCAGCCACACACACAGCGAGCAATATAGACAGCCATAGCCAGCCACACACACACATACAGCCAACCACACAGCCAGCCACACACACAGTCAGCCACACACAGCCAAGCAGCCCCAGCCACACACTCACAGTCAGCCACACACACAGCAAAAACGCAGCCTCAGCCACAGCCATGCAGCCACAGCCAACCCCAGCCAGCCACAACCACGCAGCCCCAGCCAGACACAGGCATAGTTAGGCACACACAGCCAGCCACAGCCACATAAAGACACAGTCAGACACACAGACAGCCACGCAGCCCTAGCCACACATAGACACAGTCAGCCACACAGACACATTTTGCCACACACAGCCAGCCACGCAGCCTCAGCCACACAGACACAGTCAGCCACAGACAGCCCCAGCAACACAGACACATAGTCAGCCACAGCCACGCAGCCCCAGCCACACACAACCAGCCACAAAGCCCCAGCCACACACAGCCAGCCACATACAGACAGCCACAAAGCCCCAGCCACACACAACCAGCCACACAAAGCCCCAGCCACATACAACCAGTCACAAAACCCCAGCCACATACAACCAGCCACAAAACCCCAGCCACATACAGACAGTCAGCCACACAGACACAGCCCCAGCCATACACAGACCCATAGACAGAAAGACACACACACACACACACACACACACACACACTACCCACCACCACCAGCTGCTGCAGCTCATCATGATATGTGCAGCCAGAGCTGCACAATCAAATTTGGAATAGTATGGCAGCCATCACTGTCTGTGCTCCGCTCTGGAGGGACTGGGTGGGTTCACATAAGGTTCTTCACTGCCTGCGTGCTGACGTAGCACGCAGGCTACACATACCCACCGCTCTGAATCCTCCCTCCTCCCTGTCTTTGCTGGGCTGGGCTGGCCTGGCTGACGCAGTGGCACAGGCGCCCTCTCATCCAATCCCGCAGGCCAGGAGGGTGCCATGACAACACCCGCTGCTGCCGGAAGCCCGGACCGGCCCCGCGATGGCGCAGCCTGCTGAGAGCTCTGCTCAGAGGTGAGTGCGGCGGTTGCGGCCGAGCCGCCAAACGGCCACCCGCTAGCACTGACTCAGTTAGTGCTTTAATCGCGCCCGGCGTCCCGCCAGTTACCAGGACGACGCAGCCCTTGCTGCGATTTGAAGCTCGGGCGGTCCCACTGCGGCCACACCGCGCTGACAGCCGGCCACTCAGTCAGATCCTTTCGCTATTCCTGGCGGCTGCCAGCAGTACCGGGCGGCCCTAAACTGTCACCACACCGGCGGCCCGGAGGGCAGTTGCCCCCCAGGAACCCGGCCCAGTCCGCCCCTGTACATGGTACAGTCCGGCGAACCAGGGATTATAGCCATAGATTTCAGGATTCACAACAGAGTCTGTCAGAGGTGTCTCTCAATTAACTTTCCCGGTCTTGATTCACAATGGCTCTCTGCTCTCCCATGCTGAAGTCTGGTTACTAGTCCCCAGGTCTGTTGCCTTAAGACTCTATTACTTCTTGGTGTCTTGGACCTAGCTACGGGACTGAGGTTAGGCTCCTTAGTGGGTGTCGTGGCTCCCTTGTTAAGGCCCATAATGCGCTGGTCTGTGGTTTGGGATAAACCAAATCAAACAGCCTCAGCTCCAGTTTACCGGTGTGACCTGGGCACTCCATACAGCTCCGACCAGACCTGGAGTGTCCCCTTCTTGTCTGGGTCACCCCGGCTCCTTAAAGATGCCCCCTGCGTCCGTCCATTCTTTCTCTCTGTCCCCATCTGCCTGACTTGTGTCTTAATTGTCATGTCTCCCGCTATCCTAAGCTCCACCCCCCTGGGACCTATTAAAATACAGTCCCCTATACTAGAGTGTCTGTGGGTGAGTTCGGTGGACAGACTCTGTAGTTCCCCTCCTCCACCTGTGACTACGGAGATACTACACCGTTCTTTTGGTGTGCAGTACCTCCCTGTGGCGTCCCACCAGGGGAACGCCACATAAGTTTCTTCACCTTCAGAAAAATCACAGATGCCTTATAAATGTTTTATGAACAGGACAGAAAATGTTATGGGTTGTCCTTGAATTTCAGGATGGTTGGCAACCTTGACTACATTACATGTATAGTTAGATTTGATTAAGAAAAAAATCTGTTTCTTAAGTGTTTCTTTAAGATTTTGACCTTGAGTTTTGAGGACTCGCAGAAGCATAGTATTGCATCAATGTATGCAGAAGAGAGATTGCCCCCTGTTGGTGCTGGCAATCATTAAGCCCCCATTATCTTGAATTAACCTTTCCATTCTGTCCTTTGTGTTAAACACTGTCCATTAAAAATAGAGAATACAAAGTCATTTAGAAAACATTTTTTCTCTGTATTGTCCAGATTTCTGTGACAGCTGGGCACCCAACTGATAGTTTAAACCAATTTGCAATGGACCAGAACGGTGTGTTGTACATTTACCATATGTGGTCATTAACAGGTTAATAATCATTCTTCATATAATAACGATGTGCCATACATTCTCTTATTCATCCTGTGTTTTCAGCCTACAACCTGTGTTACATTCTGAGCTGTGAAGGTTATTGGTATCTACAGTGTAAGGACAGTCATGTGGTTGCTCTGCTACAAGCAGCTAAAAATAAAATGACATCCAACCTGCTTAGCACCCAACATCGTGAACTGAAAACAGCAAATGCATGTGTTTCTTCCTCATGATAAATTCCATCTGGAAACTGAGGTGTTTTACCGTCTATGTTTAGAAAACTGGATTACTTAAGCAGAGAATCCCTATTTCTCAGCAATATATCTAGGCTGGATAAATAGAACCTATGTAACAATTCTTCTATTATACATGGTTCATGAGACCAGGGCAGTTTATATTTTATACTATATGTGACATAATCATCTATTTAAGTGTTTCATCTGATATATTTTAATTGGAAGGATCGACTTAAGAAAAGTATACAAACTAGTAATGTAGATATTTGGGATTACACCGGAGCTGGCTAGTTCAAAACGTGGATATTATCAGATATAGCCACGTGTGCTGCTAGAAAACCCCTAAGAACCCCGTGTGAAAGTTCTTCTATGGCTATAAGTGCTAAATATTGCCTTAACCGTAAGATATAATAATGATATGGGATTCAGCGCACTATTTAGTCATTAATTCAAGAAAGTATCAATAAAAATGGTATTTTATTTGTGTATATAAAATCTTATAAAAGGTTTAAAAAGTATTACAAAGTTAAACATCCACGGGATAACAGGAACCTTGATCCATTCATTAAGATTCTCTTGCTAGGGTGGAGGTATTGATTTCCTATGGTAATACAGAATGAGAATGTATCACTAGTTTGAGGAGAAAAAGTTACACTAAAATTGTTAGTATGAGGACCTACCTCTTTAAGAATGGATTATAAGTGGTGCATACCTCAGGAGAACAACATCTTCAAGAAGAGGTTGAATCTAGAACGAATGCTAAGATAGGGATATATTGAATTGAATCTAACAGAGGTGTATTCATGAATTGTATCAATAAATTTAGTATTTACCTCTTAAAAGATAATGAGTGGATTTCTTTTTCTTGTTGGGCCTTATATTTCTACCAGAAAGAAAAAACTTCATGTAATTATTGGCTATAAGTCACAGAAAGATGGTTTTCAGCCTTTTCAAGAATATCTATCAGATAGTAACTCTTATTATATCGAGTAGTACTGGCTTAATCCTCATATCAAGATCACTCTGATTATAGACTTTCAACAAGTAATTAATAATGATATAGAGCTAAAACTGCTAAATGATTACTTACCCCAAGGATGGGGTACGTGAATAGATGCTAATATGATTCACATCGAGCGGCAGGCAACAGTGATCTCCGGTGTGCGCTATTTGTATGAAGCTCCGCCGCTGCAGGAATCCTCCACCCTTATCGGTCTTAGGGCTGTTGTTAGAGATAGTGAGGGTTGCTAGGAGACTGGCGTAGGACTGGCAAGTCTCCTAGCAACCCTCACTATCTCTAACAACAAGGATCTCAGACCGCCCTTAGCTGATGACACTGACGCCCTGACGGAGGAAGTCAGGTGATCCCTTTGACTCGTGACCCCACGTGACTGCAGCGTGAGCCGCAACCAGGAAGTGGACTGGAGCGGTCAGACATACCCGATGTACCGGGTCCCGCCATTAAGCTGTGCACAGCCCTAAGACCGATAAGGGTGGAGGATTCCTGCAGCGGCGGAGCTTCATACAAATAGCGCACACCGGAGATCACTGTTGCCTGCCGCTCGATGTGAATCATATTAGCATCTATTCACGTCCTCCATCCTTGGGGTAAGTAATCATTTAGCATTTTAGCTCTATATCATTATTAATTACTTGTTGAAAGTCTATAATCAGAGTGATCTTGATATGAGGATTAAGCCAGTACTACTAGATATAATAAGAGTTACTATCTGATAGATATTCTTGAAAAGGCTGAAAACCATCTTTCTGTGACTTATAGCCAATAATTACATGAAGTTTTTTCTTTCTGGTAGAAATATAAGGCCCAACAAGAAAAAGAAATCCACTCATTATCTTTTAAGAGGTAAATACTAAATTTATTGATACAATTCATGAATACACCTCTGTTAGATTCAATTCAATATATCCCTATCTTAGCATTCGTTCTAGATTCAACCTCTTCTTGAAGATGTTGTTCTCCTGAGGTATGCACCACTTATAATCCATTCTTAAAGAGGTAGGTCCTCAGACTAACAATTTTAGTGTAACTTTTTCTCCTCAAACTAGTGATACATTCTCATTCTGTATTACCATAGGAAATCAGTACCTCCACCCTAGCAAGAGAATCTTAATGAATGGATCAAGGTTCCTGTTATCCCGTGGATGTTTAACTTTGTAATACTTTTTAAACCTTTTATAAGATTTTATATACACAAATAAAATACCATTTTTATTGATACTTTCTTGTATTAATGACTAAATAGTGCGCTGAATCCCATATCATTATTATATTAAAACTAGTAATGTAAGGTATTACCACAAAGTAGATTTTTTTCCCTACAATTTGCCAGTAACAAAAAACATACCACCAACTGTTATGCAAATTGTCACTTCAGTGAGGAAGTGGAAAACTCTAATGCCACCCAATAAAGATAGCAATACTTGTAGTCATAATCAACTCTTTAACAAGCCTTTTAATATGACTTAGGATTTGGGCTAGATCAGAACCCCAAACTGCAGACGCTGCGTTTCAGGGTGATTGCCCCTCATGAGTGTAGTGTGTGGGAATTCTGATCTGGCTGTATGAGAGGCTGAGATGAGGTCTGAGGAACTAGCTTTCTACCTTATGGAAAGGCATCTGCCTGCTGCCATAAGGAGACAGATAAGCTGATAAGGTGACTTATAGCCGCAATGTTCCTCTGGGAAATATGCAAATTGTCACTTCAGTGAAGAAGTGGAAAACTCTAATGCCACCCTACCAACTGTTAGAAATTCTCCTCGACAGATTTCAGATACACTTGTCAAAATCAAGAGAATAGATAAAGACAACCCAGGAGCATGTCTCACAGTCTTACCCTATTTCTTACTTGCGATAGCTGATTGACTCCTTTTCTGCATGGAACTGAAATGTATAAGTAGAGATGAACACATCGGGCAAAATACAAATTTGACTGATTACATGTTTTTTTGATTCGCAAAGAAGTTATTCTGCGTGAATTTAATGTCCCTTATTTTGCTCTGGGGTGTCTCATGTATCCAGAGCATAATAAACGAAAGCTGAAAAAATGTTAACAAATTCTTATGCTCACCTTACTGCACACTTTTCCGCTCCTCACCGTTATCTATTTGATCCTTCCCGCATTTTCCAATTGCTGCCACTCGAATTGAAGTGCTGTTGTTTTGCTGAATTTGCGTGGAAGAAAACTAGAAAAAGTCCGCCTTTTGGCAAATACAGATTTTTGCAACTTGAAATTAAAGTTCACCTTAACATTTTTGCTTATCTCTAATCATAATGCTATAGGGAAGCAAATTACAAAAAGTCCCTCTTTTGGAAAATACAGATCTTCATCAAATTTAATTCAATTCGACTTGAATATTTTTGTTTATCTCTAATCATAATGCTATAAGAAAGCTTTGACCCCTTCTAGATGCTACTTATTATTGCACTTGTCACTGAAAACTTTCCAATCTCTTATTGCATGTAAAATAAGCCAAAGGGAATCGGAAATAGCATAACCCATAAGACGATGGTTGACCGAAGCTGCTTGGTCAGGTTACAAAAACAATTGAAGCAGTTGATGCCCGACTTAGCACACTTGTAATCTGTAAATGTTTCAGGTCCAGTGACCGCTATATTAAACTGACACAGCATAATTCTGGTTGGCCTAGTATTTGGTGGCAAGAATCAATGACCATATTCATTATAACAGAATTCCCAATTGCTTGGTTTCTCTTGTATTTGGTAGAATCTCCCCAATTTTTGTGATCAGGTTGTTAAAATTACAGCCAGACAAATAGTATGATAGGTTCAGTACCTAAACCATGATTATTTTATTAGAACTTACAATGGGGAAGAGAGGGAAGGATGATATTGTCTGGTCCATTTTCAATCTCAGCACAGCCCAGTCAATCATAATGGTGTGTCAGTTTTCCTTTCCTATTTCTTCTTTTATGCTGTTGAGCACCGATATATATAGAAATGCCGTGTGAGGCACATTTACATAGTGCATGGCACTATTAGGTTAAGGCGCACTGTGCGTGGCACTAATATTTCAGCATCCATTATGAGGAATGCCAATATATTCAGGAATGCAGTGTGTAACAATCTTATATTCCGACGTCACTTTGTGTGGTATTGTGAAAAACCTTTACTATTTGAGATGTGCTTCATCCTGAAACCATGTGGCTGAGATAACATGTTATGGTTGGAATTCGTAGGTAAGATAAGTTATGTTAGTTTTGTCTGAATGGAGAAGAAAAGGTAGGAGAACAAGGCAAAATCACAAAGGTGATAGCTCCTATTTAAATGGGATTAAGGCATTGTTCACACACAATTTGCGTTTTTTTTAGCACTCCGAAAACCACATGCGTTTTTTTAAGAGTGCCAAAAAATGTCCCTTGTGTGTCTGAAAGCTCCAAAAATGTTTTTGGACTTAGTCACTTTTTCACCAAATAACCAAAAACGCATGGAAAAAAAATTGGGGACGGGTGCTGTGGGAATTTTATTTTTTTATTTTCTTGTCCACCAAGGGGGGAAAGGGGGGGAAAGGGGGTGTGTGGTGCTAATGGAATTTTTTTTTTAATTTTCTTGTCCACCAAGTGGGGGGGATGTGGGGGGGGGGGCTGTTGGAGAAAAAACATTTTTTTTTACATTTGCTGTCCCATTTCCAAAAACGCTACCATTAACGCATGTGCCTGCATTTACCCAGCGTTAACGCATGCGTTTCCCATAGGGCCCAATGTTGGAAACAACCCATGCGTTTTTTTACAGTACCCAAAAATGCTGCATGCAGCGTTTTTACACTCAAATGTACCCTGCGTTAACGCACCTGCGTTTTTGAAAAACGCAGAGAGTGCCAAAAATGCAGGTGAGTGTGAACAAGGCCTTACTGATACATATTGGATTTCCTATACTTATTACATCTCAAGTACTATTTTCGTACACTAAACAGTGAGGACCCTGCAGAAAAAGCAGAAATATCTGAAGACAGTATGGGTCTTCATAGATGATGGTGCAGGACTCCAGGCCTCTTAACAAAACCAATACTATAAGACAGTAAGTCCAGTGGAACAAAAGTAGATATTTATTTATCTCAAAAGTACAATAAAAGTTGAATTCTTCAATAAAATTCCAATCTTTATTTTTTCATTAAACTATCATCACATAAGGTACAAAGGAGGCGGACATTTACGGGCTTCGACAAACAGTCTTAGTCGTCACTCAGTTTTTGAAACATGTAAACGTCCACCTCCCTTGTTCCTTAGGTCATGATATTTTAAAAAAGAAATAAAGATTGGAATTTTATTGACGAATAAACCTTTTTTGTACTTTTGTGATGGATTTTACCCTAGCCGAGGGTTTAGTTGCATCTTCAACATATGAGGAGATCAATCAGACTAAAAAGAAAGGGAAGCCAAAAGCGAAAATAGGGTCTTGTCTGGGAGTAAGGTTTTGAAAATAAGAGGTATCAAGGCTCATCTTGTATGCTTGTGAAGAGTCACAATCACTATAAAAAATATCACTGCCACAGCTGTCCCCAGCGAGATGCATGTATCACCATCACCTCATATGAGCAAAGCAACAATAGATTGAAGGGTTAATGACATCAGATTCCAGGAGAGTTTTTACCAGGCTATTTGCACTCCCAGAGGTTTATGATCCAAAAAGTCTTGTAATCCACAAAAGGTTTTTATTATTTCTCAAGAAAAGCACATACAACCCGTTTCGACAGAAAAAAATGTCTTCCTCAGGTATGTTTAACAATATACCTGAGGAAGACATTTTTAACTGTCGAAACGAGTTGTATGTGCTTTTCTTGAGAAATAATAAAAACCTTTTGTGGATTACAAGACGTTTTGGATCATAAACCTCTGGGAGCGCAAATAGCCTGGTAAAAACTCTATTGGATATATACTCTTAATGGTAACTTGGTCTGAGCTACATATTAGCTACCAGGGATTTGCAGCACACCGAATACTGAGGAAATCTACTCCTGGATGCTTAATGGTCCCTAGTGACCGATACGCAAGTTAACAAGAACTAAAAAAGGCGAGAGCCATCTACATCCACCTACGATCTAATTATACATTTACATTTAGATCGGTGCGCTTTCTTCCTTTCCTTTCCTTCTACCAGAATCAGATTCCAGGAGACATTAAACATTGAAATAGAGATGTGGTTTATTTGTCAACGTGTTTCAAGGCTCTCAGGCCCCTTCCTCAGGTAACACTGGTTTGGCCTGATAAAGGTGCCTGAGAGCCTTGAAACACATTGACAAATAAACCACATCTCTATTTCAATGTTTAATATCTCCTGGAATCTGATGTCATTAACCCTTCAATCTACTGTTGCTTCGCTCATATGTGGTGATGGCATAGGATTCCAGGTGGTGATTGAAAAACATTTTTCTGGACTACTAGATATTTATTAAGCCCATTACAATGTATTAATTGATCCTTAATGGTGGTCCCTGTATTGTGATCAGACAGGAATGAACCACTATAACTGTCACGTCACATGGGAGGTTGGCGGTAAACTTAATCTTTGGCACAAGAAAACCAAGCACATCTGGAAAACGTCTGCAATACATATTAGCTAGATGTGGCTCCAAAAGTTAATCTAAATTCACTTAGACACAATGTCAAGCCTAATATTGTTTTTTCTTTTGTAGAAGAGAAGTATTTCAGGCAAGACTGTATAAGAGCAATATTATTTTCTTTATACAAGTAGTTTGTAAAATGATTTTCACTGTGGGAAAGGTGCCTTTGATACATTTCAATAGACTGTATAGATCCTGTGATGGATATCTTTGTCAGTTTATCCTACAATGTCCTTCCAGGGGAGAAGGACCTTTAATGATTTAGGCATTGTATTTCAGAGGTGACTGAGCAGGGACCAGTATGAAAGAAAGAACATTTTATATATCAGTTATGTTAGTGGTTTACGTATAATATATATGTAGCAGAGCTGACTTTATCAGAAGTATTAGAGCCTACATTTTGATATATTATGATGATGATTTTTTTTATGCTTTCCTACATGACTGCTACATATACAGTATGTTTGCTTATCTTTGTTATCATAGTGTACAAGCAATACATTCCCATTTACTCGTTTGTTTCATGTATAACTCTATAAGACTATGTCAACAGCAATTTTAGCTTGGGCAAACACATCGTATTTCTATAGACATGGTAGAATAGACTGTAAAATGGAAGGTAAATACTTCAAAACTATGGTCATAAATGACCAGGTGAATGTGCTCTACAGGTTCTCAGATCTTATTACCTATGAAATTGTAAAACATTTATACAATGAGTCAATAGATAACATCTTATATGACAGTGACTGCATAGATTTTTCATGCACTTTTGTCAACAGCTGGAATAAAAAAACACCAGATTGTAATGATTGATCAATAATTTCACATGGCTGTATTGTCTGTCTTGTAATAATAAAATACTTGCCATTCCCTATAGTTAAAGAGACCTTTCATTGTTCAGAAGGACCAAAAAATATGTAAAGAATAGTGATGGGCGAACCCAAACTGTAAAGGTCAGGGTCCGTACCAAACACCTAGTGTTTGTGCACAGAATCCCAAACATGGGATTCCCTGGGAAATCCGTGTTACAGTTTGGGTCCAGGGGCTGTAAAACAAAGCACATGATTAACAAACATTAAGATTATAGTTACTGGGTCCCGCGTCTCGAGTTCTGCTGTTCAGCTGTCACGCCGCATCTACTTCCGGGCCGCTCATTATCTTCCGGGATATTCACTTCACTAGCTCCAACAGCCAATCACAAATGCTGTAACACAGAATGGGTGTCTGTGATTGGCTGTTTGAGTAATCTACAGGGTGGGCCATTTATATGGACGCACCTAAATAAAATGGGAATGGTTGGTGATATCAACTTCCTGTTTGTGACACATTAGTATATGGGAGGGGGAAAACTTTTCCAGATGGGTGGTGACCATGGCGGCAATTTTGAAGTTGGCCATTTTGGATCCAACTTTATTTTTTTTCAATAGGAAGAGAGTCATGTGACACATCAAACTTATTGAGAATTTCATAAGAAAAGCAATGGTGTGCTTGGTTTTAACGTCACTTTAGTCTTTCTTGAGTTATTTACAAGTTTATGACCACTTATAAAATGTGTTCAATGATGGTACGGTGTGGTATATGAGGTACAAAGATAGTGGGGCCATTCCTTATCAACGGAAACCTCAATACCACTGGATATCTGAAATTGTTACATGATTCAAATATCCAGTGGCATTGAGGTTTCCACTAATGAAGAATGGCCCCACTATCTTTGTACCAAATATAGCACACCATACCATCAATTTTTGTGTTCCAACAGTCTTGGAGGGGTCTATCCACAGTGGGGTATTGTCAGACCAATAGCGGTGATTTTGTTTGTTAACTTCACTATTCCCAAAAACGTTTGCATCATCAATCATCGGAAGGCAATTCTCTATGCTGTGTAGATACGAGATGTGCAGCATCTGAAACAACGGATACTGAAAGCCTGTGCTAGCATTTCTTCTGCGGTGTTGCTATCAGTGTGTCAAGAGTGGGGGAAGAAGGTTGCATTGACAATCCAACACAATGTAGCACTATGAACACATTTTATAAGTGGTCATAAACTTGTAAATAACTCAAGAAAGAATAAAGTGACGTTAAAACCAAGGACGCCATTTTTTTACTTATGAAATTCTCAATATGTTTGATGTGTCACATGACCCTCTTCCCATTGAAAAAAGTAAAGTTTGATCCAAAATTTCTGATTTCAGAATGGCCGCCATGGTCACCACCCATCTGTAAAAGTTTTCCTCTCCCATATACTAATGTGCCACAAACAGGACTGGAAGTTGATATCACCAACCATTCCCATTTTCTTTAGGTGCATCCATATAAATGGCTCACCCTCTACAATTAGCTCATTCATTCTAGTATAGTAGAATGTATTGGCTGGTTTCAGCTTAGTCCACACACAGCACTCAGTTGTCATTCTGAGCCTGCTCTCTTTGCTAGCAGACAATGTTTGTTGGCTGGCAAAGATGTAGCATTGGTGAAGTAAGAAGACCTGGATTACGTCGGAGTGAGTTTTTTTTCTAATAAAGATGGAGTCCCTAAATGTGATTTGTTGTTTATTTCTAATTAACATTTTTTCTCTGTGTTTTTTTTTTTTAATGTTTACTAGAATTTCTTGATGGCTAGGTCTAATTTGACCTGACATCATGAATTTCAGGATTAGTACCAGCTGACAATACAAATCAGGTATAAACCCCATTATTACCCAGTGTGCCACCCCCCATCGGGGCCACTGGAAGAGCTGGATAAAGCACATGGAAATAGCACTATGATGAATGCAGCATTTCCAGGCATGGCTGTGGTTTTCAGCTTTAGGGCCCAGAATGTTTGGGCCTTACTACACTGAGAATCCCAGCCCCAACCCCCTTGTTTTACTTTGGCTGGCGATCAAAATATGGTGGGATCTCATGCATTTTTTAAAATTATTTATTTAAATAATTTTTTAAAAATAATGGGCTTTCCTGTATTTTGATTGCCAGCCAAGGTAAAGCGAGGTAGCTGGGGGTGGCAGCCTGTAGCTGTCCACTTTATCTGTGCTGAGAATCAAAAATACCGCAGAGTGCTAAGTCATTTTTTAATTATTTATTTTTACAATACTATATGTGTGAGGGGCCCAACAGCCAATCACAAATGTCACACATAATGGTAATCTGTGATTGGCTGTATGAGTAATCTGCAATGAGCCCATACATTCTAGTATGGTAGAATTTATGGGCTGCTTTAAGCTTACTCAGCATCCAATCACAGATGCCCATTCTCTGTGACAGCATCTGTGATCGGCTGTTGGGTCCATTACATCTCTCTGCCAAAAGACTAACACGTCAGCTGGCAGAGACGAGTTCACATGTTCACGACTCAGTTCACATGAAATCAGATAACCCCATCATTCCCCAGCACCTAGAGCCCAGCTGTAAATGAGCGAGATAAGCGCTGACTTCACTTTGAGGCTGGGCTTTGGGTGCCGGTTGATGCTGGGGTTTATCTGAGTTCATGTGAACTCCAATAACCTTTCACATGGCACTCGGAGCCCAGCTGTAAGTGAATGAGAAAAGCGCTCACTTACGGCTGGGTTCTGGGCACTGAGTGATGCTGCATGCACACGATCTGTAGTCCCTGTATCCTAGACACAGTCAGTGCCTCTAGACCTGAGGTAAGCTGCAGGGTGAATACAGGGTAAATGCAGCCACCCTGTGCCCACAATCTGTGTTGGGTGCAGGGTGGCTTTTCCCTGTAATTACCCACTGGAGATTGCTTCCATCATCGCAGCATTAAATTAACATGCTGACAACCAGCACTAAAGTATAAATGTCAATAAATTATATGCAGTAGTGCGAACAGCACTAATACGTGAAAGTCCACAATAATAATATATAGGAATGCTACCAGCACTATATGAGAATGTCCAGGAATAATATGCAGGAGTGCTACCTGCACTATTTGAGATTGTCCAGGAATAATATGCAGGACAGGAGTGCTACAAGCACAATTACATGAATGTTTAGGAGTATAAGCAGGAGTGCTATCTGCCCTGTATGAGAATGGCCAGGAATAATATGCAGGAGAAGCGTACAGAAACAGATGGTTACCAGTGTACTTTTTAGAGCTGACAAAGTCCTGCACAAGTCCTGCACATAGCCTGCACTGATTTAGTACTGGAATGAGTACACTGATGACAGGAATTTTCTCCTGTAACCTACAATTAGAGATGAGCGAAACTTGTTCAGGTTCAGGCGGTGCAGTCAAACCTTTTGGCGTACTGTTTGTGATCCTGAACTTTATTTGAACCTCAGTGGAAGTCAGTGTCAGCTTGGCCATGGACAGGAGCTGCACAAGTTTCCTCACTCTCCAGGATCTAAGGCTTGGCTTCTGATTAGTTGGGCTGGCAGATGTCATCTATGTTGCACATGTCATAATAATCTCTAATTGCAGGGTAATAGAGGTATTAGTGCTACCATGATAGAACTCCTGATAGACCATGCTTATTGTAGAGTCTAACAGGCACCAAACCTAGCAGATTCAGAGATCATTCTTTAATCATTGCTACTGGGATTCCATGATAGCCATCAGTACCTTGTGATTTCATCATGGGGGTGCCTATGGGAAAACATCTGGATGCCATAATCACTATCGATTGCGGCACCTAGGGGTTTAAACAGCCAGGAATGGTGCTATCATCGACCTTGCCTTTATTTGCAGGAGCTTGGCTGCTAAATAACTTGAGCTCCTAGCGTTGATTGTGCAGTCACATCTCATTTGCCGCTTAATGATCATGACATAAGAATTTTTTGGAACACCTTCCCGAAAATGGTGTATCAAATATCAGGAAGGGTTTAACCATGCTTTTTTATCGTAGAAACCTCTGTGGATGAGGTCAGTGGACCAAATATAATAACACTTCTGTATTTGCATCTGGATTCGTATTTTTTTTAATATGGAGGATTTTATTAATTTGTGAAGAAAGATAATAATTTCATCATGGCAAAATACAACTTTTTTCATAATGGAGTTTTCCATTAAGTTTACCATGTTTATTATAATATACTTATGACTCACATTGGAAATGCAGGTCGGATATTAACAGATCTGATAGATCTGGACCTTGCGACTATCAACACATAAAAGTATTGGTAAAATCTAACTTTCTCACATTTCTGTGAATATTTATATTTTATCCATCCTAAAAACTTTAACTTTCTAAATTTTTTAAATAAAATGTTATAGGAGTATGAATTTATCAAATTATATATATTAGTAACATATGTATGAGTGACATACTGTGAATATCTGAAAAGTGATGAACACTATTTGTGCTATATCTAGGGTCGTGGAATATAAAATGAAGAAAATATGATTTAAAAGTTCTTACTGAAATGAATAATGGAATTTTCTCCTGTAACCTACATGTAGAGATGAGCGAACTTGTTCAGGTTCAGGCGTGCAGTCAAACTTTTTGGCGTACTGTTCGTGATCCACCGAACTTTATTCGAACCTCAATGGAAGTCACTGATTGGCAGCTCAGCTCTTCACTCACATATAGCCATCCTTAAGCGAAACACTTGCAAAGGGTGGGAGGGCGGGTTAATTTAAAAAAAATTAATTTTGAACACATACTACATCCAAAAACTACTTTAAAGCCCAGCGAGAGCCAATCAAATTGCACCCAGCTTGCATGGGGCCAAGCACCATCTGTACCCAACCGCTGTGATGCTCGCTCCAGTGATTTGCAAACATAAAGCACCCAAACTCGAAACCCAAACAGGTTGGCTCAACTTGGGGAAGTTTAGTGACCTGAACTGAACTGAACCTTCAAAGGTTTGTCATCTCTTTCTACAATACAGTAAGCATTTGTAATTTTGTGAATAAAACATTTAGATTTTATTCTGGAAACAAGCCTTCATTCAGTCAAGTATTAATCCGTTTTGATTTATTTAATATTTCGAAAAATTTAATTAAATCTTCTCACTGAGAGTGATTGTGTGAAATAACCATCATTGGAAATCAGTATGTATCTCACATTCTTGAAGATGTTTTCAACGGCAGCTAAGGGACTCAAATACATATGGACATAACAGATGCAAATACGACGTAGTATAAAAGTGATGTGGTCTGAAGTAATCATCTTTAGCAGTTTTAACAAAGCTGAAACAGAGTGACACATGGAACAAAAATTCTGGATAAAGAAATCTAACAACGTAAATGAATGAATCACATATGATACTAAATCAAAGCGATGAATCAACCAACCGAAACATATTAAAAACATCACTTTTTGAGATCTTGAGTCAGCTTTGGTATACAGTAAATGTGTAGCGCATATATCAGAATGACTAGAAGCAATAGTGGCTTAAGGTACCATCACACGCGGCAATATTGATAGGCAATTTCACTGGCAATTTGCTGGTTGCAGTGAAATCATGGACACATTGTTACATTTGTACACGGCAATAAAATAGAACAATGTGTCCATGATTTCACTGCAACCAGCAAATTGCCAGTGAAATTGCCTAGCAATATTCCCGCGTGTGAAGGTACCTTTAATGTACATACAAATTCTTTGCTTTACAAATTTACAGTGTAGTCCTAATTTGCATTCCATGTTGAAATACAATTTCTATTTTTATAATTGTTAACTGAACAAGCTATAAATTATTTATGTAATCACATAATGGAATATACAAAAGGGTAGTCTCACTAAGAAGACCCCTCAGGAAATCTAGGGTATATGCATATTATAGGCATCCCTCATGATACTTTATTATTCAGAATGAAGATTTGCTTCCAACATAATCCATCCATATAATAATTGTTGGGGGATCATAAAGCCCGAACCTCTGGAACCATGCCAATCACCTATTTTTTCAATGTATTTTTTTAAAGGGAATCTGTCAGCACAATTTCATCTCCTAAACTATTTATATGTTCATGTAGCTCTTTTAAAGACAATTACAATTCTGAAACGTAGTAGATCTTAAGCCTTTGTCACTCCAGTTCTATACACTGCACAGTGTTGCTTCTTCCTCTGTATATGACAGCCTCCATGCTATGTGACTAAAGGAAAACGAGTTATTAGTCAAGAAGTTGGAGGCACTGCTGGGTGGAAATAGATCTGGAGTGACGGAGACGTTATATCTACAAATAGCTCTTTGACTTCATTTGTATATCAATTAAAACATTGATTTCTTAGTAATGAAGGAAACGACTGGCCGCGTAAAGGAATTGCTGGACTAATGTTTGAAACATGCACAAATAAATCATTTGGAAAAAGAGAAAAGAAAAATTTCAGTTCACCCATTCAGAGGATCATCTATGGCAACTTGTGTATTTCAGAGCAATCTGCTGGAAAACCAGATGGTAAGCATGGGCACCTAGTAAAACTCTCTTCTGTGCAATCCTCGGTAGGGAAACTGGTTGCACTGCAGAAACTGGAATAGCCTCCCCAGTATATAGATGGTCTCTTGGCTTCTTGTTCCGTATTAGACCGTAACCCAGCGTAGCTTAGTTGGGATTACCTTATTCCTGAGAGATGTAAAGAGTTGCTCCATCCAGCTTCTTCCAGCTTTGCTCAGTACTTGCCTTGTTCTGAGGAAAACCTATCTTATTCTACACCCAGTGCATGGAACTTGCCCAGGCTCAGGCAGGAAAATGGAATCAAGAATGGTGGATCCAGCGCTCAAAAAAGCAAGTGTACCAAAAAATGTATTAAATAAATATGAAAAAATTACAGTACGCTGACGGCCAGAAACATTAGCTATCCGTATGTAACATAGACGATCCTCAGTAAGGCTCTATTCTGAAACGCATAGGATCGTCTATGCTACATACGGCTAACTAATGTTTAGTTCTGGCCGTCTGCACACTAGAATTTTTTAATATGTGTTTAATAAATTTTTGGGAATTAAAAAAAAAACACTTGCTTTTTCTAGAGCTGGATCCACCATTCTTGATCTAAATCATTTGGGGTGTGAAATCTTGCTGAAGATTAGCTTTAATTGAAAATGTGGCTTGTTGTTATTAAGGAACCATTATAATATTCTATATAAATATGCAATAGAGGATTATAACTTTATTTACTGATTCCATATGAATTATTTTATTTTTAGAAATATTTTACTCACCTCTTCTGCTTAGTTACTATAGAAAACACACCCATATTAGCTGCCTGATTCTTAGAAACTGACAATTCTCATTTTGTTAGTACTATCAATTAAATTCAGAAGTGGCGCCCAATATGGCTGCACTTCCATTCTGTAATTTTTCTAAGAAAAGAAAAGTCACTAAAATTACCATAGATAGAAAACATACAATTATCAATATGAAGTTACAAATATATACTTACCGTGATTTTTTTTTAAATTATATTTGGTTACCTTTTCAGTTTAGATGTTTTTGTACCAGAATGTAAGAACAGTCAGTAGTAAAATATTTATGACTAGATCTCTTTCTTGAAAGTCCCATCACAGCCTAAGTAATAGTTTTATGATTGACAGATTATTGCTGTACAGACTGTAAGGAATAAATAGTTAAATGTCAGGCATTCTGTAACACATCAAAGTAATTTTGAAGTGAAAACTACCTTCAGAAATGGCCATTTCACCTTCTCATTGATATCTAGGGAGACATTCTAGATATTCTTCCTCTCAGTGACCTGTGGCTAGAAGAGTCGAGAAAAAAAGGAAAAAAAATCAATTGTGTGTCTTATGGTGGTAAAATACGGGAGATATTCTTAGAGCTAAAAATGGCTAGAAAGAGCTTTTCAAGAGCATTTTCCAGCTAGCAGGAAAAATGTAACGTAAAATGTTCTTTAAGACTTGAAAGTGGTTTCAGTCACTGATTAAGCATTAGTGTTACTGGAGGAGGAAAAGTAATGTAGACCTCTGTGAAATACTTTTCATCCTGAACTGTATTATATGTGGTGTAACTACTGCTGAAAATCTTAACAGCTCTGAGGGAAAGATATTTGCACAGTATGATATATTGTAGCCCAGATCTATTTACTTCAATCGTATCGCACAGAAACACTGAAAAAAAAATCCTGATAGAGAAAGAGCCTTTGCTATGTCACCTTTAATAAGTATGACCTATTCTGACCAACCTTTCATCAACGCCAACAGAAATTATTAGATTGTAATGGTCTAATTGCCTGATAGTGCAACCAGGACCCTGCGTGAAAATCCAAGGAATTTCTGCAGGACAAATGAAGTGATGATGGGTGCAGCTCAGCGTGATACAGCTCCCCACAGGTGGAGATTTTCCTCAGGGCAGTGGTGATGAAGGATGAGAGGATGAGGGGAGTAGTTGTTCTTACCCCTCTGGATGAGATGATGATGCTCAGGCCCTCCGGGCATCAGCAGGAAGAAAACAGACACCGACTCAACTTCAACTCTACTTTACTGGTATCGGCAGATGTTATGAGAACATGGTACAGTCTGGTTGAACAGGTACTAGTTGTTGGTTCAGGGTGCCCCTATGGAGTCTCTAGATGTTCCTTTCTGATAGTCCTTCGGGGTCTAAGTCTGTCCTTCTCTATTTAAACTTTTGCAGAGCTGTCTTGCCAGTGCCCTGGTCATATATGGTGAGATACGTTTATCCTTGACCGGTACAGACGGGAGCAGCTGTAACGCACTCTCTCTTCCGCCACCGGAATCCGGGCCGTCACCTCGTAGTCTTGGACCGATTTTGGGCCTGAGGGTGAGGTATCGTTTTGTGGTGCCTATGGCTACCTATTTGTGAGGCCCGCGGCTCGTCGGTTTGCGGTTAGGGATGAACTGCTGAACGCCTCGGCATCCGTGTCCCAGTTTTACCCCAGATGTTACCAGCCGCTCCAACCGGTGCTGGTCCGTCCCCTTCTGTCCCAAGTCACTCTCCTGGAGATGGCTGATCCCTCCTGTCAGAAGGCTGTCAGGCACGTCCTGACTGACTGACTTCCCAGCACTGTCTCTGACGCTGACTGACTGAAAAATCCTCTCACTTCCTAGTTTTACTACTTCAACTTAGGCTCCACCCCCCTGGGACCTACTGTATGACAGTCCCCCTATTCTAAGGTGGCCTAGTATTGGGTGCTGACTTAGTCTCCATAGGTTAAACCCAAACCCTCAGCTACAAGGCACTACATATACTTGCAAGTTGTAATACCTCCCTGTGGTGCCTAGCCATAGGGGTGCCATATATATATGTGTTATATATAGACCAAAAAATTGACCGCTGCACTCCAAAATGGTGTATTTCGCCTTTAATGGCCTTCAGGCATCATAGTGGTGGGACGTTTCGGTCCTCAGACCTTCTTCCAGCTGGTCCCACCACTATGATGCCTGAAGGTGATTAAAGGCGAAATACACCATTTTGGAGTGCTGCGGTCCATTTTTTGGTCTGTATAATAGGGTGAATGAACTAGCCCTGGACTGTTTGCACCACCCTTATTAGGGAAATAAGTGCTGCTCTATTTTTTTTATATATATATATATATATATATATATATATATATATATATATATATATATATCTTTGTGAGAAATGATTCAGTAGAAACTGTGCCTTCATCAATTACACCTCTACTCTTTCTGGAATGTTTGGTCCAGTGGGATTTCCTATCAGTGATTCACAGTTACTCTTCTACAAACAAAGTGGTCAGTCACTGCTAGGACTACCCACTGGACCAAAAATTCCACAAAAAACAGAGGATTAAATGATGAAAGCACAGGTTATACTCAATCTTTTCCAGCTGCTGATATCATTTTCACAGTGACAGGTTCTCTTCAATAACTCATGTACAGAATTTAAATACTGATACTTACATAGAAATTAAACAGTATTTGGGGCTTTACTTTGCAAACTAATTTCACCAACATAATAGGGCTGTTGTTATAGCAATAGAAATAACTTACTAGTATTCTTTTGGCATGTTGGAAAAAACTGGAACACTTAGGGAAAACCCTCCCATGGGGAGAGTCAGATTAAACTCAGAATAATAGCACTGCAAGTCCACGGTAATATGTAATCACTGACTATATAACTATTGTTGATGTAGGAGAGAAAAGCATGGGTGATCATGATTTAGCTTAAATAGTTTACATAATTTTACATAGGTTTCTTGTTCCCTTAAAAGGGGTGCCAACTTTATTTTGACGAATGAGTAGGGGGAATTATTTTTTTATTTGCAAGTATTACAAGTTCCGTGGTGATATTCTCCTTTGTGTAGCTTGTTAGTATGGCTGCTCTCGGAGACTGCACAGCACTAATATTTTATAAGTGGTAGCTCATAGTGGGATGTGACCAGACCCATCCCTTAGCCTATACCAATGAAACAAACACATAAGAAAGCTGTTTTTCTATTACGTGAGGCTTATGGTCAGGTTACATGACCCTCCATCATCAGATATTTTGAGAATAAAAGCCTTTTGCAGTGCATCAAGAAGTCTGCATTAACTAGGATGAAAAATATTTAGGACTGCACACTCAACTGATAGCTGATTGTTGGATGAAGGTTGGGGTAACACCTGTCTCTGCTAACTCATCCATAAACAAGAATGCTCGTGTTATGTATGAGACTCTGCCAGGCTCCTTTGATGTCAGCCTATTTCACAGACAAAAAAAGAATTGGCAGTCTGTAATTATAATTGGGCAAACCTTTTGAAGTTCAAGTTTTGTTCATTTCGCTGAATTGGCATATGTTCGCCAAACTGTTGGACAAACTGATCGTCAAACTTCTAAATCCCATTGACATCAATGGGAGACAAAATCAAGGGAAAAAAACACCTTCAATTGGGTCCAAAAATTACCAAAACATCTCAAATTTTAGGCAGACTACAGGAGAAGTGCCATCTATTCCCCAGAGTTAACATTTTTATCATTTTGCATTATGGATGCATAGGATAAAGTCTGGCCCAGTATTTCAAGCTTCAATATTCATCAGGAACAGGGTGATGAATGACAAATGTAGGCATAGTACTCAGAGAGCCCTGCTAAATTCACGAAATACAACAAAGACACCCCAAGAACAGTCTCCACATTTCAAAAAATTGGGGCCAGACACCATGAAAGTGGCATCAATTGACCAAGACTAAAAATTGTGAAGTGGCACAGCCTACATGCATTGTTCAGGGTCTGGAACAATGCCTGGTCTACATTTGAAAGTTAAACAATGATCAGGAACAAGAGTATGAGTTACAAGTGTAGTGCTGTTGGTCTGGTGGGCCTCATACTTGTACAATAGCCTATACAACAGCTCCGCCACACTCAGGTGGCACAAGTATTCACGGACTAATACCAAATAAAATAGTCATGTGGGTCAATGACATGTATAGGCCTAGAGGGCAGGGGGCCCTCATACTTCATGCAACTGCTTCAATAAATGTTATGCTCTGCCACACTCAGGTGGCACAAGCATAAGCTTCACTGACTGCTACAGGAAGAAGGATTCAGGTGGATCAGTGACATGTGTAGGCATGGTCCTCAGAGAGCCCTGCCATCAAGTTCCCTCTTTCATCATGGAGTCTTTGGTAATGGAACATCACATTGTGCCCTAAAGAGCCTACTTGTTACCCTGAAATACCCATAAGGTTTTATGAATCTATACACACATCCTTGAAAACATGGATACAAGGGGTCTTATTATTGGCTTGGAAACAAATACACCAATTCAGTGAATTAAAAGTGAGAAAAAAAAGTATATAATACAGATATGCATCTAGGGTGATGCATGAGAAAAAAACAGTCCAGTTCTCAAAGATAGTAAAAGTCACCTGGATGTGTGAATGTAGCCTAACGTGTTCTATAACACATTCAGCACCCTATCTGGAATAGGAGAATGCTATGCAAAGCTGGTTTGCATTGTATATTAAAAAAAAAAGCTAGATATCAAATTTGCTTTAAAACAAAAACAGTATGACACCAAAAATATCATATAGTTCTTGTCAAGCACAGTGATGAAGGACAGATAACTTAGGGCTATTTTCCAGTCACAGGATATAGATACTTGAAGTCGCTGAACCCTACATGAACTCTTCAGTTCACCAGAACATTTCAAAGGAAATTTAGTAAAAAAGGGTTAGAAGTACAGTAAATGTAATTCCTCAAAAAAAGAAAGATAATTTGTATGTAAAGATATACATCTTTAGTTGGGTTTTTGTTGGCTTTTTTGTTGTCAGCTGGGTATAACTTTTCCTGAAAAAAAATTTACGTCTGTCATTCATCAAGCAGGATTTTCTACATAACTGAATCACAAAAATGTTAAACAAACATATAAAAATACTCTGTTGTAATAAAAAATTGTAAAAAGCAAGTGCTGCTAAAAAAAGTGGTAAAAAACAGGGTATTTGATTGATATGTTTTTTGCAAAAAATGTATACTAAGCCACTCTACCAAATGTCAAGGTAACCCATATCAGAGCAGTCCCTAGCTGATGTATTTAAAAACTTGATCATATGTATGGCACAGGATAAACAGAATTCAGAAAGGTTCAATGTCTGCTGTTTTTACCACTTTTTTAGCAGTACTTACATTTTACTGTTTTTTATTACAAGAGTATTTTTATACATTTGTTTAACTGTTTTTTGTGATTCCGGCTCTTGACGGTGTGAACACTGTCTTACAGACATGTTCACTTTGTGCATGGCTCATTAATTTGTGTGTACTTGTAAGCTAGTTATTTCGGCGCCCTGTAATAATTTTGCATGAAATTTTCAGTTTTGAATAAGGATAGTACAGTAGTATCTTGGTTACAAATGTGCTTCTTATGTGTAACTTTGAATTGTAGGCCACATTTAAAATGATCTACAAATAAGAAACATAAGAATGCATAGGGTCTTATCTTGGGGCAGAGAGGGAGTGATTGCCCGTTGAAATTTTCTCACTTGGTGAACCCACAACCAGTATTGGCGCTCAAACAGCTGCCGCTGGATCCACACTCCCACGTGCAATATGGCATACAACTGGAAAAAACAGGACAAAGTGCTGGTGATCCGCGATACTGGAAGGAAAACCAGGACCCAAGAAGTCTGGTGCAATGGTGTTTCTTTATTCCGACGTGTTTTGGAGCAACCTCTGCTCCTTCCTCATGGGTTAATCCCTGAGGATGGAGCACAGGTTGCTCCGAAACGCTTCAGAGTAAAGAAACACCATTGCACCAGACTACTTGGGTCCTGGTTTTCCTTCCAGCAACGCAGATCACCAGCACTTTGTCCTGTTTTTTCAACATTTAAAGTGATGAGCTTTGTAAGGGCATGCATGCTAGGAACTATTAAAATCCCAGAACTTTTACTTCCACTAATGAGTTTGTATCATTCCCATAATTACAGTGAATTATAACTGGACATGGGCAAACTGATATCTTTTCTCAAGAAAACCACAATTCTTGTAATGATCTACTGACTCTGATCTGCTCAGTTCATTACACAAGAAATTGCCAAGGAAGAAATACATTCAGGCTTCTCGTGTCTTAATTTATCTTTATCATTGCCAAATGAACCTCTGTCCATGTATTAATTGTGATCAAAGAGGCTTTTTAAGAACAGAGAAAAGGCGACAAATGCTTCTAGAATTGTGTTTCAATTATAACATTATTTCTAATGTTCAAAGCAGGACAAGTCATTATATCAGCCAAATATCAAGTAACTTTTTTTACTTGCACTTGATAACATATGTTTTCTAGGGAAAACTGCTGCATTACTTTGATTTCCTCTGACTCTAGTACACCATTCAGGGGTGACCTAGCTTAGCATCCCTTTGCTTGAGGCATTGCATATTGACCTGTAATACTGTGTTGATTTTGTCGAGTTTGATGGACCAAGTGTAATTGTAATCGGCCTCTACTCCATTACTTGCTTGGGTGTATTTGGGAATTTACCTGTCAGCAGGGGTCTATCCCCTCTTTACACGCAGGCTTTACACCTTTTTAATAGTTTTTATCCTTGTCTCGCTTTGTACGTTTTTTTGTTAGTAATAGGGATGGGCGAATCTACTCGCTAGGACTCGTTACTCGGCGAGTAGTAAGGGACTCGCAGGACTCGGTACTCTGCGAGTTTCCCAGCGATTACTCGCACAGCACCGAGTCCAATGCAAATCAATGGCAATCCTAGTTTTGTCAGAAACTCTGACAAAACTAGGATTGCCCTTGACTTGCATTGGTCTCATTACTGTGCATGTAATCGCAGGGAAACTCGCAAAGTAACTGCTGTTACTTTGCGAGCTGAGTCCGGCTGTCTGCTCTGTGTGCAGGCTGCCGCAGCTCCAGGGTCCTAGAGCCCGCCTGCTCACAGAGATGATGTAGCAGAGCTGCGATTGTTCTCAGTCTGCTCATTCCCTGTGCATAGACATCTATAACTATGCACAGGGGATGTAGCAGAGAGGACATCGCGTTTTGGACTACGTCGGACGGAAGAGGATTTTTTTAATTAAAGATGGAGTCCCTAATGGCTTTTTTTTTATTTCTAATAAAATTTTTTCTCTGTGTTGTGTTTTTTTAACCCTTTATTGGAGATTCTTAGTGGCTGGGTCAAACGTGGCCTGACATTAAGAATCTCGGGCTTAATACCAGCTTGTATAACAAAGCTGGTATTAACCCCTTTATTACCCAGCGTGCCACCGCCACCAGGGCCGCTGGAAGAGCGGGGTTCAGCGCCAGAGGATGGTGCTTCAATGAACGCGCCATCTTCTGGGGCGGCTGCGGGCTGCAATTTGCAGCGGGGGGTGCCCAGATAGCTGCGGATTCCAGCCCCCAGCTGCTTAGCTGTACCTGGCTAGATATAGAAATTGCGCGGAGCCCCACGCATTTTTTTTTTATTATTTCATGAAATTCATGAAATAATTAAAAAAAGGGCTCCCCTATATTCTTGTGTCCGGCCAAGTACAAATAGGCACCTGGGGGTTGGGGGCAGCCCGTCGCTGCCTGCTGGATCCGGCTGGTTCCAGAAATACGGCGAAGCCCACGTGAAATTTTTTCCTGACAAATCCATAAAACAATGTAAATAAAAGGGACTGCATCTTTATTAACCCCTGGACCATGGGCGAGGGGTTAATAAAGATGCAGTCCCTTTTTTAGGATTGTTTTATTGATTTTTCAGAAAAAAAATTACATGGGCTTTGCCGTATTTCTGGAACCAGCCGGATCCAGCAGGCAGCGACGAGCTGCCCCAACCCCCAGGTGCCTATTTGTACCTGGCCAGACACAAGAATATAGGGGAGCCCTTTTTTTTAATTATTTCATGAATTTCATGAAATAATAAAAAAAAAATGCGTGGGGCTCCGCGCAATTTCTATGTCTAGCCAGGTACAGCTAAGCAGCTGGGGGCTGGAATCCGCAGCGCAGGGATGCCCAAGCTTTCTGGGCACCCCCCGCTGCAAATTGCAGCCCGCAGCCGCCCCAGAAGATGGCACGTTCATTGAAGCGCCATCCTCTGGCGCTGAACCCCGCTCTTCCAGCGGCCCTGGTGGCGGTGGCACGCTGGGTAATAAAGAGGTTAGGGCCAGCTTTGTATTATCAGCTGGCCCTAAGCCCAAAATGTATGGCGGTCACGCCAATATTAGACATGACCGCCATGAATTCTATTAAATTGTTTTAAAAAAAACTCAACACAGAGAAACATTTTTATTAGAAATGAAAAAAAAAGCCATTAGGGACTCCATCTTTAATTAAAAAAATCGTCTTCCGTCCGACGCAGTCCAAAACGCGATGTCCTCTCTGCTACATCCCTTTGCATAGATATAGATGTCTATGCACAGGGATGAGCAGACTAAGAACAATCTCATCTCTGCTACATCAGGCAGCAGGCGGGCTCTAGGACCCTGGAGCTGCGGCAGCCAGCACAGAGCAGACAGCCTGACTCCTTACTGTGCGAGTTTCCCAGCAATTACTTGCACAGTAAACGAGTCCAATGCAAATCAATGGCAATCCTAGTTTTGTCAGAGTCTCTGACAAAACTAGGATTGCTTCAGGCTGAAGCTTCCGAGACACATCTGTGATTTGTAAATTGCACACTACTCGCTATTACTCACTTCCCCATTCATTAACATTGGACTCGCTAGACTCGCAACGAGTAGCGAGTCCCGGGCTCGGACTCGCTAGAGTCAAGCGATTCCGAGTAATTTAGGACTCGCTCATCACTAGTTAGTAATAAAAATTATATTTGCACTTATTGCAATGGTGATCATTCCAATTTAGCATGTTTCTCCTTCATCGTTTATTATGTTTTCTAGGGATGAGTGGATCAGGCAAGATTTAAATTTGCCTATTTGCTCAAACTTTCCCAGGAAATTCAATTTCAGAGAAATTATTCTCCATGAATTTAATATCCCTTGTTAAACTGTAGAGTCTCTCCAGAGTCTGTTGCACAATAAACATAAAATGTAAATTAACTTCTACTCACCCTATTGCTCACCTCTCCAGCCGCATCGCTTTTCACTGTCAACGGCCAATCTCTGGTTGCATTTTGTTATCACCACTGCAAGCACTAAATCTTCCATTCTACACAAACGCATGCAATGTAATGACATGAGCTGCGACCTTATGCGCGCATGCGCCAAACCGTTCTGGGTTTCCTCATAGCTGAGATTTCAAGTCTTGTAGAGGTTTTTAGAGGAGATGAGGACTGGATGGGTGACAATGAGGGGCAGAAGGACCAGAGAGGGAAGCAGTAGGGTGAGATTGAGTTTTTTTCAGTTGTTAACGTTTTGGTGGCTCTTTTTAGTTCAGGAAAATGGTGGCTGTGGCAGTGGCACAGAATCAAATGACTAAAAATGTACCTTAATTTTGGGGAGTGCTAATATTTGTAATATTCAAGTAGATTTCAATTCCACTGAAATATATTTACTAATCTCTAACATCCTGTAATACTAATTACTGCAATTTGAAATGGCAAAAGGAACATATTTGACCTCTTAAAGTCATCAGGTGATCATCTGTGCTAATCTACCAAAAAGTCCTTAGTGTTAGTAAATTACCCTCCTTTACTTGTACTGGGAGAATATTGTAAATAGGAAAATAAAATAGAGTGGAAGCCTCCATTTTTGACTTTGGTAGTAGTAAAGTCAAATTTAAAAGATGATGTTGTAATAATAAAGAACAGTATGTATAAAATAAATTAAGGAATCTGCAATGCACTATAATAAATACATATTTAATAATAAATCACTTACCAGCCGTTCCTAGTTATTGTAAAACCAAGCAAAACATTTTAGGATTTTAGGAATGCAGTGCGATTTAATGTAATGGACTAAACTATGAACAGCACCAGTGACTAAGTGTCAAACTCCATTTAACACATTAATAGACTCTAGCTTTCATACTGTACAGCTGTAAAAAACAAGCAAATGTGGAGAGTTATTTTTGGGTCAATAATTTGAAACTTTGGCTTTCCAAGGAGATGTGAAGCTGACAGAGGTGGCAAATAGAGATGAGCGAGTACTAAAATGCTCGGGTGTTCGATGCTCGGGCCGAGCATCTCAAGATACTCGTGTACTCGGCCTGAGCACTGAGCCCACAGACTTCCAGCTATAAAACGAATGTTTCTGGGAAAGGGAGGGAGGGTGGGCTTTTTTCAAATTGTCACAGCAAACAACACCTTGCTGTGGCCCCCAGAGGGACCCTAACAATCAATCTGCTCTCTGTGAGGTGCCAGCTCACTGTGTGCACTGAAGGGAGCTGTGTATTTGTTTCAGATCAAAAATTAGTAGCGAAGAGTCCGAGCATCTCGGTGGTACTCGGTGCTCGCCGAGCCTCCCGAGTACCAAGATACTCATACAAGTAACGAGTAGCGCTGAGCATTCTCGCTCATCACTAGTGGCTAACAATAGCCTATTATTTTCTTGGCATTGAAAACACATGCACATTTACCCAAAAAGAGCATGCATGTGTATGTTTATGAACAATTTCTTAGGTATAGCTGTCTGCAGAACTATTCTTTATCCAACAGTTGTTGAACACGTATGGCTGTCTGTAAGTGGTTGTCTGACTTGAAGAAAAAATATTCTACAAGATAATCTAATATATAAAGCTGAATGTGTGTGTGTGTGTGTGTATGTGTGTGTGTATATCCGGGATTGGCATCTACACCGTCGCAACTACAGCCACAAAATTTTGCACAGTCACACGTCTGGACCCCGGGAGTGTCATAGGCTATGTTGTGAGGCGAAATTTTAACCCTGCGCGTTCCAGTTCACCAAACAATTTTGCCCCTATCTACATAATGGGGAAAAAGTGAATAGAAAAGTGTTGGAGGAAAATTGACAGCTGTCAGCTATAGCCACAAAATTTTGCACAGTCACACGTCTGGACCCCGGGAGCGTCATAGGCTATTTTGTGAGGCGAAATTTTAACCCCGAGCATTCCAATTCACCAAACAATTTTGCCCCTATCTACATAATGGGAAAAAAGTGACAGTTACCACTTGACAGTTGTGAATGAGAGGGGCTTAATGATAGCGCCAAAGACTAACAGCACATACCAGCATATAGTCACTAAGGTTGGGCCCCAACATGAGATATTCACCACGCACAGGGACATGTATACACACCACATGCACACAAAGAGTAACAGCAAGTGTATAGTCACTAAGGTGCAGCCCCAACATTGGATACTCACCACGCACTTGAACCAACACACACACACCACAAAGAGACACACACAACACAGAGACACACACACACACACCCAAGGGGACACACACACCCTATAGCGACACATCAACTCACCCCACAGACACACACACACACCCAAAGAGTCACATACAACACAGACACACACACCACACAGACCCCCCCACAGGGACATACACACATAGCCACCCTATAGGGACACATGCACTCACCCCACAGACACACACATACACACCACAAAGAGACACACACACACCACACAGACCCCCCCCCCACAGGGACACACACACATATACACCCTATAGGGACACATGCACTCACCCCACAGGGACACACACACCACAAAGAGACACACACAACAGAGACACACCACACAGAACCCCCCCCCACAGGGACACACACACATATACACCCTATAGGGACACATGCACTCACCCCACAGGAACACACACATACACGCACCCCAGGGACACACACACCACACAGACAGACACAGATGTGCACAAATCACCTCACACAACTCGCCTCATACATGTGCTATCCTTAATTTCCAAACATAAACATCTGATTAAAAACAGCCAATATGCAACACATGTGCCATATAGGGAATTAAGGCAGATGTCAGTCACATGAGCTGTCTGTTATGTGTATGTGTGAGGTAACATATACTGCCCGGCCAGGGGGAGGGTTTACTATTGGCTGGAGATTTATTAGGCTGCCTATAGCAATCAGTCACAGCTCAGGTTCTATTTTCCTACAGGTCATTAATATGACATATTCAAATTCTATTTTGTTATAGCTAACATCAGTTATTTAATTACCCGGGCGTAGCCAGGTACTACAGCTAGTAGTTTATAAGAATGCACTATAGAAAAGTCTACTTTGATGCTTTCCACCATGATGACACCTTTTTCAGTCTCAAAATGTCTTTGAGTATGTTATTAAGTTAAACAGTCAGTTGACTACAATAGTAAATCATCTGAGTTACTTCCGATATTGCACTGTTCGAAAAATTAAGGGTTCCATTGGTTAGCTGACCAAAGAATGGGCCATCATCACTTTTAGTCCCAGTTGCAAGGATTTCAACCTGATGAGTATGTCTTATTTATAATTTTATACCACAACCCCAATTCCAAAAAGTTGGATCGCTATGTAAAATTAAAAAAATAAGAATATAATGACTTGAAAATCTCTTATAGCCATATTTTATATATAACAGAATATTGAACACTAGTGATGAGCTTTGTATTATAGGAGAAGAAAAAGAAATTGCACTCAGAGCTTCTATAAACAGCGGTTCTTTATTGTGCTTCAGTGCACACAGCAGGTGGTGGCATGCGGGTGGGAGGACGGGGAGCACGACGTTTCGCGCCGTATAAGGCGCTTCAGCAGGTTAGTCCTCAGAGTGTATTGTTGCACTAGGCAATTTATACACCCCCACTGATGACGTCACAAACTTAATTAGTGAACATGTGTGAAGTTAAGATTATGGAGCTGAAACCACTTCAAAACACTAGTGATGAGCGAGTATGCTTGTGACTACTCGGTACTCACACGAGTATCACTGTACTCGGGCTACTCAGCGAGTACCGAGTAATCTCGCGATACTCGTGCTGTACTCGGGGTCCTCATCCCTGCATGTTGGCGCTCTTTAGAGAGCCAGCCCGCATGCAGGGATTGGCTGGCAGTCACTGCAATGCCACAGCCATGTTAGTTGTGGCATTGCAGTGATTGGCCGGCCTGCACAGCGTGACCGAGCCTTTATAAGACCCGGCCACGATGTGCTCTGCACACAGCCATCCACAGTCAGTGTAGGGAGAGTGTCTGCTGCTGCTTAGGGACAGATTTGCGCCCTCATAGGTAGATCCGGAGCAGGGCTGCAAACTGCTGCTGACCAGAACACTCCTTCTCAGGACTAATCTAGGAGGATATAGGCAGGGTGATCCAGATCGGGGTCTAAGCTTTCCAGTGACCAGAACAGTCCTCAGGAGACTGTTAGAGCTCACTAGCTGTATACAGGCAGGGTCTAATATCCAGCTTTCCTGTGACCAGAACAGTCACCAGACTGTTGTACTTGACTAGCTCTATACAGGCAGGCTCTAATATCCAGCTTTCTGTGACCAGAACAGTCACTAGACTGTAGTACTTGACTAGCTCTATACAGGCAGGCTCTAATATCCAGCTTTCCTGTGACCAGAACAGTCACCAGACTGTTGTACTTGACTAGCTCTATACAGGCAGGCTCTAATATGCAGCTTTCCTGTGACCAGAACAGTCACCAGACTGTAGTACTTGACTAGCTCTATACAGGCAGGGTCTAATATCCAGCTTACCTGTGACCAGAACAGTCACCAGACTGTTGTACTTGACTAGCTCTATACAGGCAGGCTCTAAGATCCAGCTTTCCAGTGACCAGAACAGTCACCAGACTGTTGTACTTGACTAGCTCTATACAGGCAGGCTCTAATATGCAGCTTTCCTGTGACCAGAACAGTCACCAGACTGTAGTACTTGACTAGCTCTATACAGGCAGGCTCTAATATCCAGCTTTCCTGTGACCAGAACAGTCACCAGACTGTAGTACTTGACTAGCTCTATACAGGCAGGCTCTAATATCCAGCTTTCCTGTGACCAGAACAGTCACCAGACTGTAGTACTTGACTAGCTCTATACAGGCAGGCTCTAATATCCAGCTTTTCTGTGACCAGAACAGTCACCAGACTGTTGTACCTGACTAGCTATATACAGGCAGGCTCTAATATCCAGCTTTCCTGTGACCAGAACAGTCACCAGACTGTTGTACTTGACTAGCTATATACAGGCAGGCTCTAATATCCAGCTTTCTTGTGACCAGAACAGTCACCAGACTGTAGTACTTGACTAGCTCTATACAGGCAGGCCCTAATATCCAGCTTTCCTGTGACCAGAACAGTCACCAGACTGTTGTACTTGACTAGCTCTATACAGGCAGGCTCTATGATCCAGCTTTCCTGTGACCAGAACAGTCACCAGACTGTAGTACTTGACTAGCTCTATGCAGGCAGGCTCTAATATCCAGCTTTCCTGTGACCAGAACAGTCACCAGACTGTTGTACTTGACTAGCTCTATACAGGCAGGCTCTAATATCCAGCTTTCCTGTGACAAGAACAGTCACCAGACTGTTGTAGCTGTATACAGGAAAAATGTGCAAGGGCGTTGGCAAGGGACAAGAAAGTGGACGTGATGGTGGTGCAGGCAGGGGCCGAGGTCGTGTGCAAGCACTAATTTTGCAACAACAAAGTGGCACATCTACTCGCTCGCACGTCCTGTCCCAAATTCTTGGGGCCCGCAGCAGTACACCGCTCTTGAACCAAGACCAGTGTTAACAGGTTGTTACTTGGATAGCGGATAATGCTTCAAGTCAGATTGGCACCTCCACAAACACCCTGTCTTCCACACGGTCAAGTGTCAGTAGCCGTAATACTGCACCGCACATTTCCCAACCTTATCCTCCTTCCTACCACCAGGCCGAGTACACGTCCACGGACATTACTGATCCCACACTAGGACACTCGGAAGAGCTGTTCACGTATCCATTCGCAGATTCTGGCCTCTCGCCAGCTCCTGTTGAAGTGGGTGATGAGATGGTATGTACAGATGCCCAAATATTTGAGCAGCCACGTTATCACGAACGGAACGTTGCCAACGTGTCTCAACAAGGGGTGGACGATGATGAGACACAATTGCCAGGAAGTAAGGAGGAGGATCAGGGTGCGGAAGAGGAAGACGACGTGGTGGATGATCCAGTAGCTGACCCAACCTGGCAGGAGGATATGCAGAGCGAGGACAGCAGTGCACAGGGGGAGGGAGGCGTAGTATCCCAACAGGCAGCAAGAAGCGGGTCGTGTCCGCAGGCAGAAGGCAGGCAACTGTTCCCCGAAACAACAACACGACACAAGGTGCCTGTGCAAAAGTTAGGTCTTTCCGAGTCTGTCAGTTTTTTAAGTTGGCTCCAGATGACTCTAAAAATGCCATTTGCAACACCTGCCATGCCAGCATCAGCAGGGGTACGAAAACTAGCAGCCTGACCACCACCACATGATCAGGCACATGTCAGCCAAGCACCCAACTTTGTGGGAAGTACAACAGAGTCGAGGAGCGGTGCTTGCTGATGTCACTGCTACGTCTTCGCTGTTGTGCGTGCGAGCCAATCCCCTGTTCATGCTGGCCGCGAACAAGCCTCCGGCCCTGCACCTGACGTTGCCCATGCACAAATAACACCACCATCAAGCACGTCCTTGTCCCAGCGCAGCGTTCAATTATCCATTCAGCAAACCTTTGAATGCAGGCGCAAATACGCTGCCAACGCCCCACATGCCACAGTCCTAAATTATCACATTTCGCGACTGCTTGCGCTAGAAATGTTACCTTTCCAGCTGGTGGAGACGGAAGCATTCCGCGACCTGATGGTGGCTGCTGTCCCACGTTACTCGGTCCCCAGCCGCCACTATTTCTCCAGATGTGCCGTCCCCGCATTGCATAACCACGTGTCACAAAGCATCACACGTGCCCTGAACAACGCTGTTTCAGCCAAAGTCCACCTAACCACAGACAAGTGGACAAGTGCTTGTGGGCAAGGCCGCTACATCTCCTTGACGGCACACTGGGTTAATATTGTGGAAGCTGGGACCCAGTCTGAGCGAGGGACAGAACTCGTCCTTCCCACACCAAGGATTGCAGGCCCTACCTCAGTCAGGGTTTCACCCACACTCTACAGCTCCGGAATGTCATGCTCCTCAGTCCTCCTCCTCTACTGCGCATCCTCATCCACTTTACCCTCCACACCAGTCCCAAGCTGGAAGCACTGCAGCACTGCCTCTGCGAAGCGGCAACAGGCTGTGCTGAAGCTAATATGCGTAGGTGACAAACCCCACAATGCAGAAGAGGTGTGGACAGCTCTGAAACAGCAGGCAGATCACTGGCTCACACCTCTGAACCTAAAGCCAGGAAAGGTCGTGTGTGACAATGGCCGGAACCTGGTGGCAGCTTTGAGGCGAGGCCAGCTGACGCATGTTCCATGCGTGGCCCATGTGCTCAACCTGGTGGTTCAGCGGTTTATAAAGTCATACCCAGAGCTGTCTGATCTGCTGGTAAAAGTTCGCCGCCTGTCTGCACATTTTCGCAAGTCACCTGCTGCTTCAGCTGGCCTTGCCGGCTTTCAGCGCTGTTTACGTCTTCCGGCCCACAGACAAGAAACAGTAGTGGGTGTGATAACACACAGCCCAGCCTCATCTCATCACAACGTGCAGTGGAGGACTATGACGAGGGGGAGGAGGAGGAGGATGAAGACATGGAGCAACTCTCTGGCCAAATTGAGGATATGACATGCACACCAGTCATACCCTCGCTTCAGCGTGGCTGGCCAGAGGACAGGGGAGATGAGGAGGAGGAGGAGGAGGACAGCATGTTCAGTCATCGTGTTGGTCAGGATACTGAAGTGATGGCTGTTAAGAGTCTGGCGCACATGGCTGACTTTATGGTAAGCTGCCTGGCTCGTGACCCTCACGTTCAGAACATCTTGGCCGACAAACAGTACTGGTTGGCAACACTGTTAGACCCACGCTACAAGGAGAACTTTATGTCTCTCATTCCTGAGGCAGAGAGGTCAGCCAAAATGCAGCAGTTCCAGAAGGCCATAGTCACAGAAGTAGGCAAAGCATTCCTCTCACAAAACGCTAGTGGCATAGGTCAGTAATCGGTGGACAACCAAGGCGTACGACCGAGAGGGGCACAAGTCCAATCCGCCAGAGGTAGGGGAACAGTCTTTACGATGTGGGACAGTTTTCTCAGCCCCTCACTTACCACAGCCCCTGAGGTGCGGGGTAGTGCCACAAGAAATGCTAAGTTTGGCCAGATGCTGAAGGAGTACCTTGCAGATCGAACAACTGTACTGCGACATTCCTCTGTGCCTTACAATTATTGGGTCTCCAAGCTGGACATGTGGCATGAATTGGCTCTCTACACCTTGGAAGTCCTGGCCTGCCCTGCCGCTAGGTTTTGTCAGAGCGTGTTTTCAGTGCCACAGGTGGAATCATTACTGATAAACGCACCCGCCTGTCAACTGAAAATGCTGACAGGCTGACTCTGATCTAGATGAACAAGGGTTGGATTGGGCCAGACTTCACCACACCACCAACAAATGACAGCGGAATTTAAATTTTGTTATGGGAATTTGACATGTACCTCCACTCACCCATGGGTACACACTTCTGGACTTTGGCTAATCGCTGGACTGCTCCTCCTTCTCCTCATGTGCCACCATGATGACCGTTACAATAGTTAGGCTGTTGTTTCAGGTATACCCCCAGTGGTAATTTTTTTCGCCCATTCTTATAGAATGGGCATTACACCGACAGGAGACCCCGCTCCTTTTCAATGGGAAAAATGTTTTGAGGCCCTCCTGCATGTCTCTATCCAGGGACAATGTGGAGCCTCCCAATTTTTGGCTGCCCTGCCAAAGGGCTATACTACAATACACCCACTTCAGGTTTACAGGCCCTCCTGCACGTCTCTATCCAGGGACAATGTGGAGCCTCCCAATTTTTGGCTGCCCTGCCAAAGGGCTATACTACAATACACCCACTTCAGATTTACAGGCCCTCATGCATGTCTGTATGCATGGGTCATTGTTGAACCTCCCAATTTTTGGCTGCCCTGCCAAAGGGCTATACTACAATACATTCACTTCAGGTTTACAGGCCCTCCTGCACGTCTCTATCCAGGGACAATGTGGAGCCTCCCAATTTTTGGCTGCCCTGCCAAAGAGCTATACTACAATACACCCACTTCCTTACAATGGGCACTTCAGGTTTACAGGCCCTTATGCACGTCTCTATCCAGGGGCATTGGTGAACCTCCCAATTTTGGACTGCCCTGGCAAAGGAAAATACTACAATAGACCCACTTCCTCAAAATGGGCACATTATGTCAAGACGTCTCTTCTCAGGGACATCGGAGTGCCGCACAATGTTTTCACGTAAAATCTTTCATGTAATCACAAAAAGTAACAAACGCCAGCTGTATCTCACTATTGGGTATGTGCCCTTAACATTTCCACCCTGAATATTCATTTTGGTGTCATTTTGGAAGGTTTTCTGGTGACTCCGTAACATTGGCGTGAAACTCGGACAACATTGTTCACAGCTGTGACTTTTGAGTGAGAAATGCTTCCAGGGGTCTTCTCCATGGTGTTGCCATGTCATTTGAGCACTCTTCTGAGACTTTTGTGACATTTTCAGGGTTTCTACATGCTGCCGGCAGTCATTTCATAAAAATACTCGGGTCTCCCATAGGATAACATTGGGCTCGGTGCTCGGGCCGAGTACACGAGTATCTTGGGATGCTCGGTCCAAGCTTCGAGCACCCGAGCATTTTAGTACTCGCTCATCACTATTGAACAAATATCAGAAGTTTAAAGACATTGTTCCATCTCATTAAAAAACTTAAAGCGCTATTTTTTTACCTTACCAGTAGAGTGGTGCTTCTAATGTAAGATCACTGCTCTTAGTTTCATCCTTACCCATAGGGATCTTCACCTTCTATCACTGCTGCTCTAGCTGGTTTCTATTAGTATGTGCCATGACAGATTGTTTGAGTGTTTTGGTGGAGCAAGCCGGAAGTCATTTTTCAATGCAATTCGATTAGAGCCACATTCTGGCTCTCATATATGTACACTGAGATCGTGTTACCGTTACCTTTGATTTCCTAAAGTTACAGGAGTGGACCGGTGCCGATACAGTTTTAAGATTGCATTGGGTAAGCATAATGCTAGGGTAAGGGACCTTAGATTAGAAGCACCATTTAGGCACTGAAAAAAAATGGTACTTTAAGTCACTTTGAAATTGGTGCTAGCAAACTATCTATCAAGATTCTGAATATTTTGATTACCTTTTGGGCATTAATGTCCTTTTCCAAGATGTGACCTTTGCTTCATATGCCTTATATCTTCCTACCTTCATAACTTCCCCCCCCACCCGCCTTTAGTCTTTCTTGAGTATTCTGCCTGGTTTACTGCACCTAGTGGCTTCTCAAATACCCTGAAATCCTGTGTGTATCTCCTCTTGCTGCTCTTCACAGGTTCACCTACTTACACCTGTTGCAAGCATTCCTTCTGCTTCTGGCTACTCATGCTACTCCCTCTGCTGCGGCTCTAGGCTCAAGTGTAAGCTGAGCTTTTTTGACTGCTCCGCTGATTGAATTTTCCTGTAAGGTTTTTCAAGAGACTTCTTGTAAGGCTAAATTCTATATTTAAATTGTGTGTTTATGGACTTTCAGTTTTCTTTTGCACTTGTTTGCCAATCCGTATGTTATAATATAGACTTTTTCACCTATAAACTGTGTTCAGTTGTGTCTTTCCCCACGCAAAAAGATTCTCAAATTATCCATTATAATTATTACACTATCTTAAATAAGTGGGGAAAGGGCAGTCTTCCATTTTGTAGTACCCCCCTTTCTTTATAATTGCCTGTAAATATCTGGGTAGTGAGGAGTTCGATTGATGGTGTTAAGTGAAATAGAAAAATGTTTATCTTTCAACTTCTGATCTGTGTTCTATGCTCTGTTTTGAATAAAATATGGCTAGAAGAGATTTCCAAAGCATTACATTCCTGATTTCATTGCACATTACACATTTCAACTTTTCATTTCTACATCCGCATTAAGTCAATAAAACAATGTGACTTTTCCTTGCCGCTGATTCTTAGAGGAGTGATTAGAGTCTGTAAAATAGCTAAAAACCGCATGTAGGAAGTCCAGGAACCACAAGGAGCCCCTGTAGTTACGTTGACAGTAATATAATTGACCAAGTTTCAAATTCAAATTAATTAAACAATAAAATCACTCATCTGTAATTTCAGGACCAGAAACTTATACATCATGTTTTAGCTAATTAGTGTAAGTTGACAAGGCTAGTTGGTCACTTTATTTTATTAGAGGTTTGTTGCGGAGTATAAAATATGCCATAGATATTATTTCTTGAGTGCAGATCATCATACATGACAGGCAATTGCAAAGTTCCCTTTTGTTTATAAGAACAGCTGAGTAACACGTCTCATCTGGGAATATGCAAATTCCTGTACCGCCTTTCAAACATTTTCCTACATTCAGTCTAAGCTGCATCATGAATAAAATATGTTCTGCTGAGTTAGAAACGACAAGAGCTTTTGAGTGTTTCAGTCGAGGAAGTTGAGAAGGATCTTACTTTTTCAGTTGCCTTTTTTCCATAGACAAATTTAAAAAGATAATTTCCTAATGAGCACCGGCCTTGACTGACAAGGCTTTTGTTTAACAAACAGGAAAAGTTTCTAGAAATTACATTTTTATTGAGAATTTGTCAAAATCCACTTAAATCAATATTTGTAAAGAAAGTATACAATTTAGAGCAAATATATAACATGAGACGAAGAATGTGCAAAGCTTAAGTACCAATAGATTTATTTTTCATATTTTTATTCATATTTGCATACTGCTATTCTTATACAAAACATTTTCCAAAGAATTTATTAAGTATCATGTCTGTGCCTTATCCCCTTAAGGCCCCGTTACACGCTACAATATCAGTAACGATATTGTTGCAACGTCACAGATTTGGTGATGTTGCAGCGATGTCAAAACGACATCATTGTGTGTGACATTTACCAACGACCAATGATGAAGTCGATGGTCGTTGGTCGTTAGTAAATGATCTGGACCATAAATTTATCGTTGGTCTTCTGCTGGGCGCCCAGCATCGGCGCATGTGACAGCGGGAGGACAATGATGAACGAGCTCAAAGCGCCGCACAGCAGGCGCTGGGAGCTGGTATCCAGGGTAAACATCGGGTAATTAAGCGCTGCGCTCTGCTTAGTTACCCGCTGTTTACCATTGTTACCAGCATTCTTGCTGGTCCTAATCGCTGGTGAGTCTGCCTGTTTGACAGCTCACCAGCGATGAGATAACAATGTCCAAGCGACCTCAATCGTTGGTCGGATTGCTGGGACATCGTACTATGTAACGGGGCCTTTAGTGACTAAGCCAATATTGGCCTTAATATATAAGAAAAAAAGGGAGAGAAGGGGCACATGTGTAGGATCCCTATAGCTGAGTTGATATGGCGTTATTACAGGTGGCCACTCACCTGTTTGGGTTGTGCACGACCTGCACAACTTGGTGTAATAGCCTCTGATATATAGGGGAACCCCGGCAATGTACACGCTCCGTTCCTTCGTCCTCGCCGGTCCTCAGCTGTCCGTATAGGACCTTTCCGGTCACGTGGCGCCGGTCCCGGATGTGCGTCACTGCTTGTTATCTAGGGAACACCAGGTACCTTACCGCTTTGCCCTCGCTGTGCTGCTCCAGCCACTGATCCCTCAGGGGGAATAGATGCTTGCAAGAAAATGAATTAGCGCTAATTCATTTTCTTGCAATTTTGGCCTTAATGACTAGCCTAAATTTTGGAAATCTGACCAGTGTCACTTCATGTAATAATAACTATAGAAGCCTTTAATGGATCCCAGTGATTCTAAGATTAATTTTTTGTGACACATTGTACTTTATGTTATTGTTAAATTCTTTAATACGCTTTGCGTTTATTTGTGAAAATATAAGAATTTTAGTGAAAATTTAGAAAATTTCACAATTTTCAAAATTTCCATTTTTATATCCTTACACCAGTTAGACATGCTGTACAATAACCCATTATCTACCAATGTCCTTTTTTTGGGATGCCTAATCTTTTGCTTCAGCAACTAAGATTTTATAATTAGGTCCAATTTTTTGTGTTGTGTTTGTAAAATGAATGTTTTCAAAACAGGAAATCATGTCATTGTCATTTTTAATTGAATATTCTTCCACCCAGAGAGCTTTCATACACCAATTTTCGAAAAGGAAAATTGCTAATTTGGCAAGTAATGGGTTAATAAAGTATGTATATGGCGGCCGTCACACGTATCTATATCGTGAGCGATATTGTAAGCGATCACGTGCACGCGCGATCGCTAACAATATCGCTCACATCGCTGGTGAGATGTCACACAGACTCACCAGCGATGTGGGCCAGCGAGATCGCTGGTAACTATGGTACACATCGGGTTACTAGGCGCCGCGCGGCGCTTAGTAACCCGACGTTTACCATAGATACCATCTCCCAGCATAGGCTCAGCCGCTGGGAGATCGTTCATCGTGGTGTCACACACCACGATGAAGCAGATTGAACAAGCGATGATCGCTTGATATGAGCTCCGGCTCCCATATCTGCGATGTAACGATCAAGCGATTTTACATTGTAAAATCGCTTGATCGCACGCAGCGATGCACAAATGATATCGCTTAAGCGATCAAAAAGCAGATCGCTTAAGCGATATCGTGCATTAAATTGAACCGTGTGACGGCCGCCTATGTTACATCTGTATCATTCTTTACCAATCATCACTTTATTTTATTAGGAAGTTAGATGGGTTAAAAATTTAGTAGCCATGTGCAATTTTTTTCAAGAAACTAACAAAACCTTTTTTATTAGGCTGGCTTCACACCACAGTTTTTGTCTATCAGGTTCTGTCCGGTGTTTTGTAGGAAGCACTGGATAGAACCTGACAGCCCTGGACAGAACAGAGGCGGAGGGCAAATATGCCCTCCGGTCCTGTTTTCTGCCGAAATTCGAAGCTTTCAGGAGCTGTCCCCTGCTGAAATTTCAAAATCCTGAAATGTCAGCGGGGAGATCTCCACGGTGCTGAAGTTCAGCGCAGGCCGGCGCTCAGCTTCAGCACCCGGCGTCTGGGAGCCGGACTGATTTTCTGCTGGATTCGGACCGATCCAGCACCATAGACTTCCATGTTAGGGGGAGTCAGATTGCACCGAATCTGGGAGGATTTGAGTTGTTCAAATTTTTGCCCCAGACTGAAAAAAGCAGCAAGCTGTGATTTTGTGTCCGGGACAAAAACCTGAATTCTCCTGGATCCTTCCGAACAGAAGGAAACCGAATGACATAACAATGCCATCCGGCCCGATCTGGTACTATTGGAATATAGGGCTGAAATCGGATCTGGGGCTGTTCGGTTCACACCGGACAACCTCGGATCTCAAAAAACGTGGTGTGAAGCCAGCCTTAGGAGCCTTTTTCAAATGTAAATGGACTTTAAGTGGCAACTCCCAAACAGTGATAAAATTTTAAAAATCACACCCCTGGAATAGTTTAAAACTGCTATCAGAACATTTTTTAACCCTTCAGGCACTTTACAGGAATTAATGCAAAAATGGAATGAAAAAAAATTGCTTCTCCTCCAAAATGTTGCTTTAGCTCCAATTTTTTTTTTACTTTTACAAGGGAATCAACAAAAAAATTGATCCCATGATTTGTTAACTAGTTTCTTCTGAGCATGCCGATATCCCACATGTGGTCAGAGGTTAACCTCTGTTTGGCAAACAGCAGGGCTTGAAAGGGAAGGAGCGCTATTTAAATTTAGCAGACATTAATTGTAGACATCACCATTTCTCATTTGCAGGGTCCCTATCGTACCTAAACAGCAGATACCCTCCATGTGACCCCATTTTGAACACAAGACCAATCAAGGAATTCATTTAGAGGTGTGTTCAGCATTTCGGATCAATGGGTGCTTCATAGAACTTTTTAAAATGTGAATGCTTTTTTTGCTGCTATAATGTTGTTTTAGCCCAAATTTGTAATTTTTACAATGGATAATAGGAGAAAATGGAACCCATAATTTGATAGGAAATGTATCAAAATTTCTCTGATGATTTATTTTATGTGGTCAAAAATTGCAGGAATCGAGAAGGAGAGCGCAATTTGATTTTTGGTGTGCAAATTTGTCTGGAATACATTGTGAATGCCATGTTGCATTTTCAGAGCCCCTGAAGTGCCAAAAAGCAGAAAATAAAAGCAAGAGATCCCACTGTTCAAATTGCACCACTCAAGTAATTAATTTATGGTTGTAGTGATTATTTTATCACATCCATGTAATGCCTTTTTTCTGGGGAATTGCAAATATGTCAGCATAGTTCCCAATACACACTCTGTAAATGGCTAAGTGCGCTCTCCCCGCTCCAGTTATGCCATATACGGGACAGCGGTAGGCACTGCGAGGCTCATATGGGGGAACCATTGGATTTTGAGCACAGATTATACTGAATTTTTATTTGAGAGGGTGGGAGCCATGTCAATTTTCCAGAGTGTTTTACTTGACAGTAACATGGGAACCCCCTATATTTTCAGTGACAGATGACGGACCTGAGTGGGGGCTATTTTTTTGTGGGATAAGTTATGGGTTTTATTGGTAACATTGTAGAATACGGAACATTTTTTGATCGCTTTCAGTATAAGGCTTGTATTCCATTTTTATGTTCTACACTGAAAACCTATGTTGGGGTTTCCCTGTAAATCCCCCAAAAATGTGATTCTGGCAATGCCCCAGAGAGAGCTACTCACTTTAATGAGGCAGATGGAGATATTTTGAACTTCGTTTGGCTTCAGTTCTGGTGGTATCCATATTTTTTAAGTGTGCACAGAACTATGGTCGTTTACACTTGTGTGCCTAAAATGATAGGACATTGCCAGAACAGAGATCAGACAGGGGCCAACTTGTCTCCGTCTGCTTCATTATAATTAATGGCTCCATTGGAAGTTTTGCCTTAATCATGTTTTTTGGGATTTACACGGAAACCGTGATGTAAGTGGTCACTGGAGAGCACAGCATAAATGTGAACGAAGCCTTTTTCAGATCTTTGGAAGGTAGACTGATCAAATAGATGGGAGTTCAAGAGTACAAGAATAGTTCTTATTTTTATGTTTGCACAGTTCACCATGCAGTATAAGTGACAAGATAACTTTATTCTTCGAGTCTGCGATTACAATATCTATATAATTACTTTTTAATGTTTAGCTACCCCCAATAAAAATGCTTTTTTATAATAAATCGTTTTTTTTGTCACCATGTTCTGAAAGCTGTAACTTTTTTATTTTGTAGCAACACGTTTGTATGGGGGCTTATTTCTTGCATGATGAGGTGAAGAGTTTTTTTTGGCATATTTTGGATAAATAACTTTTTTTAATCACTTTAGATTTATCAGAAGCAGAATAAATAAAAAACAGCAATTCAGTTATTGTATTTTTTTTATTATTTGCACAATTCACCAGTTGGTAAAAGTGATAAGACCAATTTATTCCTTCGGTAAGTACGGTTACAGCGATACCAGATTTATATAACTTTTATATGCTGTTACTTTTATATACTAAAAACAATATTTTACAAAAGTGAATTTGTTTTCATATTACCATATTCTGAGAGCTGTAACCTTTTTATTTTTTTGCCGGATGACCTATATTAGGGCTTGTGTTTTGGGGGATGGTTTTCCGCTTTCATTTATACCATTGTGCCCTTTTTATTCAATTTTGTTGTGTGTCATTATGATGAAATAGCTACATTAAATGAAAATGATGCAGTTCACATAAATTACTGCACACGGTACCCGGTTTACTGGGTACGGTAGATCCTGATCATGACGCCAAGTTGTGGAGCCCACTGGGACGGGGTACTCGGTACCAGACCGGGGTATCACAGCGGTCTTGGTCCGGACCGTGTCCTGACACCACAAGTAAAGGTTGGGGGTTATTTACAGGGGATAAAGTCGTGACGCCACCCGTGGTATGTGGTCAGGGTGACCACCGCTGCTGCAGAACCTCCGGGGATGATGTATGGCAGCCTGTGATGTGACGGCTCTCCACGGGCAGAGCCTGGTCCCCGGGACAGTGGTGATGAAAAAAGTTTGTGAGGGAGAACAGGGTTTGCAAGGATTACACAGACTCACGGTTTTGTAGTTTTCCAAGTCCTTTACTGTTGATGGTATTCAGATGAGTACTGTCCACGGAGTCTGTACAGGGATCGGATTGCTCCCACCCTGGCCAGGTCCTTTAGCTCCCTGCTTCTGCGCTGTGTGTGGCCCTGCTGCCGCTTTGGCTAAGCTGCTGGCCCTGTCTCCCCTCACGGGTACCAACTTGCTAGGCAACTTGAGTCTAATTCCGTGTTCCTGATCCCGCCGTGTTGCTTTGCTGTGGTACAGTGAAGATGTGAGACCTTCACTAATCCGGTGTTCACTGTGCTGTTTGTGTCAGGCACACCATCGGATCCGGTATCCGTTCTATGTGCTTCTCTGGGGTGAGTCTCAGGGGACTCGGTCTCCCAGGTGTGTTCCTCTCTGCTCTGTCTCCTTTTCCTCAGACATTGGCTTGGCCTGGAACTGGACAGTGGACCGTGGGGTGAGCCTAATGCAGCTCTTTTACACCCAAGTCTTTCTTCCTCAGTGCTGCCCCACACTGAACTAACTGCCACTTCCTCTCCACACTGGAATATATAGGGAAGCAGCTTTAGCTCCCCCTTCTGGCCTGGAGACGCTAGTGGAGTGTTGTGGATTGTGTGGGGAGTTAACACTCTGTGGTCTTACTGTGGCACATTAACCCTGGGGTACCACATTAACACTGCTGTATTCATGCACAGCAGTGCAAGAGAACTGTCAGTTGTTCACTTACACAGCCAGGAGGACTCTTCTTATCTAACAGGCCACTGTATCCTGGGGTCATCAGATGACCCCAGGGTATCATGCCAATCATCACCACCCGTAATTATGATTACATAAGGCCTGTTTTGCTAAGGAGGGGGGTTTACCCCCTTTTAACTTCTTAGATACAGCTATCATGTTTGACAGCAGAATTCAAGGTGTTAATTGGCCCCAGTTAGAGCAAAAACTGGTGAGATCTGATGCCTGATTGTGTCAGCTGTCATGGACAGTTGTCCCGATTATATTTTTGGCTGGAAGGGGAGTGCCATTTGCCTATTTTCGGGAAAGGGGGCATTATTTGCCTATTCCTTATTTCCGTTTTAAACAGCAAGGCCCTTACCAATCACCATTATTTATGTATATCAACGGTGGTTGGGGCTTAGTGACCCTTTAGCTGAATTTAGCTGAAACCATTACGTTTCCTTCCCATAGAACAGGGGTCTCAAACACGCGGCCCAAGGGCCGCATGCGGCCCCTGGGGCTTCACTATGCGGCCCGCGGCACCTTGGACAACTTAATGATGCATCACCCCAGTGCAGGGGGCCGCTACAGTCCCCACTGTGTGATTACTTCCATCCATGACACTAACAAGTTCTGCCACTCAGCAAGATCAATGCAAGCTGCCCGCCAATGAGAGGCCCACAGCTGATGGCGGAATATGATGTCACATGTAAGCCTCTGGCTGGCAGATTGCATTGATCTTGCTGAGCAACAGAGCTTGTCTGAGCGGCAGCTGGAGGAAGTCATAGCACAGTGGAGGCCGGAAGTCAGCACAGCGGGGACCGCGGTGGCCCCCTGCACTGGAGCGATGCATCATTAAAGTGAGAAAAGTGTGAGAGAGTGTGTTTGTGAGTGTGTGAGTATGTGAGTGAGGATGTGTGTATAAGAAAGTGTGTGTGAGGTGTGTGTGAGTTTCAGTGTGTGTATGAGAGTGTGTGTATGAGGATGTGTGGATGTGTGAGAGTGTGTGTGTGAGAGAATATGTGTGTGGGGGTTTATGTGTGTGAGTGTGAATGAGTGTGTATGCGAGTGTGTAAAAAGAAGGTAAAACAGGATGGGTGGCATCACTATAAAAGTAGATCAGGATGGGGGACATACCTAGAAAAGGGGATCAGGATAGGGGACATCGGTCCAAAAGGGGACCAGGATGCGGGACCTCACTACAAAAGGGGTCCAGGATGGGGGACATCACTAGTAAAGAAAATCGGGATGGGGGACATCACTACTAAAGGGGATCTGGATGGGGGACATTACTAGAAAAGGGGATCAGGATGGGGATATCACTAGAAAAGGTGATCAGGATGGGGACATGACTACAAAAGGGAACTGGGATGAGGGACATCACTACTAAAGGGGATTGTAATGGGGGATCTTACTACTAAAGGGGATTAGGATGGGGGACATCACTAGAAAAGGAGATCAGTATGGGGACATCACTAGAAAAGGGATCAGGATGGTGGACATCACTAGAAAAAGGGATCAGGATGGGGGCATCACTAGAAAAAGGGATCAGGATGGGGAACATCAGTAGAAAAAGGGATCAGGATGGGGGACATCACTAGAAAAAGGGATCAGGATGGGGAACATCACTAGAAAAAGGGATCAGGATGGGAGACATCAGTAGAAAAGGGGATCAGAATGAGGAACAACAGTAGAAAAGGGGATCAGGATGGGGGACATCACTAGAAAAAGGGATCAGGATGGGGGACATCACTAGAAAAAGGGATCAGGATGGGGGCATCACTAGAAAAAGGGATCAGGATGGGGGACATCAGTAGAAAACGACATTACTACAGGATGGGGACATTACTACAAGAAGGGGATCAGGATTTGTACTTTACTACATTGAGCAAAAAATTCTGGCATTACTAAAAATATCAATCAGTCCTACAAGAGATGCGGCCCCCCGCTATAAATGTTTTTCTATGTGCGGCCCACCAACCTAACCGAGTTTGAGACCCCTGCCATAGAACATGTTTTTCAGTACAATACATTTCGACTATTTTGCAGGGATAACAAGGAAAACTGAAATGAATAAATTGGAATATAAGTTTGTACGCATGCAATGCATAGAAGCATATTCACACTTGGCACTAAACAGCAACACTTCAAAAATTTTTATTTACATTTACATCACTAGACATATGGTAAAGTTTTAAATATTTCGATGCTAGGAAGATCCTGATATGAGACACCTTGACATGATGGGATGGCTTTCATGTTCTTTTTTTCATCAAAACAATGTTAACTAAGTATTATTTACTTATTTTAGGGTCTTTGCTCATTTTTGTTATTTTCTTTGGTGTAGGTATAATAAGGATTCGTTGAAGGCCACTTGCAGGGCAAGAAGAGAAGCAATGATTGTATTACCTGCACTTTGGAAGCAGGAGGAGGCTCTTGTCTTTTAGGTGTGGACAGTTGTTTATTTCAGATTTTGGTAGTTTCTTTAACAATTTACTCAAAAATAATAAAATAATATTAAGGATTATCTAGTGGGTTCTCCCTCCTTCTTCTACATGATGTTATAATGTTTCATATTGTTCTCAGCATATAGCAGCCCATATATTGTCCCTTTACATGATAATCCTGTAGAAGATAGAGTTTGACTTAATATGAATCGTTATCAAACAAATGTTCTTTAAGGCCTGACCTACAAATTTCTGTGACGTGTTTGTCACCTCTGGTCAGTCAGATGGCATAGGTTATATGCTAAATTAGGATGCATTGTCATAATGAATTTAATGTTTACTACCAAGTAAATATAACATAAAGCCTACCCTTTTTCTCCTCTGAAACCAGGAGTAGGTAAAAAAGACAGAAGTGGAGGTTGTGTTTCTAATATACTTTTCCTCTGATTGTTCCACTGCTGATTGTGGCTTACAAAAACTCTCAAAATACTCAATGTGTGGACGTGGCCTTAAGGAGAAGAAACTGCAAATTGAAAAGATAACATAAGCTTTTGTGGTAAGGCCATGTGCACACGCTGAGTATTTGATGAGTTTTTTACCTCAGGATTTGTAGACAAAACCAGCAGTGGAGCAATCAGAGGAAAAGTCTAATAGAAACACCTGCACCACTTCTGTATTTAATCACCCACTCCTGGTTTTGGCTACAAATCCTGAGGTAAAAAACTCATCAAATACTCAACATGTGCACGTGGTCTAAAAGGTTTTAGCTTTTTCCAAACTGGCTAAAAATCAAGCAGAGATAGACTATGTAATAGGACAAAGTAAGTCTTATGCAAAAGAACACTAACAAAATGAACTAAACTGAACACATAGTTCAGTTGGGGATATAGCCTGTGTAAAATTCACACCATTAGTGCTCTAATCACTGTATGTCTTTCCATAAACTGCCGTTTAATGAATTGCTTACTAGGTTGCTCAGTGCACCCTTGCTGTAGTTAAAGGGAACCAACCACCCCAAATGACCCCCCCGGACTGTTAATATGTGTCCCTACACCCAGCACACACATTTGGAGCAATCGTTTTGGCTAAAAAAACTGTTTAGTAGAAGCTAAGATGTAGCTTTATGAAGTTTAATAAATTCAGCCGACTGGGTGTTACCTAGCTTTGTCCTCGTGCAGTGTTCGTGCCTGTCAGCCTCCTCTCCCCCTCCCCTCTCACCTTCTAAGAGCCTGGCCGCGTCATGAAAGGGGCGGGGCTAAATCGCGGCGAGCCCCGCCCCTTTCACGATGCGATTTAGCCCCGCCCCTTTCATGACGCGGCCAGGCTCTTAGAAGGTGAGAGGGGAGGGGGGAGAGGAGGCTGACAGGCACGAACACTGCACGAGGACAAGCGAGGTAACACCCAGTCGGCTGAATTTATTAAAGTTTATATTGCTATATCTTAGCTTCTACTAAACAGTTTTTTTTAGCAAAAACGATTGCCCCAAATGTGTGTGCTGGGTGTAGGGACACATATTAACAGTCCGGGGGGGTCATTTGGGGTGGTTGGTTCCCTTTAAGAAGCTCACTTCACTTTTCTGCCCACAGGTTTTGCATGCCCTGCATTCCTGACTGGTGATCGACAGCACTGTATTGCCTAGATTGAGTATTGTCAGCAGAGAAAGCTCACACAAGCCAGTGCTGTCAGTCACAAGAGATGGAGGTGAGGATATTCAAACCAGTGGGCAGAACTTTGCACTGAATCTCTTCACCACAGCAGGTGACTAAACTGAGCACCCTAGTTAGTATGATTGACGAAACCTCCATTCCTGCACAACTATGGCAACAATTAGAACACTGCTTCATTCAGACGTTTATTTTTCATGTTTGTGTTCTATCATTGGCTTTTACATGTAGAACACCTATCATAATCTATAGAGCTGTTCCTATGTCCGTATATTTGGTAGACCATGTACCTGCAAAACAATCACAGAGACATTTCCTATTTTGGACTGAATCTTCGATAATAATTACCCACTCAAGTCTAGGAGTCCATAAAAATCACTATATTTCGTTTTTCCATACAAGAAAATGCTGATGATGTTCATAGTCACACTCATCAACACTTGTGAAAATTGGATCAAAAATATGGATGACACTCAGACCGTTTTTCTTTCGAGTATGTGAAAAATCACTGATGTTTGAATGAGGCCTAAAGGTGTGATTTTTCTAGTGGCTTTATTACATACATGTGTTTAGTTTATACTATAACTCTGGGCTGACAGATTTCTTACAAGTAATACGTTTCCAGAGTGAAATTTCTCCGAAATGGTGACAATATTTTACAAAATCAACTCTAGAACATTAACTTTTACTTTTTATGAAATATTCAGGACTTACGCTTTATGCTCAGCTTATTTTTTAGTTGCAGTTATAATTAAATCCCAGCAGTCAGCTGCAATACAGAATCTGTGGGTTTTGTATATTTTAATTGTTTGCATCGCATATTTTAAAAAAACAAAAAAAACATTGAATAAAATGTTCTGCTAGCTTGGGCAAAAGCACAGCAGATTGTATAACGTGCACTTGCATGTGGAATAACCACTGCATAGTACAGTATCAACATTATGAATGAGATTAGAAATCTATTTCTATGCTGTAACTTGACCATTGCTGAGGATTTGAAATCAGCAGTATGTTAATTTATAATACAAACTTTATCTTAGATGAAATGATCAATGTATTCCACATCACAAAAATGGTATCAATCGCTGTTATCTACTATAAACGATTATGTCCTTGATTTTAAACTTTCTGAAGAGTAGATGCAAAAACGTGTATTTTCAATGCGATGATGCCATTCTGTATACTTGATACATATCATCACATATAGCAGTCAAGAGAATAGAGCTTTCACCATATTCATGCCTAATGTTCAAAGTCTGGGTATGGAATTGAGTCGGTCGACAGGGTAGGGTGGTACTCGGATACCGGGACTGATGGTTACTGCGATGGGGGATGATGGCTGGTCGGTTCCCGGTTCCGTGCCCTGGACCCTCAATGACGGTGATGGTGGGGGATGATGATGATGGATGGAGTTTATACTATAACTCTGGGCTGACAGATTTCTTACAAGTAATACATTTCCAGAATGTAATTTCTCCGAAAAGGTGACAATATTTTACTAAATCAACTCTAGAACTTTTACTTTTTATGAAATGACGCCACCTGTGGTACCTGGTTATGTGGATACCAGCGCTGCAGCCGGCCGCTGAGGTGATGTAAGTGCAGCTCAGAGTAGTACAGCTCCCCACAGGTGGAGTTTTTTCTCAGGGCAGCGGGGGTAGAAGAGGGGAGTAGTAGTCCTCACCGATTTGATGCTGTAGGAGCCCTCCGGGCGGTGGAGGAAATGAGAACAGACACCAGATCAGCTCAAGAAGTTCTTTACTGTTTACAGATGAAAAACAGGTACACAGCACAGTCTGGTTTACCGGGGACATAGCCACAGATTTTGAGGTAACTTTGCAGAGTCTGACGGAGGTCCCTTTTGTAATAGCTTTCTGGGTCTGGGTTCCTCTTCAACTCTCTTTAACCACCCTGAAGAGCCCTTTTGCCAGTCCCCTGGTCGGTTACTGCTAGGTACAGTTGGTTCCTTCTCGGTACTGATGGGAGCGACAGCAAGATAATCCTCCCGCCACCGGAATTCGGTCCTTTCCCTAAAGTGTCCTGGGCCCAATTTGGAACTGGGGTAGGGATTCAGTCCGTTGCGCTATGGCTTCCTTATGTCGGTCCCACAGCTTGTCGATTTGCAGTCAGGGTTAGACCGACTGACTGCCTCGGCTCTGGTATGCCGGTGTCGACCCCGGATTCTCCAGACGGCTCCAACCGGTCCTGGTTTGTCCCCTCCGGTGTCTGGGTCACCTCTTTCCAAAGAGGAGCCCTCCTATCACGGACGCAGTCTTCTGACGTCCGTCCTCCTGATGACTCACTTGCTGACTGAAACTAACTGTCACTTAATGTAACTCAAGTCTCCCACTCTACTCTAGGCTCCACCCCCTGGGACCTACTGAATATACAGTCCCCTATCCTAAGGTGGCTTAGTGTATGGGTGCTTATGACAGACTCTGTGAGTACCCCACATCCCTGGCCACGGAGGCACTACACCTTCTGTTTGGGGTGCAGTACCTCCCTGTGGCACCTTCCCATAGGGGTGCCACAAGAGTTTCAGCTGAACTTCAATTGTGATATAGATATATTTGTCTTTTGCTGAGATGCTGCAAGGTGGATTGAGCATCTGCTTGCCTGTGCGACATTTCAGAGAAGTACCACCTAATTCCTTTGTCACAGTTAGGCCCCTTTCACCTCAGCGTTTTTGCTGATTTGCGGCAGATTCGGCAGGTTTTCCGCATCTGCCGCAGCTGCACTTGCAGCTAGACCCATTCAGTCTCTCTGGCATTTGCGGCAGGTGCGGCAAATGTGGTTTTTGCTGCGATCTGACACTTGCGGCAGTTGTGGCAGGTTAAAGAAACACAGCTAGCAGTGTTTTTTTCATGTGCCGCAAGTGCTGAATCCGGCAAACCGCACTTGCTGCTCCTGACCACAAGTCCCGTAGAGAATAAATGGGGCTTGCTGCAAGTGTGCCGCAAGTTCAGCTGTTGCGTGGCAGATGCAGTAGATCTGCTGGATCTGCCGCAAATTAAAAAAAACGCTGATGTGAAAGGGGCCTTAAGTAGCCATAATTATGTGACACCCACCACCTGACATTTACAACATAGAAAACAATATAGTTACCTGAAAGCTGTAACTATAGCTACAAAAAATAGATTTAAAGAATAAAGGGGTTGTCCACTGCTAGGACAACCCCTTCTGATTCCACTTGTTTCCCCTTAGTTAATGAGTAAATGAGCCTGTACACGCCTCGCATGCTGCAGATAGGGGTTCATGAGACATTGTGACTCACGCAAGCCCAACGTCCAGTCACCACCGGGTTCTCTTCCCAAGCCTTCAAACCAAATTGACGATCAACCAGTAGTAATGCTGCAGCTGTCTCTTACTGTTGATTGCTCATTTGGTCTGAAGGGGTCGGAAGAGGAGCCGGTGATGATTGGACGTTAGACTCTCGTTATAATGACTTGAGCTCGGAAACACAATTACCAACACCACTGAAACAGCAAGAGAAGAGTAGAAGCTCTTTTATTTTAATGGGGAAAATAAGGCGAATCATGTCCTAGTAGTGGACAACCCCTTTAACTATTATTTTAATTTTCATTTTATAAACAAATAGTACACATAACAATGAACAACATCATAGTTACTTCTTTTTCTAGTTGGATTCAATTTAACTCTCAATTCATAAATAAACGTGAACTTAGTGAATAGAGATTTTGAAATGACTGAGATAGGAGATGACATTTGGTGCTTATAAATCTCTATGGAGGGGGAGGCAGAGAAAGAAAATGTAGCTTGAAGCAGACACATACAATCTGCTGCAAATAAACCTGAAATGACAGGTATAGATATCAATAGAGCCTTATGGACACCAACTGCCTTCTCTTATCTCAGTAATGGGAATATCTGCATTAACTGAAGATAGAGAATGAGAATGAAATACAAATCCAAGAAAAGAAAGATGCTAATTTCTTTAATAAGATTGATTACATAGTTTAATATTACTTTTGCTAATTTGATTAATGAGAAAATACTAAATAAAATGACGGTTACTCTTCAAGTAGATGGAAAATCATCTTGCTGTTAGACCTGCCATTAGGCATAATAATGCTGTTCCAGAATCAACACAGTACGTTGTGCACAGGTAGGCAAGTACTGCTTAGTATTAGCTGTTTTCTGTCACAATAAAATATCACATTAAAAGAATGAAATGTCATGCTTGTCGACTACAAATTGTTCTTAATATCGCTATATTTATGAGAACCTGCTGCAGCTAACAAAATAATTGCTTTGTTAATTAAATAACAAAACAAATGTGGTAAAGTAATATTTCATTTATGGGAGCGCATAAAAATTATTGTCTCAAGTTAATTTTAAGGACTGTTGCACAAATGTAGACAAGGTGTAATTATTTTAATGAAAAAAAGCAATAAAAACGTTCTAGTTAAAAAATAGACAAATACGACAATGGAAAACTGATCCAGAGCATAAGATTTGCAGAGGGGATAAAAGTGAGCATGATATAGCAAGAGAGTGCGTAATAAGAGAATCACTTATACATAGTAATATAAATAATATAAGTAATGTAAATATGGCAAGCCAGGCTTGCAGTCTATAACCGTGACCAATGTTTACTTATCTAATATTTAACTAGTCAACACTAGGCCCCTTTCTCACAATGTTCTTTCCCAAGGTTGGTGGCCCCTTTGGAGCTTACGTCTAAACCGGTTGCACAATGGTATTTGGGCATATGTGCCAGTAAGGTTTTTGACTATAATGATACAAACAGAGTCACAGTGTGCTACCATGCATAATTTATGGCCATAAATGCCTATTAGAGGTGGACACGCCGAAGTAGTCTACTACAGTTGTGGCCAAAAGTATTGACACCCCTGCAAATCTGTCAGATAATGCTCAGTTTCTTCCTGAAAATGATTGCAATCACACATTCTTTGGTATTATTATCTTCATTTAATTTGTCTTCAATGAAAAAACACAAAAAGTATTGTCCTAAAACCAAATTGGATCTAATTCCACATCAAACATAAAAAAGGGGGTGGACAAAAGTATTGGCACTGTTAGAAAAATCATGTGATGCTTCTCTAATTTGTGTAATTTACAGCACCTGTAACTTACCTGTGGCACCTAACAGGTGTTGGCAATAACTAAATCACACTAGCAGCCAGTTGACATGGATTGAAGTTGACTCAACCTCTGTCCTGTGTCCTTGTGTGTACCACATTGAGCATGGAGAAAAGAAAGAAGACCAAAGAACTGTCTGAGGACATGTTATAGAGTCCAAGTCACCATTGTTGTAAATTGCTTCTGCAAGGAGCTCGAGTAAATGCTCTGCCACAGCCAGAGTGAGGCTGGGGTCACACATAAGCCCTTGGTCCGTTTTTGGCTTCATTTTTGCCATTTTTTTTTTCTAAGTCCAAAAACTGACAGAAAAATGTATTGGATGTAATAAACACCCTGTCCGTTTTTTTCTGGACCTCAAAACATTTCTCTGTCCGTTTTTGAGCCAAAAACGTTGCTAGCAACGTTTTTGGCATCAGTTAAAAATCACATGCGTTTTTTTAACATGGGTCCCTATGGGAAACGCATGCGTTAACGCATGGCACATATAGGCACCTGCGTTAACGCATGCGTTAACGCATATGCGTTTTTAATGAAAAAATGACTAAGTCCAAAAACGTTCAGGGGTGCAGGAGGCTCAAAAAGCACCCTATAAAAAACGGATTGGTGATGAAAATCACTTCCAAAAACGGACTTCTGTGTGTGACCCCAGCCTGAACCGGCTAATGAACAGAAATAAATCCGGCTCCACGAACAGGTTCTTATATATTCAAATAACATTGTTGCACAGGACATTAGGTGACATATAGAATGGCGTTATAGTGACACCTGCATTTTGTGTGTCACATCTGAAACGTGTAGATGTAGTATGCAGGTGCCACTATAACGCCATTCCATCTGTCATCTAATTTCCTGTGCAACTATGTTATTTGACTATATAAGAACCTGTAGCTGGTTCACTCTGGCTGTGGCAGAGCATTTACTCACGCTCCTTGCAGAAGCTGGACTCTATAGTACAAATTATGTCCGTAGCCCCTGAAACCAGGATACAAGCATATGCATCCATAGAGCCACTGACTACAATGATGCAGACGGAGTCACCATGTCCTATGTTATGCATTATTTTTGGCCACTAGACATAGAAGAACTTGTTCATGGAACTAGATTCATTTTTGTAATAGCTGGTTCGGAAGTATGCCCCAAACGGGGACACCGAATGTGAGTAAGAAAGCAGTGTGAATGCACTCCTAATTTATATTTTTTTTCAGTGACTTTTCTCTTTTGGTTTGTGGCATTCATTGCCATTTTCATGATACATTCTTCATAGTATATAGTTGATGTATTTCATGTCAAATTAAGATATTCTTTTTTTTCTTTTTTGTACCCTTTTCATGCCTTTGTAGCGCAAAAAGCTGCAGAACCCTTTAAAATGTTAGTCAAACTGTCCAAGAATAAAATTAGACACATTTTGTACTTTTTGGTACTGTACTGGAGTTCAATTGCACCCAAAATTGTCACAAATGATAAAATAGGTTAAAACATTTGGACATGGAAAGTGGTGCCTACATTGTTAAACAAAAAGAAAATCAGATGAAAACATGTTGATGATTATGGCTTACAGCCAATGAAAATCTGATGGTCATTATCTCAGAAAATTAAAGTAGGGAGGGTGAAGGGTTAAAAACCGCCTTGCCGTATTCCATGAGACATCAAAACGTGAATATAATATTGATTTATTAGTCAAAGTGTTTTAGGATTCCCAGAAATGCCCTGAAACATGGCAATATAGCATTGACATTTGATCATATTCTAATTCATTGAGATGCACCAGTATGTATGTCTAAAATACTTTTAGCAATCCAATAACTTCATTGCATTGCAGTGATAAAATTGCACTATAACCAAGAAGATACAAGTCCAGCCTTTATTGTGTAACATGTTAAATCTGACATTACTATAACAATCATCTTTGTTTCAAGTCTTGACTACAGATTCTCAAGGTCAGATGAAGCTGCTACAGTGAATGATGTCTTCACTTTCACTAGTCAATGTGCCATGAAACCAAACCTAAAGACTTTATCCTTGACAAACAGCTCAATTACCAACATACAATGCCCTTTTGGCATCACTGTGTGACAGTTTTTCTCCATACAAAAAGAAAAAAGCTTTCATTCTGTTAGCAGTATTGGAATAAGTGCTACCACTACATTCTCTACATTACCTTTGTTAGCAGGGTGTCTTATGCCACAACAGTGAACTTGAACTGACCATTACAAGCCCACAGATGACATTAGCCTGGCTTCTATTTGTGTCATATAATACGACACCGTTTTTGTTCAAAGGCAGACATAACATTAGCATGATTCATTTGTAGGTCTCTGTGCTCTTGAACATGATGATCATGGTCAGTCTGGCCTGGGTAATGTATAGAGGAAAGCCTCTGTGCACTCTTGTATTCTCATTTGGCTGGGCAGGCCCCCCCCATTGCCCCTATCACTTACCAAGCATTTATGTGGCACTCCTATAGGGTCCAGTCGCCACAGAGGTACTGCATCCCTGTTAGGGTATAGTATCTCACTCACTGGTAAGGGAGTATAGACCGGTGCCAGGACACCCAGACCACACTAGGAACAATTGTAGTGGGGTTGTGTGGTGAAGGAAGTAGTTAGAGGGAGCACTTTGGGAGGAGTGAGGTCAGAAAAAACACACGTAGATGACGTGGGACATGTGACAGTGGGTATAAAAAGAGCGAGAAACATCTAGAACGTAGGAGATGACAGTGAGAAGAAAGACAGCTAACAGAGAGAGTGACAGCTGAGGAGAGGTGGTAGAACAGATGAGGAGAGACTGTTGAACACCAAGGTTGAGTTGGAGGGCAGCTAGAGAATGTACGCCTGAGAAGCGTCCAGAGGACTGGAGCAAAAAGAGCTCGTCCTAAGGCTGAACCCTAGGCAGAGCATCACCAAAGTGGCACCAGGAGAACGAGAGGGTCCCAGAGGCACGGGAAATGAGCAATCCACCCATGGAGCTTGTATACTTTGTCAAGCTCAGGCAAGTGGAGGGACTAGGCCGCAAGGGATACCAGGAACCCAAAAACTAGTGGAGAAGACCAGGCTCAGCTAGCAACCCTGACGCTTTGCCACTTTTAAGATGACACAGTCGACAACTGCGCACGTCTGCTGAAAAGGTTGCAACCATAGGGCTGAGGGGAGACACTGCGGGGGAACCTCTCAGAGAAGCCCACCGTCACTGGCTCAGAGCTCTGTGTGGCGAGGCGCAAGGCAGGAAGGGCAAGCAAGGCTGTGTGAGAAGACTGAAAGGACAGAGAAGGATGCCGGTTATGTACCGTCCTATTACCAGTGAGTAGCTGGATCCCTGCCTCTGAGAATCCAATGCTCAGTGGGCTGTTGCACAAAGACTGCGAGTAAAAGAACTGAAGACTGCAGCCCACTGTGTCTGTGAATTTCTTACGCATCAAAAGCACCAGAAACACTACTACCAACTCACTCAGCTACCTTCAGCTACCCTAAGGGTCAGCCCTACCAGTAGAGGGCTTAAGAACATTGCTACCTGCCAACCATCGGCCCCTAGGAAGACTGTCGAGCAGTGGTGGCCAGCTGTAGCTGCAACCTGTGGGTGGCGTCACGTGTAAAATTAACAAGTATCCCCAAGTCCAGTAACCCTCTCCTGGATGAACCCTCCACTCCATGTCCCTACCCCTAAAATAGTAAGCCGGCACCCACATCGGTGGGAGATCTTGAGAAAAAATAGGGATATCAGAGCAGGGAAGGGAAAGCTGGGTGCTGAGGGAAACAGGGATATCAGAGCAGGGAAGCAGAAAGCTGGGTTCTGGGGAAAGAGGGATATTAGAGCAGGGGAGGGGAAAGCTGGGTTTTGAGGAAAGAGGGATATTAGAGCAGGGGAGGGGAAATCTGAGTTCTGGGGAAAGATGGATATCAGAACAAGGGAGGGGAAAGCTGAGTTTAGGGGGAAAGAGGGATATCAGAGCAGAGAATGGGAAAGCTGAGTGCTGAGGCAAAGAGGGATATCTGAGTAGAGGATGGGAAAGCTGGGTGCTGAGGGAAAGAGGGATATCAGGGCAGTGGATGGGAAAGCTGAGTTCTGGTGAAAGAGGGATATCAGAGCAGGGAATGGGTAAGCTGGGCTTTTGAGGGAGAGGGATATCAGATCAGGAGATGTGAAAGCTGGATTCTGGGGAAAGAGGGATATCAAGCAGGAAAGGGAAAGTGGTTGTTGGGAGGGATTATCAGGATGGGAAAGCTGGATTCTGGGGAAAGAGGGATATCAGAGCAGGAAGGAAGCTGTCTGGAAAGAGGGATATAGAGGGAGGGGAACGCTGGTTCTTGGGAGAGGATACAGTCAGGATGTGATGAGTTGGGAAAGAGGGATGTCAGAGCAGGAGGAAGCGAGTTCTGGGGAAAGAGGATGTCGACAGGGGGAAAGCTGAGTTCTGGGGAAAGAGGGATATCAGGGCAGAGGATGGGAAAACTGTGTGCTGAGGGAAAAAGGAGTAGCAGAGCAGGGAATGAAAGAGCTGGGTGCTAGGGGAAAGAGGAATATCATACAGATCCGAAATATAGTCAACATATATTGTATTGCTGTCATTGCTACCACTATGATAACAAAGACAGAAACAAAGCTAAATGTCAATACTTTACACCACCACATATTAGCTCTTAGGCTGGAATCACACTGTCCATTTGATATACGACTAAGTAGGACATGTCATGGATGAGTATCTTAGAATGGCTCTCCCCTGTCAGGACAAGAGTGTGGAGCTGCTTAGAAACACAAGCAGCTGACGCTCCCATCCAGAGAGGGGAGAGCTATTCCAAGTTACTCATCCGTGACATGTCCTACTTAGTCGTGTATCACAGTGTGATTTCAGCCTTATAGGGCATTTCCCAAGTCAATAGTCAAAGACCCTATTTAGATGGATAGATGGTGGCATAGGTGTATTAATTATAGCACACTCTTCTAGATGAACATGCTGGATAACATTTTGCTTCACTTTGAATATTGTTTGAGCTAGCTGAGGGACTAGGTGGTTAACCTAGGACAAGAAAAAACGGTGCTGATTGTAAATAATAATCCATATACAACTACATTAATTAAGTTACTTAACAAGAAACACTTTGATATAGTGCAGGACACAATACAGTTCTCTTTTGCACTCTGTATAGTTTGCTAAAAGGAAGATCTTTTAATGACAGAGGCCAAAAAATTAGCAAGTAATAAAAAAATTTTTGATCACTATAGTGTGGGCCCCTAGAAAAAATCCTACTGGTGGGCCCTACGCACCCCAATCTGACCCTGATGATGATGATTAATTTCTGTATCTGCAAAAGGCAGATGGGATGATAGTCTAGTTAGCGAATTTTCACGTCAGTGAGGAATTGGATGAACTCTAGCGCCACCTAAACTAAACTATAATATTATCAGTTATACATACTAGATTCTTTGATAGGGCGTTGATCCAGGGAATTAGTCTGATTGCCGTATCTGGAGTCAGGAAGGAATTTTTTCCCCCAATGTGGAGCTTAGTGTTGCCACATGGTTTTTTTTTGCCTTCCTCTGGATCAACATGTTAGGCTATGGGTTGAACTAGATGGACTTAAAGTCTTCCTTCAACCTTAAAAACTATGTTACTATGTTACTATATTACTATGTTACCTTTAGGTAGCTCCTCAAAGTCATAATCAACTTTCTGACAAACCTTTTAATATGACTAAGGATTTGTGCCAGATCAGAACCCCAAACTACAGACGCTGCTTTTCAAGGTAACTGCCCCTCATCAGTGTAGTGTGTGGGATATTCTGATCTGGCTGTATGGGAGGCTATAGACGAGGTCTGGGAACTCGCTATTTACCTTATGGAGAGGAGTTTGCCTGCAACCATAAGGAGACAGTTAAGTAGATAAGTCTAGTTAGCGATAATTTATGATACTGTACCTTGGTGCACCATAATTCTGTTGTAAGGTGGAGCATTATCTTTATTTTCTGTTGCGTTTTGGAAGCCTTGCATCCACCGTCGCACCCATGGGTAAGGATATTCATACAGTTGATGCAACCTGTGCATCTGTTTATTAATTCAATAGATTAGTAGGCCCATCATCATATTAAATGTGGTTTCCTACTATCAATTAAATTTCACATAAGAATGTGAGCTAATAGACTTCATAGGTCGCAAATATTGGTGGATTGATATAGTGAAAAAAAATTATAGGGCTTCATGATATTATAGGATAACAGGGGCCCCTATGCAGTTCTTGTATAGGGACCTTATACAATCTTTGCCTGTCACTGCAGTAGGGACAAACACCAGAGACACGGGAGCAAATGGCAGTTTACATACAGTGAACTGTTGCCATAATGTAACTAAACCGACTGTGCCTATCAGCATGGAATCAATTTATGTTCAGCATGAGGAGTTTAAAGGGATCCTGTCACCTCCAATACACCTCCTAAACTATCAAAACATGTCCCTGCACCATCCTGTCACTAATCTCACACTTCTTTTGTCTCCTAAAAGCATCCTGTGAAAGTGGAGAAAAACGTTTTAATACTTACTCATTAGTGATTATAATTAGCAGGGGCTATATTCATAGTCACCAGGGGTGGTCTTTTGCAGCTCCAGGATCCAGCCCTCTCTCTGTCTGTGCTTAATTGAAACTGAAGGCAGGACTAATGATTTGCATTCTGTGAGTGGGGGAGGGCAATGCCTGCACATCACAGCAGAACACACAGAGACAGGGTGGGTCCCTGGAGCTGCACAACAGCCCGCCTTGGTGACTATGAATATAGCCCCTGCTAATTATAATCACTAATGAGTAAGTATTAAAACGTTTTTATGCACTTTCACAGGATGCTTTTAGGAGACAAAAGGAGTGTGAGATTAGTGATAGGATGCTGCAGGGACATGTTTTGCTAGCTTAGGAGGCGTTTTGGAGGTGACAGGATCCCTTTAATGCCATTTTCAATAAAACATTGTCCCAACTGCACGTAGAGCCTAGAACCCCACAAAGCAAGCTTGATGAAAAAGAGAGGTGAAGATCGTACTTATTCCCTTTTGGTGCCTGACTTAAGCCCCTTTCACATCAGCGTTTTTCAGCGTTTTTCAAAGCCTCATTTGTAATTGAGCCACGGGTGGACACATAATTGGTGCAATCTGTTCAGCAGCCTAGTCTAGTAAACTTTGGCTGTGTAAAGAACTATGACTTTACCACACCTGGACAAAACCTCATTTGCCCTTGAGCCAGGGGTGGACCTATCATTGGTGATACCTGTGGCCGGACAGGGGGCCATAGAGGTTACGGGGCCCATTTCTTCCTCCAAACCAGGTAGAAATGTACATTTCATTGAGCTCTTAAGGGCCTGTCACACGTGTCAATGTCGTCAGCGATCTGATCGCTGACGACATTGACGGCTGATCGCTGGTGAGCTGTCACACAGACAGACTCACCAGCGATCAATTGACCAGAAACATCGTGGAAACGATTTAAATATCGTTTCCACGATGTCTTGCTCCCGCTGCCAGCCTGCTGGAAGCGGGAGCAGGCTGGTCTCCAAGGTAAACTGCGGGTATCTAGGCAGCGCGCGCTGCCTAGATACCCGACGTGTACCTTAGTTACCAGCCTCCTCCGCTCACCGGCTGGTATCTAAGGTACACAGCGGGTAACTAGGGACCCTAGTTACCCGCTGTGTACCTTAGATACCAGCCGGTGAGCGGAGGAGGCTGGTAACTAAGGTACACGTCGGGTATCTAGGCAGCGCGCGCTGCCTAGATACCCGCAGTTTACCTTGGATACCAGCTCCCAGCGCTTGTGAGAGGCGCTGGGAGCTGGAATATCGCTACTCCCGGTGTCACACGCAGCGATGCTGCGTGTCTACCGGGCGACAATCGCCAGGTTTTAGGACAGATTCTAAAACCTGGCGATCATCAACCAGCGATTTATCGCTGGTTGATTCAGTATGTCACACGCATCAATATCGCTGCAACGTCACGTGCAGCCGATATCGTGCAGGCGATATTGATGTGTGTGACAGGCCCTTTAGACTATATATGGCTGCTATATTGTTCTTGCACAGGGACCTTTTCTGTCAGTGTCCACCAGTGCATTGAACTTTTTAGTTTAGAAAACTATCCTCTGACATTCTTTGAATGGCATTTGCGACTATAGCTAGTAAAGAATGTCTAATTGTAAAGAATGTTCTTGAAATCAGATTGTCAGATATGATTCAGCTTGTTCAGATAAAGAGCATAAATGGATTGTCTCCATGTAGACAATAGAAAAGCCAATGGTAATAGCAAGAACATGTGAAAGCAAACACTGATGCAGGGGCATCTATACAAGTGTAGAATTTAGTCTTTACATTATGCTTCTTTTCTGAAAGTTCCATTGTTGCTTTTTGCTTGCAAATTTTGAGATGAAATACTGAGCAGTATTTTCAGAAATGACATCCATCTACTAATGCAGTCAATACAAAGACTATAAGGGCCACGTCACACCTGGTGACGTCGTCGGCGATTTTTTTAGGCGACGCAGGGCCGTGGCCTATCACCGGCGACGTCGCCAATTCATTGCCCAATATAAATAGGTGAGGGCGACGCATTTGAGTGGTCGCCTGGTTTCACAGCAGTGCTGTGAAACCAGGCGGCCACTCTGGGGCGATGTGTACACATTGCCCCATGTAAACGGCCGACGGCGACCTGACAGGCGATGAGAGCCTTAGGCGATGCCGCCTGTCAGTTTGCCAGTGCGTCGCCGCAGGTGTCGCCGCATGTAAACATGCCAAAAAAAGTCGCCGCCAACATTTCCGGCAACATCACCTAGTGTGACGTGGCCCTAAGGGTTTTCATCAGATCACGAAGGGCATACATTTACATCTTAATATGCTGAGAAGGTTATAGCACAGACTTTCTTCTTGTTGTTGCTGTGCACGCTATCACAATTGGTTTTATTAAAACAATCCTGTTAGTTACACTACCTCTAAAAATGTGTTATCTGGGAATCCATAGATAACAACTTTGTACATTTCTAACATTAGCTGCAACTGCCAGTCTGGTGTTTTATTTAATGGTCTTTATGAGAGATGTCCTGTAATACATGTGAATGTGAGAGAACACCGGCAAGAAGAAATGATAGATAAATGACAGACAGAAAGATAGATAGAAAGATAGATAGACAGATAGATAGATAGATAGATAGAAAGATAGATAGATAGATAGATAGATAGATAGATAGATAGATAGATAGATAGATAGAAAGATAGATAGATAGATAGATAGATAGATAGATAGATAGATAGATAGATAGATAGACAATACTGAAGCAGAAATACTGTTTCCATAACAATTTTTTTCATTGCATAAGTAGCATCTTAGTAATTCTTCCAAAATATTTCCACTTGCGTAACATCTATTACAAGTAATACCCACAGCTATCTCTGAACTTAAAGAAGCAAGGACACATAAAGGACACTTTTATTTTTACCATATTAATTCATTTTGCAAATACCAAATGTTGGAAGAATTATTCACTATAAAGTGAAGAACTAAAAGTATGCTGGGGACATGATGATTAGCCGTCCCAATTAAGGATGAGCAAACTGAACTTTAAACACAGACTTTACAAAAATTTTCAGTGTTCGGGTTCGGAGTTTGGGTGTTTTACATATGCAAATTCCTGGAGTGAGCATCGCTGTGCTCGGGATACACTCATTGCTCGGCCCAGTGTGAGCCGCTTGTAGTGTTTGAATGCATCCTACTGGGGGTAAAATCAGCATTATTAGTTATAGTGTGTACAAAAAAAAGAAAATGTCAAATTTCTACACTCCCTCCCCAAGAAAGTGCATTTTTTTTGGCTGGCTGTATGTGGGTGGAGAGCCGAACTGCCCAATCAGTGATTTCCAATAAGGTTTGGGTCAAGTTTAGGTCCAGAACAGAAATCAAATTTCCACGGGTCTGCTCATCTCTATTTACAATCATGTGATATAAATGAGATGCGTTTGTTTGTACGTATGGAATAGACAGGTATGCAGTCCACAGAATAGGTAACCAATTTGGTTCCTGCCTACAGAACGAATGAGCAAAAGGTTATGTAAGGTCAAATCTGCTCTTGCATAAGTGGAATAAACCAGCAGAAACTGTTCTTGATAGATTATTATTGGGCCCAGGAATGCGTGAAAAACAGGTAACTGCGCATGATCCAATGATGTGATCATGAGCCAAGAAGCTTCTAGAAGCAATAGTTTGCATGCCTATGCATGAACAGTCACATAATCATAACGTTTGTAAACAACATTTTGTGTATAGACTTGGAACTCTCATGGGGAAGACAGGATTTCATTTGGAGCTTGGCAGACGTGCTGGCTATTGTGTTTTCCCGGATTCCTCCTGATGAGATCGTCTCAAAATTACCCAATCATGAAGTGATGCTATAATATCCGGTGATATATTGATGCTTACTCTTATTACTCTTATTATGGACGCTAATGCTTAAACCACATGTACTAGATTGTTAGTTTAGCTAAATAAACTTTGATATTTTGTTTTACTACAAAAACTGTTATCCCTTGTGCCAAATTTGCATGTTAGTCAGTGAGCTGCAGTAAAATCTCTGAGCAGGTAAGACAAATCTATATGGTGATTATTGCCTTAACTTGGGGCTATTTTCATAAGTAATGCCTAGATATAAATTATGTTGATGCTCTAGACCAGTGTTTCCCAAACTCCAGTCCTCACAGCCCCTAACATGTCATGTTTTCAGGATTTCCTTAGTATTGCACAGGTGATGCCTTGATAATAATTCCATTACCTGTCCAATCCTAAGGAAATCCTGAAAACATGTCCTGTTTGGGGCCATGAGGATTGGAGTTTGGGAAACACTGGTCTAGACTGTAAAGGGGGAGTCACACGTGTCAATGTCGTCAGTGAGATGATTGCTGACGACATTGACGGCTGATTGCTGGTGAGCTGTCACACAGACAGACTCACCAGCGATCAATTGACCAGAGACATCATGGAAACGATTTGAATATCGTTTCCACGATGTCTTGCTCCCGCTGCCAGCCTGCTGGAAGCGGGAGCAGGCTGGTCTCCAAGGTAAACTGCGGGTATCTAGGCAGCGCGCGCTGCCTAGATACCCGACGTGTACCTTAGTTACCAGCCTCCTCCGCTCACCGGCTGGTATCTAAGGTACACAGCGGGTAACTAGGGACCCTAGTTACCCGCTGTGTACCTTAGATACCAGCCGGTGAGCGGAGGAGGCTGGTAACTAAGGTACACGTCGGGTATCTAGGCAGCGCGCGCTGCTTAGATACCCGCAGTTTACCTTGGATACCAGCTCTCAGCGCTTGTGAGAGGCGCTGGGAGCTGGAATATCGCTACTCCCGGTGTCACACGCAGCGATGCTGCGTGTCCACCGGGCGACAATCGCCAGGTTTTAGAGCAGGTTCTAAAACCTGGCGATCATCAACCAGCGATTTATCGCTGGTTGATTCAGTATGTCACACGCGTCAATATCGCTGCAACGTCACGTGCAGCCGATATCGTGCAGGCGATATTGACGCGTGTGACTCCCCCTTAAGATGATTTGTAAATCATGATTAGTACAAGATAAGTGATGCAGTATATTTCAGCAGATAGTAATAAATTAGAGCTGTCAAGTTCATTATAAAAACAGCTGAACTTGCCATTTTTGGTCATATCGAATGATTGGGTGGGTATTGGGGTCTCTTGAGGTATGATGGGAAAAGGATCAGAAGGTTTTAAGTCAGTTACTTGTTTTGTTCTGTAATCTGATAAATGGCTCACAATGAGTCTGGCAGTGGATTACTTGCTCTTCTCAGAGAGAACACATACAAATGAACATTTGGTTTACACTTATCTAATGTGTATACCATCGAGATATCTAAGGAGTATGAGCAGTGAGTTGCAACAAAATGTTTAGAATAGGTAACTAACAGGCTATTGCAAAACATTTCTGTAATCTATAGAAACAAACTTATTTCATATGACAAATGTATAGTGTGTTCCTTAAAGGGAACCTGTCACCTCCTAAAAGCCACCTAACCTATCAATACTTGTCCAAATATATAAAGAAAGGAGGCACTCACCCATATGTAAAGTTGGTCTCAGGCTTTTTTATTCAGCCTTCCGGCATGAAGCAGGGTGCAGGTTGCAGAGGAGGGGGTGGTGGAGGTGCAGACAACAGTGACTGTTTCGGATGTAATCACCCTTCAACTGGTCTTTGCAAAGACCAGTTGAAGGGTGATTACATCCGAAACAGTCGCTGTTGTCTGCACCTCGAACACCCCCTCCACTGCAACCTGCACCCTGCTTCATGCCGGAAGGCTGAATAAAAAAGCCTGAGACCAACTTTACATATGGGTGAGTGCCTCCTTTCTTTATATGTTTGGACTATTATCTAGTGCTGACACAGGCGAGCACCCCCATTGAATGACTATCTGCTGCTATATTGGTACAAGGTGTCCAGTGCCCCGACTCATTCTTTGTGAAGTCTATCAATACATGTCCCTGCACCTTCCTATTACAATTATAACTATCCCTCTCTCTGTTAAATGCTTGTTTTTTATGTTGTAAAAAACGTTTTAATACTTACTCATTAGGATGATAATGAAGTGGGGGGCTATATGCAACATTCCCCCTGGATGTGTTGGTTTGCAGCCTCCATGATCCTTTATCACGCCCCCATGTGCGTGATATTGTAATAAGATTCATCTCTGGCCCTGCCTCTGTGTACTGCTTCTGCTATGATGGCTCTGCCCTCCTCCTCTCCTCCTCTCTGTCAGTGAGCTCCAGAGTCCTGCCCTGACAAAGCATAAACATCACAGCAGAAGCAACACAGAGAGGCAGTGGGGGATGGAATGGCCACCGTCAATCAAGCTCCCTCCAGCCACAGTGACTGCCTCCATGGCTTCTAACTGTAAGTTTTACAAAGGCTATATCTCAGGTTACACAACACACAGACACATGGGGGACCCCTTCCCTGAATGCAGCAGACATGCTGCATTCAGTACTGCATTTAGATGCACCAGTGGGGTGACAGGTCCTCTTTAAGAATATTATAATTTGGGATATACTGACATTATTAGACTTTATTAAAACACATCCTGTAATGTGGCTCTTTTTGCTTGCTATTGTATAATATAGTACCATTGATTTTACACTGAACATTGAGTTGTATTCTTGAGTCCTAATCTTGTTCACTTCTAATCTAGGATGTGTAAACAGAAGTTCCTCTGGGTCACCTTCATAGAAATGCACACTGGTGACTGCATTCAGAAATCTTTTCAAGAGCATCTTTGTTGAAGTACATTACAGCATAATACCTACCTCATATAGTATGCATTCAATGTGTCTTCAGTAAGATAGACTATTCACAAGAAAGATGAAGTAATACATTTTTAATCTTATATTTTTAAGTCTTTCATTCTTTATTCAATATAAGTGACAATGCTGGGGTAAAATTCAAACTGGGTCTTAACCCATTTAATTAAACTTGAATTGCTGTAGCCAAAAAAATTAATAATCACTGTGTGCTAATAATAAAGTGTTCCACTGTGAAATAGATATTATTATTTATCGGCCTTCAGCTCGATCTCAAGCCATGACAACTTGGTTGATGAATGCTCTTTAGGAAGATTGATCTTGTGCAAGCCTACATAGGACCACAAGGACCTCTCTGCTGTTATCTTGACAGTATCAAGCCATTGGGTGGTTGCTTGTCTTCTTCTTCGCCTTGCACCTTGTTCCTACATAATGTCCTTCTCTGGTGATTTTTCTTTTTGTATGATGTGTCCAAAGTAGGCAAGTCATAGCTTGGTGATCCTTGCTTCAAGTGACATATCTGTCTTGATTTGTTCCAAAATGGATTTATTTGTTCTTGCCATCCTTCGCCAGCACCACATTTCGAAGGTGTTGATTCTTCTTCTGTCTTGGTTTTTATCACCCATGTTTCATTTCCATTTAGATAGATCTAGAAGTATAAAATATATAAAGTATGAACATGGCTTGGCCAAGGCAGGGCCAAAGAAACTTTCTGTATTGGCATTTGTTCGTATATGTTAGGCTATGTTCACTTGTTGCTTTTTTGCTGCGTTTTTTTTTTTTGCATTTCTTTTTGTGAGTTTTATGTAAAATATAAGCTGCTTTTTACAGAACCAGTAAAAGAACGTACATACTTGTGCTTTTTTCCTGACTGAAATCGAACAATGCTTCCAGAAGAAGCAGCATGTCAGTTCTTTTAAAGTTGTTGCTGCTTTTTTCACCATTGAAAGCAACGTGAAAGTGCAACTGCATTTTTTGCTGTACTTTTTGCTGTGTTTTTGCTGCTTTTGTAGTGAATGAAACTAACTTTATTTAAACATGTACCGTAGGCAAATAACACAACAAAAATGCAGGTAAAAAAAATGCAGCAAAAATCAGATTTTTGGAAGCAGCTTTTTTTTTTACTACCAAGAGAGCAGGTTTTACTGCCAAAATAATAAGCAGCCAAAAACAATATGTGAACATGCCCTTAAAGGAGATTTTTGGTTTCAGAAAACCCCGTACCTCAGCTGCAGATTGTTCAAAAAAATAAACAAGCAAACAAAAAAACCCTGTCCTTTAGACATGCTTCACCTAGCCTCGCGCTGCGTCTCTGCCACTGCTCCTGATGTCAGTTATTGTTAGCAGCACTTATGTCACTAGGACAGGGCTGCTTCCAATCAGTGAGCTCAGACACCGGGAACAGCAGCAGAGACGCAGTGCTGCACTCCTTAGTGGGACACTGTCAGGTCATTTTTTAGTGTGATACTAATAGTACCCTTGAATAGTGCCAGGGCAGACCTTTCAGAATATGTAAAAATGATTACTGTACTCTCTGTAGTTTTCTTAATATAAGCATCTTCACACCCTGCAGGCAGCTGGTGCACTTGTCTGTTCTATTACTTTCACTCCCAAGTAGTCTGCAGTATGCAGTATGTAAATGTTATTTAAACCACGCCTATCCAAGCTGATATTCTTTCCTTCCCCTCTGTTCTGAAGTTACACTGAAAATTTCAGGCTTCTGTAATTTTCTTTTTGTGCTACACTGTGTACTGTCTGTAAGACATTTCTATCTAATTATATGTAATGTGTATCTGCTGAGCAAATGGTCAAATGTTAATATAAACACAAAAAATGTTTCAGAGATGCTACACATATGCCTTAGATACACACAATGGTACTGCTTAATCCTTGAGAGAAATGAAGATGTCAGAGGTGCTGCTGCTAAAGGTACACACATCCTCCCCCCTCCTTTCTCCTCTGCACTGTACCATGAGAGTCACACACACAGGATACAGATCCCCCATGTGAGTGATTTCCACTGCATTGGTTGGGTGCTTACGGAGGAGGGCAGTGCAGTGCAGTGATGTCACGACATAAATATTCATTTCCTGGGGAGTGGGCTGCAAAGAATTAAGTGATCACTCACTGTGATTGACAGATGGAATTAATCATTTATTTTCCAGTTCACAGAGGATAAGAGGGAAATATGAATAAAATAAATACATGAATAGAAAGAGCTTCACCAGAGGAATTACAAAATGATATCAGTTACTGTACATATGGATTTTTGACCTGATAGATTACCTTTAAAGGGACACTGTCAGGTCATTTTTCAGCATGACACTAATATTACTCTTGAATAGTGACTGGGCAGACCTTTTAAATACATGTAAAATCATTAAGCTACCCTTTGTAGTTTTCCTTGTTATCGACATTTGCAGACCCTGGTTAGAGCTGCAGCATTCGTCCTGTTCATTATAAGCAGAGACGATTAGTCCTGGCTGTGTGTTAAACTGTCATGTAGTAAGGCTGGCTTCACACTTGCAGATGCATCTGCAGCGTTTTGCAGATGCATCTGCAAGTATCAGCATGCAGACCGCGGCCGCTATGTTTATAATGGGGCGCACCGCGGTCTGAAAGCACTCCTTCATTCCTATATGTGAACCGTCCGCAGGCGGATGCCTGCTTACAGATCACACACTCCCGCCCGCACCATGGATGCGAGATGTCGCGTCCATGGTGCGGGCGGGAGTGTGTGATCTGTAAGCAGGCATCCGCCTGCGGACGGTTCACATATAGGAATGAATGAGTGCTTTCAGACCGCGGTGCGCCCCATTATAAACATAGCGGCCGCGGTCTGCATGCTGATACTTGCAGATGCATCTGCAAAACGCTGCAGATGCATCTGCAAGTGTGAAGGCAGCCTTATGCACTCTCTCTCAGCAGCTATCTCTTCCCTTGTCCCTCCTCCCTCTGCTCTCTGGGCACTGTGGTTTCACTTTTAGAAGATCTATTGTGTTGAGGACACAGGGAGGGAGTGATTGCAGGTCTGCCTCTTCTTACCTAGACTCCATGTTTTTCTCTAAACAGACATCCTGCTGTGACAGTTTCTGTGTTGTATATGACCTCTTTCCTGGCTGAAGACACAGAGTAGAGAGGAGAATACACCCCTTCCCCCACACTGATGTCCTGTGCTGTGATCAGGGCTGCCACTAGAAATTTTGGGGCCCCTTACTAGCAAAATTTTGGGGCCCCCCTGAGACTCCACCCCAACTCCGCCTCCACCCACACTCCGCCTCCATCCAGGTTCCGCCTCCACCCACGCTCCGCCTCCACCCATCAAACCTTCCATAGTTTCACCACCCACTATGGGAAAAACTCCCTTTCTGCACCACGTCCTCGCCAATCACTCATTAATCTCTTTCTATACATTGTTCTTTATCAGAGCTGTGGAGGGATGTGAACAATGCCACATGAGGCAGAATAATACTGGTGCTGTTATGGTGCTGTCACACAGCACAACCTGGCCAGCGATGTCGGAAGCGATGAGCGGGCGCCCGCTCGCTCCCGACATCGCTGGCCAGCTGTCACACAGCACGGCTGCGGCCGGCGACACCGCAGCGATGCGGGCGGTGACATCGCTCGCTGGGCTGGGCTCAGCCCAGCGAGCGATCCGAAGCAACGCTGCGGTATAGGCTGGATCGCCGCTGACATCGCTCTGGCGATGTCACACGGCGCGATCCAGCCTTATCGCAGGTCGCAGGTTGTCAGGTTTACAGTTCTTCCCGTAAACCTGTCAACCTGCGACCAGCGATAAAACGCGGTCGCGTCGCGCTGTCACACAGCGCGACGTCGCTAGCGACATCGCTGGTACGTCACTTTTCCGGCGATGTCGCTAGCGACGTCGCCTGGTGTGACAGCACCATTATTCATCACCTTGTACAGGGTGGGGTGCCTTTTTGCTGCTGGAGGGACATTTGGAAATTTCTACCATCATTTATGGTGGGTTTACACACACCAATCATTGTATCCAATCACTGAACCAATCTCTGGTTGCAGTGAAATCATGGACAGATTGCTCCATGTTGTACACAGCCACAAAATGGAACTATGTGTCCATGATTTCACTGCAACCAGAGATTGGTTCAGAGATTGGATACAATGATTGGTGTGTGTAAACCCACCATTAGGGGCCGCACATCACAATGAAAATTATCGGCTACATTAAATTAATTACCTCACCTAATTTGATGGCTGCAGCTGCTCGTCTGTGTCCTGCGATGTTCAGTGATATCTGATCTTCCAGCTTTGTGTTGGTCTGCAGCGCAGTCGACTCTGTGACAATAAGTTTTGTAAATCAAATACATGACATAGGAAATTGTTATATATACAATATACAGGACAAAGAGTATATACAGCACTGCAGAGGGCTAGGGGACACAGACTGGGGGTGAGCTGAGCTCTGCAGGAGCCACAGAGATGTATGGTCTCTCCCCGGGCCCCCCACCCATTGAGGGGGTGAAGTGAGCTCTGGAGCCAGGGGTCACAAGCTTCCAGAAAACGGCAGCGAATCTCGATTACTTATTATTATCAGAGACTCTGGAGAAGAATGCTACCGGTGTAACAGGCCAGATTAACCCCCCGACCAGAATATACCCGGGGTTAAAGTGGCCTAGCCCAGATTATACCCCGGGTATATTCTGGCCTAGCCCAGTTTATACCCCGGGGTATAGTTTGGGCTAGGCCAGAATATACCCCCCTGGGCCAGAATATACCCCGGGTATATTCTGGCCTAGCCCAAACTATACCCCGGGGTATAAACTGGGCTAGGCCAGATTATACCCCTCCATATACCACAGCAGCTGTAGATCAGGGGCCCAAGCCGTGCACAGGGCCCCAAGCAATGCATGGGGGCCCGAGGCTGCACAAAGGGGCCTCAGGCAGTGCTAGGGCCCCAGGCAGTGTTAGGGGCCCTAGGCAGTGCATGGGGGCCCGAGGCAGCATACAGGGGCCCCAGGCAGTGCACGGGGCCCCAGGCGGTGCACAAGGCCCCAGGCAGCACAAAGTGGCCCCAGGCAACATACAGGGGCACCAGGCAGTACTAGGGGCCCCAGGCTACACACAGGATTCCAGGCTACACACAGGGGCCCCAGCCAGCATACAAGGGCCCCAGGCCATGCACAAGGCCCCAGGCAACATACAGGGGCCCCAGGCATCACACAGGATTCCAGGCTACACACAGAGGCCCCAGCCAGCATACAAGAGCCCCTGGCAGCACAAAGGGGCCCCAGGCAGCACAAAGTAGCCCCAGGCAACTTACAGGGGCCCCAGGTAGTACTAGGGGCCCCAGGCTACACACAGGATCCCAGCCTACACAAGGGCCCCATGCAGCATACAAGAGCCCCTGGCAGCACAAAGGGGCCCCAGGCAGCACAATGTGGCCCCAGGCAACATACAGGGGCCCTAGGCAGTACTAGGAGCCCCAGGCTACACACAGGATTCCAGGCTACACACAGGGGCCCCAGCCAGCATACAAGGGCCCCAGGCAGTGCACGGGGCCCCAGGTGGTGCACAAGGCCCCAGGCAGCACAAGGTGGCCCCAGGCAACATACAGGGGCCCCAGGCAGTACTAGGGGCCCCAGGCTACACACAGGATCCCAGGCTACACAGGGTCCACATGCAGCATGCAGGGGCCCCAGGCAGCACAAAGTGGCCCCAGGCTACACACAGGGGCCCCATGCAGCATACAAGAGCCCCAGGCAACACAAAGGGGCCCCAGGCAGCACAATGTGGCCCCAGGCAACATACAGGGGCCCCAGACAGTACTAGGGGCCCTAGGCTACACACAGGATCCCAGGCTACACACAGGGGCCCCAGCCAGCATGCAAGGGCCCCAGGCAGCACAAAGTGGCCCCAGGCAACATACAGGGGCCCCAGGCAGTGCTAGGGGCCCAACGTTACACACAAGATCCCAGGCTACACACAGGGGCCCCATGCTGCATACAAGGGCCCCAGGTAGCACAAAGTGGCCCCAGGCAACATACAGGGGCCCCATGCAGTAGTAGGGGCCTCAGGCTACACACAGGATCCCAGGCTACACACAGGGGCCCCATGCAGCATACAAGGGCCCCAGGCAGCACAAAGGGGTCCCAGGCAGCACAAAGTGGACCCAGGCAACATACAGGGGCCCCAGGCAGTACTAGGGGCCCCAGGCTACAAACAGGATCCCAGGCTACACAGAGGGGCCCCAGCCAGCATATAAGGGCCCCAGGCAGTGCACGGGGCCCCAGGCAGCACAAAGTGACTCCACGCAGTGCAAAAGGGCTCCAGGCCACATACAGAGTCCCCAGCCAGTATACAATGACCCCAGGCAGTGTTAGGGGCCCCAGGCAGCACAAATTGGCCTCAGGCAGCACAAAGGTGCCCCTGGCAGCACACAGGGGCCCCAAGCTACGCACAGGATCACAGGCAGCACAAAGGGGCCCTGAACGCTGTCTCTTGCCCCTTGCGCGCTGTCTCTCCCCCACCCTTGTGCTGCCTCTGACCCCGTGTGCTTCCTGGGTCCCCTGTGTGCTGACTGGGGCCACTTTCTGCTGACTGGGGCCACTTTCTGTTGCCTGGGGACACTTTGTGTTGTCTGGGGCCACTTTGTACTGCCTAGGGCCCTGTGCACTGCCTGGGCCCCTTGTATGCTGCCTGGGGCCCCTGTGTGTAGCCTGGGATCCTGTGTGTAGCCTGGGATCCTGTGTGTAACCTGGGATCCTGTGTGTAGCCTGGGATCCTGTGTGTAGCCTGGGGCCCCTGTGTGCTGCCTGGGGTCCCTGTGTGCTGCCTGGGGCCACTTTATGCTGCCTGTGGCCCCTGTATGCTGCATGTGGCCCCTGTGTGTAGCCTGGAATCCTGTGTGTAGCCTGGGGCCCCTAGTACTGCCTGGGGCCCCTGTATGTTGCCTGGGGCCACATTGTGCTGCCTGGGGCCCCTTTGTGCTGCCAGGGGCTCTTGTATGCTGGCTGGGGCCTCTGTGTGTAGCCTGGAATCCTGTGTGCTGCCTGGGGCCCCTGTATGTTGCCTGGAGCCTTGTGCACCGCCTGGGGCCCAGTGCACGGCCTGGGGCCCTTGTATGCTGGCTGGGGCCCCTGTGTGTAGCCTGGAATCCTGTGTGTAGCCTGGGGCCCCTAGTACTGCCTGGGCCCCCTGTATGTTGCCTGGGGCCCCTTTGTGCTGCCTGAGGCTCTTGTATGCTGCATGGGGCCCCTGTGTGTAGCCTGGGATCCTGTGTGTAGCCTGGGGCCCCTGTATGCTGCATGTGGCCCCTGTGTGTAGCCTGGGATCCTGTGTGTAGCCTGGGGCCCCTAGTTCTGCCTGGGGCCCCTGTATGTTGCCTGGGGCTCCTTTGTGCTACTTGGAGTCCTTGGATTCTGCATGGGGCCCCTGTGTGTAGCCTGGGATCCGGTGTGTAGCCTGGGGCCCCTAGTACTGCCTGGTGCCCCTGTATGTTGCCTGGGGCCCCTAGTGCTGCCTGGGGCCACTTTGTGCTGCCTGGGGCCTTGTGCACCGCCTGGGGCCCCGTGCACTGCTTGTATGCTGGCTGGGGTCCCTGTGTGTAGCCTGGGATCCTGTGTGTAGCCTGGGGCCCCTAGTACTGCCTGGGGCCCCTGTATGTTGCCTGGGGCCCCTTTGTGCTGCCTGGGGCTCTTGTATGCTGCATGGGGCCCCTGTGTGTAGCCTGGGATCCTGTGTGTAGCCTGGGGCCCCTAATACTGCCTGGGGCCCCTGTAAGTTGCCTGGGGCCACATTGTGCTGCCTGGGGCCACTTTGTGCTGCCTGGGGCCCCTGTATGCTGCATGTGGCCCTTGTGTGTAGCCTGGGATCCTGTGTGTAGCCTGGGGCCCCTAGTACTGCCTGGGGCCCCTGTATGTTGCCTGGGGCCCCTGTGTGTAGCCTGGGATCCTGTGTGTAGCCTGGGGCCCCTAGTACTGCCTGGGACCCCTGTAAGTTGCCTGGGGCCACATTGTGCTGCCTGGGACCACATTGTGCTGCCTGGGGCCCCTGTATGCTGCATTTGGCCCTTGTGTGTAGCCTGGGATCCTGTGTGTAGCCTGGGGCCCTAGTACTGCCTGGGGCCCCTGTATGTTGCCTGGGGCTCCTTTGTGCTACTTGGGGCCCTTGTATGCTGCATGGGGCCCCTGTGTGTAGCCTGGGATCCTGTGTGTAGCCTGGGGCCCCTAGTACTGCCTGGTGCCCCTGTATGTTGCCTGGGGCCACTTTGTGCTGCCTGGGGCCTTGTGCACCGCCTGGGGCCCCGTGTACTGCCTGGGGCCCTTGTATGCTGGCTCGGGCCCCTGTGTGTAGCCTGGGATCCTGTGTGTAGCCTGGGGCCCCTGTATGCTGCCTCGGGCCCCCATGCACTGCCTAGGGCCCCTAACACTGCCTGGGGCCCTAGCACTGCCTGAGGCCCCTTTGTGCAGCCTCGGGCCCCCATGCATTGCTTGGGGCCCTGTGCACGGCTTGGGCCCCTGATCTACAGCTGCTGTGATATATGGAGGGGCATAATCTGGCCTAGCCCAGTTTATACCCCGGGGTATAGTTTGGGCTAGGCCAGAATATACCCGGGGTATATTCTGGCCCAGGGGGGTATATTCTGGCCTAGCCCAAACTATACCCCGGGGTATAAACTGGGCTAGGCCAGAATATACCCGGGGTATAATCTGGGCTAGGCCACTTTAACCCCGGGTATATTCTGGTCGGGGGGTTAATCTGGCCTGTTACACCGGCAAAGGCAGCCGAGAATATAAGAGTGGGAGTGGCATCCGCTGGGGGTTACCACTGGTACACACACCTCGTACGCACGTGGCTCCACTCCGTACACCTTGTACGCACGCAGCTCAGCTCCGTACACACTCGGCTCTGCTCCGTACACCTCGTACACACTCGGCTCCACTCCGTACACCTCGTACACACTCGGCTCTGCTCCATACACCTCGTACACACACGGCTCTGCTCCGTACACCTCGTACACACTCGGCTCCACTCCGTACACCTCGTACGCATGCGGCTCAGCTCTGTACACTTCGTACATACTCGGCTCAGCTCCGTACACCTCGTACATACTCGGCTCAGCTCTGTACACTTCGTACATACTCGGCTCAGCTCCGTACACCTCGTACGCATGCGGCTCAGCTCTGTACACTTCGTACATACTCGGCTCAGCTCCGTACACCTCGTACGCACTCGGTTCTGCTCCGTACACCTCGTACGCACGCGGCTCAGCTCCGTACACCTCGTACACACACGGCTCAGCTCCGTACACCTCGTACACACACGGCTCAGCTCCGTACACCTCGTACACACACGGCTCAGCTCCGTACACCTCGTACACACACGGCTCAGCTCCGTACACCTCGTACACACACGGCTCAGCTCCGTACACCTCGTACACACTCGACTCTGCTCCGTACACCTCGTACACACTCGACTCTGCTCCGTACACCTCGTACACACTCGACTCTGCTCCGTACACCTCGTACACACACTCGACTCTGCTCCGTACACCTCGTACACACTCGACTCTGCTCCGTACACCTCGTACACACTCGACTCTGCTCCGTACACCTCGTACACACTCGACTCTGCTCCGTACACCTCGTACACACTCGACTCTGCTCCGTACACCTCGTACACACTCGACTCTGCTCCGTACACCTCGTACACACTCGACTCTGCTCCGTAACCTCGTACACACTCGACTCTGCTCCGTACACCTCGTACACACTCGACTCCGCTCCGTACACCTCGTACACACTCGACTCCGCTCCGTACACCTCGTACACACTCTGCTCCGCTCTGTACACCTCGTACACACTCGGCTCCGCTCTGTACACCTCGTACACACTCGACTCTGCTCCGTACACCTCGTACACACTCGACTCTGCTCCGTACACCTCGTACACACTCGACTCTGCTCTGTACACCTCGTACATAAGTGGCTCTGATCTGTACACCTCGTACACGTTGTTCCACTCCGTACACCTTGTACACACGCAGCTCAGCTCCGTACACCTCGTACACACACGGCTCCGCTCCAGACACATCATGCATACATGGCTCCGCTCCGTACACCTCGTATACATTCGGCTCTGCTACATCCACACTGTAAATCCATCCTGACCACAGATACACTTTACCTCATCCAGCACCATGACAACTGAGGAGCTGATCATGTGACCCCTGACTCCTCCCCTCCAAGTGACGTCTTCACAGGTCCTGTAAGAACAGAGCAGCTATGTAGCGTACTGCTCTGCAGGTGGAGAACAATGGGGGGGGGGATCCCGACCTTGGGCACTGCAGCAGGCACCCCCAAACCCCCCCCAAACTGCTGCGCACAGGCCCCATGACACAGACAGCAGCAGAGGGAGAGTGGGCGGGCCAGGCCCCTGCACTGTGAGGCTGATGTGTGTGTGCACACTGAGTCACACTGTGGGCGGGTGCTGGCAGTGGTGCCGCTCAAGAGTAGGAGAGTCAGCTGTATGTTACAGGCTGTGCTGAGCCCCTGACCATGTGCATTGAGGCATGGGATGAGGGTGGATGGGCGGGCCCCCACAGGATAATAGAGGGTGGGCGTGCCTGAGCGGTTCCCTGTGCCTACTGGCCTGCCCAGCCCCAGCCTGTGTCTGTGTGTGTGACGGTCCCAGCCAGGCTCCCAGCAGGCCAGCTCCGGCCTGGTGGCGTGGGGTGGACGGACGGGAGCGCTGGCGGTGCCGTACACCGCGTGCTCATTGCAGCAGTGTTTGAGCGATGGCACGGGCCGGCCGACACCGCACTCTGCCTCGCCCCGCCCCTGGCTGGTGACTCAGAGTCAGGCAGTGCTGCGTAGGAACTAGTCTGTGCCACTGCTGCTGGCTAAAGGGGGCGGGCATCATTGCTCCAAATGGCCCCGCCCACAGCCAGCGCGCCCGGGCCCCCCTTTGCTGTTTGTATGGCCACGCCCCCTCCACTTTTTGCCAGGCCCCATACAGCTGTATGGCTTATAATGCCCTATTGGCGGGCCTGGCTGTGATGTGACATGCATATTCATCATATGGGAAGTGGATAGCAGAGAACTAAGAGGATCACTCACTGTGATTGACAGATGGAGTGAATCTCTTTATTTGAAGTTTTGAAGTTTACAGTAGATAGGAGGGGAATATAGATAAAAGAAATACATCAATAGAGAGAACTTAGAGAAAGAAATTAGACAATGATAGCAGTTACATATAGATTTTTGACCTGACAGTTTTCCTTTAAAGCAATTTTTCTCAAAGATCATGCAATTCATAATATAGCACACCACAAAAACACTTCTTTATAACACTATACAAGTGCATAACTACAATAGGTGCAGGGGTTGCAATTGCACCCGGGCCTTGGGGCTTAGGGGGCTCCAAAACTCCCTTTGGCCCACAGGAAATGACTATTGCTAATAAAGATTTAAAATAATTGGGGGCCCTGTTGTAACTTTCCCATCAGGGCCCATGAGCTTCAAATTACACCACTGCCTCTATACAATATAATGTTGAGAACACGGGCTCCATATTATAACTCAGACGTTGTGTAGAGCTTTATTACAATCCCGTGCATGAGGCTTATAGCTCAATAAAGCTATACTAAAAAGAAAAAATATATACTGTTGGAATGAATATGTATGAAATTGTCAGAGCAACAGCTGCTTATGGCAGAAATGAAAAGATTATTGAAGTTGTTTTACGCACAGAATGGATGAACTCTTTGGCTCTGTATACATTATTCAATCACACTCTCTTGCCTTGTAGACAGATGTTCCAGTGAATGATTGATAAAAACACAATGTCAATAGAAATATGTAAAGAATAGTATTTATTTCAACTTATAGAGAAATTGTACCTGCAATTTGGTAAGACACTCCATTCACAAGTGCATTGTGTTACTGATGCAACATACACTTTAATGACACGGAAATGTGGTTACTTGTCATCCTTGTGTAGACTTAAACCACAGACTATTCTTCTAGTATTTCTACCTGCAATGAGTGTTGCTGGATTTCTCAAAGTCTTCTTTGTGTGTGTCCTAACTGTGACCTTAATATGTCAGACTCAATTGGGGACATCCTTAAAAGCATCATCAGTAAGGGATTCTTCTTCCAAATACACACATTCAGTGTGACACATTAAGGTCATAAGCAGGGTGCATTTTAACATAAATACAGCTAAGGTGGCCAATAAAACGTATATTTCTTTCCTTCAAGGTGTGTGATAGCAGCAATGTGGCATGTAATTATGACACATTAATTGCTAATATTCACCTCTTTTCTAGGGTATCCCATGAGTTTGTAATTGATTAATTTGTTACATCATTTTATCAGTTCTTTCATTTATAATATAAGTAAAGACTTTTCTTTGTGGAAGCTAGCTTAATTTTGTGGGATAGTTCACATCGATTACCCCATACACTTAAAGGTTTGCAAGGAATTCAGACTGATCACATACAAGGAAACATATCTGCAAAGCACTATCAAATATAGTTAACCCCTTCACCCACGGGCAATTTTTCATTCTTTTGTTTTTTCCTCCTCTTCTTCCAAGAGCCTTAACTTTTTTATGAATATAGACACTTTTTTTGTGGGATGAGTTGTACTTTTAGAGTAAATAATTTATTTTACCATATGGTGTACAGGAAAATAAGAAAAAGATTCCAAGTGTCGTGGAATTGCAAAAAAAGAGCAAAAACACGTTTGTTTTTTGCGTTTTTTATTCACAATGTTTTCTATATGGTAAAACTGACAGGTCAGTATGATGCCTAGGGCCAGTACGAGTTTGTAGATACCAAACATGTATATTTACATGTATACTTTTATTGTTATCTAAGTGGTGAAAAAAAATTCTGAAGTTTTTAAAGAAAAAGAATTGTGCTTTGGGTGTCATTTTCCAAGACCCGTCACATTCTCATTTTTTGGGATGTAGGGCTATGTGACAGCTTATTTTTTGCAGCTTGAGCTGACATCTTTAAGGACTTCATTTTTAAGTAGATACGTTGTTTTGCTCACCCATAATTGCATTTTATTGAAATGTTGCTGTGAACAAAAAAACATAATTTTGGCGTTTAGATTTTTTTTTCCAGTACGCAGCTTACCGATCTGATTAATTGGTTTTATAGTTTGATAGATCGGGCATTTCTGAACGCAGGGATATCAAATGTGTGTTTTTTTCATTTTCTTAATAGTTTTATTTGGAATGGGGCAAAAGGTGGTGATTTGAAATTTGAACTTTTGTGTTTTTTTTCTTTAATTTTTAAAAACCTTTTTTTATTTTCTCTCTATTTTACACTGCCACTAAAGGGCTTCAGTGCTGCACAGTCTTATTGCTTGTCCTATGTACTGATGAGCTGCAGTACTTCAGTACATAGCACAAATGATCACTGTCTTTGGATGCTGGTCCTCGCAGACCATCCACAGGAAATAATCCTGATAGCAGAAAGCTTCCAAGGTCATTACAGGACCCCGGCTCTGAAGATGATAGATCGAGATCCTGTGAACACTTCACAAGATCTCCAATCACGGCAGGGAACATCGCAGTCTCCACCGCTGGGCTTTGGATTGTGCAGTCAATAAATGACAGTGCAATCCAAAGGGTTATTGACGCCGATCAGATCGTGCTGTTTGATACACATCTCAGCTAATGATATCAGCTGAGATGTGTGAGGGATGATGTGAGCTCAGCGCGGGAGCTCACGTTAGAGGCAGGGAGCTGGAACATGATGTACCAGTATGTCATGTGTCAGAAAGAGGTTAAAGCACCACTCCAGCCTTTATTTTTTCAGCTCTAATCTTATACTCACCCCCTGGCGTTTTCACCTTTTATCGGCGCTGCTCTTGTTGGTCATTTTGTGACCACAATGTCTGACTCTTCAGAAGTCAGAAGTTACATGACAAGCTCTCCAAAGCTCAAGCTCAGAATTGATGGAAATGGCCAGATCCAACAAAACTTCACCTCTAGTCAGGTTTTTCATAAACAGGCCCATAAAATTATCCTGCACCAAGTTAAAGAATTATTTTTTGTTTTACAGCTGACACAGAACCAAAAATCTAATCAATGTTGTCTCTGCAGTTATAATATCTCATAATCACTATTGTAGCAACCTGTGCCATCTGTTTATGTAACCTGCCTTTCATCTCCTCAGTGATGTTGATCCATAGATTACATAGATTGTGGTATGATCCATAGATTACACCCAAAAAAAGTTTCAGTCTTTACCTCCCTATCTAATTCCACTCACAACATTTCAACTATCTCAAATTCTTTCTCTGCTATTTCCACTGTCACACTCGCTCCGTATCATTCCTAACATACAGATCTATTCTTCCTACTTTCCAATTTCACTTGTCTTCCCAAAAGAGCATAGAATCAAGAAGATTTACAGCCCAATCATGTGAAGAGTCCAACTTTGCATCAGCAATGTGCTCATCCAGTACCAACGCCTCAAGTTCTCCCATTTTGCTTTCTAGACTACTGACATTTGTTAACATACGGTGGTGATGAAACCCTTCAGAATTTTCCATATTTCTGCATATATTTGATCTAAAATGACATAATATTTTTACACATGTCCTAAAAGTTGATAAAGGCAAAAAAGTAAAACCATCAACTTAAGCTGTTTGTAGGGAGCAATAGGCTAAAATGTCTTCAAGCCAAAGTGCAGAAAAATCCACAATTGCCAGGAAATGTTTGGATACACTTACTATCATATAAGGGAGTCTCTGAATAAATACTGAATGCAACAATTCACAAAAGGACACTCACAGAAATGTGATATTGGGTTCACAAAAGGATACTTAGACATGTGATATTGGGTTATTTGCCTCATTTTTAAAAAATCAAATTTTTTTTATTCTAACTTAGTTTTCTTTTTCTACATGAAGATATTTCTGTGCTGAAATCTTATAAATGTGTCTCTGCTACAGTATATACTGTGCAATGGCCGTGTCTGACCGTGCCCTGCCTAAGAGATGTGGTATGATCAAACCATGTCCATGCACAGTCAGATATGGCCATTACACAGCACATAGCAGGGACATATATAAGATTATCTCAGCACAGGACATGTGGTATAATCAGACCATGTTCTGTACTGTCAGACACAACCATTACACAGCACATAACAGGGACACATATATAATATTCGAAGGAGGGGTGGGAAACTGGGCACCGACAGGTTAATGTGATGGCTGCTTAGTGCACCTCTATATACCACCGCTTCAGCTGGTGTTGCTCGCTTAAATAGCAATAATTGAAATCCACAAGTAGATAGAAAGATAAGCGGCACTCACCATAAGCTGATAATGTCCTTTATTTAATCTTAGAGCGTCTGCAGAGATGAATACAGCGGGGAGAAGGAGTGAGGTCCGCTGACCCTCTCTCCCTCTCCCCGCTGTATTCATCTCTACATATATAAGATTATCCCAGCACAGGAGATGTGGTATGATCAGACCATGCCCATGTACGGTCAGACACAACGATTACACAGCACATAACAGGGACACATATATAAGATTATCTCAGCACAGGAGATGTGGTATGATCAGACCATGTCCCTGTATAGTCAGACACATCCATTACATAGTACATAGCAGGGAAACATACATAAGATTATCTCAGCACAGGAGATGTGGTATGATCAGACCCATGTCCCTGTATGGTCAGACACAGCAATTACACAGTACATAGCAGGGACACATATATAAGATTATCTCTGCACAGGAGATGTGGTATGATCAGACCAGATCCCTGTACGGTCAGACACATCCATTACACAGTACATACCAGGGACACATATATAAGATTATCTCAGCACAGGAGATGTGGTATGATCAGACCATGTCCCTGTACGGTCAGACACCTCCATTACACAGTACATAGCAGGGGCATATACCGTAATAAGAATATCTCACTTCACAATCAGTGAGTTTATATAAAGCTCAGATTCAAAGAATTGGTAAATCTAATAATAAAAGTAGGAGTCCAGTTATTGAACATAGGGTTTTTCTTTATTAAATCCAAATAAAGTGTATTACAAAACATATGAAGTTACATGAATTGTGTGTTCAGCTTCATTGAATGTGACACACTATTCATGTAACTTTTATATCTCTTGTAGTGCATTTTAATTGGATTTAATAAAGAAGAATCCTATGTTCAAGAGCTGGACTTTTACTTTTTCTATTGGATTTGATAGGCTGTAGCAGAGCTGTTGTCCGAGCTCCATATGGGACTGAGTGAGGCTAGATGGTGAGCTGGATTCTATGTTCAAGCTGAATCTGCTGGAAATAGTCATGGTTTTTATTGAAACCCACAACACACAGTCCAGTAAGTGATATTTGCTGGCATCTGGGTCTCTGCCACTATAGTATGCGGCTCTGAGATAGGTTAACAAACACCTGGTGATAGATTCATTTTATGAGATGTTTTATGTCCTACAGTTCCCAACACCTCAGAGCAGTAACTCTTAGTAACTGTGTGCATTTCTCCTGCCAGGATAGATTGTATAATTGTTTGCCATGGATGGCAGGATTATGAGTGTAATTTATCTTCATTTTCCAATTGAAATGTTTTGGTATGGTAATTCTGTCTTGTATGGTTTAGACAAGACATAGGACCTTAATTAACATTATTAAGGTTCCATTCTTCTACGTTGTATTTCAGCTTTTCGGCAGTACCTTTACACAAGCTCCTGATTGACAAGTGATCAAACTTTTATTGTAATAATGATTGGCTAATTTTTTAACTCAAGTTACAGTCAATCATAATCCATTCACAATTTAATGGACATTATATTTTTATATTTAAATCTTTTATGAAAAGTATTTAGGCATTTATCAAAGACAGCAAGTATACGCCAGTAACGCCCTCAATGTTTGAGGGATAGTCAAGCCAACAACATTTATCACCTATTCACAATATATAGGCACCACACAACTTTATGAGAGGTACAGAAAGTGCAAAGTGCTCTTTATTATCAACGGTCTCACTCTTGGGACACTCTTACTGTGTTTCCTAATTCTCTCCTGCCAAAATCTAAGAAACCTCAGCTGCAGCATGTTCTCGCTATTGAAACTGGTGACATATGGTTGTCCATTAACAGGTCTAATGAATATTTCAACAATTCTTAAATTTTACAGAATTATTTAAACTTAAAATGAATTAATAATGTGTGAAGTGACTGCAAAGTACATAGCACTCATGTAATGTTACACAATTACTTTGTTATGTGATAAATGATGCTTTAAATATGATGTCATCACGGCTAATATTGGTTTAATGGTCCTAAAAAGCACAATAGAGGTTCAAGCTTTTAATGTTAGTTTTTACGATTATTATGATAAATTGATAACACAACATAAAATGATCATAAATAACATTTTAGGATAAAGAAGTGAAAGGTGTACCAGACATGTTCAGAACCACTAAAAAATATTTGCATAGGGCATAAATAAACATAAAATGGGCATAAGCAACATCATAGGGTGCAATTCCAATACAATAGTCTATACACTTCAGTGCAAAAATACTGATTTCTACTATTTAATAGGCTGGCAACAATTTTTAATAAGCCCCCAATATAATCACTCTCACCTCTGTTATGCATGAATGGGTTCTGAGTTTAGAGGGGTGAGTGGGTGTAAGCTGCTGCCAGACATATCTTTACAGCTGCAGTCACACTTGCGTGTGACTTGCGCTGCCTTACATCACATCACCTGACACGACCTGCCACTCTCCAGACAGGAGTGTGTCAGCTGCATGTATTTCTATGCAGCTGCCCACTCCTGTTAGGAGAAGGAGCTGGCCGTGCCGGGTCATCACGCACAATCTTTTTTCAAAGATATAGGCCCAACTAACATTTGTGTGTTCAGAACAAACTCCCCTTTATATAAAAAATATTAAATCTTTATTAAAAACTATTAGAATAAAAAAAATGCACAAAAAGACAAAAATGTTTATATATGAAAATATTTAATCCAAATATGGTGCATAAAAGCAACGAATACTCCAAAATCACCATATACTTCCCAAATTCCCAAATTTAATATATTATATCATAAGAGTGGATATCCAAGACAACAGATCTCAGTCAACTATCTACAATTTCCTATAGACATCTCCTACAGATACTTCTACTTCTTTGCCATGGAGGTTGGTGCCCTAAATAATGACAGTGGTGCCTCCACTCAACAATGGCTGATGATGTTACCAACATCTGGTGACGAGTTCATGTCAATGCACCTTTAGATATATATTTACTTAAAATTGTTGATGTCTCCTTGCTGCTGAGGTTGACACCCTAAATAACATCAATGGATTTATAACAGCCCCATTCCATTCTCAGTGTGTTTCCCCTTGTCAGTAGTCGTGGTTAAACAGAAGACATCAACTCATATTGAACTTGATGGCCCATATCAGAAAATTTGAGGCACAACAATGTGCAGGCTTATTTAATTGCCTGCTATGACTTCAGAGATTGTGTCTCTTCCTCCATTGAGATTGAGAATTGGCGATTACTATTTTGGGGCTGCTTTCACTAAGTTATTGATCTTCATCTAGCAGTATGGAGATTCCAGGTTTGCATGAGAAGTGCTTGCTATGTTTTTTAACTATTGCCTTATTTATTGATTTGCATTATTTATTTGTAGATTACAATGTAAAATATGGCCCAAATAAAGATTTTTAGTGTCAGCCATCATTGAATGGGGGTGCTACTGTTGTAGAGTAGGGTGCCAACTTCCATAGCAAGGACATGTCACCACTTTTAAGTAAATATATTTCTAAAGGTGCTATTGACATCAATTTCTCACCAGATATTGGTAACAACCCAACTAATCCACACTGGCAAACAAATCACATCCTAGCTGTCCGTAAATTAAGTAATGTGTATTAATGAGAAATGACACAGGTGATAGTATTGAATATATGAAGAAAAAAGGTGCAAAAAGCCATGGAAAGTCATGACACTGAGTAAAATCTATCAATATGTGGAAAGAGATCCTGCCACAAAATAATATCAGCTGGTTCACCTGATAGCCTATAAAAAGATATCTCATTACTAAGGTGCCACACAAAAAAACATCTCATGATGAGTAAAACCAGTGAGCTGTCTTGAGATCTTTGCAAAACTTTCTGATGACATGTATTACAGAAGAAATTTTAAATGACTGAAGGTTCCAGTAAGCACTATATGGGCCTAACTCTGGAAGTGGAAAGAACATAATTTCAAACTAAACCTGCCATGATAGGTACTCTTCACAAGATTTCAGAAAAAGGAGTGAAAAACATTATCAAAAGAATTGTCCAAAAGCCAGGAACCACCAGTGGAGAGCTATAGAAAGACGCAGAATCAACACAATTGTACAATTGTTTCATGAAAACAACAAATAATACACTCAACCTTCATGACCTGTAAGAAGCATGTTTAAGCACGTTTAAAGTTTGCTCAGCAACATTTACACAAGCCAATGAAATACTGGGAGAATCATCTGATTAGGTGAGACTAAAACTAAACTCTTTGAATGTCCTAATACACATCATGTTTGGAGGACAAAATCCACTCCCAAAACACTATAGCAATAGTGAAGTTTGGAGATGGGAACATCATGATGTGGAACAGTTTTTCAGCATATGGCACTGGCAAATATCATGTAGTTAAAGGAAGGTTGAATGGACAAATATGCCAAGACATTTTTGATAAAAATCTGCTGCCATCTATTAGGATGATGAGGATGAAACAAGGGTGGACATTTCAGGAAGAAAATGATCCCAAACACACAGCCAATGAAACTCTCAAGTGGTTTCAGAGAAAGAAAATAAAGCTGCAAGAATGGCTTAGCCAATCACCTGACCTGAATCCAATAGAAAATTTATGGAAGAAACTAAAGTTAAGAGTTCATAGAAGGAGCTCACAGAACCTTCAGGATTTGAAGAGTGTTTGGGAGGAAGAATGGTCAAAAATCACAAGTGAGCAATGCATGTGACTAGTTTCTCCATAGAGGAGGCGTCTTGAAGCTGTTATTAACAACAAAGGATTTTGTACTATTCGATACATTTCAGTAAGCTTGTTCATTACTTTTTCCCTGCGCCATTCTTATTATTACACATCAGTGACATCACTACATTTATAATTATCTTTGGTTTTATTTCTTTGCCTGTGTAGATTGGATGAGTTGTAATGACATCTGGTAATAAATTCATGTCAACACATCCAAAACATTTACAGAAACAAGTGCAAAGAATATACTGTACATATAACAACCTATGACATACATAAATTTGCACATACATTTATTACCTATATTTGGACAGGTCATCAATATTAAATATCTGGACCTTTTAGGGAAGTTCCCCGGAAAAGAAGTCCTGAAAAATCTCTATTCTATTTCTACACAATGCAAAGAAGGTTGGACAAAAACAACTCACTTCAATCCAAAGGTCACATTATTGTTTAACCTTTGTAGAATGAATCCTGGTTGATCCCCAAGCCATTTGAGGTTGTTTAGTGGTTGTATAAGTTAATGGAGCTGTTTACACAATATGCTTCCTGCTCAAGAAGAAGGTAAACATAACACTTGGGTTGAATTCTTTATCATCATTTGAATCTAGAATGCTTGTTATTACTAATGGAACCATGAACATTGGGCTGTATCAGGAAGAGACTTAAATGTAAAGGCTACTTCACACGCTACGATATCGGCAACGATATAGTCGAAATGTCACGCTTTTGAGATCGTTCGAACGATCTCATCTGTGCATCGTTGCGTGTAAACATAGGATCTTGAAACGACAAATCGTTGGATCGTTCATCAAAAATTTGAGATCCTGACCTCAAATCCGTCGTTCGTCGTCCAATTAACGTTCTGTCAACCTGCAACATCGTTCAGTGTGACACCTTTTTGAATGATGTTGTTCATAATTCTACTATTCCTGCTGCTTTGTAAAATCGTTCACTTAGTTGTACCCGAAGTAGCTGGCGCGTTGCCAAATTTAAGATCGTTAACGATATCAATGTGTGTGACAACGCACTAAAGATGTAGAAACGACAGCGGTCACGTGACATCGTTAGCGATGTCATTCACAAGATTGGAGCGTGTGACGGCACCTTTACGGGATTTTTTGCCAAGACAATGACCCACGCTATTGTTGTAAAGCAAATGACAATTTACAACAGAATCTGGTTATTCTGGAAGTGCCTATGGGAAGGGGGCAAAGGTATAATCTTTGATTGCTCAAGTGAAAGTATTTTGATCTGAACACTATGGAAATGCCGTAGAAAACAAAATGAATATGTGGTTACACAAAATCTTATTGCAGTGTCTATAAAACAATTGTTCGGCAAAGAAATGGGCATCTACTTAACGGAGGGAATAATCCTCAATCAAAAATATTTTATTGCATTTGCTAGAATTAGTGATGCTACCAATTAATAAACAGTCTCATCAAAGATAACTACTTTAAAAAAGCAGTTGGTGGGTACCACTCCCGGTAAACATGATTTTGGACACCTTGTCCATTCAGATGAATGTTTATCTTTCAGAACGCTAGCATAAGTTCTGGTTGAAATGCGGGGCTGATATGTCTGTATGATCTAAAGCAGAGGTCGCCAACCTTTCTGACCTTGAGGGCCACATTCAACTTTGAAAGAGGGTCATGAGCCACATTTGGTTCCCATTCCACTCATAATAATGACACCCAGAGCCCCTATTCCCATTATAATGAAAGCCAAAGCTTTTCCACAGAAATACAGAGATAGTATACCAAGTTCCAGCGGTTCCTACTTTACCTCTATCCAGATCTGCTCCTCTATGCAAGGCTATTCACAAGTCACCGCCTGGAGACCAGATCTTCAAAGCTGTTTTCTAGATCACACATCATGGACTTGTGAGCCACAGGTTAATATGATCTGGAGTTGTCTTTATTTGATACCCCATCCAGTTATTTTATTTTGCACACTATTGTTATTGTTAGCGAATCTTGTCATTCAAAACATGCTAAATCATTTATGTGTTTACTTACATTTCCTCGATTAAATATTACATTATAGTATATTATAAACTTGATACATAAACCAAAACATGATCATATAGTGATCAATATTATCTGTTTAAATCTCATGCTTTAATTGAGAAACATCATAATTAGTCTATACATATACATTGGTGAAATAAGTATTCTAAATGTCATCAATTTTCCAAGTAAATCTAATATATAAAGATGAATGTGTGTGTGTATATATGTGTGTATGTATATATGTATATTGGGGATTGGCATGTACACCGTCGCAACTACAGCCACAAAATTTTGCACAGTCACACATCTGGACCCCGAGAGCGTCATAGGCTGTGTTGTGAGGAGAAATTTTAACCCTGCGCGTTCCAGTTCACCAAACAATTTTGCCCCTATCTACATAATGGGGAAAAAGTGAAAGGAAAAGTATTGGAGGAAAATCAACAGCTGCCAGCTACAGCCACAAAATTTTGCACAGTCACACTCTGGACCCCGAGAGCATCATAGACTATGTTGTGAGGCGAAATTTTAACCCCGCGCGTTCCAATTCACCAAACAATTTTGCCCCTATCTACATAATGGGGAAAAAGTGACAGTTACCAGTTGACAGTTGTGAATGAGAGGGGCTTAATGACCGCGCCAAAGACTAACAGCATATACCATCATATAGTCACTAAGGCGGGGCCCTGACATGGAATATTCCCCACGCACGGGGACATGTATACACACCACACGCACACAAACAGTAACAGCAAGTGTATAGTCGCTAAGGTGCAGCCCCAACATTGGATACTCACCATGCACCCGAACACACACACACACCACAAAGAGACACACACAACACAGAGACACACACACACCACACAGCCCCCCCACACACACCACACAGGCCCCCACAGGGACACACACACATACACACGGGGAATTATTCCACACCTTCCAGTGTGTGTTAAATCCCGCTGTCAGAGATTAACTGCAGGATTTAACTGGTTGATAGCTGCAGGTGGATCTAAAATCCCCCCGCGGCTGATTAAATCACCTGTCATATGCAAGGAAAGATGCGGCCCGAAGTGCGATCAAAGGCATGGACATCACTTATGATGTAAGTTTACATTATATGTTAATATTTTAAACAGGGGAAACATATGGATTTAATTGGGATCTCTACACTATTAAGCAGTAGATTCTATATTATATTAACTTACTACTTACAATAGTTTACTATTTACTATTACTTACCACTTTCTTGCCAGTCTTGATGAGGGGTGTGTAGGAGTCAGATGCTCCTGATTCATTAAGAGGCATACCTGACTTGCTTAAGATGTCTGGTGTAGGAAATGCAAGAGCACATCATGAATTAGATAAGTCTTAGCATCATGCACCCACTATGTTTCCATAGCTCTATCAAAATGGAGAAACTGGCGTTAAAATGCCAAAAGTCTAAACACTGAGCTTTAGGGAAGATTCAAAGCAATTTACGCCAAAATTCTTACATAATTGCTTTGATGAATCAGTGCCCCAATGGTTATGATATGTGTTGCCACCTGTAAGAGTGTTTTGTTGCATGTCATGATCAGGGGCTGGCTGGAGCCTCTTTCCCTGGGTGGCAGTTAGGTATCCCCGGCCCTGGTTGAGAAGCGGGGGGGGGTGCATGTCGGGTCCGGCAGCCTTGAGAAGCGGGGGGGGGGGGGGGGTTTGCTGTCAGGTCCTCACCTCCTCCAGCAGCAAAGCGGGCCCGCCTGCCGCAAACCGTCGCGCCGGCCGCAAAGCGACGCCCGCGGCCGGCCCGTTTCTGCAGGGGGCGGCCCTAATGGTGGACTATACCACCAGCCCAGGGGGCACTTGCCCCCCTGCCACCTGGGCCAGCCCGCCCCTGGTCATGATAATGTTTACAATTTATATTATGAGAATCTGGATTTTTTTAATAGATTGCATAGGAATGAAAGGGTGAACAAACCTATACATTAAAAGAGGAAAGCCTTTTTAAAAACTTGATACATGCAGCAAAGAATTGGGAACCTGGCTGTACACAATAGCTGTCTTATTTCTTTTGAATTCTTTTCAACTACCTATTACTGTTGAATGAATATGAAAATCCCTTTAGAATGAAAAAGGGTGTTCCATTTGCATTTCTTAAAATGGTCTTTTTGTACTGAGATTTTCAATATATGTTGCATTATTATAGTAAGGAGACTTAGGAGCTGAGTAAAGGGACCGTTACACGACGCAATATCGATTCGATACCACCTGCAATTTCACGGGAGCGCGCACGTTTTTGGCACTTTGCCAAGATCACTTAGAAGATGTCACACGTAGCAATCGCACGTGCAACCTCTGATGATCTGGTGTCCCGGAAATCGCCTGACAAATTGCAGAGTCGATGTTGACAATCGTAGTTGCAGCGTCACACAGCACAACCACATTAGCAATGTCGGCGTACTGTTGGCACAGCCTAGGAGATAGGCATACCTGAGTTTGTGTAACTGCGCCCACACCACTCCGATTGGATGGTGAAAGTGTGTTACCATTGGTCAGCCGTCTCTGACAGCATGGTGGTGACATGGATGCAATTGCCCTTTCTACCATTTCGCTACTCATTCATTTGTTGCAGCTCCTGCAAGACACGACAGCGGTGCCAAACTGCCAGACAGGAATGCTAGTGTGGTGCAGTGTGTACTGCAAATATGTATGGGCATTGTGTACGTGTGCTGTTGCCACACAAAAGAAAATAACATGAACAAACACACAACAAAAATACAAGTGTTGACAAGTAATATGGCACAATTGAAACAAAATACATAAATACAAACTAAGTCCCATAAGAAATTTAAAAATTAACTCACAATTTTGAACATTAAAAAACCACATACACATAAACATAGGGTGAAAACGCACATTAACACACAGTCTACTGTGTTGACCCATTACCCACACCTTACATCTGGTGGTCCTGCCAGGGCACCGCCCCAAGGCCATTGAAGTAGGAGCAGTAGCTGTCTCTGCTGCTTCTGGCATCCTGCTGATGTCAGCCCTGGCCTAACGGCTGGAGTGGCGCTATGGCAGGGTCGTTTGCATGCCACTCACATGGCATGAATTCTCCAGTTGCGGGGTCCACTGAATCCACAAAACTTGCTGGCGTGTATGATTGAGCATCCCTACGACGCAAAAAGTTATGCAGCACACAATACACCATCACCACTATATCGATAGATTCCAGTTTCATATTTAAAGCAGTATGAAACACGCGGAATCTATTGGCCATGATCCCGAACGCATTTTCAACCACACGACATGCCCGGGATAGCCGGTAATTGAAAATACGTTGCCCAGGGGTGAAAGTCCTCTGGGGATATGGCCATAGTAGGTTAGCATGAAGTGGGAAGATTTCATCTCCCACAAAGGCAAAGTTAAGATGTTCAGTGGTGTCATCATTTGGGGGTACGTTGAGGCAGCCGCTCCGCTTTATCAAAGCAGATGTGCGCCAAAACACCCCCATCAGACACACGCCCATTCATCCCCACATCCTCGAAGGGGAACTCATAGTTGGCATTGACGAGGGCCATGAGGACCACACTGAAGTACCCTTTATAGTTATAGAAAAAGGACCATTTTGTGTTTACATTTTTTTTTTCCTTTTAAAACAATCATTTAAGAAGGTGTATTTTTTTGTTTGGTCACCTAGCATGTTTTTTTTTTTTTTATTTTTTAAAAGACAAAATTTTCAACAGGACACAAATTACATTAACAGAACGTAAACAATTACAACAACAAGACAAACATTAGTGTTGTTTCCCAGGACCATGCCTTTCCTGGTGTTGATGAACCCTCTGGATGAGCCCACCAAGCTGCAGTAGATGTGAAGTTGCGTGCCGCATCTGCCTGTAGGCCTCTTGGTGGGCCACCATCAGGTCACTCAATGATGGCACACCTATAGTGGGAAGGAAACCCATCAGTAACATAAACACACATGTTAGACATATGTTGGGGTCAACAATTGCTTGTGTGACACCAAAAACCTTACCTACAAAATCCTCCTGAATATTCTCCTTTAAGGGGGATGGGGAGGGGCTTATGGCCCACCCCTGGGAAGCAGCTCTTCCGCCTACACAAAACACAAATAAAAACATACACATGATGGATCACAGCATTTTCACATTAGCGAACAACACATTCACAATAACACACTACTTCATTTTTCAAAGACACTTACCAGGAGCAACCAAGCCACCGTGCTCCATGGGGGCCTCTGGGGATCACTGGCCTATGTGTCTGGGCCCCGGTGGTTCCAGGTTTGGTGGCGGTGTTGGTTGGGGAGAAGCGGTTGTGGGCGCCACGGGGCTGGGTGAGGCCATCAGGTGTTCGGCTGGGGAGCCTGTTGTGGAGGCAGCTGGGGAGGTTGGTGTTGAGCCACCTGGGGAGCCTGGTGGTGAGGCTGGTGGTGGTGCCTCAGCCTCCGCAGGGTTGTCCTCAGCTGTTGGTCAAGACATTACAGTTTGTTTGATGCTCATAGTACAATCCACATATGCATATGTCAGGCACAGGGACCCTTGGGGGACAATGACATAATGTATTGACACATTTATTGTTTGGGTCCAAGGGGACTGCATTATCAGGTGAACAATGGTAGCATGGTCATATATGTATGTAGCAGTAGTAGTAGTGTCATTGGTACGCAATCCACAAAGGTTAGAACTGTAGGGCCAATATGTTGTGGTGACACACTATTGTCACATCATCCTTGGTCTGGCAAAAATTTGTTTAATCACTTCAGAATAGACATGGTGCCACAACCACAGCCCCACACTGACAGGATATTTTAGGACATAGTGATCCATCATTGGTGAGAGGAACAGAACATATGAGGAACATGAGGTAACACTGAGTGGGCGTTTTGTTGGACATGAAGCAGGCAACAGTGACTTTATGGGGACTATCCTTATGTGTCCAATCAACAGAAGGCTATGGGGTGGTATATGTAGGGGTGGTGGGACATTTTTACATGATGTGTGATGTAGTCCATAACATCACAGACAAGATGCACATGCTGCCTTCAAGCTTGTCACACACCTATGTGTATTGTTTGTAAAGTGTCAACAACAATGCAGCGGGTATGGCATGCTACACACATTACTGTGGGATGGCCAACCAAGCAGGTATCTGCAGCCCCAGCACATTACCAGTTATCATGCATCAGCATCATGACTTCTGCCACATTATCTGACAGGGGCCACTTCCATTTGTACAATATCATGTACATTGTGTTGTGAGTAAACATGTGTGTATGTGCTGTCCAATAATACTCACCACGCTGTGTCTGGATGCGGGCGCAGATGGTGGCAATGCGGTCCTTCGCCTTATATTTCATGTCCGCCACCTTCTTGATGATCTGCTTAGGAGTCTGCATCACTCCCAGCCTCCTGAGCAGGGCCCTCTGCACTTTCCTCACTATCTGCATCTTATGCAGGCGTGGGTGCTGATGCGGGAGCTCGCACCAGTAGTCCAGCCTGTCCAACAAATCGAAAAGTATGAGGAGCTCTGGTTCTCCCCATGTTGCAGAGCGCTGTACGGCAGCCGTCTTTATGCAGGGGCCTGGAAAGCACCTAGAAGGTATAGCTGGATGTCCAACGATGCACTGACGTCACGCCACATGGTATGTACGCTGAGGTGACTTCAATGTCCGCAAAGGAGTCGCCCGCACATAGTGGGTGACCACAATAAATGCCATGGCGTCACATAAAATGCAAGTCCACAACGCTCATGCGTCGCATATGGCAGACATATGTGACAATTATTATAATAAGAGGTTTGACATGAGTCTACATTTTGATATATGTGCGACATGTAGGTTGTAAGATTGAAGCTAGCATCAATGACAACTTGACATGCTGGCATTGCACTTTTTGGCAGTACATACATTGTGCATTCACACGCTATGTTTTTATCGTCGCCAATACGCGCCTAGGTAATCCACCATATTAAAAGAGGGATTTTTCAAGCATTACCCTTGTATACATGCATTTTCTACAAATCACAAGAAGAAGAACAAAATGAATGTAGTGGTGTACGCACAGATAATCAAAGATGGCGCCTTTACCAGGGCCATCCAATCGCCAGACAATACTAGGCACCAATCGGCATAGATGGGGCACGGAAACCACAACCCACAGGCACACCTACGGCCTTGGTTGCGCGACTAGTTAAATCGTCAACAAGATCGTTATTGCGGCGTCATACTGCACGATCATGCCACATCGCTTATGCAACATCGCCTGATTTAATTGTGCTCACATAAATCAGGCGATGTCGCTCCAGCTATAAATTGCACTTGCATCGCCCTGTTCCACGACACGACGCACTCACGATTTCAATTGCAATTGACCACACCACGTGACTTTGGGGCGCTATTGCATCGTGTAATGGTACCTTAAGGAATCTGGGAGTATTAGGCAACTATAATTGCAAGCAATATATGTGCAAATGATCAGAAATGTAAGGATAGATGGTCAATGATGAAAACAATATAAATCTCAGCTGTAGTTTTGGATATGCAGAAAATTCCAGATGGGTTTTGTATAGCATGGCATCATAAAATGCTTAATTTACACATGAACTATTATAGTGCGCTGAGTAACTGAGAACTACGTTGTACATAATTATCAAAATGTCCGAATGTGTCGTATTATTTAAAACCAAGTGAAGAACAATAGCATGTTACATCAGCATTAGGAAATAACCTAATTTCTGTTTATTTTCTCTGTCTGTTAGATTGTGGAACGCTTATCTCATGTTCACATGAAATTTTATTCTGCACAGTCCATTCACAACATGTGCAGTTTAGTAATGTCCTGTTCCTATGGCAACCCAATGGTTCAATGACTTCTCCGCTCAGTTCCCACTGTTTCAGCTACTGTATTTGAGAGATAAAGAAATGAAATATAGGCATTTCTCATTGAATGAACCAGCATCATTATATATGAGAATATAACAAATGAAAAAAGGTATCTGTTAAATAAAATATGAATGAGAAACTTTAAGATTTCAGTCTTTAATGGTACGCCACCTAGTCGGGTAAAATTCGTCTGATTCGTGTATTCTGTTATAATTTGCATAAATTGTCCCAATTTGTATAATCGATTTTCCCTCTTTGATTGAGCATTTAATTATATAAAGTTGCACATTTTTTCCAAATGCATTTATGCACATTTTATTCATTCCCTTCGATTAGATGTGTGATCCCTTGCTATTCGCGTACTTGATTAAATTCTATATTGAATGAAATAGATTCAAACTGACATATTTTATTGTAGTTTTAAGCCTTAATTATTAGAAGGATCATTGTAAAGTTATGATCTTTGAATATTTAGGTACAGTATATTTTTTGCTCCTGGGAATTGAATAGGCATACTTGACTTGACCAAATTAATAGCATGCCATGCACATGCCATATATAAAAATTAGGTTCTGCAGAGGATTTTTGAATGTGTAAACAACTTGTGAATATATTACTTTCAACAGTCTAGATATTAAATATTAAATCTGCAATAATATGGTATAAATTACTCAGTGTAACATACAATGCAGGATTGGACATGTAGCGTCGTTCCAACAGTGCAAAGCCAATCATCTGTAATTTTAGTAGACTGACCTCGTTACCTTATTTTAGTGCCTTAACGTAAAGTCTATGCATGAATATTTTTAGATACATACATTGTGGGCTCAGAGGGGATTCCCTGTGCAGCGTGCATAACTGTCTCCTTCTGTCTCTCACAATGACATGTTTCTGGTAGAAGGAAAGGAAAGGAAGAAAGCGCACCAATCTAAATGTAAGAGTATGATTAGATCGTAGGTAGATATAAGTGGCACTCACCTTTTTTAGGTCTTGTTATCTTGCATATAGGTCACTTGGGACCGTTAGGTATCCAGGAGTAGATTTCGTCTACAGTCGGTATGCTGCAAATCCCTGGTAGCTAATATGTAACTCAGAATGAGTTACCATAGGAATAAGTATTCATTGGAATTTTTACCAGTCTATTTGCGCTCCAGGAGGTTTATGATCCAAAACTTCTTATTATCCAAAAAAGGTTTTTATTTTTTCTCAAGAAAAGCACATATAACGCATTTCGACAGTAAAAATGTCTTCCTCAGGTATATTGTTAGTAATGTTCCAAGATTGTGGATAGCTTTATAGGAAATAGTATTATGCTAAATAGGGTGTGGTCCACTAAGGTTAGTTAATGCCACACCCACTATATAGCTGCTTTACTTGTTTCGAAAATTCAGAAGCACATAATAATAGTAAAAACAAATACATTACATATATATATAAAAAACAGTCAAATTTGATTCATGCAAATAAAATATAAAAAATAATTTGTACATAAATATCGTTCAATTTTCAATATAATTATTGTTGTGGATTTTAGTCACATACAATTATATTGAAAATTTTATGATATTTATGTACAAATTATTTTTCATATTTTATCTGCTATAATCAAATTTGACTATGTTTTTTATATATTTGTAATGTATTTGTTTTTACTATTATTATGTGCTTCTGAATTTTCCAAGCAAGTATAGCAGCTATATAGTGGGTGTGTCAGTAACTAACCTTAGTGGTCCACACCCTATTTAGCATAATACTATTTCCTATAAAGCTATCCACAATCTTGGAACATTACTAACAATATACCTGAGGAAGACATTTATTACTGTTGAAACGCGTTGTATGTGCTTTTCTTGAGAAAAAAATAAAAACCTTTTTTGGATAATGAGAAGTTTTGGATCATAAACCTCCTGGAGCGCATATAGACAGGTAAAAATTCCAGTGGTCACAATGACTTGTGCAAGACTGATTTAAGTGTGAAAAAGCAGTCATACAGGAGCACTGGGGACTAATGGGGACCAATGACCACCCTGTCATGTGAGGTTATCTAAATGTTTATCCTACGCGCTGTCACATCACTGCTTATTCCCTGTACTGGAACATGTAGTACCTATGTGCATTTTCATCTGGTTTTATCCCACTTTTAACTCATTGTAATGTGGCATAACTGCACTAAAATTCACTATATTCACTACTACCTTTCTGTGTATTATTATTGAGCATTATCTTTGTATACTGATTTTGTGCTTATTTCTGCTGTGACATTGCTATAGTCGTTAATCTACTGTGCGTGATATAACTTTGAATATTTGCTCTGTAACAACTCCTCCTGTATACCATGCCATACTATTATATCACTGTGATATCGCTGTTTTCATATATCTTCAATAAGATAGTTATCCTAGTTGTGCTATTACTTTTTTGTGACATCACTTAAAGGGGGGAACCTGTCAGCAGGTTTTTAGATCAGAAAGTAATGTAATGACAGTAAAATACCTGTAGTCATGAATTTATTATGTTTTTTGGACTTTAAGATGCGCCCAGGTTTGGAAAGCAGAATATAGCAAAAAATTATTAATATTAAAACTACCCTGATGATAAAATGATGTGATGGGGGTAATGTTGGTTGGCTTCAGTTGTGCTCCTTTCTTGCCTTACTTAGTGCTCCAGGGTAGAAGAGGGGGTTAATGAATTATTCTAAAGTGGTAGAAATATATTAGAAGCATTGCATCAAAAAATACTGTCCCCAACTGTGACATAACAAGGTCCCAACACACTTTACGTAGGTTGTCTAGTTCATAAAGAACACAAGTACATTTGTGGAATGAGTTATGTGCCTGGTGTCTTACATATGTAATGTCTTTAATTTATGCCACTTAAAGAGAACCTATCAACAGGATTTAGCAAAATACATGGCTGTAATGGTGCTGTTATGCTGATTAAATGCATAACTATAGTGAAGGAATCGCATCTTTGGTTGGTGAATAATCTTCCTCTAAAGTTTACATGATAACCTTGTTCATGCATCGCTTATGAATCCATTTTATTAAAGACCTGTAGACCACCCACAGAATCACACTGCACATGCGCTGCCCACCGCAATCATGGTGGTGGCACAGAATTTCAAAAAAGGAGGCAGGCTCTGTAAAAGAAAAAGAAGAGGCTGGTGGAGGGGCAGAGATTCAGAAGAAGACCCCACCCACAAGTCCCGTGCCAATGCACAAGCGACACATAAATGGCATCATAATGAAAGGTTTAGAGGAATATTATTCAACAACAAAAGATCAGATTCCTTCACTGCAGTTAACTATAAATTCAGCATTACAGCGTCATTATGGCCATATATTTAGTTTATAGAGCTAAATCCTACTTATGCACAATTTAGCTGGGTATTAACAACTTTATTATTGACTATTATCTACTATCAACTTATCTACTTTATTTATTATTAAAAAATATAACTATCACTTTATCATTTATTAATAATTGGTTAGTAACAACACACTTTATTGGTTATGTAGAAGATATTTTAATATCTACACTATAAAGGATGCCTATTGCAGATTTTACATCAAGCAGTCCTGTGCTACACTGATTTTCTGTGGTCTTCATGACCACACATAAATGTGAACAGTCCCTGCACTGTCTCTGCCTCCAGCGCCAACTACCTGCCCATCTGTCCGATACTCAGGGACTCTTCTTTCTGCAGTCGCTGGCTGTTGCATTCAGTCTACAACAAGACTAGCCATGACCAGGCCTCTGAGGTTTTGGTGTGTTGTAATGTTGTGACATGTCTTGATGTAATCATATTATGATGCGCCGAAACATTCGAGGACCGGTCGCAGTTGGAGGTCCTTTTCTAGAGTGAAGATAAATGTGCAAACAGGAGGCCCTGTGGACTAACTGGCGAGTAGCAGGGGTGCTAGGACAGGTGAGCGGGGAGGTATTATTATATTGGTTAACCTTTTGCCGGATTTCCACAGTTCAGCAAAATTGTGGCCACAGCTATTTGCCATTTAGCTGAATTCTCACAGAGCAAATTACAAAATCTGTATTCTAGAGACATTCCTTTCAAATAAATTCACCCACCACTATCCGTGAATACTTTCTGAATCTTGAGATGTGAGATGGTGAGAAGGAAGTAAATGATGTAGCAATAAGAACAATTTTCTACATTTTCCTTGCTACATAGGAAACAACCAGTGACATCAGTGATTGTTTGAAAAGTTTGGCCCCACTGATAAAAGAAGTCATTGACTGCAGAACAAGCATGTTGTGAGTGATTTTAGGAGAAACACTTTTTAGTTACTGTAAGGTTTATACAAGATCTGACAGCTCCCCTAAAAATTTCTATTTCAGTAGATAAATATATTCCTGTAAAATAATAATGTTGGAACATCTTTTCAGAACTCTGGATTGTACTGTCCCTCTCGAAATGTATCAATCCGTGACCGGGTGTTACCAGTTGGTGGTGTATTCCTGCTTACTCTTCCATTGACCAATCTGTTCTGGAGGAGAATTTGTGTATTCACATACATATACAGTATATGAGAGCAGCATTATATTAAATAGCTGCAGAGCCCGGTGTTACCCAGGCATAGTAACTAACTTTTCTTAGTTATAACAAAATAGAATAGAATTTCCCAGAGGAGTCAGAGCCATATGCATCCTCTTGAGGGGGCGCAGCTATGTGTGGACATAAATACATACACATACACATATATACATACACTTAGCCCTATGCCCGGGCAAAGCTGGACTCTACAGCTAGTATATATATACAGTTGAAACTAGAATTTTACATACACTATATCAAAAGATACATATGCCTTTTTTTCTCACTATCTGACATGAAATCAGAATAAACCTTTATTGTTTTAGATCAGTTAAGATTACCCTAATTATTAATATTTGAAAAATGCCACATTAATGGGAGAGAGAGAATGTTTAAGGCATTTTTATTACTTTCTGCAAAGTCACGTTTACATACACTTAGATTACTATGTCTTTAAACTATTTGGGACAGCCCATATGATGATATCATGTGTTTGGTAGTTTCTGATAGGCTTACTTGCAACATTTGAGTTAGTTAGGGATACTCCTGTGAATGTAAGAAATCAGCCAAGATTTCAGGAAGAGAATTGTGGACTTGCACAAGTCTGGTTCATCCTTGGATGCAATTTCCAGATACTTGAAGGCGCCTCGTTCATCTGTACAAATAATTAAATGCAAGTAGGAATGAGATAGGTTCTATGTCCCAGAGATTAATGTGCTTTGGTCCAATATGTGCATATCAACCCAAGGACAAAAGCAAAATACATTGTTAACATGATGGTGGAAGCTGGTAAGATTGTGTTATTATCCACAGAGATACAGAGGTACTGTATCAACATGGGCTGAAAGGCCACTCTGGCACAAATAAGCCATTAGTTCAAAAGAAAAATAAAATTGCCAGATTATTTTTTGCAAATGCAACCAGGAACAAGGACCTAATTTTTTGGAGGCGTCCTGTGGTATGACAAAACTAAAATTGAACTGTTTGAATACGATGACTATCATTACAAGAAAAAAAGAACAGCCTTGAAGCATGAGAACCCCATCCCAGGTGTGCAACACAGGGTGACAGCATCATGTTGTGGGGTTATTATGCTGCATATGGGACTGGTGCACTTCACAAAATAGATGGCATCATGAAGAAAGAAGTTTATGTGGCAATACTGAAGCAACATCTCAAGATATCAGCCACAAAATGAAAGCTTGGGTGGAAATGAGTCTTCCAAATGGACAATGACCCGAAGCATACTACCAAACTGGTTACAAAGTGACTTAAGGATAACAAATCAATTTTTTGGAGCGACCATCACAAAGCCTTGATCTCAATTCTAATGTAAATTTATGGGCAGAGCTGAAAAGGCAGGTGCGAGCAAGGAGACCTACAAACATGGCTCAGTTACACCTTTTCTGTCAGGAGGAATGGGCCAAAATTCCTACCAACTACAGGCTGTTCATGAAGTAACTATGCAGTGGTTAACACTTGCCAGTAGGTGATGTGGAAACTAGAGGAGATGCTGGAAGTGCTGCCCCTGGATGTGGAGACACAGGTTCACACACATTGTTTTCCACAGTCCTCACAACTATTCTGCAATCTAACTGGACCGGCAGACAAATGTACTGGCACTGCATAGTTACTTTTGAACACCCTGTATTATGACAAGAATGTGGAAGGATATCCAAAATGTTTGACCCAAGTCATACAGTTTAAGTGCAATGGTACCAAATACTAATGAAATGGATGTAAACTTGTGACTTTGCATAAAATAATAAAAATGCATTAAAACATTCTCTCAATATTCTGGCATTTGGCAAATCATAATGATGGTAATCCTAAATTGTATTCTGATTTCATGTCAGATAGTAAGAAAAACATACGTGTCTTTTTACACAGCGTATGTAAACGTCTGATTTCAATTGTATTTATGCGTCGCATAAATGTAACATATCAATGTTACATAAATGTAACTGTTCACATACAGAGAAGTTGACATTCTACATTGTCTCATTCATTGTTGATTTGTCTGTAGAAAAAAGATTGTTGCTGTATCTATTGTACAGATAAAAATAATCTTGTATGTGTCTTTTTCTCTTTATGTTACTTGCTTCATTCCCAAAACATTAAAAGTAACCTTTCGAGCAGCAAGACAGCTGCACCAAACATTGTTTAGATATTGAAAAGAAAGCTCCTCCTATTTCCCACATTGCCTCAGTGGGGGATCTTCTGTTCAGATACTGGAGGATGATCATAGACTTCGCTGTAGGAAATGCTTTGTGTCTTTGAAATTTTGCTTGTTTACCATGTTTACCAGCTGTGAAGAGGCTCACCATTACCCTGAATCCAAATGCAAAAGAACTATTTAAATCATGCAGGAACTCAGTAAAATTACAAAGTGCAGTTTGTTTGCATTGATGATGAATAAGAATAATTGCCTTTGTTCTTAAGGAGGTTCTCAAAGAATCAGATAAAATGGAACACCTAATATAATTTAAACTGCCACCGTCCTAGTCATCTATCAGGATGGACTGCAGATATGAAAACCCATGTCTCAACAGATAAGCTGTATCAAACATACGTCAGTCATTGTAAAGGAACACAGCTGTAATATGTACATAAATGTGCCTTAACCACATTGTACTCAGCAAGATCTCCAGCTTCATCCTCTTGTGCCTCAGTCAGTCTTACAGCTTTATAGCAGTGCACAGGGATTGACAGTGCCAACTGGAAAAAAAACATTGAGGAGGATGAAGCTGCAGGTAACCTCCATTCTGGTTTGCTGACCCATGATTTGTGCCTCAATCTGCTAACTAGGTGTACCTCAGATATCCTCATGACTTCCCTGAGGTTGTCTCAGGTTACACAGCGGGTATTATGCAGCAGGGAATCCCCCTGTCTGACCTGAGATAACCTCAGAGGCTTCAGCGCTCGTAACACTAGATGTCTCGTGGAAGCTGTGAATTCGTGTGAGATATAGTGGATATATCTCACCGGTATCATGAGAACTGCAGTAATGTTTGTCATGTCACCGGTTGTCACACTCTCACCTGCCTGCGTGCCTGCTCTTACAGCATATGGGAGATGTTTTCTGTGAACGTGCCCCACCATCTTGTTGTAAGGCCCGGAGTCCATGGTGTGTTGTTTGATCCTTCTTTGAAGCAGATTTTGAGAATCTGCATCAAAATATGTCTATTGCAGGCCATTACTGACTCGGTCACTAGTCTGCTCATGCCAAAAATTGACTCATTACAATCGTCTATAGACTCTATAACTACTAACATTACTGACCATTCCAACAGGATTTCAGTCGCTGAGCAACGCATCTCTGACCTGGAAGACATGGTCCAATCCTACATCATTCAGGTCAAAGCTAAAGATCTTATGCTAGAACAGGTTACCAGCAAGGTTGACGACCTTGAAAACCGGAGTCGCCGCAACAATCTACGCCTTATTGGGGTCCCTGAATCCGTAAAAGATTTACTTCATCTTACATCTACTTGGCTTCCTCGCCTGTTAAACTTGTCTGATGCTTCTGGTGTGATGGCAGTGGAAAGAGCTCATAGACTCGGATCTCCGTCTACTGAACCCAACTCCGGTCCTCGTCCTGTTATCTTCAAGATGCTGAACTTCCAGGACAAAATGGCGATCTTCCGAAAATTTCGGTCGCTCCCTGAGGTCAAACTTGAAGGACAATCTCTTCTTATTTTTCAGGATTATTCCCCCACCGTAACTGCGAAGCGCCGGGCATTTGCGCCTGTCTGTAAGATCTTACATGATGAACACGTTCGCTTTGCTCTAAATTATCCTGCTCGCCTCCGAGTCGATCTCAGGGGAAAGACTTTTACATTCACTGATCCAGATGCTGCCATGACGGAGGTTCGACGTACCTTTAGGGCCGCCTCTCCGACTCCCTGAAACTATTCCCTTGTGACTTCCCTTGGGAGGTTTTTCTCCTCTTGAATTATTATGCGGGTTGTTTTGGTGGTGGTTACATCCCTGTTCTTCTTTTATACTTAAAATATGTTTTCTATGATTGAATATTTGAATATATTTCACCTGTGAGATGTATGCGCTTTCAATTGGCTCCAGGTCGGATTGTGACTTAATGTTGTTATTTGGTTTACAGCAGTTATTATTGTTGGGGTGATGGGGGGTGGGAGGGTGGGATCCTCTTCCCTAGGCAGGACTACTTTTCGCTATTTCTGGGCTCTGGGTGATGCTTGCTGGGACGGACCCAGGCCCAGGTTTACTTTCTCTGATGTCACTATGCCATGGCACAAACGAGGTATAGGGTGACATGGCTGCGAACACTACGCTATTTTCTCATGTTAACATAGATTCCCTTAAGTTACTCTCTTGGAATGTCGCTGGCCTTAATACTCCAGTTAAACGTAGGAAGGTTCTTGACCATATCTCTCGCTTACGCCCTCATGTTGTTTTTTTACAGGAAACTCACTGGCTCCGCGGCAAACACCCGCTCTTGCGCAACAAGCACTACTCTGAATGTGTCGAGGCCTCATTCTCGAAAAAGAAACGCGGTGTGGCTATACTATTTCATAAGGACCTTGACTACTCTGTGCGGGAAGTGGTGAGAGATCCATCGGGTCGTTATCTACTCCTTAAAGTTATGATAGAACAAAGGGAATATTGTCTTCTTAATGTATATGCTCCTAATTCCCCCAACCGTCTCTTCTACTCCAAATTAATAGATCTAATACACGACCACCATGCTACGGACATTTTACTGGGGGGGGACCTCAATACCGTACATGACAGTGTGCTGGATAGATCGACCCCATTACCTGCTTCGCATCCCTCTACTGACTTAATTTCCATGCTATTACATCAATTGGATCTCATTGATTCTTGGAGATGTTGCCATCCTACAGACAAGGACTATACCTATTATTCAAGGGTTCACGATGTTCATACACGAATTGATTACTGGCTTCCCTCATCTTCCTTGTTCTCTACGCTGAAAACGGTGGAAATTTTACCGAGGGTTATCTCTGATCACTCTCCGGTATTACTCACCATGGATCTATTAACACATAGGTCTGTCAGTTTTAGATGGCGCTTCCCTTCGCATCTATATGCGTCTGAGGATTTTGGGAGAAGCCTAGTACAATGGTGGGAGACTTACACAGAGGATAATTTAGAACATATTGACAATCCCAACTTGTTCTGGGCTGCGGCTAAGACCGTACTAAGAGGCCATGTCATTTCTTATACCGCATATAAAAAGAAAAAGCTGCTGTCGACCATAAAACCTCTATTGGATCAACTAACTCAAACGTACAGGGACCTCCAGCTGCTTCACACACCTTCTGCTAAAGAGGCTTACCTTGATACAAAACACACTTTAGACGTTTTATTAACTGAACAGGCACACAATCATCTAGCATATCAGCGAAATCGCTATTTTAGGTGGGGAAATAAACCTGGTCGCCTTCTAGCCTCCTTGACGAAACCATTTAGGACGGCCACAAAAATACCTAATATTCAACACCCTAATGGTACTATTCTATGCCAACCAGCTCAAATCTGTACGGTTTTTAGGGATTTCTATGCCGATCTTTACAACCCCTCCACTGACTCGCAGACAGAGGGCTATGATTTTCTTAAAAAGGTAAACCCACCTAGATTGTCTGACACGCACAGAAATGTGTTAAATGCCCCAATATCTGAAAACGAAGTTACCCTTGTTCGCTTAAATTGCTTAAAGCACCGGGCCCGGATGGCTACTCGGCGGAATTTTATAAGATGCTGCGGCCACTTCTTGCACCACATCTTACATCTCTTTTTAATCACATTATCACCTCTGAATCCATGCCAGATCGGTTTAATGAGGCGTGTCTTTCACTGCTTCTTAAGCCGGGTAAAGACCCACTACTCCCTGCCTCGTACCGTCCTATATCTCTATTAAATACGGATTTCAAAATTCTCACTAAAATTATGGCTAATCGCTTGCAATCTATACTCCCTGATATTCTTACAGTATCCCAGACGGGCTTTGTCCACAAACGGTCTATTACCTATAATATTAGAACGGCTCTAGCCGCAATTATACACAGCCATCAAACAAAATCCAAACACAATATTCTGGTCAGCCTTGATGCTGACAAGGCGTTTGATCGGGTATCCTGGTCTCACCTTATTAGGACTCTCAAATATAGATTATTTGGATTTTCCTTTTTTAATCTTATTTGCACATTATATGCTAATTCCCAATCCTCCATCTGGCTCCATGGCACTCAATCGTCCCCTTTCTCAATTTACAGAGGTACGAGGCAGGGATGTCCCCTATCCCCTTTATTATTTAATATCGCATTAGATCCATTGCTCCGTTACTTAGAGATGCTTCCATCCTTTAGGGGAATTGGGATTGGTCACCATACACCCAGGATTCTGGCATTTGCCGATGATATACTGCTTATGATAGCTAATCCTAAAGAATCCGTTCCCTCTATCATGGCAGCATTTCAGGAATTTGGAGACATTTCAGGTTTCCGCATAAACTTTGCTAAATCAAGGGCACTGGCAATGTTTCCGGAGGCCCGCAGACAGTGGTCATTTCCGTTTCCCTTTGGTTGGGGACAAAATCATATAAAGTATTTGGGGGTCTCCCTGCCATCCAACCCACATGATATCTACAGACTCAATATTAGACCGCTCATCTCCTCCATCATTACTGAACTCCACTCATGGAAGTCAATTAAACTATCATTCGCGGGTAAAATTCACCTAATAAAGATGATGTCCTTTCCCAAAATTCTCTTTCCCTTACAAACTCTTCCTGTTCTGCAATCTAGGACAGATGATCGGGTCTTGACAAAAGCCTTCCGACAATTCATCTGGGATTCGAGAGGTAGCTCCAGAATTAGTATTTTCAAGTTACAGCAAAATAAATCACTGGGAGGGCTTAATCTTCCGAACTTGAGACTGTATAGTATTGCGGCTACCCTACGGCATTCTTTGGATTGGTTATGGGCCTCCTCTAGGTACACTAATACTACCATAGATGCAGCAATGTCCCATCCCGTTAGCTTACCAGCTCTTCTACACTCACAGACCCATAATGTTCCTACAGAGGTTAGGGAAAACCCATTGTTGTGGTCGGTGGTTTTGGCATGGCGTCATGCCAGAAAGATTGGTGGCTTGGATCCTTATAAATCAATCTTCCTCCCTTTTATGGGGAATCAGTCTTTTTTACATGGCAGACCGCCCCCCATCTACCGGGTGTTGGGGGAGGCCGGATGCAGACTGATATGTGATATCTTGACTCCCACGCAATCCCTTCGTTCATTTGATGATATGGTTTCCACTTATCCAATTTTGGCAGGCAATGTCTTTACGTTTGCTCAAATTAAACACTACGCCACATCAATACTAAGTGACATACCATGTCGGGATAGATCTAGTCCTCTGCATCGGGTCACCCTAAGCGCTCGGTCGAATGCTTATTCCCTCAGCCTCATATACAAAGCCATTAAGCCGTGTATCTCTTGGACTGATACTTCTCCTGGCCCGGGTAGGTGGACGTTACAACTTCCCTCTTATACACTAACTGATCTCCTCCAGGCCACTCTACGTTTAAACGCTGCCCTACCACATGATAGCTACTCTACAATGGCGCCCATGATCTTCCACAGAGCATATAATATCACCTACACTCAAGGCTAAAATGTCGATGGGAGGTCACTATCCTTGTCCTAAATGCTCTCATTCGCCGGCGGACATTTTTCACTGTCTTTGGGAGTGTCCTAACATACCAGATATCTGGAGACAACTCCATACTTATCTCCACACCTCCTTTAATATTCCCTTTGTGCTATCTCCAGAGTGGGCATTGTTTAACATTTTGCCGCGGAGCCAGATCACAAATCTTACTACCTCACAGAAGCGTATCCTGATCATATGGGCTGCCGCTACTAGAAAGAGTATTCTTCACTTGTGGGCACAACCTACGGTTCCTAATTTAACATTCATTTCTGGTAAGGTCAAATATCTCTTCCAATTGGAATGGACTGAAGCGTTGTTACATAAAGAGCAATATACAGAACGTTTCTTTCTTATATGGTCTCATTTTATGGATTTGCAGCCATTATCCGTACGCCAGTCGCTTCATAGCTGTTTCCAGTTTACTGACTGATACATGGGCCAGCTGGCGGCTGGTACAAGTCCGATTAGATTTGTCTAACGCATCTTATGCCATCTTCCCTGCCTGGGGAGGGGGGGGGGGATTTGTTGAACGGTTTAATGCCTTGAATTTATATACTGATTATACAACATTTGAGGAAACTTGAAAAACCTTGTCTTTAATATCTAACTGAAACTTATTGTACTTCTCTATATACTTAACTTGTATTTTCACTGTACATTGTTGTTTTTTTTCTGCTTTTGCCCAATGAAGGCTTAATAAAAAAAAAAAAAAAAAAAAAAAAAAAAAAAGAAGCTATGCTGCATTACTAATTACTAATTAGATATATTTGACACTGTGACGGAGTGTCCATTGTGTTATCTGTAATTGCCTTGGTTTTATTGTGGTGTTTATTTGTTATGTTGCTGTTCAGACTCATTCTGTCAGTATATGATCCTGTTCTGCTCAAATCTGCCTGAATTATAAGTACTTCTAATTTGAGAAGTATGGTGGGTAATTTCCCATTTGTCTACAGACACTTACCTATCCATGGAAGTGGTTATACTAGTGCATCTCAATGAATTCGAATATTATCAATGTAATATTTCTATACTTCAAGGTATTTCTTGAAGCCCTGAAACGCGTTGACTAATAAATCAATATTATATTCAAAAAAAAAAAATATGTCTATTTTTAAGTCAGCAAAGTCTATTAGAGTTCAGAGGTGCTGTGCCAATATGTTTTTTTTTTCCTTGCAGATTTGGTGAAGATTTTGGGGCAGAAAAAAGAAATCTGAACCACATGTCCAAGGAAAATAAAACAATATGGGCATAGCAATTCCGAATTATCGTATACTTTGCTGGCTTTAGGATAGACATGCAGATTTAGATGCAGAGTCTCAAAATCTGCGTCAAAAAAGCATGAAACAATGCACCATGGCCACAGGGTCTAAAAAGTTCCAGGGAGAGCCGCAGTTGTGAAATAGCTCCAGGATTCTTCTTGCCCCCTGGTTACTTCTACAAAGACATCAAGGGCAGAGTTGGCCAACTATAATCCTCCAGATCTGAAAACATTGCAAGTTTTCAGGATTCCCTTAGCATTGCAGAGGGTGCTAATTTCATCACATGTAGAGGTGATGATTCTAGCACCTCGTGCAATGCTAGGTCAATCCTGAAAACATGCATTATTTGCTGGCCTTGAGGACTACACTTGGCTTGCCCTGTTCTACAGGCATGTGTATAATGTCTTGCATTTTCATAACTTAGATCAGGGCAGAGGCCTGAGGCTTGTTCACCAGTCTCTGTATGGCAGTATCAAAGCACCTGTTTGCAGAAACAGTCCAGCACACAGTGAAGTAAAAATAAAGTTTACTGTGGCACAGACTACAGTATGTCTCAAACACACATATATGAAAATACACAGCATATGTAACAAAATATAGATACAGATAATCACGATCAAGCGTCATGTAATTGCAAAAAAAGTGATTTTTAATGATAGATAAAAACAGAGATTTCAACCACAAAACAAGCAGCAGTATGGCAGGCTGCACCACTGAGGCACAATAGTTTTACACAGAATCACACATTGTTTATAGGGCTGTTCCAACCGGAATGATAACACATCAAAAGTACATACGATATTCAATAACCAAATGGCTGTACATATGCATATTATATACAACTTAGAACCCAGCTGGGCACAATCAGCCCAGGTACAATCAATCCTGGATATACCTATATACATACATGGCTTAATGCATATACAATTCTGATCATACGTGCTTTTTGTACTGCTAGAACCTAGTTGTATGCAGCTGCTGTATGATAACCAGCATTAAACCAACATTCCGGCAGTCTGCCCCATTGTAGTTACCTATAATAAGGTGCTCTAGTGCTCATGTGCCACAAGACAGCAGTGCCCCTGACCCGACCCCTACGATCGTTACGGCTCCACCTTCATTAGGGGGTGACCACCTGGGCTGTGTAGTGTGCTTAAAAAGGCTGGTCAGCCAATCGGGATCTGTCAGACCTGTCAGTGTAGTTTATAACATCACAAACCTGGAGATAGTGGACATAACTGATTACACGTCATGGAAGCATAGATCACATGGGAAGTCCCACAGAGATGAGCAGACTCTATTAAAATGCTGGAAAGTCCATGAAGGGCAGAGTCCCTTAAGAGCTTTGAGTTGTAGCCCAAGGGTTGCATGCATGCCCACTAATCCAGCAGGGGGAAGCATAAACAGCGCTAAACTGGGGAATCGGAAAAATCAAATTAACAAAAAGCAGGGTTTGCTGTTTGAAGAACTGAAAAACAACTGAAAAAAGTCTTTCTCCAGACAAAATGCCAACTAATCAATGGGTGATGCCTTTTTTTTACAGAAAGTTAAGGAAAGTCCACTATGCTTGGCATAAAATCTCTCTTCCAGTTTCTCCACGCTGCCCAGGATGAAGGTCACTGTTGCTCATGGTACTCTGCTGCTGGATGGTCTTGGGGGACCACAGGGGCTACTCCTCCACGGGCATTCTCCACCAACACCTGCCCCCCAACATACTCCATCATGGCCACTGCTGGAGAAGATGATGGAGAAATTAGGGGATGACCACCCTCTCTAGGAGAGACAAGAGCCACATAGGGAGCACCAACAGGCCATTTGGATTTGGGGTGCACCTGGCTTGCTAACCAAGATAGTCTAGCCTCCACCCGACATCACATTCTCTCTCGGACTTCTCAAAGTCGTCGGCAGTGGCAACCCGACTTCCTCCAACCACGAACAACCCCTTGCTGCCCATTACCTTCATTAAGGTGACCTCCTTCTCAACATAGATTGTGCGGCGTCTTTTGGGAAGATGGTCATACAGCAGGGTGGACTGGTTGAAGTAGCACTGATGCCCAGTACCTTATTCTGCTCGGAAGCCAAACCTCCTATCCTGGAAGAATGCCACCACCCTGCATTGGGTACATTGGTCATTGAAGTCATTTGCTTTAGGCCCATGTAAACACTCTCGGGCAGCAGCATCCATGAGTCGAATATCATCAAGAAAAGAGACAGGAAAGGATGGTCATGCCATATTGTATCATTGCTTGGAGAGCATAGTAGTTCCCACATGACATTCTCCCAGTCGAAGGTCTTGGGTGGGGGTGGTATACTTGGCTGGGAAACATGGTGTTCTGTCTCTTCTACCTCTTCCTCTTCCTTGTTCTACTCATTGTCCTATCATGTTCCTGGTCCTGTTTGATTTGCTGATCCTGTAGCTGTGGTACCGTCTGCAGGTGTTATACAGCAGGGCATGCTGCAAGATTCTCTGGAATCTGGTCCTCTCGGATGGCATGGAGAATAAGTTACGTCTTGATTGTGAGCTCCTCAGGTCCTTCTCAGGCATCCAAACTCAGCACTCAATCTTGATCTCACTGCATATGAGACCTAATATAGGCGGCGTGGGCGAGCTACAGATCATATATGTGTCCTTCTCCTCTGCGGGCTGCTCCGAGTCTGGTGCTGAAGCACCCTCTACCCCTGCGGTGGTGAGGAAGATGAAATCTTCCAGAGCAAAAATATCTTGTGGGGGATCCATAGCCAAACTGCATATTACAGGCAGTGGTTATCACTGCAGACTTGCAGCACTGGAGTCCTGGGTACAAATGCCACCAAGGACGACATCTGCAAGGAGTTTATATGTTCTCCCCGTGTTCGCGTGGGTTTCCTCCCACATTTCAAAGACATACAGATAGGATGTTTAGATTGTGAGCTCCAATGGGGACAGCATTGCAAATGTATGTAAAGTGCTATGCAATTAATAGCACTATATAAATGAATAAATATTATTATGTTAGCCAACAGAAACTGTAGCAGAGTGTTGCTGCATTACACTGCACTGCAAAGAGGGTGCCGAGCTCCACAGGGACGCATCTTTGCTTTTCCTAGGGGCCTGACTCTTCCAGTGTCAGGAGTCAGATACAAACAATCATTTCCAGGATATTGCTGTTTGCACAATCTTGTTGCGTAGCTTCACATTAACGCCTGCATGGGGTGGGCTGCAGAAGTCATGTCACTTATAAATTCTATTCCCCATGCTATAAGGTAACACCTGAGCTTGCAATTGGGTGGAGTAATCATTGAAGCCTGATACAGTTAGAGGAGAAATAATGAAAGTATTCGGGTCACCAATTCATCTGGAATGCTTACTAAGGATAGTGGGCAGCACTTTAAGGACAAGTTCACATCAATTATACATATGATACACTTATCACATGACAAAAATCTGAAAATATATGAAATTAAATTAAATAAAGTTATTGCAAATTTTCAATAAGCAATATCCATGGTATGGTGTTTCATGAGTGTGAACAGACCTATAAGACCATGTATGTGAAGCATGTAATGCCCATATGTTATTTTTATATGAATTGCTATCACATAAGTGTGGAAGAGATGGCCTCGCAATCTGCTGACCCTCCCGTCAGCTCATTTGACTCAATGATTGTTATAGACTATGTTCTGAGGGGAAATTTTAACCCCGTTCTTTACTGTCACCAAAAAAGGCCTATTCACTATTTGTATGTGTGAGGAAATAGATACTGTTTTGACAGTTAGCCTGCATATTCATCAGGTGACCTATAACTTACCATATGTGGAAGAGAACCAAACAGTGATGTCTCAATGGAATGGATCAAACACAAATCCACAACGCAAATCCACAAGTAGAACTCTAGGTACATTTGCTCTTAGGAGACAAAAATAAAACAAAATGACATGTCAGGCAGTGACATAACACGGAATATTATAACTTAAATTCTATTGTGACATCACTGTTTTGTTCTGTTCCATATATGCTAAGTTAGGCTAGGGTCACACTTGCGTTTTTTACAAGCGTTTTTGGAGACCTGCGTTTTCAAAAACGCATATAAAAATGCACCCCTAGGCCCACATGTTAAAAAACGCATGCCCTAATAGCAAAAACGCATGTGTGACAGAACCATGCGTTTTTGGTGCATTTCCAAAAACGCATGCGTTTTTTAACATGGGCCCCTATGGAAAACGCATGCAAAAACACATGTATAATTATTGCCATTCAAAAACGCATGCGTTTTCCATAGGAACCCATGTTAAAAAAACGCATGCGTTTTTAGAAAATGCATGCATTTTTTTTAACATGGGCTCCTATGTAAAACGCATGCGTTTTTGAATGGCACTAAATGGTACTAATTGTACATGCGTTTTTGCATGCATTTTCCATAGGGGCCCATGTTAAAAAATGCATGCGTTTTCTACAAAAATGCAGATGTAAAAACGCAGCCAAAAACGCAGGGAGCCATCACACACCTTAAAAAACTCATAATTACATGAAAAAACGCATGGTAAAACGCATGAGTTTTTTTAAGTCACTAAAAAACTCATGTCAAGTGTGACCCTAGCCTTATAGGTCACCTGATAAATACAATTTACTTTGTGATATTTATGTGCAAAATAATCATTCTATTTTGTTATAACTTAGGCTGGGGTCACACTTGCGTTTTTTTCATGAGTTTTTGGAGACCAAAAAAATGTAAAAACGCACCCATAGGCCCCCATGTTAAAAACCGCATGCCCTAATAGCAAAAACGCATGTCTAAATAGCAAAAACGCATGTGTGACAGTTTTTGCTATTATGTGATTAGCTGACATCAAAAACGCATGCAAAAGCGCATGGTACATTAGTACCTTTTAGTGCCATCCAAAAACGCATGCGTTTTTCATAGGAGCCTTTGTTAAAAAAACGCATGCGTTTTTTTAACATGGGCCCCTATGGAAAACGCATGCGTTTTTAGATGGCACTAAAAGGTACTAATGTACCATGCGTTTTTGCATGCTTTTCCATAGGGGCTTATGTTAAAAAAACGCATGCGTTTTCTACAAAAACGCATGCGTTTTTAAAACAGCACCAAAAAATAGTGCATGCACTATTTTTTGGTGCAGATTTAAAAACGCATGCAAAAACGCAGGGTGCCATCACACACCTTAAAAAACTCATGATGACATGAAAAAACGCATGTAAAAACGCATGAGTTTCTTTTAAATCACTAAAAAAACTCATGCCAAGTGTGACCCAGCCTAAGAACAGTTAGTTACTATGCCTGGGCAATGCTGGGTTCTACAGCTAGTATGATATAAAGGACTATAGAAGCTGCATTATGCTATATGGAGGTTTATAGAGGCTACATTATACTATACGGAGGATTATAGAAACTGCATTATGCTATATGGAGGTTTATAGAGGCTACATTGTACTATATGGAGAATTAATGAAGCTGCGTTATGCTATGTGGAGGATTATAGAGGCAGCATTATGCTACATGGAGGATTATAGATGCTACATTATTATATATGGAGGTTTATAGAGGCTACATCATGCTGTATGGGGCGGATTAGAGCGGCTACATTATGGCATATGGAGAATTATAGAGTCTGCATTATGCTATATGAAAGATTATAGAGGCTACATTATGCTATAAAGAGTTTTATAGAGGCTACATTATGCTGTTTGGAGGATTATAGAGACTATATTATGCTATATGGAGGATTATAGCGATTGCATTATGCTATATGTAGAATTATAGAGGCTAGATTATGCTATGTAGAGGATTATAGAGACTACATTATATTATATAAAAGACTGTAGAGGCTACATTATGCTATATGAAGGTTTATAGAATTTACATTATGCTATGTGGAGGTTTGTAGAGGCTACAATATACTATATGTAGGATTATAAAGACTGCATTATACTATATGGAGGACTATAGAGGCTGCATCATACTATATGGAAGACTATATTGGTTGCATTACAGTTTATTGAGGACAATGAGGCTGCATTATAATATATGGAGGCTGCATTGTATTATATGGAGGACTATGGGGGTGCATTATAATATATAGATGACTATGGGGAAGCTTTATTCTATAAGGAAGGTAATGTGAGGCCCATTATACTATATGGAGGACTATTTGGGGACATTACAATATGGAGGGCAATGCTGGGCCATCATAATATTTGGATGGCTACAAGGGAGCCTTTATACATTATAGAGGCCTATTTGAAGGCCATTATACTGTATGCAAGCAATTATACAGTGTGAAGTTTTGCGTGTGGTCCATCATACTGTAATATTTGTGTGGAAATCTCAGGAGTATAACGGCGTGGGAGCAAAGACACAGCTGAAACAAGGTATTTAGGTGAAAGTCATTATTTAACACTCGTGACAAAGTTCAAACAAGCAGGTGCAGCAAACAAAGCAAAGTTCATAAATTGAGCAAGTAAAAGTTCATAGATTATGCCAAACAGAATTAGTCTGTTAGGAATAGTTCATTCACAGAGATGCCAAACAAAATTGTATCTTAGTAACAGTTCACACTGGAAGAGACCGACAACAGAACAGTCTATAAGTAACAGTTTACACACAGGCAGACCTTGAAGTGGTAAAGTCTCTGAGAACAAGTCCAGAACAGGATGCAGTGCTATCGTAATTGAAGAAAAGTCCCAAATACTCCAGAGTACTGCAACTGCATTAATTCAAACTAACAGGAAAGCCTGCTGTGGAGCATTTTAGGGCAAACAGAGCTTACATCAAGTGAGGCTGGCTGGTGGAGGCAGAAGCAGAAACACACAGCACACAGAGCAGCTTTATGCAAGAGACAAACTGGAAACAGGAGATGTTAGCTGGACATCAAACTGCAGAAGCTGGAAAGAGCTGAATCGGAGTTGCTGTAGTAAAGGCACAAACTTGAGAAGCACAAAGAGCCAGGGATGCAAGCAAAATACTCAAGATTTGACTGGAAGATGGACTGGAGCTTATATTGGCAGGAAAGCAGGAACAAATGGACAGGAACAAGGTAGCAGAGACCAATTTAGATAAGGGCAAAGAGACACAAAAGGTAATTTAATAAGCCGGAATCCTGACACATACTGTGAGGAGGGCTGTTTGGGGGTCATTATACTATTTGGAGTGATAGCAGTGGCCATTATACTGTATATAGGCCCATTGTACTGCATGAATGGCTGTGTGGGAGTTTTAGTTGAAATTTACACTGTGCTGGGGTCACCATTCTTTGCAGGGGTAAATGAGGGGGTAAAGTAGAATTATCATACTTTGTGTGCAGGGTACTGTGGAGAAATTCATTTGGGGGCATCATACATTGTTTGTGGGCCACTTTTGTTGGCATCATTCTTTATAGCTGCAATGAGAGGGGAATACTGGGACTTTAATAGGATGAAACCTACTCTGTAAGGGCAGCAAAGTTGTAAGATACTCTCTTATGTGCCCCAGTCAAATATTGTTATTATTTTCTGAGATTTTTTTGTTTTCTTTGGGAGGGGCAATTAGAAACTCGTCCTTGGGCCCCATGATTTTTATGTACATCGATATTTTATAGATCAATTTTTTTCAAAAATTCTTGACAAGTCCAATGCCTATTTCACCCATAGGTTTCATCAATACTTTCACTTCCAAGACTGTTAAAAAGACAAGTATAGCAACCTAACAATAGTAGCTCTACCTACAGCCTTTTAAAGGGTTGTGCACATTCAGACAATGTTCTTCCCAGCTTCAATTTTAAAAAAAGTCAAACCTTGAGTGCGATGCTGACATCACATGGGCTGCACGAGAACAGGGCCTCAACCAATCAGTGAGCTCAGCGGCTCTAATGGTAGTGTTTTATTTTGACGGGCAGAGCAACTGAGTTCACTGATTGGATGATATGCTGTCCCCCTCAGCACTATAGCCAGTGTCAGACACTGGAAGGAGTGGCAGAGACTTGCCTGTTGCCCCCAGGCAGGGCCGCACCGTCCATTGGACAGTGTGAGCCGTTTCACTCAGGCAGCAAGCTGGCAGGGGGAGCGGCTTAATAGAAGGGGGCGGCGCCATATCGACACAGCGTCCCCCTGTCATGGCGCCGGCGGCAAGGGGCAGGTAAGACCCGCAGAGCGGAGGCCCTCCACACCACGGATGTAGGGGCGGCGGTGCTGGACTCTGACAGCACCCCGTACACCAAACCCCCCCTGGCCCTCAATCGCGGCTGCAGGACTCTGACAGCACCCATCCCTTTCCCCCCCGGTCCTCACCTTGTGGCCAGGCGGCAAAGGGGCTTGGTGCACCCCTGCCCCCAGGGATTGAGTACAGCGTGGTTATACCTTATTTAACATTGTAAAGAGAATAACATCTTTAAACATGTGAATAACACCAAATAGGGACTCCTGATTGGAGAGTGCCTTTTTCATAACCTTCATGTGTATCTGCATACTTTAATACCTCATTTTTATAGTCTCATTATATACCATATTAGATGGAAGGTTTGCAGTAGATGATACATTTTATGTATAAAAGGGAAAGTTTTAGAAGAAAAATAGATAACAGAACTGCAGTTTCCATGGTAACCTACATCCAGTTTCAAAGAAAACTTTTATGCTTCCTTTCTTGGATGGTCTGCAAACATATTTTATCATTGTTAAAAGAACAAAAGTGTCAAATACTGATTTTGCAGAGAAAGGTCCAACACAGTAACAACATGTCTCTTTGCACCTGTTCTCTCCCAATCAATGGTCGTAGTAACAAATAATTTATCAAGTGTAAAATGATTCTTCTCTTATATTTTGCAATGGTAGAAAAGTCCTATATATATAAAGACTATGGGCCAAATTGATCAAGACCAGTGTTGTCTGTGCTGTCCAAAATGAGAGGGCGTGCTAGGGTGAGATGCTTCTTATTCATGAATAGGTGCATGCCTCTTCATAAATTGGGAGGGTGTGACAAGTGGCATGTGTGGCATATGCTAGACCAGAGATTTCAGGTACTGAAGTCAGATTTGTGGCGTACCGAATGACATGGTACACCACATCATCGTGCTCATCATGAATTAAATGGTGTCACATGTAGATTGCTCTGCAGTCTCTGTGAACTGCTCTGCAATAGTTTAAATAGAGTAAATTTCCTTTTGTACCTTAAAGGGATCCTGTCACCCCCAAAACACCTCCTAAGCTATTAAAAGCTGTCCCTAGAGCATATTAACACTTACCCTACACTCCTTTTAGCTCCTAAATGCATATAGTCAAACTGAATATAAACGTTTTATAAGTACCTCATTACTGATGATAATGAGTGACTATGGTATTCATAGTCACTCAGCCAGGCTGCCCCTCTTCATCATATCACGCCGGATAAGGCGTGATCTTCATCATAGATTCAAATTCGCCACCTCCCTGCGCGCCTCCCCACTCTCCCATTCCGTCCGGGCTTCAGTGTGGGGCTGTATGACGCGATTCGCGTCATTTCCGGCGCCGGGTGACTTAGTTACACCCGCGCCGCTGTTAGCTTCAAGTCCCGCACTGCGCATGCGCATGCGCAGTACGGGGCTTGAAGCTCTAACAGCGGCGCGGGTGTAAATACGTCCCAACACTGAAGCCCGGACGGAATGGGAGAGTGGGGAGGCGCGCAGGGAGGCGGCGAATTTGAATCTATGATGAAGATCACGCCTATTCAGGCGTGATATGATGAAGAGGGGCAGCCTGGCTGAGTGACTATGAATACCATAGTCACTCATTATCATCAGTAATGAGGTACTTATAAAACGTTTATATTCAGTTTGACTATATGCATTTAGGAGCTAAAAGGAGTGTAGGGTAAGTGTTAATATGCTCTAGGGACAGCTTTAATAGCTTAGGAGGTGTTTTGGGGTGACAGGATCCCTTTAAGGGTTAACATCACTTGCTGTAGTGCTGCAGTATGAGTCGCTGTGGCTCTGCAGTATTAAGGTACCTTTACAAGCGGCAACTTTTCTAGGAATTTCACTGGTAACTTACTGGTTGCAGTGAAATCATGGAGACATTGTTCCATTTGTACACAGCAACAAGATAGAACAATGTGTCCATGATTTCACTGCAACCAGTAAGTTGCCAGTGAAATTCCTAGAAAAGTTGCCGCGTGTAAAGGTTCCCTTAGTGTTGCTGTGTGTATCAGGGATGAGGTTTGACCACTCCCCAAGCCATTAAAAAATCTCATGATCACCTGATGTCGCTAATAGAGTTTATTCTCTGCAAGACTGGGAGCTGTGTGATACTGTTTGCAGTTCTTGCTGAAGCCGCCCTTTAGCTTTCTTTGAGATTGCAATCATATGGGGAGTTGCTGTGTTTATCCTGGTTTTTGGATGGAGGTGAGGAGGTGTTAACTTAGGGCTGTTCATGAGCAGGGCAAGGCTGGTGGCCCAGACATTCTCACCTTTAGAGGTACTTCTGGGAACAGGGTCAGCTAGTGACCCCCAGTCTAAGGGTCAGACTAGTTCCCCTTATCGCCTTTTGCATGCCACTGTCATCCTGCTAACTAACCCCTTTGTCCATTATAACCCTACCCATGAAAGATGGGCTGTGGTGTCCTAACTTTCTGTCATCCCACCCCAGATCCAGCTCATTTTGTCAGAGGTAGAAGAAACTGGCAAGAAAGCGACAAAAGTCACATAATTTAAATGCAACTTCGAATTTTGACTACATTTTTGACTTTTCAAACCTTTCATGCCAGAATTCTTTTGGCAAAGCTTTGATGAATTGGGCCCTTTATAAATACATGCCAATTAATCACATGTCACATTCTACAGACATTTAAAATACTACGCATCAACCTAAATGGTTTCTTTACTTTTATAGCGGTCATTTTAAGTGGCATTCAATGTTCTTCATATATAAGAATTTTCTTCAGTTCTTGTGGAACTGGCAAATTAGATGCATTTCCTCACTGTATGTGCAATGATTATATTATGTTTTAGAGTAAAGCATAAGTGACAGACTACCACCCATGTATTACTAAAATATATAATTACTGTATTTGATGTATACTCAGCACGACCATTTACACACCAGAGAAAAAAATAATAGATGAAATTATGATCAGTGGGAACACAGGTAAAAATTAAAGGGATTGAGAAAAAGGCTGAACTACTGCATGCAGTACATAATTAATACTGTTCTAGTCTTATAATTCTCCTAAGGAACTACTTGAGGATTCCGGATGACTAAAAAACTTCATATAAATATATATAATATATTTGTTAAATATTATTACACATGGAAAGAGAAAATGAAAATAAAAGAGAAAATGTGTCCTTTCATTCTAAGGTTAATTTGCATTTTTAGAGAAAATAAGAGTAAAGACATTTTCAATCATTATAGATAATGGATTCAATTTAAGGCAATATCTCATTTTTTCAGTAGTGTAAAAATTCCTCTTCAACTCCACCAGTGGGGGACACAGACAAGTAAGTTCGGTGTGCCACAGAGGGGTACTGCACCCAGACCAGAGTGTGTAATATCCCTGTGACCAGGGACTGGGATGTTTATTTGGGATCCTCACCAGATGCATCAACACACTTTAGTTAAGGGGACCAATAGGTTAATACGGTCCCGGTGGGAGGAGCTTAAGTGGTAAAGTGGAGAGCGGGAAAGTCAGTTTGGAGCAGTTGGAGAAAGTCATTGGAGGGGAACCCTGCGAGTAGCGCAGTGGAGGGCCCCTCAGGAGAGGTGGCCCGGGAACTAAAGGAACCCTAGGGGCACCAGGATTTGGGTGCGACCAAACCTGAAGCCGGTAATACCGACCAGGAGGGTTAGTCCGACACCGGAGAGCCGACTCCGAGGTGATGCGGGTGTTCATCCCTGAGCCGCAGAAACAGGACAGCACACACCTCTTCAGATGTTGCAGCAACCATGGCATAATTGCCCTAAGGCCCCCGTGTAGGATCGTTGAGGCCCGGAGAGTGATAGACTCCAGGAGGGGGCCTAGTGGCAAAGATTCCAGACTCCACACTGGAGGCTCAAGGGGCGCTAGACTCCACAAGGATCTGTGGGGGCAAGCAGTGGGCTCTGTGCATGGGACAGTAAGGACAGATGAAAGGCAGAGAAGGCATGTCACAGAAGGTCCCCTGTGAAACATCCTAATCCTCTGGTGACTACCCAGGCCAGCAGCACCAGTAACTGTTCGTGTAAAGACTGTTAAGCTGCTTGAGTAGCCCGGCTCAGAGACTAAAGCTGCGTGGTGTGTTTATTACCTGCGCCGGACGAGCCATACTGCTGCTCTCAGAGACGGTCAGCCAGCATCACTACCTGAGGAGTCGCTGCCCTGTGTGAATTCTCCATTTTCTTCCATCTCTGCCCCAGGGATCCCGCTCCACCTACGGGGAGCATCACCGTCTAGCTGCCCCATCCATCATCCCCGGATGTCTGCAGCAGTGTTGGTGCCATCACTGGACACCATAGGTGGCGTCAGAAATACTCTTTATTTTTATTTTACCCCTTTTTCAGCGACCATCATGGCCACTGGCTCGAGCCAGGCCTCCCGTGACTACCCCTTTGATTAACTCCCAGGACCGAGTACCCCAAGGCCTTGGGGTGGGTCATAAGGGCTTCTCTGTAAGAACAGTATATGAGTTCTCTGCAGATCGATGTGTCTGTGACAGAAGCTACTTGTTGTTTTGGAGCTGGATGTGGTCCTGTTACGTCTTGGTCCCTTGTGTGGCTGCACCAATACACCAATGATATGTTCGCTTCTGAGCCTGCCCCAGTGGTGAAGATACTATAATATTAGAAGCTGCCAATTGACAGGCTGCCCAGAAAATAGGGAGCACTGATTGTAGCTATTGACAATTGTTGACTTCTATCTACTAACTATTGAAAATGGGTTTCAGAAACTAGTTTGTAAGCTGATGAATATGGCACAGAGGTTCATGTGAAATCGTGTGAAAGTTATACTTAAATCTACCTTTTACTTAATTTATTAGCAATGAGTGGCAATAAGTTTAACCCCTTCATGACCCATGACATACATGTACGTCATAGGTCGGCTCCCCTAACTTTGATGTGAGCTCCAGACGTGAGCTCACATCATTTTTCCGACAATCTCATCAGCTGAGATGTGGCTAACAGCACCGATCGGACCCGCAATCCGATCGTTGCTGTAAACCCTTTGGATCGCGCTGTCATTCACTGACAATCCAAAAGCACCATGGCGGGGACTGAACAATTCCCATCCGAGATGGAAGATCTCTGTGCATCACCTGATAGCCCGGGGTCCTGCAGTGACCCTGGATGCTATCAGGGATCACCTCTGTGAGTGGTTGGTATGTGCTGCCAACCACACACAGTGATCATTTGTGCCATGTCCCGATGCGCTGCAGCTCATGGGGACATGGCACAAGCAATCGGACACTGCAGCACTGTGGCGCCCTATGGGGCAATGTAAAATAAAGAATGAATTAAAAAAAGTTTTAATTTATGAAAAGAACACAAAAGTTCAAATCACCCCCCTTTTGAGCCATTCAAAATAAAAGTTTAAAAACAATTTTAAAAATACACAAATTTGGAATCACCGCGTTCAGAATCGCCTGATCTATCAAGATCTAAAATCAATTAATCAGAGCTGTAAACTGCGTAACGGAAAAAAAGGTCCAAACAACAAAATTATGTTATTTTGGTTGTCGCAACATTGTAATAAAATGCAATAACGGACAATCAAAACAGCTCATCCACCCAAAAATGGTGTCATTAGAAACGTCAGCTCAAGCCACAAAAAAATAAGCCATCACACAGCCCCAGGTCTTGAAAACTGAGAACACTACGGGTCGCAGAACATGGCACAAAAAGTGTGATTGTTTTTCTTTTAAAACTTCAGAATTTTTTTTGCCACTTAGATAACTGTAAAAAAGAGAATTTTGTTTACGTACCGTAAATTCTTTTTTCTTTAATCATCAATGGGAGACCCAGACAATGGGGTTTAGGGCACTGCCCTCCGGAGGTCACACTAGGTACTACAAGTTTGTAGACACCGCCCCCTCCGCTTATAAACCCCTACCGCAGGGAACATCCTCAGTTTGGTCCATAAGCTGCGAGGAGACAAATAAACCACACCCGAAACGTCGGGAGAAAACCGTGTACCAACGGTTCCACAACCCGGAAAACACTGTCCCAATAGGGAACAGATCAACTGCAAAACATGCAACGGAACAACTGGGTGGGTGCTGGGTCTCCCATTGATGATTAAAGAAAAAAGAATTTACGGTACGTAAACAAAATTCTCTTTTTTCTGGTCATCATAATGGGAGACCCAGACAATGGGGATGTCCTAAAGCAATACCCCAGGGCGGGAATAGTTCCTCAAAAGACGGATGAAACATGGTCCCCCTCAAAGGTGGGCAACCGCCGCCTGGAGGACCCGCCTGCCCAAACTAGCATCCGCAGAGGCATGGGCATGCACCATATAGTGCTTAGAGAATGTGTGCAGGCTGGACCAAGTGGCCGCCTGACACACCTGTAGAGCCGAAGCTCGATGTCGCAAAGCCCAGGAGGCACCGACAGCTCTAGTAGAGTGAGCCTTCAATCCCACCGGGAGAGGCAAACCAGAAGACCGGTAAGCCTCTTGAATGGGAGCCTTGATCCATCTGGCCAAGGTTGACTTTGATGCCGCGGACCCCTTACAGCGACCTGTCGTAAGGACAAATAATGAATCCAAACTCCGGAAGGAGGCAGTCCTGGACACATAGATGCGTACAGCCCTCACTAGATCCAGAGTATGGAGGTCGCGCTCAACCTGATGAACGGGAGCGGGACGAAATGATGGGAGAACAATCTCCTGGTTCAGGTGGAAAGTGGAAACCACCTTTGGCAAGAATTCTGGCCGCGGGCGCAACACCACCTTGTCTTGGTGAACCACCAGAAAGGGTGACTTGCACGAAAGTGCAGCCAATTCTGAGACCCTTCTCAGAGACGTAATTGCCACCAGAAAGACCACCTTCTGGGACAAACGAGAGAGGGAAATGTCTCTCAGTGGCTCAAACGGCGGTTTCTGCAGTGTCGCCAGGACCATGTTAAGGTCCCAAGGGTCCAGAGGTCGCCTGTAGGGCGGAACCACCCGAGACACCCCCTGCAGAAACTGACGGACCTTCGGAAGGAGCGCCAAGCGCCTGTCAAACAGCACTGAAAGAGCTGATACCTGACCCTTCAGGGAGCTGAGAGATAAGCCCAACTCCAAACCCGACTGCAGAAAAGCCAACAACGTCGGGATGGACAAAGGCCAGGGAGACCTGGCACCCGAGGCACACCAGGTAAAAAAGATTTTCCACGTTCTGTGGTATATCTTCCTGGATACGGGCTTCCTGGCCCGGTTCATAGTGGCAACCACTGTAGGAGAGAATCCCCTAGATGTTAGTAGCCAGGCCTCAAGAGCCTTGCAGTCAATCTGAGGGCCCTGGAATTGAGGTGGAAGAATGGGCCTTGCGCGAGAAGATCTGCGCGTTCTGGAAGAGCCCACCTGTGTCCGCCTGACAGTTGCCACAGGTCCGGGTACCAGGACCTCCTGGGCCAATCTGGTGCCACTAGAATGGCTACTCTGCATTCCGTCCTGATTTTCCACAGAACCCTGGGAATCAGAGCCAGAGGCGGGAACACATATGGTAGATGGAAGCTGGACCAACTCAGGATCAGGGCGTCTGCCCCCAGAGACTGAGGATCCCAGGATCTCGCCATGTATTGCGGCACCCGATGATTCAGCCGCGAGGCCATCAGATCCACGTCCGGAGTGCCCCATTTGCTGCAGATGTCCCGGAAGACGTCTGGATGAAGAGACCACTCTCCGGCGTCCATCCCCTGCCGGCTCAGGTAGTCGGCCTCCCAGTTCTCGACCCCTGGGATGTGAACTGCGGAGATCAGGCAGTCGTTGTCCTCCACCCAAGATAGAATGCGGTGGACTTCGGCGAGGGCCTGAGCACTTCTGGTCCCTCCCTGATGGTTTATATATGCGACGGCCGTCGCATTGTCTGACTGCACCCGAATGGGCTGTCCCTGACAGGAATTTCTGAAACGCCAGGAGCGCCAGATAGACCGCCTTGATCTCCAGCACGTTGATCTGCAACGCCGACTCCGACTGAGTCCAGAGGCCTTGAGCCCTGTGGTGTAAGAACACCGCTCCCCAGCCCTTCAGACTGGCGTCGGTGGTTACCACTAACCATGACGGTTTGAGGAAGGACCGGCCCCGTGACAAGTGACGTGGCTGGAGCCACCACTGCAGGGAATCCCTGGTCGGTTGGGAAAGCGCCACCAGCCGATTCAGAGAGATCGTCCTCTTGTCCCATCAGCGGAGAATCTCCAGCTGGAGAGGACGGAGGCGAAATTGTGCGAAAGGCACCGCCTCTATCGCAGCTACCATGCGGCCCACCAGCCTCATCAATACCCGTAGGGATGATTGTGGTGACAGGAGGACATTCTGCACTCCTGACTGGATGGCCAGCTGCTTGGTTCGTGGCAGAGACACCAGGGCTGAGTCCGTGTGGAAGTCCATGCCCAGATATGTCAGTGACTGGGTCGGAACCAGGGTCGACTTCTGGATATTGAGAAGCCACCCAAACTGTTCCTTCATGGTCACCTCCAGGCTTTGCCGACAAAGGTGTTCTGACGGCGCCCAGTAGGTCGTCCAGATAGGGAATGACGGCGTGCCCCTGCACGTGCAGGAGAGCCATCATGGAGGCCATCACCTTTGTGAACACCCGCGGTGCCGAGGCCAGCCCGAACGGCAGCGCCACAAATTGGAAGTGGTCTTCCCCCACTGCAAATCTCAACCAGCGCTGATGAGCCGGTGCAATGGGCACGTGAAGGTAAGCGTCTCGGATATCTATCGACGCCAGGAAGTCCCCCTGTGACACAGCCGCGATCACGGAGCGCAGGGATTCCATACGGAACTTCCGAACCAACACGTGATGGTTGAACAACTTCAGGTCCAGAACCGGGCGGAAGGAGCCGTCCTTCTTTGGAACGATAAAGAGGTTGGAGTAAAAACCCCGGAACCTCTCTCCGGAAGGCACTGGGATCACTACTCCGTCTCTGCGGAGTCCCTCCAACACCAGATGAAAAGCCTGAGCCTTGTGTGGGGATGGGACCGACCGATGGAATCGGGAAATCGGTTTTGACGTCAGCTCTATCCTGTAACCTCGCGAGACCACATCTCGAACCCACTGATCTTGAACGTGAAGTAGCCACTTGTCCTGAAAACGAGACAGGCGGCCCCCCACCTGTGGGGAGGCAGGAAGGGAGAGCGAGTCATGTAGAGGCGGGTTTGGGGGTGGCAGCCGCTGCCCCCGCCGGCTTCTTTGGGCGACTCTTAGAGCGCCACTGAGAAGCGGGCTTGCCCCCTCGGTCCGTGCAAGCTGAGGGTGCTGATGACTGTGAACCGGAACGAAAGGACCACTGCTTTGGGTTCCTTTTGACAGTATACCGTGGCTTAGGTTTATTCTGCGGGATCTTAGACTCAGCAGAATCCTTTATCAGCTTGTCCAGTTCGGTGCCAAAAAGCCTGTCACCAGCGAACGGAAGATTCTGCAAAATCTTCTTGGATGTGGTATCTGAGTCCCAAAGACGCAGCCACAACAACCTGCGAATCGCAATAGCATTGGCCGAAGCCACAGCTGAGCGAGTGGCAGTTTCCAGAGTCGCCGTCCTGGCGTAGTCCGCATAGGCCCTCGCCCTCTCGGTAAGTGCCAGGACCTCTGGACTGGACCTTGCCAGGTCAGTGATACCATCCAAGCAGGTAGTAATCGCTTGTAAGGTCCAGACCGTGGCAAAATTAGGGGCAAATGAAGACCCCACAGCCTCATAGGAAGACTTGGCGAGTTGCTCGACCTGTCTATCAGTTGCATCCTTCAGCGAGGAGCTATCAGAGGCAGAGAAGAGGGAGCGTGCCGCAATCCTGGTCATGGAAGCATCCACCTTTGGGGACTGCGACCACTCCTGTAGCACCTCCTGGGCGAAGGGGAAGCGATTGTCCTTGGGTTTGCGGACATAACTCCGCCCAGGATGTAACCTGGGAGCTCTAACCACCCTTCCAAAGTTAGTGTGGTCCATGAAGGAGCCACTTGGTCTAGCCTCTGGCCGCAGCCATTGATAGACCTCCTTCGGGTGCACCGTCACCTCCTCAGGGGGTGTCACGAGACGTAAGGTCTCGTTGATAGAGGACACCAGATCCTCCACCCCGTCTGGTGGTTCAGACACAGACACAGACCCGAAAGTTGAACCCCCATCATCGTCCTCACCATCAGAGGAACGCTCCTCCTCAGAGAGAGCCTGGAGCTCGGGTGACTCCTCACGACGAGCCCGCTTAAGGGGTCTCACAGCAGAAGAGGGAGACACCCGGGGGTAACTGGACGGAGTAGCTGGGCTATCCAGCCTCCTATTAAGTGCCTCCAGGGATTGCGACATGGAGGACAGCTGGGACAACAGAGATTCATTGATCTTATTCTGAGTTTCCCATGGCCCTGGGATCACCTGAACCTCAGGGTATAGCACCGGAGCTGCTGTCTCAGCAGTATCAGTCCGGGCCTCTGGGCGTCTGCAGTTATTGCAGGACCCCTCCACCAGTGTTCCATTGCATGTAGCACAGGAAATGGTGGCATCTGCCGCTCTAGCAGCACGCTTCCTAGCTGAGGACATCGCCACAGTAGGGGAAAATAAGCCAAGTCGCAGACAAAAAACCGGGAGTCCCGGTGGCTTACCGACCGCAGCAAGCGGTAGGAGGAAGCGGTGTGTGTGTGTGACCTCCGCGAAGGTTTCCGGTCTCCCCTATTGGAGTGCAGACGCACGCTGCAGACAGATCCCAGCCGGGAAGTGAGGAGTAAAGATGGCCGCCGACAGTGAAACTGTGGGCGCGCCGAAAACACGCGGGAAGCACACACACACGCCCATCGATGACGTCACCGCACGGGCTGCTTCCCATCCTCCAAGCAGCCTCAGCATGAAGGCGCCAGAGCCCGCAGCGCGGGAGTTAGTGTGAAATACCACACACAGACTGCATACAAACAAACATCCGCAGCCTACAGCCTCAGCCCCTGTGACACACAGGGCGGTCAGCCAGGGTGACCCTAGCACAGGGTACACCACCAGAACCGCGGACCCGAGGGTAACGCGCGGTCTGAGTGTCAGGACACATTAAGTGACCGACACTACCCCCAGGCACACAGGAGACACAGAGTGCCTCAGTGCCGGTCCGGTCTGTAAGCACCATTTAGGGAGGCCTCGGACGGGGGTTTCAGCACCAGTCCGGAGTGTAAGCACCATTTAGGGAGGCCTCGGACTGGGCTGGCTCCAGTCCGGTCTGTAAGCACCATTTAGGGAGGCCTCGGACGGAGCGGAGCTGTGCAAGGCTCCCATCTCCCACTCTCCAGAGCCCCCCAGAGAGGGATGGAAAGGAGCGCGACAGCGTACCGGGAGAACACAAAGTGTCCAGGCTCTAGGCCCTCCGGTACCTCCACCTGCGTGTTCCACAAGGGTGAGCGGGGAGGCTGTCGCCGGTCCCGACCGGAACCATTTTACCTTGTCTTCAGACGCCATCACGTAAGATGTGAGAATGCAGTGAAGTGCAAGCAAAGCGTGATCCTCCGAGCACACTAAGTTTAAAACTGAGGATGTTCCCTGCGGTAGGGGTTTATAAGCGGAGGGGGCGGTGTCTACAAACTTGTAGTACCTAGTGTGACCTCCGGAGGGCAGTGCCCTAAACCCCATTGTCTGGGTCTCCCATTATGATGACCAGAAAAGTATACATGTTTGGTATCTATGAACTCGTACTCACCCGAGGCATCATACTGTCATGTCAGTTTTACCATATAGTGATCATGGTGAATACAAAACTAAAAAAAAACCCATGTAATTGCACTTTTTTTTGCAATTTCACCGCACTTGGATTTTTTTCCCCATTTTCCTGTACACTATATGGTAAAATGAATGAGTTAATCTGAATGTACAACTTGTCCCGCAAAAAAAACAAGCCATCATATGTCTATATTGATGGAAAAATTAAAAAGTTATGGCTCTTGGAAGAAGGGAGGAAAAACTGGAAAACGAAAAATCGACGCGTAGTGAAGGGGTTAAAGGGAATAATTTACCAGGTTTTTGCCGATTAATCTTAGAATAGCAAAATCTTGAAGCAGAGGTCATGATTCCTGGGATAAATCATTTACTGGGCTGCTTACTGCAATTTTGATAAATCACTGTTTAATCAGCAGAGATCATCATTAGAGGACTAGTAAACCTGCTGCCAGTAGTCCTTCATATTCACAAGCTCTGTATAACAACCACACCTATCACTGATTAGCAGCTTTCTGCTTATGCACAGTGTACACAGAAATCTGCCAATCAGTGGTAGGGAGGGGTTATTCAGAGCTTAGCATTCAGAGAACTGATAGATCTCCAGCAGATAAAATAGTGATTTTATCAAACTTGCAGCAAGGCTCCCAGTAATGGACACACTACTGGAATCAGGATCACTTCCCCTATATTATGCTGGGCTCAGATGGGCTCAGATACTGGGCTCAGATACTGTAAATGTATTCACTTTTGCTGAAGGTGTTTCTTGTGGCATTGACAAGAAGGTACTGTGTCGATGATTTGCAGCCAAACTGTTTGCTGTTGTTACTATTGGCCTCACCCATCAAGCCAGGTTAACAGTTTAGAGTAACACTGAGTTTGGATGCCAAAAAGATCTTTCATTTTTACTTTTCTTCTCTTTAACACTAGAAGTCCCAGAGAGGGGTCATTTAACATTTCTACCTTTGGAACCCAGACACGGGTCGAATGACCTGAAGGATTTTAGGCCACATTTACAAATGAAAGGATGCTAATTGGAGCCATCAGAGTTGTCAGTTTGGACTAAGGGTCATTTGACCCTCTTTCGGGACTTCAGGGGAAGCTCGAAATTTCTGGGACTTCTAGTGGATTAAAGAGTTATTGTGAATTTCCTGGGTTCCAATGGAAATCCTGAAGCAGGGCACCCTAATATGGACAGCGGTACCATTATACAGAAACTATAATAAAGGTAATGATGGTCTAACGCATTGATAATTACTGAAGTGAAGTAGAAGTAGCAGATTATGGCTCAATGAAACCTCCAGTAGGTACATTCACATGCCAAAAGCCAGGAATGTCGCCTTCATGATTGCCTCTGATTTTGGAGCAGGGCTCTGTAATCGGAACCAGGCGACAGGTTTTTTTTAATCACCGCCAAATTCCCAAATTACACGCCGCAACTGGGAGGCAATTTGACAACGATGGTGCCAGGGCGACATATCGCCGGACAGCTACCTCGCCGCGGTTGCAGCGTGTAAAGGTACCTTTAGATGTTCAAGTGACACTTGGAAAATAGTGGAATTTTGACAGATTTAAGTATTACGGAGCATAGTCTTCATGGAGCATAAGTTTTATGTGTGTTGTATGTTTCACTGTCACAAGTACAGTGTAGAAGTACTGAGCACGGACCAATGTGCTACAAAATTGGCCACATTGTGTGACATAAGAATGTAAACCAAAGTCTTATCAACTTTATTTAAATATTAAAAAAAATGTCTTTTTATTCTAAATATGATCACATGTCATATTGAAAACAAACATCTTTTCTCCTAGGAGAACTGTTATGTTCTTTACCGAGTTAAGGAGCATGTCCTGCCTTTGAATATTTAAGCACATTCACATCTAAAACGAAACAGAAGTAGTGCATCATTATCCCAAGTGATGGGCACAGCAAGAAGTAACATTTTATTTATTTATTTTTTCTATTTTTTTAATTTCTAGTCATCAAATATTCAGTAGTTCAAAATGAGCATTAAGTCAGATTGTTCTACAGTTTCCATGGATGCAAGAGTAATGTTTTACAACTGCATCGCATTTACTCATCCACCTAGCAGATTAATATAATGATAGGAGAGATAATAACGGAGAAAAATCTTAGATACTGAAGTTTCTCACAGTTTTAAACATTTGCTTGAGCTCTGGTTAAAAGTCGCAATACCTGTCAAATTAGGATATTGCAGTATCAGCTTTTTCCCAATTTATGATTATTATTTTGATGACTTCTGTTTTAGGGTATGTGCCCACACTGCAGATTTGGTGCAGAAATTTACTGCACCATATATACACCTAGCAGAAAAATGCACCATTTATGTGGTGCATTTTTGGTGCAGATTTGGTATGTTTTTGATGCAGATTTGTGCCAAACGTTTTTTATAGTGAAGTTAATGACTGGAACAGCTGGAAAATGCAGGGAAATCCGCACCAACAATTGACATGCTGCAGTTATTTTTTGCACCATTTCTGCAACCCAATCTGCAAGGAAAGAATAAGCAACATGTGCACAAGACTTCAGAATTCTCCTAAAGCTTCAGGATAGGCATGCAGATTTTGGTGCCGATTTGTCAGGAAACGCTTTAAAAACACAGCGTGTGCACATAGACTTAATCTTCCGGACAAGCCAGTAGAATATAGATATAGAGACCTGGCTCACCCCCTCCGACACGGCCTCCCCTGCTGCACTATCCTATGGCGGATTCAATCTTTCCCACACACCCCGCCCCTCTGACAAACATGGCGGAGGTGTCGGCATACTCCTATCCGACACCTGCTCCTTCGCCCCTATTCCATTACCCCCCTCTGTTACTCTCCCATCTTTCGAAGCCCACTCTGTCCGCATCTTCTCCCCCTGTAACCTCCAGCTAGCCATCATCTACCTCCCCCCCGGATCCATCCCCACCTTCCTCGACCACTTTACCACCTGGCTACTTCATTTCCTCTCTACTGACATCCCCACCATCATTATGGGCGATTTCAATATCCCCATTGACACTGCCCACCAACTTCTTTCCCTGACCTCCTCCTTTGGGCTCTCCCAATGGTCCTCCTCTGCCACCCACAAAGATGGCCACACGCTGGATCTCATCTTTACCCGTCTTTGCTCCCTTACTAATCTCACAAACTCAACCCTCACCCTGTCTGACCACAATCTGCTGACCTTCTCCTCCCTCACCTACCCTACAATCACCTCCTCTCCGCAAACTTGATCATCCCCGCAGAAACCTAAAACACATTGATCTACACTCACTCTCAGAATCACTCCTTCCTCTCGCCAACATAACATCTATACGTGACACAGACACTGCCACCACCCTCTACAACACCACATTAACCAAGGCGCTGGACCTAGCAGCCCCCCTCACACACCACGCTCCACGCACTAATAGGCAACCCTGGCACACCACCCTCACTAAAGACCTGAGACGGGCATCCAGGGTCGCCGAGAGGCGATGGAAAAAATCACGTTCCACTGAGCATTTTGCGCTGTTCAAACAGTCCCTCATTGCCTTCAAGACTGCACTTGCCACCGCCAAACAAACCTTCTTCTTATCCCTAATAACCTCCCTGTCCCACAATCCCAAGCAACTTTTCAAAATCTTCAATTCCTTACTCCGCCCGCCTGCTCCCCCTCCCTCTCCCCTTATCTCTGCAGAAGACTTTGCCTCCTTCTTCAAAGAAAAGATTGACAGACTCAGAGACAGCTTTGATCCACTGTCCCACAGCCTCCCCTTTCACCTATACTGCCCTCTACTTCCATCAACTGCTTCCCCCCCATAACTGAAGACCAGCTCTCCTCCCTCCTGTCAAAATCACACCTCACCACCAGCGCCCACGACCCGCTCCCATCCCACCTCATTCCCAACCTCACCTCCGTTATCATCCCATCCCTAACTCATCTTTTCAACCTATCACTTACCACTGGCACCTTCCCCTCAGCCTTCAAACACGCCTTGATCACACCCATCCTCAAAAAACCCTCCCTCGATCCCACAACTGTCTCCAACTTCCGCCCTATATCTCTCCTCCCTTTGCCTCTAAACTACTTGAACAGCATGTCCACTCTGAGCTGTCCTCTCACCTCTCCTCCTGCTCCCTCTTTGACCGCCTGCAATCTGGCTTCCAACCCCTCCACTCCACTGAAACAGCCCTGACCAAAGTCACAAATGACTGCCAAAAGCAAGTGCCACTACTCTGTTCTCCTCCTCCTCGACCTGTCAGCCGCCTTTGACACTGTTGACCACTCCCTTCTACTACAGATCCTGGAATCTCTAGGCATCACGGACCTCGCCCTCTCTTGGATCTCCTCATACTTAACGGACCGCACCTTCAGCGTCACCCACTCCCACACATCCTCCTCGCCCTACCCCCTATCTGTCAGGGTCCCCCAGGGCTCGGTTCTTGACCATTACTGTTCTCAATCTACACTCTCAGCCTAGGGCAACTCATTGAGTCCCATGGCCTCCAATATCACCTCTACGCCGACGACACCCAAATCTACCTGTCTGGTCCTGACATCGCCTCCCTTCTATCCAAAATTCCACACTGCCTGTCCGCCATCTCATCCTTCTTCTCTGCTCGCTTCCTCAAGCTGAACATGGACAAAACCGAGTTCATAGTCTTCCCCCCAAGATGCTCCCCCTCACTACCTGACCTATCCATTGTCGTCAACGACTGCTCTCTCTCCAGTCCCCCATGCCAAGTGCCTCGGGGTTATCCTTGACTCTACCCTCTCCTTCAAGCCCCACATCCAGGCCCTCGCCACCTCCTGCCGACTCCAGCTCAAAAACATCTATAGGATTCGCACTTTCCTTGACCACGACACTGCTAAAACCCTTCTTCACGCTCTCATCATCTCCCACCTCGATTACTGCAACCTCCTGCTCACCGGCCTCCCCAATACCTCCCTTGCACCTCTCCAATCTATCTTGAACTCCGCTGCCCACCTAATCCATCTGTCTCCCCGCTACTCCCCTGTCTCCCCCCTCTGCCAAGCCCTTCACTGGCTCCCTACTTCCCAGAGATCCCGGTTTAAAACATTAACCATGACATACAAAGCCATTCACAACCTGTCCCCTCCATACATCTCTGACATGGTCTCCTGATTCCTACCCTCACGCAACCTGCGATCCTCCCAAGAGCTTCTCCTCTACTCCCCCCTCATCTCCTCTTCGCACAACCGCATACAGGATTTCTCCCGTGCTTCACCCAGACTCTGGAACTCACTGCCCCAACACATTAGACATTCTCCTACCCTGGGAACCTTCAAAAGAAGCCTGAAGACCCACCTGTTCCGCCAAGCCTACCACCTGCAATAAGACCCGGTCCACCACACCGCCTCATGACTGGAATTTCCCCCTCCCACTGTATCCCCACCCGCCCCTCGTAGACTGTGAGCCTTTGTGGACAGGATTTCTCCCCTTTTGTTTCTGTACAACCGAATTGTCAACATTTATTGTTACTTGTATTGTTACTATGTTACTTGTCCTAGTCTGCCCTTTTTAGCATGTAAAGCGCCATGGAATATAATGGCGCTATATAAATAAATAATAATAATAATAATGTTACAACAGCCTGTATTCATAAAGTTCTCTAAGGGTACCTTTACAACCGCGGCGAGAAATCTGACCGGCAATCAGTAGCCCCATCACCATCGCTGTGAAATTGCCTCGACGGCGTGTAATTGGGGAATTTGGTGGCGATCAAAAGGTTGCACCTGGTTCCGATTTCAGAGCACTGCTCCAAAGTCAGAGGCGATCATGAAAGCGAAATTCCCTGCTTTTGGCGTGTGAAGGGGCGATAGGGATGGAATTTGCGTTTCCTACTGATTTCCCGGAGGCGTGCCACAGCGCGCTGGAGACCGCTCCCTATCAGCGATGATTGGTGGTGGCTACTGTGTTTCCATTGGCTGTCCCTTCACAGGGCGCCATATTTTAACAGCTGTCCATTCACACTACACAATTGCAATAGCGTCATGTATTAGCCAGCCTTCCTGCGTAGGCTTGCCAATCATAACGCTATTGCATTGTCTAATCAGCGTATTTGGGTGCAGAATACACCAGTCTGTCACGCCTATGTTCTTGCAGCGCTGAACCTGTACGCCCACATTCCTTTGGGGATTGCGGCGTGTGAAGCGCCGAGGGAACTCTACCAGATTAAACTTCACAAAGAATGAATCGGGGCACTGGACACCTTGTACCAATGTAGCAGCAGACAGTCATTCAATGGGGGTGCTCGCCTGTGTCAGCACTAGATAATAGTCCAAATATATAAAGAAAGGAGGCACTCACCCATATGCAAAGTTGGTCTCAGGCTTTTTTATTCAGCCTTCCGGCATGAAGCAGGGTGCAGGTTGCAGGGGAGGGGGTGGTGGAGGTGCAGACAACAGTGACTGTTTCGGATGTAATCACCCTTCAACTGGTGCAGTTAAAAATTAGTACTAACTTGCACACGGACGGTGTTCTGCTAATTAGTACTGCAGGTGGCCTACACTGATTTTAAGAACGCTGCGACAAGAACACAAGGCTGAGATGTGTCCTAGATGCATCTAAAAATTATTAGTAACTTGCACACGGACAGTGTGCTGCTAAATAGTACTGCAGGTGGCCTACACTGATTTTAAGAACACTGCGACAAGAACACAAGGCTGAGATGTGTCCTAGATGCAGCTAAAAATTATTAGTAACTTGCACACGGACGGTGTGCTGCTAAATAGTACTGCAGGTGGCCTACACTGATTTTAAGAACACTGCGACAAGAACACAAGGCTGAGATGTGTCCTAGATGCAGCTAAAAATTATTAGTAACTTGCACACGGACGGTGTGCTGCTAAATAGTACTGCAGGTGGCCTACACTGATTTTAAGAACGCTGCGACAAAAACACAAGGCTGAGATGTGTCCTAGATGCAGCTAAAAATTATCAGTAACTTGCACACGGACGGTGTGCTGCTAAATAGTACTGCAGGTGGCCTACACTGATTTTAAGAATGCTGCGACAATAACACAAGGCTGAGATGTGTCCTAGATGCAGCTAAAAATTAGTACTAACTTGCACACGGACGGTGTGCTGCTAAATAGTACTGCAGGTGGCCTACACTGATTTTAAGAACGCTGCGACAAGAACACAAGGCTGAGATGTGTCCTAGATGCAGCTAAAAATTATTAGTAACTTGCACACGGACGGTGTGCTGCTAAATAGTACTGCAGGTGGCCTACACTGATTTTAAGAACACTGCGACAAGAACACAAGGCTGAGATGTGTCCTAGATGCAGCTAACTTGCACATGGACGCTGTGCTGCTAAATAGTACTGCAGGTGGCCTACACTGATTTTAAGAACACTGCGACAAGAACACAAGGCTGAGATGTGTCCTAGATGCAGCTAAAAATTATTAGTAACTTGCACACGGACGGTGTGCTGCTAAATAGTACTGCAGGTGGCCTACACTGATTTTAAGAACGCTGCGACAAAAACACAAGGCTGAGATGTGTCCTAGATGCAGCTAAAAATTATCAGTAACTTGCACACGGACGGTGTGCTGCTAAATAGTACTGCAGGTGGCCTACACTGATTTTAAGAATGCTGCGACAAGAACACAAGGCTGAGATGTGTCCTAGATGCAGCTAAAAATTAGTACTAACTTGCACACGGACGGTGTGCTGCTAAATAGTACTGCAGGTGGCCTACACTGATTTTAAGAACGCTGCGACAAGAACACAAGGCTGAGATGTGTCCTAGATGCAGCTAAAAATTATTAGTAACTTGCACACGGACGGTGTGCTGCTAAATAGTACTGCAGGTGGCCTACACTGATTTTAAGAACACTGCGACAAGAACACAAGGCTGAGATGTGTCCTAGATGCAGCTAACTTGCACATGGACGCTGTGCTGCTAAATAGTACTGCAGGTGGCCTACACTGATTTTAAGAACGCTGCGACAAAAACACAAGGCTGAGATGTGTCCTAGATGCAGCTAAAAATTATTAGTAACTTGCACACGGACGGTGTGCTGCTAATTAGTACTGCAGGTGGCCTACACTGATTTTAAGAACGCTGCGACAAAAACACAAGGCTGAGATGTGTCCTAGATGCAGCTAAAAATTATCAGTAACTTGCACACGGAGGGTGTGCTGCTAAATAGTACTGCAGGTGGCCTACACTAATTTTAAGAATGCTGCGACAAGAACACAAGGCTGAGATGTGTCCTAGATGCAGCTAAAAATTAGTACTAACTTGCACACGGACGGTGTGCTGCTAAATAGTACTGCAGGTGGCCTACACTGATTTTAAGAACGCTGCGACAAGAACACAAGGCTGAGATGTGTCCTAGATGCAGCTAAAAATTATTAGTAACTTGCACACGGACGGTGTGCTGCTAATTAGTACTGCAGGTGGCCTACACTGATTTTAAGAACGCTGCGACAAGAACACAAGGCTGAGATGTGTCCTAGATGCAGCTAAAAAATTAGTACTAACTTGCACACGGACAGTGAGGCCAGATGCTATGAAAAAGACTTGTACAGCAGCAGTCTGGCACACACCTGCCTGGCAAAAAATAACAGGAACTGCTGTAACCTAGCCCAAAGGGCTGTAATTAAAACTGGTTCCTGGTTCTGTGGAGTAGCCCTGAGAAATGGCTGTTACAGACAGAACTACTCCAGTCCCTACTACCTAAATCCCTAATCCCTATCTACACCTATGATGCAGTTCTTGGGAGAACTGATTCTCCTAACATTCCACACTCCCGCCAGCCCCTAGTCCCTAAACCGATCTATCTAACTGTATTAGCTCTGTACTAGCTGAAGGAGATCCGATTTGAGAGTTTTCACTGAATAGTGCCCACAGCAGCAGCAGTGCCGTCTAACACCAGCTACAGCAATAGGCAAAATGGTGGTGTGGGGTAAAATGGCCGGGTCTTATAGTGCAAGGACATGTGACATACACAGCCAATGATGCCGGACCTTGCTTGTGCAAAACATGCCCTTTACTGTGTGTCACTGTGAATGGCTGACAGGCAGCCTGCACAGCCCCACTCTACATGAGGTCTGAAGAAAATAAAATATCTGCAGCGCTGATCTGGAGTCCCCGCCCCTCCCCGCACACTATACACTGAAAATGGATATTAGGATTGAAGATGAATGTTAGTGTGAAAAGCCAGGTATGATTTTGGTGACTGAATCGTTTTCGAACATAACCTAGAACTTCCGAATTTGATGCAAATTGTTCGAGTTCGACGAATCACTCGAACACCGCCCAAAACAGGTCGAATCTGAGATTGGCGAACACTTTGAATCGAACATCGCTCATCTCTAGTTTTTATCTCTTTAAAGCTTGTGCTGCTTGCCATGACATTTTGTCACTTTGTAAAAAACAAGTTCAGTGTTTACATTTTCTATTTCCTTATTGTGCGTTTGAAAGGTTTGAAGGTCAAACCAAATGCCTCACTGGATTTCATGCTCTTCTAGAGGTGGTGAATATAAGGAAAATCTGATTTATTATATAAAATATACATTGAAACTTGACAGCTGCTGGAACTGCAACGGACTGGCTGTTGGCAACACCTGGAGGTCAATGCTGGTATTGCATTTGTACCAGGAAAACTGGTTGTGGTAAGTAACGTCTGACAACTACCAGTAGCGGGGCTCCAAACGTAAGCAGTTATAAAACTCCATTAGGGATTTTCGCGTGTTTAGTCAATATCAACTTTGGATCCATGCCAAACATTAAGCAGCTATTCTAATGCATAGGCATCTGTGCAGAAAAAATGAACGCCCTGCGGATTTTGATTTTTACATCATGTTCTCTGTTTACATTGACTGACAATGGGGCTAATCCAAGAGACGATCTGATACCACAAAGTTAGCTATTCCTGCATCCAATATTAAAAGTATTATATCATTATCAGCTTGATATGTGGTTTTAGAACATAGTTTAACCTTATTATGTTACAATCTTAGTATCTTTATTTGCAGTCACATGTGCTTCTTATGTTTATAAGTCATTTTACTATGTAATGCGTATGTATACAGTATAAATATACAGTAGTTAGTTTTCTTGGTTATTAAAAACAACAACCCATCATTAGATGATTGTGGTCCTGAGCTATATCGAGTGGCTGTTCTTCACACACCTACTTGTCTAATTTAGATAAACTATAGAATTTTACCTTCTACCCCATTGCTATTTCTATAAGGATTTACTTGGTGTAGCGGCATACAGTCACTCAGCACGCAATTCTTTCACAGTCTGTTGCTATGGATATGTGTGCGCCTAGTTATTTCAGAAACAAGTTAACTATTGGAATGACAGGTCCAGGAAAACAAATTTTTTTGATGAAAAGTATTTTTTGAACAGGTTTAAAATATATTACATATACATGTTCACCAGACTAGATCCACAACAAAATAAGCAAGGCGGTGTAATGCTGTGTAAATCATGAATATGCAAATAATAGGCAGCTGTTGCAGGAAACACCCTAAACCTGACTCGTATTGCTTGCTGACATCATTGCTGGCACTTCAACATAGAGGAAGTCTTAGGGTGGAAATACACTATCCTACTAACATGCAAGTCTCTCAGATGAGACTCGGATCAGTGACCCTGAACGGCCTCTCCCTCTCTGGATGGGAATGTGATGCTGCACAAAAACACAAGCAGCTGACACTCCAGTCCAGAGAGGGAGAGGCCGTTCAGGGCTACTGATCCGAGTCTCATCCGAGAGACTCGCATGTAAGTAGGATAGTGTGTTTCCACCCTAAGGGTACCGTCACACGGTGTGACGGCCCCGGAGATGTCGACGGTGACGGGCGGGAACACGCACGTTTTTGGAGTCCCGCCAGCGTCGCCGTCACTCATTTACATGGGGCGAAACCTCCGTCGACGAGCCACCGATCTGACAGGCGGCATCGCCGCCAGGGGTGTCTCAAAACCCCAGCGGCGATGCAGTACAATGGAAGCCTATGGCTCCCATCGCTTGTCGGATCGCCGTCAGCCGTTTACATGGGGTGATGTGTACACATCGCCCCATATTGGTCGCCTGGTTTCAGAGCACTGCTGTTAAACCGGGCGACCACTAAAAGGCGTCGCCATCGCCTATTTATATTAGATGATGCAGGGACGATATCGGTGCTGATAGTCCTCGCCCCTGCATCGCCTAAGAAATCGGCGGTGCCGTCGCCACGTGTGACGATACCCTAAGGGGTAAAGTTTTCTCTGTGGAGAGTACCAAGCAGGCATAAGGACATGTGTAGGTCATGCAATGCTTCCCTGAAAGTGGTTATCTAGCACCCTTTGTTTGTGATCCATTTTCTGTGCTGCGCTTTTGCACAAAAAACTGATCAATTTTTGTCAGGCCAGCAAAGTCTATGAGATTTCTGAAATGCTGTGCCAATGTCTGCGTTTTCTTCTGATCAGGTTTTGCTGCAAAAATCTGATCTGCAAAAGAAGTAGCGTGTCCTATAATTCATCCGGTTTTGGAGCAAAAATGCTCCAATACTCACCCTCCTGGGCGATCCCACGGTGAACTCCAGTGATTTCCTCCTTTCGGGCACTGGCAAGATCAGCGCAAAGTGACTTACAGATCTTGCACCCCATGTGATCCAGCTTGAGTCACACCGAGCGCAGGTCCTGGAAGTACTGTATCTATGCCCAGAAGGAAGAAATCTCAATTCACCGTGGGATCGCCAGGGAAGGAAAGAAAGTGTGTGTGTCTGTCTGTATGTCTGTTTGTGTCCCTTTATTTGTGCTGCATTGGTAATGTGCACGAAAGCAGCAGAAATGCAAGAGGTATGTGCTGCTTTTTTTTAAAAAACCTTTTTTAAAAGGTTTTCATGCAGAATTTTCCTGACCGCAAACGAATCACTTTTTTTGTGTTCCCACATAGCCTGAAGCCTAAAGTACTTATTAAAAAAAAATGTGACTAAGCACTAAAAGGCAGGTAGTTGCTACCAATTTTTACTTTTGTGCTCAGCACTGTACTTTGCCGACAAAGAGTGGTCCCAGAAGGCTCCTGTCTGCAATTATACAGTTTCCACTGACATCACGACAACAGAGCAGGGGATTTTCATTAGCTCTAATCTGTCATCAAGTGTCACTGTCAACGCCATGCTGATTGACAGCTGGCTCCTCCAGTTAGGCATAAGAGAGTCGGCTCGCAATCAGTATGACGTCGATAGTTCCGTCTCATCTACAGAGCAGAGCGAAAAAGAAGCTTTTGCACTGTTGATGAAGCCAGTGTATCACCAGTAGGAGTGGTTTGTGACTGCTCTGTGCCAGTGATGAGCACAACAGGTCACGTACCTGCCTGTAAGTGCAGAAAAAGCCTTTTGGTATCTTCGTAACCTCCTCAAAGTGGAAGAAAGCATGGTGTCAAGTGCCATCTATTGGAAGTAGCAATTTTATGAATCAACTAGCTGTAGTACCCAGCTACGCCCGGGTTAATAAATAACTGATGTTAGCTATAACAAAATAGAATTTGAATATGTCATATTAATGACCTGTAGGAAAATAGAAGCTGAGCTGTGATTGGTTGCTGTAGGCAGCCTAATAAATCTCCAGCCAACAGTAAACCCTCCCCCTTGCCGGGCAGTATATGTTACCTCACACATACACATAATAGACAGCTCATGTGACTGACATCTGCCTTAATTCCCTATATGGCACATGTGTTGCACATTGGCTGTTTTTAATCAGATGTTTATGTTTGGAAATTAAAGATAGCACACGCATGAGGTGAGTTGTGTAAGGTGATTTGTGCACATCTGTGTCTGTCTGTGTGGTGTGTGAGTCCCTGGGGTGTGTATGTGTATGTCCCTGTGGGGTGAGTGCATGTGTCCCTATAGGGTGTGTATGTGTGTGTGTTTCTGTGGGGGGGGATCTGTGTGGTGTGTGTCTGTGTTGTGTGTGTCTCTTTGTGGTGTGTGTGTGTCCCTGTGGGGTGAGTGCATGTGTCCCTATAGGGTGTGTATATGTGTGTGTCCCTGTGGGGGGTCTGTGTGGTGTGTGTGTGTATCTGTGTTGTGTGTGTCTCTTTGTGGTGTGTGTGTGTGTCCCTGTGGGGTGAGTGCATGTGTCCCTATAGGGTGTGTATGTGTATGTGTCCCTGTGGGGGGGTGTCTGTGTGGGGTGTGGGTGTCTCTGTGTTGTGTGTGTCTCTTTGTGGTGTGTGTGTGTCCCTGTGGAGTGAGTGCATGTGTCCCTATAGGGTATGTATGTGTGTGTGTCCCTGTGGGGGGGTCTGTGTGGTGTGTGTGTGTCTCTTTGTGGTGTGTGTGTCTCTTTGTGGTGTGTGTGTGTCCCTGTGGGGTGAGTGCATGTGTCACTATAGGGTGTGTGTGTGTGTGTGTCCGTGGGGGTGTGTGTGTCTCTTTGTGGTGTGTGTGTGTTTGTTCGGGTGCGTGGTGAGTATCCAATGTTGGGGCTGCACCTTAACGACTATACACTTGCTGTTCCTTTTTGGGTGCGTGTGGTGTGTATACATGTCCCTGTGTGTGGTGAATATCTCATGTTGGGGCCCCACCTTAGTGACTATATGCTGGTATATGCTGTTAGTCTTTGGTGCTATCATGAAGGCCCTCTCATTCACATCTGTTAACTGGTAACTGTCACTTTTTCCCATTATGTAGATAGGGGCAAAATTGTTTGGTGAACTGGAACGCGCAGAGTTAAAATTTCGCCTCACAACATAGCCTATGATGCTCTCAGGGTCCAGACGTGTGACTGTGCAAAATTTTGTGGCTGTAGTTGCGACGGTGTAGATGCCAATCCCGGATATACATACATACACACATTCAGCTTTATATATTAGATATCAACCTTTTAAAGCCTCACTACATACATTACTTAGGAAATTAAGCCAACCCAGAATCTCCAAAGTGTGGTTTTTGGGGTTTTGCCATTTACTAGTGTAAAAGTAGGAGGACTAGCTGGCTGAGTGAATAACTTTTGATAGGGGATCAAAGCGATAATGTTATTTTACCTCTTAGACACCCTGTCAAAAGCCTCTCACCCAGTCAAGTAAAATGCTTCCCATAGAAATTATTACTGCTGTAATTTTGCTTAATAGTGACATAACAGCGATGAAAAACAATGTTTGATCAGAAAATGTTTTGAAAATTGACTCTCTACCTGAGGGAAGAAAACTATCTCTAACTTTAAGAACGGTAGAGTTGGAAGGGACCTCCTTGGTCATCTCGTCCAACCATCTTCTCGTGAGTTATCTTGTCTTGTCAAAGCAGGATTCACTAAAGTGTCACACACAAATGTCTGTCCAGCCTCTGGTTGAAGACTTGAAGGGGAACTCACCACCTTTCGTGGCAGCCTGTTCTGGCCTCCAGGGCCTTAGGATACTCGGAACTGGGATTTTTTGAGGCTTCATCACAGGGATCACAGGGACCGAGACGCAGCTCTTTGACCCTGGCGGTGTCATTAAACGTTTGGTGTGGCTGCCTCTCTTAAGGAAGGGCATCTGGCGTTGAGGGTTCATTCTGGGAAGGGATGACTGGACCTGGGGATTCTTGTTCATTTTACGTGATGCCACCCGCAAGTTGCGGCTATAGATAGCTGCCGCTGCACGACAGTTCCCCATGGGGCCGATGGTTGGGAGGCAGGAATGTTTTAAGCCCTCTACGGGTATGGCTGACCCCTAAGGCAGCTAGAGGTACCTGAGTGAGTTGGTAGTTGTGTTTCTGGTGCTTTTGGCACATTAAAAAAGTTCACAGACACAGCGGGTTGCAGTCTTCAGTTCTTTTACTCACAGTCCTTGTGTAAAAGCCCGCTGAGCACTGGGTTCTCAGAGGCAGGGATCCAGCTACTTCTTGGTAGAAGGATGACTCGTAACCGACACCCTTTTCTGTCCTTTCTCAGCTTCTTTACACTGTGCTTGCCTCACCTGTCCTGCTTTGCGCCTCGTCACACAGGGCTCAGAGCCAGTGACTGTAAGCTCTTCTTAGGAGTTAACCTGCAGTATCTCCCTTAGCCCTATGGTTGCCCCCTTTTCCGCAGATGTGTGCAGTTGTCAACTGTGTCACCTTGGAAGTACCACACAGTCTCTGGTTTGCTAGCTGAGCCTTGTCTGTATTCTCCACTAGTCTTGGGGTTCCCGGTGCCCGTAGTCTTCAACCTAGTTCCTCCACTTGCCTGTGTCTCACAATGGATTCGTGCCCCACGGTTGGATTGCTCACTTCCCGTGTCTCTAGGACCCCTTCTTTCTCCTGAAGCCACTTAGGTGTTGTTTCTGCTCCTCAGTCTGGCCTTAGGACGAGCTCCCACTTGCTCCAGTCATCTGGAACTTAAGTTCTTTGTTTTTTTTGACAGCTGTTCTTGCTCTAGCTTCCCTCTAACTTGACCCTTGTTGTTCAATTGTCTCTCCTCAGCTGGTCAACTCTCTCCTCAACTGTACAACTGTCTCTCCTGTGTTCTAGATCTTTCTGCTCTATTTATACCCCTTGTCACATTTTCCACATCATTCTACGTGTGTTCTTCCTGACCTCACTCCTCCCAAGTGCTCCCTCTAACTACTTGCTTCACCACCCGACCCCACTACAATGGTCCCTAGTGTGGTCTGGATGTCCAGGCACCGGTCTATGCCCCTCTTACCCGTGAGTGGGATATTACACCCTAACAGGGGTGTAGTACCTCTGTGGCGACTGGATCCACAGGGGTGCCACAGTTCCACTCAGTGATCACCTTCACTGTCAAAATGATTTTTCTAATGTCTAATCTGTGTCTCCTCCTATTCAGTTTCATCTCATTGCTTCTAGTCTTTCTTTATGCAAAAGAGAATAAATCTGATCCCTCTATAGTATGTCATTCTTTCAGATATTTGTAGACAGCTCCTCTCCAAAACCCTTTAACATGGTTTACAAACTGGTCACCATTCAGATTTCTCTTCTCTTAACTTGCTCCTGTTTGTTGATTTTTTTTAAAAATGTGCCCAGAACTGGACTCACCATTAAAGGTGAGGTCTGAGCAAAGAGGAGTAGAGGGCGATAATTACTTCATGTGATCTTGACTATATGCTTCTGTTAATAAATCCTAGAATTGTATTTGGCTTTTTTGCTGCTGTTGACTCATGTCCAGTCTGTGATCTATTAGTATACCCAAGTCTTTTTCACTCATGCTGTTGCTTAGCCCTATTAATAAGACTTTGCATTTTTCCATTAAAAGCCATTTTGTTAGTTGCTGTCCACTGATCCAGTTTGTTCAGAACTTTTTGAATCCTCTCTTCTTTAGTATTACACAGGCCTGGGATGAAAAATATACAAGAGACGTTTTCACTGATTTTTATGTAATTTGGTGTGCTGATTACGAAAATGACCTCCATTTCTTTTCCATCACGTAAGGATAAAACCAAGATCGATATTTTTGCTAAAATCCTATTTAAAAAGGAATTCTGTCGAACAATTGTACATGTAATATCTGGCAACAGTGGTATTTATCTATTTAAATGTATGTATAAATATACAGAGGCCCCCCCTGCTGGCACACGGCCCCCCTATCAGTATACAAAGGCCCCCTGACTCCGCATTGATCTCACCCTCCGATGTCCGCAGGCACCCAGGGTCCTCCGTCCACTCTCCTCGCTGTATCCCAGCAGGTTCTACATGTGACCACCGGGCGCAGTGATGACGTCCTCCCTGCGGCGCCGCTCTCAGCAAACCCGGCACACAGCGATGAGAGTGGACGGAGGGCCCCGGGTGCCTGCGGACATCGGAGGGTGAGATCAATGCAGAGGCAGGGGGCCTCTGTATACCGAAGGAGGGGCCGTGTGCCAGCAGGGGGCCTTTGTATACCGATGGGGGGGCCGTGTGCATGCAGGGGGCCTCTGTATACCGATGGGGGGGCCGTGTGCCAGCAGGGGGGGCCTCTTTATATTTATACATACATTTAAATGGATAAATACCACTGTTGCCAGATATTAATCAGAATTAATAAGATGTGTAATCCTAAGCAATGCGGCTCCCGCATATACTTTGCTTATCTCGGCTGCCACCGGGATAAGCAAAGTGCTCTGTTGTTAGTAAAACTATTTATTTTATTCATAAATGCTTGTACAATGTCTCTAGGAGGTGCCCAGTCCCCCTAGAGACTTTACACCCACTCAGGTGAGCTTATACTGCTATAATGTGTTATGTACAACAGCTGACTCCTGTGACTCCAATAGTGTCCACCCACACTGCCCCTCTCCATAATGTTCCCCTAACCACAAACACACTAAACCTCTACAAAAGGTATCTCTCCCAAACTGACCCTTTTCATATGTCCCCCACACATGCATCTCTGAATAAAGTCCCCCCTCCTCACTTCCTCTTGCTATACTGTGTTCCCTATTACCATCCCTATAATGTTCTAAAGTACCCCATTATGTGCCCTCCATATTGCTCTTATCAAGACCCATGTACTGTCCTCTACAGTGCCAGGAGCAATGTTATGACATCAGCAGCGTGCTGAACTCATCACGCTGCTGCAAGTCAACGCTGGGGCTGACGTGCACTTCTTTGCTCCTGTTCCAGAACTCAAGTGTTAAATTGTATTCGCATCTGAGAGAATGGTGTCAGCTAGATAACAGCATGTGGCCCATGGATTGTGTGTTGTGTAGGCCACGAGGAGGCTAAAAAAGGTCTGGTGACCCACTTTGTTGTTTGGCTCAGAGACCATCAACATTTACTCGATCTGGCTGATTGCCAATCCGGGCCTGGTGGTCATAACATGGATAAATAAAATGCAATGCCCTACACATGAGCTCAAAGAAATAGCTAATCAGGAGAACTATACTACATTATTAATTGGATGTATTTTCTAATACTATTATTATTACTCTTATTACATAATGTGATGGGATCTTGGAGATGGGAATACCACTTTAATATTCTGGATCTGGAGCTAAATGATGGCTTATTTTTTGTGCCTGAGTTGATGTTTTTACTGATTACTATTTTTGGGTAGTTACAATGTTTTGATTGCATCATTGTATTTTATTGCAATGTTGTGTTGGACAAAAAAATGTCCACCACAAAACTTTATTCTGTTGTTTTGACTTTTTTTTTCGTTATGCCGTTTACTAATCTGATTAATTTATGTGGATTGGACATTTCTGAATATGGTGATACCAAATATCAGTATTTTTTGCTTGTTTGTTCTATTTTCAATGGGAAAAAATGTCAAAGTTTGTGTTTTTTTAATGTTTTCATATTTGTTTTTAAACTTTTTAACATTTTTTACCAGTTATATATACTAGATTCTTTGATAGAGAATTAGTCTGATTGCCGTATCTGGAGTCAGAAAGCATTTTTTTCCCCCAATGTGGAGCTTAGTGTTGCCATATGGTTTGTTTTTTTGCCTTCCTCTGGATCAACATGTTAGGCTATGGGTTGAACTAGATGGGCTTAAAGTCTTCCTTCAACCTTAAAAACTATGTTACTATGTTATTTACTAGTTCTCTTGGACTTGAAGCTGCGATCGTCTCAAGTGAATCAGCACAGCTCTGTAAAGCAGAAATCACCATCTCCTGTCATAGCTGACTCACAGCAAGTGTGGAGCTCACTGGGACGGGGTACTCGGTACCGGACCGTGGTATCACGGGGGTTTTCACGGCGGTCTTGGTCTGGACCGTGTCCCGAGCCCACAAGTAAAGGTTGGGGTATTTACAGGGGAGAAAGTTGTGACGCCACCCATGGTATGTGGTCAGGGTGACCACCGCTGCTGCAGAACCTCCGGGGAGGATGATGGATGGCAGCTTGTGATGTGACGGATCTCCATGGGCAGAGCCTGGTTCCCCGGGGCAGTAATGATGAAAGTCTATGGATGATGCAGGGTATGGGTAGTGGTAGAGATGATAACAGTTTGTGAGGGAGAGTAGGGCTCAAGAGCAAGGATTACACAGACTCACGGTTTTGTAGTTTTCGAAGTCTTTACTGTAGATGACATCCAGCAGAGTACTGTCCACGGAATCTGTACCGGGTCCGGGTTGCTTCCACCCTGTCCGGGTCCTTGGCTTCCTACTCCTGCGCTGTGTGTGTGTGGCCCTGCTGCCGCTTTAGCTAGGTTGCCGGCCCTGTCTCTCCTCACGGGTACCAACTTGCTAGGCAACTTAAGTCTTATCTTTATGTTCCTGACCCCACCATGTTGCTTCGCTGTGGTACAGTGAAGATGTGGGATCTTCACTAATCCGGTGTTCACTGTGCTGTTTGTGTCAGGCACAGCATTCTGTGCGCTCCTCCGGGGTGAGTTTAGAGTAATTCCTTGTCCCGGGTGTGTTCCTCTGCTTCTCCTTTTCCTCAGACCCTGGCTCGGCCTGGAACTGGACAGTGGGGTGAGCCGAACACAGCTCATTTACACCCAGGTCCTTTCTTCCCTCAGTGCTGCCCCGCACTGAACTAACTGCCACTTCCTCTCCACCCAGAATATATAGGGAAGCAGCTCTAGCTCCACCTTCTGGCCTGGAGGGGCTAGTGTAGTGTTGTGGGTTGTGTGGGGAGTTAACCCTTTGTGGTGTTACTGTGGCACATGAACCTTGGTGTGCCACACAAGTATTCACATGAGGATCGTAATCACAGACACAGGGGTCATCAGCTGATTCGTGACGGTAATGACAACCCACTGGCGCTCCACAATCACGTTATGGGTGGGCCGATAGTAGCAGGAATGACACGCTTCCTCTCTGCACGTGTTAAACCCTGCTATCAGAGATTTTAACTGGTTAAGACCTGCAGGCGGACTCTCGACTCACCCTGTGACTGTAAGAAGCACATGACGGTTAATTAAATCAGCCATCATGTGTGGGGAAAGGTACATCAAAGACACAACATATTACTTAGAAATATGTTGTGAAGGTGTTAATCCTCTTAAGAGAGATAATCTTCTGTGACAAGATGTAAAGATGCTGCATTATGAGTTACTAGCTGGGTGCCCGATGCACATGCATCGGGATTCTAGAAGGGCGGGTCTCTGACTCGCAATGGCCGCTTCGCGGCCAATGCTTCGCGCTGCTAAGGCGACCGCCATGCCCGCTGCGCGGGCATAGCGAGTCGCCTTAGAACTGCTCGCAATGGCCGCTGCGGGGCCAATGCTTCGGGCGTATCCACATGACCACGCTGACTCGCATTGCGAGTGGACTCAGAAGGGGCAAAAAACCCATTCGCAATTATATAATAGATGATAACCTATGCTACATCAGTAGCTACCTTACAAGTCAATGTGACACTCTTTCAACATAACCAGGAATACAATTCAAGCCAGACACCCATTTACAGACAGCTGCTTCAGAGTGTCTGTGGTTATAATGAACAGAGCGAGATTTTGCTGGATGAGTGAAATGATCTTGATGCAGCTTTGGATGGGTGGGGGGAATACTGGCCCTCACTAAGGACGAGACCAATAGCCTCCTTAATTACAGCCAAAACCTCCTCCCCAAAATAGATAATTTAGGAAACAAATGTTTTAAATCAATCTCGTGAATTCAAGCAGCCAAATAGGCAGAAATTGGTCTAATCAGCTCTCTTCATGCTTTTTCTAAGGGCACGTATTCCCATGTGCCTGCAATCACTGTGTGCTGCTATCCAGAATCGAAGGACTTAGTCATGTCCAATATAGAGTGTATCCATGGTATTGTGTTTCCGTGGAAACATCCTGCCGTGATCTCAATGAGAGATGAACCCATAAATACAGTGTATACATTTTTACAGACATAACATTTCTGCATAAATTCCTATCGGTGAGCCCCACCACAAAAAAATGAAAAATCATCTGTGTTAAAGGAGAACCGTGGGGAGATAAAAAAAAAATTGTATGGTCCCTGCACTCCTAAACTTTAATGCTAAGCTGCCTACTGCTCTTGTATAATGTATAGAACTCATGTAAATCACTTATTCACTAACAGCTTCTTACCTATCACCCCCCACATATGGGATAATACCTCACGCCTGATTGAGCACCTCTCTTCCTCCCTGTCAGTAAGCTTCAGTGTGTCTGATAACAGACACTTCCTCTTTCAATCACGTGGGCGTGATGTCATGAAAGGTCCTGCATTGTGACAGTCTATGAAGAAAGGAGGTGTCATCACGCCCCCTGCTCTCTGTGTAGAAGCAGACATCTAGATCCCTGCTTAGTCTAGGGCTTCTTATGATGTCATGCCCATATAATTCTAACTGACAAGATCACAATGGCGATTTGGCAAAAAGGAGCCTGAACACAATGTTTAGTCAATCTCGAACAGTGCTTCAGAAGCTAATGAACAAATGTTGGTTCATCCTGACTAATGATCCAATTTTGTCTCAATGCATGCCCAAAAAACCTTAGATTATCTATAGATGGAGTTGCAATCTCTGGAATATGATAGCACCTTGTAATATTTCTGGAGTTCTTGAATCACCAGGTGGGCCAACAAAATTGAAACCCGGAGGCTTTCGCTGTAATGTACCTAAATGTTTATGCTGTCACATTATTGTATACGGAGCAGATTCTTTCTCCATTATATGCAGTGTCAATTGTCATTCGTCCTATGTGGTCTACCTGGTGGAGTGTACATGCGGCCTGCATTATGTGGGCCGCACGTTACAAACAATGCAGGCCAGTCTAAGCAAGCGCAGGCATAATATCAGGATTGGATACCAACTACATAATGTATCTAAGCATTTTTCGTTGAAACATTCAAAAGACCCGGGTCACATGAATTGATTATCATTGACTGTAATGCTTACACTGTATCCGATTGGTACAGCACGTTAGTCAATTGAGAAAATTACTGGATATATAAATTGAGTACGTTGTCCTCTGAGGGGCTAAATTTGACCTTGGAAAATGGGATCAGTTAAGCTTATATTTTATGGATCGTGGTTTAATTATATACAGGGTACCCACTGATGGTTTTCACTTCGAATGTGTTCGCTTTTTCCAGTGTTGTTTTTATCTGTAGTTTTTATTGGTTTTTTTTTTTATTCAATTTTATTCATTTTATCCCTTTTTTTAACATTTTGTTTTATTTATCAGTCCTTATACCTTTTTATCTGATTGTTTTGATTATGTATTAGTAATTGTGTGTTTTTATTCTTAGTTAACAATGTGGTTTTTAAAAAGGGTTCATTTTTTGGTAGTTTAGGGGTTAATGGATTGTGTCAGGATTGCACCTGTTTTCTGTTTGGTAAGCACTATAAATACTCCCCATATGCAATACCTTTCTAATACCTGATGAAGGCAGCATACCACTGCCGAAATGCGTTGTGAAGTTAGTACCTAAATAAAGGTCTGTATGTAAAATACGTTTCTCTCTCTTCTCCTATTTGCCTAGCACTCCGCTGACAGCACCGCTACTTGTTCACGAAATTGAAGGACGAAGTGTCTGTTATTGGACGCACTGATACTTATTGAGAGGGAGCAAGAACTGATCAATCGGCTGTGACATATTGTCCCTTACGGGAGGTGTAACGAATAAGGATCAGTTAGTGAATGAGGGATACATATGAGTTCTAGACATTATAGAAGTGCAGTTGGCAGCTCTGCATTATAGTATAGGAGTTCAGGGACCATACAAACTATGTTTCATCTCCCAAGAGCTCTCCTTTAATTTCTTTTACATTAAAAATCACACAATAAAAACAAAGAAATAGTACAGACAAAAAAATGAGCATTGACTATACTGAAGGACATGAATTTATACATATTCTCATGAGGGTTACAAACTTGATATTTTACTCTTTCTGGATAGCTTATCGAAAAATCACGAACAGACAATACTTTTTAAGGACAATATACTGTAAGGACAGTATAAGGACAATGAGCATAATTGAAATCAATGGGAAATGCAAGCATTTTTCTGGAAGTCCCCAGTAGGAGGGCTGGGGGAGGCAGGAAAATTGCTGAAATAGATGTTAACAGCATTCAAATAGAATGAGAACAGCATAGGGAAGACAACTGGATGCATCTCTGACTTTCAGGCTGCTGCTGGAAATTAAATAATCTTAAAAAAAATGACAGTGTTCCCCATTTTTGATAACCATCCAAGTTAAAGCAGACAAGTGGGGACTGCTATTATCAGGCTTGTAATGTCCATGGTTATTTGGCCCTTCCCAGCCTAAAAATACCTTCTAGTAGTGGCCCCAAAATTGGCTCAACACATTAGATGTGCCACTTCTGGTGCGTTGCTCGCTTCCTCCTGATTGCCCTTATGAGGTGTCAATCGAGATATATATTTTTAAGGGTTGCTTTCAGCTGTGTGATGTCAGCTGAAATGAAGCCTAGGGGTTAGTAACGGAGAGGTGTCTATCAGACACACCCATTACTAACCCAATAAACTGAAAAAAAACACACAGGAAAAAAATGTATTTGAATTAAGACTCCCCTACACTATGCCCACTCATTAATGTATTATTAAAAATGTTTCCACAAAGCTCTGTTTTTGTCCACATTTACCGAATTTAGCTATGGTAACTGTGAATAGCGGTAAAGATGCCCGGTAGTAACAACTTTAACTGGCTTAATGCTATACTCAGCGCGACACATTGATACTGATGAGAGTTGTCTTCACTACCTGGTGCATGTGAATAGTGGTATTTTACTGCTATTCACAGTCATTGTAGCTGCATTCAGAAAGCGTGGACTATGATAGAGGAGCTTCGTGGAGAAATTTTTGATAATAAATTGGTGAACGAGGAATAGTATGGGGAAGGCTTTATTCAAAAAATTTTTTTTTCCTGTGTGTGTTTTTTTAAATTACTGGGTTAGTTATTGGGATGTCGGATAGAAACACTACATTACTAACCCCTTGACTCAATGGCAGCTGACATTACATAGCCCATCAATCCCCCAAAATATTACATTGATTGCTACTGCACCAGGGCAGGGAGAGTTGGGCAAAGTGCCAATTCTGGGGCATCTGCTGGCTGGTATTTTAATGCTGAGAAGGGGCCAGTATCCTTGGACATATCACCAGCTTGCTACAATCAGCCCCCAGCTGTCTGCCTTACCTTGGTCGGTTAACAGAAATAGGAGGGGGGATGCAACAGCATTTTCTTTCATGTATTTATTTATTAGCAAGTACAGTAAACTAAACACACAACACACTAATTGTATATGATAGATATGTATGTGCCTTAGGCCCCTTTCACATCAGCGTTTTACGCTGATCGCGACAGTTGCGGTGAAAAAACGCAACTGCCGTGATTACCGCATAACGGCTGCACTTGCGGTTCACTTGCGGCAATCCCCATGCAATGTCTATGGGGCTTGTGGTAAGTGTGCGGCAGGTGCGGCAAGTGCGGTTTCGGCACTTGTGGCAGATGCGGTGCGGGATAACCGTGGCTGACCGTGTTTTTTTCGCGGCCGCAAGTGTTGAAACCGCAACTGTACCGCACTTGCTGCACCTGCCGCAAACCCCATAGACAGTGCATGGGGCTTGCCGCAAGTGAACCACAAGTGCTCTGAAATCAGAACCAGGCGCAACTTTGAGAAACACTGCCGGATTCCCCAATTACACTACGCAATTTCGTAGCAATTTCACGGCGATGGTGACGGGAATACGGATTGCCTGTCAGATATCTCACCGCAGTTGCGGCGTGTAAAGGTACCCTTAGGTATATTATATACTGAAATATTGTAGTATTGTAGTCTGTAGTATCAGTGATGAAATGATTCAAGTTCAAGTGTCCTAAAAATATAAAATAAGTAAACGTCTTTTAACATTTTTTTTAAAAATAGGACAAAAAAATGTATATATAAAAAAGTTATTCATCACCTTTTTCCCATTCATAAATAAGCAAACAGAACATATTAATAAAGTAAACATACAGTATTTGAAATCCTTGTGATCTATCAAAATAAATTATGAATAAAAATTCTGTACATTTTTTAGTAAAATATGAAACACCACCATTGCCATTTTTATGTTGTCATTAGGGATGGGCGAATCTACTCGTTACTACTCGGTAATTTTTTTTCTGAAAAATCAAGAAAACAATCCTAAAAAAGGGACTGCATCTTTATTAACCCCTCGCCCATGGTCCAGGGGTTAATAAAGATGCAGTCCCTTTTATTTATATTGTTTTATGGATTTGTCAGTAAAAAATTTGATGTGGGCTTCGCCGTATTTCTGTAACCAGCCGGATCCAGCAGGCAGCGACGGGCTGCCCCCAACCCCCAGGTGCCTATTTGTACCTGGCCAGACACAAGAAAATAGGGGAGCCCTTTTTTTTTTATTATTTCATGATTTTAATGAAATAATAAAAAAAAAATGCGTGGGGCTCCGCGCAATTTCTATGTCTAGCCAGGTACAGCTAAACAGCTGGGGGCTAGAATCCGCAGCGCAGGGAGGCCCAAGCTTTCTGGGCACCCCCCGCTCCAAATTGCAGCCCGCAGCCGCCCCAGAAGATGGCGCGTTCATTGAAGCGCCATCCTCTGGCGCTGAACCCCGCTCTTCCAGTGGCCCTGGTGGCGGGTGGCTCACTGGGTAATAAAGGGGTTAGGGCCAGCTTTGTATTATCAACTGGCCCTAAGCCTGAAATTTATGGCGGTCACGCCAATATTAGACATGACCGCCATGAATTTCCAGTAATCAATAGAAAAAAAACACAACACAGAGAAATTTTTCTTATTAAAAATAAAACAAAAAAGACATTAGGGACTCCATCTTTATTCCAAAAATCCTCTTCCGTCCGACGTAGTCCAAAACGCAATCTCAGCTGTGCTACATCCCTGTCTGTGCTTAGATACACAGGGATATAGCAGAGCTGAGAACTGACTAAACAGTCAGGGTTCAGCTCAGGTCATTATGACCTGAGCTGAACCCTGCTGTCAGCTAGACTCCCCCTGCCTACGGAGATTCCCAAGCCGTGACGGAAGTTAATTTGTTCACTGCATCTGTCAGTGCTCAGGAATCTCCGGAAAGAGGCAGTAGAGACTCGGGGAGCGAATCTGCGGTCGGCGCCGGCGGAGGCAGCGGTAAGTAGCCGGCCGGTCCGGTGCACCCCCCACCCTCTCCACCCTCTACCCCACCCCCCTCACCCCCCCTATCCACCCTACCCACCCTACCCGGTTCAATCCTTTATTTTCCTTCTTACTATTCTTTAAAAGAATAACATGGGGATTTGCAGGTTTTTCCTCTGCTGCCAGACCCCTCATAGGGTCCGGCAGCAAAGGAATCGCTGCAATACTCGTTCCCCATTAATTAACATTGGAATCGCTAGACTCGCAACGAGTAGCGAGTCCTGGACTCAGACTCGTCGGAGTCTAGCGATTCCGAGTAGTTTAGGATTCGCCCATCCCTAGTTGTCATTCTTTCCCAAAAAAATACAGTAAAAAGTAATCAAAACGTTGTATGAATCCTTAAAATTATTAATAAAAGTTACTATTCAGTGCGTAAAAATAAAGCCTTTCTACATGTCCATTTATGGCAAACTAAAAAAGTTACAGATCTCAGAAAATAATAACTTAGGCCCCTTTCACATCAGCATTTTTCGCTGATTGCGGCATCTGATTACTGCACCTGTTGCATCTGGCGCCTAATGGCCGCACTTGCGGCACACTTATGGCAAGCCCCATTCATTGTCTATGGGGCTTCTGGCAAGTGCGGTATTTCCAAGATCCGGCACTTGCGGCAGTTGCGGCCGCGAAAAAATAACGCTGTCAGCTGCGAGTGTTTCCCGCAAGTGCTGGATCGCAGCAATACCGCACTTCTTGCTGCACCTGCTGCAAGCCCCATAGACAATGCATGGGGCTTGCCGCAAGTGTGACCGTTAAGTGGCTGATGCGGTAAATCTGCTGGATCTGCCGCAATCAGCGAAAAACGCTGATGTGAAAGGGGCCAAAAACTATTTTTTTATACAATTCTAAATTGCTTTTACTTTTAAACACTAAAATAAAAAGAAAAACATCTCTGATGTTTCCATAATCACACTGGCCTGGAGAATCATACTGCCATTGCCAGTAAGAGCTCAGAAGATTCTGGGCATAGCAAAGTTCATAGAAAATTCAGAATTGCACCTATTGCTTTACACTCAGTTTATCAGGCGTTAGTTACCCATTTACTAAATGTGGTCTTTAGAATTCTTTGTGAGCCATAACTGTCATCTTTATTTGCACATGCTTCGGGGACAGCATCTGCGGGGAGTTTGTGTGTTCTCCCTATGTTTGTGTGGCTGTTTGGATTGTGGGCCTCATTGGGGACAGAGTTGTTGATGTGTGTCAAGCACTATGAAATTAGCGATGCTTTATAAGTGAATAAATATTATTATCTGTTTTTTTCAATAATGAACAGGTGACTCGCCCATCACACATATCACCATTACAATACTTTACAATGTGCTCCACTTTCAGCTTCCTTCATAAAGCGACTGCGCATGCCCGATCTGTTATTGTTAATGGTAGTTCAATGGTTAGCACTGCAGCCTTGCAGCACTGGGGTCCTGGATTCAAAACCCACCAAGGACAACATCTGCAAGGAGTTTGTATGTTCTCCCTGTGTTTGTTCCTCCGGTTTCCTCCAACACTCCCAAGACATACTGATAGAATATTTAGATTGTGAGCCCCAATGGGGACAGTGATGCTGATATATGTAAAGCACTATGGCATTAATAGCTCCATTTACATGGTAAGTTCAATAGTATCATTCACAATTACAACTTTTTTCTACAATGTCAGAAAAAAGTTATAGCTCTTGAAAGAAGGTGAGGGAAAACAAAAGTGCAAGAATGAAAAATTGACAGGGTAAGGCCATCAAAGTCACAAATGGGAATAATCCTTAAAACTGCTCCTGGGAACAGAGTCACTTAAATCGGTTCAAAATTCCATCAAGTTCAACCTTTGTACACCAGTTATCCATTATCGCTAGATTTATTTGTAACCCACAATGCAATTTGTTGGGAGAAAGTATCATGTGATAGATGTTAGCATGACGCTAACAACATAGTATGGAGAACAAGATATGCTCACGTGTGCATCCTGGATCTCTCATGTTATTACCTGACATTGTTTTTGTAAGCTTCAAGTTTTAGTGTGGTGCCCCTGTGTCTTGGTTGCCACGTGATGCTGCACCTAATCCAAAGGTGATCATTAGGGATGGGCGAATCTACTCGCTAGGACTCGTTACTCGGCGAGTAGTAAGGGACTCGCAGGACTCGGTACTCGGCGAGTTTCCCAGTGATGACTCGCACGAGTCCAATGCAAATCAATATCAATCCTAGTTTTGTCTGAAACGCTGACAAAACTAGGATTGCCATTGTTTGCATTGGACTCGTGCGAGTAATCACTGGCTACTGTGCCAGTGATAGCAGGGAAACTCGCAAAGTAACTGCTGTTTCTTTGCGAGCCGAGTCCAGCTGTCTTCTCTGTGCAGCTCCAGGGTCCTAGAACCTGCCTGCTCACAGACATGATGTAGCAGTGCTGAGATTGTTCTCAGTCTGCTCATTCCCTGTGCATGTAGCAGAGAGGACATCGCGTTTTGGACTACGTCGGACGGAAGAGGATTTTTTTAATTAAAGATGGAGTCCCTAATGGCTTTTTTTTTTATTTCAAATAAAAAATTTTCTCTGTGTTTTTTTAACCCTTTATTGGAGATTCTTAGTGGCTGGGTCAAACGTGGCCTGACATTAAGAATCTCGGGCTTAATACCAGCTTGTATAACAAAGCTGGTATTAACCCCTTTATTACCCAGCGTGCTACCGCCACCAGGGCCGCTGGAAGAGCGGGGTTCAGCGCCAGAGGATGGCGCTTCAATGAACGCGCCATCTTCTGGGGCGGCTGCGGGCTGCAATTTGCAGCGGGGGGTGCCCAGAAAGCTTGGGCATCCCTGCGCTGCGGATTCCAGCCCTCAGCTGCTTAGCTGTACCTGGCTAGACATAGAAATTGCGCGGAGCCCCACGCATTTTTTTAAAATTATTTAATGAATTTCAGAGTCAGAGTCTCAGAGTCAGAATCTCAGAATTTCATGAAATAATTTAAAAAAAATGCGTGGGGCTCCGCGCAATTTCTATGTCTAGCCAGGTACAGCTAAGCAGCTGGGGGCTGGAATCCGCAGCGCAGGGATGCCCAAGCTTTCTGGGCACCCCCCGCTGCAAATTGCAGCCCGCAGCCGCCCCAGAAGATGGCGCGTTCATTGAAGCACCATCCTCTGACGCTGAACCCCGCTCTTCCAGCGGCCCTGGTAGCGGTGGCACGCTGGGTAATGAAGGGGTTAGGGCCAGCTTTGTATTATCAGCTGGCCCTAAGCCCGAAATTTATGGTGGTCACGCCAATATTAGACATGACCGCCATGAATTTCTATTAAATTGTTTTAAAAAAAACACAACACAAAGAAAATTTTTTATTAGAAATAAAAAAAAAAGCCATTAGGGACTCCATCTTTAATTAAAAAAATCCTCTTCCGTCCGACGCAGTCCAAAACGCGATGTCCTCTCTGCTACATCCCCTGTGCATATATATAGATCTCTATGCACAGGGAATAAGCAGACTGAGAACAATCTCAGCACTGCTACATCATCTCTGTGCACAGACATTCATGTCTGTACACAGGGAATAAGCAGACTGAGAACAATCTCAGCTCTGCTACATCATCTCTGTGCACAGACATTCATGTCTGTACACAGGGAATGAGCAGACTGAGAACAATCTCAGCTCTGCTACATCAGGCAGCAGGCGGGCTCTAGGACCCTGGAGCTGGCAGCCAGCACAGAGGAGACAGGACTCTTATCTGTGCGAGTCAGCGATTACTTACAAAGTAAACGAGCAATGCAAATAAATGACAAAACTAGGATTGCTTCAGGCTGAAGCTTCCGAGACACATCTGCGAGTTGTAAATCTCACACTACTCGCTATTACTCGCTTCCCCATTCATTAACATTGGACTCGCTAGACTCGCAACGAGTAGCGAGTCCTGGGCTCGGACTCGCTAGAGTCAAGCGATTCCGAGTAATTTAGGATTCGCCCATCACTAGTGATCATTGCTCTCAGGTAAGACAGGGTTACAAACCTGAGACACCCACATCCTACACCCAACACCATTCTTAACTCCAGGCCAGGAGGTGCAAAGAGGAAGAGACCCTTTTAGAGGGCATTCCCCATCTGCTGGCTGAAAGAAGTAGTTTAGGAAGGGGGGTGGAGTCACAGAAAGAGCTAGAAGTCACAGGAAAGAGAAGGAGGAAAGAGAGAATGGAGTTCTAGGGGAGGCTTGAGCTGGGGCCTAATGGGACCAGTGGGTAGGTCGGCCGAAGAAAACCCAGCCAGAATTACTCCGAATCCACAACTGCCCTGCAGGTCATTGTTGGTGAAACTGCCTGCATGAGGGGATCGGCCCCAATCTGGTGAGAAGACTTTATGCTTTAGTCAGGCTACTGATCTGCAAGATTGGTAGTCAACCCCGTGGATACTCCCAGGCACAGTGATTAAAGTAGGGCCAAGAGGACTTGCTAACCTTCACTCGACAGGGCTTGAGACTGATGTGTAGCACGAAGGCGCAGAACAGGAGTAGGAAGGAAGAACAGCGCACAGAGAGCAGCAAAGAAAGGCTAAAGAAAGGTGTCTCACAGGAGTGTTCCTGGATTATCTGAGAGCTGGCCGAGCTGCAATCTGGAGGAGCACAGAACCAGGCGGGGACTGCTTTGAAAGAACTATGATTCACCCAGGGATCTATGGGAACTCGGAACCCGGGCGTGGAGTTGGAGGGATGTCACTGGTGGCCCGCCTGTACCTGTAGCCCTGGTGGTCAGCTCAAAAACTTGGGGAGAAGTAAAAAGGAATAATGAAAATGAAAGTCTTGTGATGCCACCTGTGGTTTCTAATGAATGTACCAGCGCTGCTGTGGACTCCAGGGGATGATGGACGGGCAGCTGGGTGATATAGCTCCCCACAGGCGGAGCAGAGTCCCGGGGATGGGGTGAAGTGACAGGGATGGATGCAAAGAGTTGGCTATGCTGCCGGGCAGCCATGGCAGTCTCTGTAGCAGACAGGGACAGCGACTGAGGAATCGACACACACACCGTAAGTTGTTTCTATACCTTTACTGGTGGAATTGCAGGTAATGTCTAGGGTACTCTCCGGTGGTCAGGAAACACTTCTGGATCTCCACGGTGAGTGGGTATAAGGCATCCTCGTCTCTTTTTGTTTTATGAAGCCCCTGACCTGTGTGTAACTAGGCCTGGCCTCCTCTGCTCTTCTCTCACCTGCATGTTGTAGTGGGAAACCTTCGTGTGGATTACCGCTATGTCCTCTCCTGCGGTGCCTGGCTCCCTTCTTAGTTGCTACACAGATGCGCAGGAGACTGGAATCTGCTCAGTAAACCGATATTTGTGCTGGGCTAAATGCTCTCCTGCAGACTCAGACTCCGGTGACTTTCTTGGGTGAACCAGTATGGCTCCTCTGCCCGCAGTCTGCTGTTTCTCCGTTACTTTACGCCTTGCCTTCGGGCCTTCAGGTCTGGGGTGGAAGGTGTTGTATGTGTATGGGTTACCCACTGTGGAAATCCATCCATGTTTTAGGTAGGTCTTTGGTTACCTGTACTGGCAGGGTGCCACAACTACTAGTAAAGAACGTGGTAAGAACTGCACCCTTTAATTCCTTCTGCTTATTTCCTGCGCCCTCCTTGCTGCACCCAGCACCATAACTACCACCATTCTCCATACAAACTGCCTACAAAATCCCAGGGGCCTGCCCTGCCTGTAGGGAGTGTTCGATACTGGCTGCTAATCTATCTATCCCCTGGGAACTGCACGAGCAGCGCTGGTCATCTCTGACCAGGCACCACAGATAACATCACATCCGAGTATAAATCCCCTGTAAATATTCTCTTTAACTGGTTCAGTCAGGGCCACTGAGCTGGGCTACCACCACTGTGACTATCCAAAAGACTGCCGGCCCAGCTACTGAGTACCCTGGCCCTTACGACTGCTCCATTAGCTTTACTCTTGCCATCATTTAGACACTTTAGTCCATAAATATATTTGTATTATTATTATTATTTTTTATTTATAGAGCACCATTGATTCCTTGGTGCTGTATATGAGAAAGGGTTACATACGAACAAATTAAAAATACAATGAACAAACTAACAGTGACAGACTGGTACAGAGGGAAGAGAGGACCTTGCCCTTGATGGCTTACATTCTACAGGGCAATGGGAAGGGAAACAGTAGGTTGGGTCGGCTCTGGTGGTGGTGGAGCACTAGGTGCAGTGGTGATGAGGTGGCACCGTGGTCATTGCAGGCTGTAGGCTGTTCTGAAAAGATGGGTTTTCAGGTTCCGCTTGAAGGTTCCGAGTGTAGGGGATAGTCGGATGTTTAGGGGTGCAGAATTCCAGAGGATAGGGGATGCTCGGGTGAAGTCTTGCCGGTGGTTAGATGAGGAATGTACAAGTGTGGAGGAAAGGAGGAGGTCTTGGGAGGATCAAAGATTACGAGATAAAACTGGAATGGTATCCATGGTCCGCGCTGCTGCTCTTTATCCAAGGAATCCACAAGAGGTTATTACCATCAAAAGTTCTTTAGATGGTAATAACCTCTTGTGGATTCCTTGGATAAAGAGCAGCAGCGCGGACCATGGATACCATTCCAGTTTTATCTCCTGATTTCCCGCGGTTTTGTGGCGTTGGTGGAGGTTCTGCAGCAGCTGCCTTATGCTTTTAAACTGGTTGTGGGTCTCACAACCATAAAAGGTGAGTGGATACACTTCTAATCCACATAAGAACTATAGTGTCTGTTTGATAGGGCACAATCTGCGCCTCTTGTATCTCCCTTTTTTTCTAGTAAAGATTACGAAATGGATGATAACAGGAGATTAGTTCAGATATATATGGGGAGACAGAGTGTAGATGGCTTTGTAAGTCAATGTTAGTAGTTTGAATTTGATACGCTGGAGATTTGGGAGCCAGTCGGGGGATTTGCAGAGGGGAGAAGTGGGGGGAACAACGAGGAGAGAGGTGGATTAGTCAGGCAGCAGAGTTAAGGACAGATTGTGGAGAGGGTGCAAGAGTGAGAGAGCGGGAGATGAGGAGGGCACTGTACTAGTAGTTTAGTAGATTGAGGGTTGAGGAAGGGACAGATTCTAGAAATATTTTTGAGTTGGAGGTAGCAGGAGGTGGTGAGGGCTTCGGATGTGGCTAAGGATAAGGAGGAGTCAAGGGTTACTCCGAGGCAGCGGACTTCAGGTACAGGGCAAAGTGTGATGTAATTTCCTGTGATAGAAAGATCAGGTAAGGGAGGTGCGCGTGATGGGAGAAAGATGATGAGTTCAGTTTTATGTATGTTTAGTTTAAGGAAGTGAGAGGGGAAGAAAGAGGATATGGTTGATAGACACTCCGGGAGGTGACATCTGGGCCAGAGAGATATATCTGAGTGTCATCAGTGGACAGGTGGTAATGGAATCATTGGGACTTTAGAGTTGTCCTAGGCCAAGGGTATATATGGAAAAAAGAAGGGGTCCCAGGACAGAGCCTTGAGGGACCCCAAAAGAGAGGGGATGGGGCGAGGAGGTGGTCTGGGCATGGGAGACACCAAATGTGCGGTTTGAAAGATAGGAGGAGATCAGGAGTGGGCAAGGTCTGTGATACCAATAGAAGAGAGGATATGTAATAGGAGGCAGTGGTCAACTGTGTCAAATACAGAGGACAGGCCAGAAGAGGAGGATGGAGAAGTGTCCATAATGCAGAGTAACCATTATTATGAAAGGTTCTCCAACTTCAACGCAATCTAGCTTGCATGAACGGAATTCTGATTTTTACTTTCAGCATATATTACGTCTATTGACTATTTCATGTGGATCTACTCAATATGTTTACTGTTATAGACTTAATGCTTGTGTGGAGGTAGAAAAATCACATTCAGTTGTTTCTAGTTTATGAGCTAGGTAAAATGGACAGCAAAGAATAGAAATTATGTAATGTACTTTGCAACCTGTGGTTGAAAATATTTCAAATGTACGTAATTTTAATGTTTTAAAAAATAATAAAGATGGAAGGATAACACTTTGGTGCCCATTCTAAGGAGGTGGACTAGCAGTCACTTTCTTCCCTTAAGACACCAATCGCACTGTAGAATTATGATGTGAATTGTGCTATGCAGTTTTGTACATAATGTACAGTATAATGTGAACCGTAACGTAATGTGTTTTGATATGCATAATGTATGATGTATAGTAATGTTTGCATCTGTTTTGATAAGAATAATCTAAGGCTAGGGCCACACTTGGCATGCGTTTTTTAAGGTGTTTTTTGACAGCCTGCGTTTTTGCATGCGTTTTTTTGGGGACTTGAACCATGCAAAACGCATGCAAAAAATACATGTACCATTTAGTGCCATATAAAAACGCATGCGTTTCCCATAGGGCCCCATGTTAACAAAAATGCATGCGTTTTTGTAAAAGCAACAAAAAATACTGCATGCTGCGTTTTTGGGGCTTTTTCCAAAAAAATCATGCATCATGCAGTATTTTTTGATGTTGAACCAAAAACGCACCCAAAAACGCATGGTACATTCAGACATGCGTTTTTGCTATTGGGGCATGTGTTTTTTCATGGGGGCCTATGGGTTTCGTTTTTCCATGTGTTTTTCACAAATGACAAGTGTGAAAAATGCATGGAAAATCTGCAAGTGTGACCCTAGCCTTACTGGGCAAAAGCTCCGATGTGTTTTTGATACTTGCGTTTTGTGAAAACACATGCAAAAACGCATCCATAGGCCCCCATGCAAAAAATGCATGCCCCAATAGCAAAAACGCATATCTGAATGTACCATGCGTTTTTGGGATGCGTTTTTGGCTCAGCACCAAAAAATACTGCATGTAGCATTTTTTTGTGCTTTTTCAAAAACGCATGCGTTTTTTAACATGTGGCCCTAAGGGAAACGTATGCATTTTTATATGGCACTAAATGGTACATGGTTTTTGCATGCATTTTTTAAGGGTCCCCCACACTCTCAGCAAAAAACGCATGCAAAAATGCAGGCTGCCAAAAAGCACCTTAAAAAACACATGCCAAGTGTGACCCTAGCCTAACAGACAGTAGGGTCTAAACTATTTAAGTTTTTGGACTAGCTCACAAAGGGAGGACTTAGTCTTCAGGGGAAGTCATGGTTTCCTTCTAGAACATGAGAAAGGGCCCTGCTAGTGACTAGTGCAGGCATATTGTCTGAGAGGTTGTCAAGGCCCCATGCAGTGGATTGACTTGTGGCAATGGAAATGAAGAGACCAGAGTGAGATAGCGTGATTTGAGAGTGTTGACTGAGATACAGATTGGGAGACACCCTTCTAACCTTAGAACAAAAAGTGGCCCCAAGCTGAGAGGGTCCAGATGACAGGCCGAAGCCTAGAGGTGATGGGTCAAAGTGGACAGTTTATGATTTAAGTTGACTTTCCAGGGTGGAATCCCTTGGTTGTCTGTTAGCAAAAGGCTCCTCACTTACATTATGACAAATCCTCTACCCCTCTGCTCTATGGAGAGAAGAGGCTTTCACTATAGGAGCATCTGGGAGCATGAGGGCTATTCACTTACTGCAACTGCATTGTGCTTGGCACTCCATGAGGACCAGAAAGATTGGTGAACACCAGTAAGAACTAGAACTGTGTCTGAAAATGTGCTGTAAAAACTGGAATTGTCTTTAAAATACAGTATGTGCCCACTATCTTACATGGAAGTAATAACTGAGAAGCTGTGTTAAATTGTAGGGTAAACTGGTGGTCTCCATCTCAGTCTGAACACCTAGCTGGTCCTGGCCAGCTGAAGACAACAGCAACATGCAGCCCTTAAGAGGAACAACCTATAGTACACAAATCCATACACCCAGCCAGGGCCACAGTTTAATGCAGCTCGCTGGGGTATAGGGAGTCAATCCCTTGCCCGACACCTCTCTGAGCCATCTAACCCAGCATGCCAAATTCAAACCACCATTTGTCAGTCTGCTAGTTTGCCAATGGACTACCTCTAAACCAAGGTTCACTCGTCTCAAGGCACACCAACAGTGCAGGTTTTCAGGATTTCCTTAGAAATTGGAATCATCCCCAGTGCATGTGATTCAATTATCACCTGTGCAATACTAAGGAAACCCTGAATACCTGCACTGTTGGTGTGCCTTGAGTGTGCTCTAAACCATAGCTGTACTTAATCTCCAAGTATATGTCCAAATTCTAAACTCTTGTATTTTGCAATTCTAGACTATATGCTCTACCTTTAAAACACCGGTGAGAGTCACTTTGGCCTACAACACAGAATATTTTTACGATATAGTTGTAAACTGCCATACCATGCTTGCTTACTTTGAAGTGATTCTGTCAAAATGGTTTTTGTCTATTCTTTCAACAGCATTTTATAGGATAAAGGAGCCTGATTACAACAATGTGTCACTTATTAGGCTCTGTGCTGTACTGTCAATACAGTGTTTTATCAGCAGCAGATTTTCACTATGAGACGCACATGCATGCCAGACTAGCTAATCTGTGTAAACGCAAAGGCCAGGGTCACACATAACATCTGTTTCTGCCTTAAGTCGCTTTTTGGGAACATTTTGGGCATTTTTTTTTTCAAAGTCCAAAAATGCATATGCGTTAACGCATGTGTCTGTGCGTTTTTGTGCAGCATCCCACAAACGCTGCTAGCAGCATTTTTGAGGTGCAGTAAAAAACGCATGCTTTTTTTAATATGGGGCCCTATGGGAAACGCGTGCGTTAACGCATGGTACATATAGGCACCATGTATTAACGCATATGCATTTTTGGTGAAAAAATGACTAAGTCCAAAAATTTCCAAAAAACATCCAGGACCTCAGGGGACACTATTGGCACCCTTAGAAAACCGGATCCAGTTTTCTAAGGGTTTAAAACGCGCAGGGACATGTGTGACCCTGGCCATACAGAGCACAGATGTTTTAGCTCTTCCTCATCTACAGCAGCCTGACTGTAACCTGACTGGGTGGTTTCCAGGGCTCCATCTCCCTTCCTCGCTGCTGTTATCACGACTCACTGGGTGTGAGAATTCCCTTTCCAGCGTTGTCCTGATCTGAAATGCCCGCATCCTCCTTCGGGGTATGATGCGCCGGCCGAATGTCATTTCTGGTCCTGCGCATTGCCCGGTCAAATTAGGTGCCCATCGACGGCTTCATTATGCGAACTGCACATGTTCTGAAGGAAGTAATGTGACCACCGAGGCAGGAATTACAAATTGGGAGCGTGCTAGAGAAGGAATTCTTGCGCCCAGCGGGTCGTTATAACAGCAGGGGGAGGGGAGATAGAGCCATGGAGACCACCCAGTGAGGCTACAGACCTTATCCTGGATGCTTCATATACATGTGAAAATGTAAGTATTAAAGTTATTTTTCACAGCCATTATAGGACAGTTTTAGGTAAGACAGTGATGATTAGGGATGTTCTAGAAAGGTGCATGGACATGTAGTGATAAGTTAGAGGTAAAAAGGACTTGACAGGTTCCCTTTAAGTATTAAGAATGAAGTACGGTAATTGTTTTAAAATAAGCATTAATCATAGATATGAATAAAAAAAAATCTTACAAGGTACAGTTTTTGATTAATTTATTTGCCAATGGTTGCAGTTGGTAAAGTTGGATGGCATAAAGTGCAAGCTACATCCATCACCTTTTTTAATACTTTACTCAAGTTTAAAAGTTAAATCACAGTTAAGGTACCTTTACACGCCGCTTCAGAAGGTTAGAAACAACCGGGTGTCTCACGCGCACGAGCACGTTCCAACGGTTGCAAACGGTACCCGATACCACCTTTACACGCGCTACAAGGTGCTCTACAGAAGGTTTAATCTATCCCTGGAGGCACCGCCGGGTGCTCAAGTTACCTTCTGTAGAGCACCTTACCTCATTTACACGCTGCTACAGAAGGTAATATGGGAGGACCTGGGGCAGCAGGGACAACACATAGGCGTGCCAGAATTGTGGATTACGAGACGCTCATATGATGATTGGACAATGCAATAGCATCATGATTGGCCAGCCAGCGCAGGAAGGCTGCCTAATACATGATGCTATTGCAATTGTGTAGTGTGACTGGTCAGCTCCTTAAATATGCCGCCCTATGCAGCGACAACCAATCGTAACGCAGGAGCTTCCACCAATGATCGCTGAAGGGGGCGTTTTCCCGGAGGCTGTGTCACGCCCCAGGGAGTTAACTAGGTGGCGAAAAAACCTTTACCTTACCTTATTTAGACGCCGCTACCATCGGGTTGAAATCAACCTGTTTTAGAGCACTGCTCTGAAACAGGTGCCGCAAGTGACGGGTGGCAACAAGCTAGTTTACACGCCGCTACCTCGGGTTGATTTGACGGTGCAAGATACATTTGTCTCCGAAACCCGGTTGTTTTCTACCTTCTGTAGCGGCGTGTAAAGTTACCTTTTTGGCCACTTTACACGCGGCTACATTTCTAGCTTATCCACAGGTAACTTACTGGCTGCAATGAAATCATGGAGACATTATTCCATTTGTACACAGCAACAAGATAGAACAATGTCTCCATGATTTCACTGCAGCCAGTAAGTTACCTGTGGATAAGCTAGAAATGTAGCCGCGTGTAAAGTGGCCATTAGAGATAAACATGTCCACAATTGGTGACATCATGGAGCAGAGTATAAAGTAAGTTAGACTACCTGAAGGTTGTATTATTGGCCATGTTCACACACATGCGTTTTTTTGACCATCTCTGCGTTTTTGGGCTGTTAAAAAAAACGCAGGTGCGTTAACGCAGGGTACATTTGAGTGTAGCTGCGTTTTTCATCTCCATTTGCGTTTTTTACCCCTAGTCCAAAAAACGCTGCATGCAGCGTTTTTGGGTGCTGTAGAAAAACGCATGCGTTTTTTTAACATGGAGCCCTATGGGAAACGCATGCAAAAACGCATGGTACATTAGTACCTTTTAGTGCCATTCAAAAACGCATGCGTTTCCCATAGGGGCCCATGTTAAAAAAAACGCATGCGTTTTTGGAAAAACGCACATGCGTTTTTTTAACATAGGGGCCCTATGGGAAACACATGCGTTTTTAAAAGGCACATTTATGCACCCTGCGTTAACGCTTGCGTTTTTGCCTGCGTTTTTGGTGAAAAAATGACTAAGTCCAAAAACGTGGCAAATCCTTTCAGACACACAAGGGACATTTTTTAGCACTCTTAAAAAACACAAGTGCTTTTAAGAGTGCTAAAAAAAACGCAAATTGTGTGTGAACATAGCCATTGGCGGAACTTTCTATTGTGTTCTTTTTCTAGGGTAAGTCAAAGCAAAGAAGAGCTAGGAAGTTGCCAACAGATGTTAGAGTCCAAGTACTGTTTATAATATAGGACATGTCGACAAAAGGAATGAAACTAACATGTAAAGCTGTAAACCCTATATAAGAAAGCAAAGTTGATAACCACCAGCTGTGTTGTAATGATGCATATCATAGCCTTCACACTGTGCACGTTTTCACCTTCCATCACTATAACTAGTTATTTTGTGATGGTACTAGCAGAATTCTTGATAATCCTCGTGTTCACATGACATTACTTCATTCTCTTCCCAGCCACTTATATTTTATTCACATTTAATGAATAGTTTAGTTGATTTTAATACACAGTTTTCTGAACGCATGATACTTTGAGTCTCTCAATAAGCACAGCTTGAAAAACGCAGCTGTCTCAATTTATCATAAGTTTTGATAAATTGGAGATTAATGGCAATGAACTGCAGTAATTACTGATTTTTTTAATAACGTATGAAAGGAAAAGCTTGTATTTGTGAACTGTTCTTCTAACGTTTTAATGCCAGTGGACTCTATAGATTAGTTTTCATAGTTTCAAAGTTTTTAAGGCTAAAGGTAGTCATGGTCAACCTTTAACCTAACATTTGATTCAATAAAGGCAAAACACCCATGAGGCAGATATAATTGTACCACATGCCTCAAATCCTTCCCGACTCCACATAAAGCAATCAGACTAGATTCCTGGATCAAAAAAATAGGGTAGAAAAGGGCGCAATGGGTCGAATATCTTAAAATTAATTGAAAGCCAATAATCAAAACTGCTCACCTTGTACAGTTGTGAGACCCACAACTGGTATCAATGCCTGGTATCAGCTGCTGCAGGACTCCGCTTGAGGCAGTAAATATACATGAATATGGACAGGTATGGTCCACGCTGCTGAGAATAAAATCAAATATAGTAGAAGGCGTGCACTCTGAGCTTTGTTTCATAGGTAGAGGTGCCAATTGAGAGGTTTGGTAAACCCACAATGCAGATATATTAAATGAACAATTGCACACTCTCAGGTTTTGTTTGCAAAAAAAGTGGTTCTTTAATTAGTGTAGCAACAGGAAACCAATGTTTCGGTCCAACCTTGGACCTTGATCACAGTAGTTGCTGTAATTCATAGAAATACAAAAATCAATACATATATACAGTGAAAGATAAAAAGAAAAATATTTACATATATTACAATTCACATGAACACTGAACCGACAGGTATCGGTAAATACCTGCTTTTTGTTTCTCATATTTGTCAAGATTATTTCTTTTAAGAATGTTACTTAGTAAATAGCAAGAGGGTTGATATTCAAGAGGAGACAAGGTATGTTCATTCCCATCTTATCTAAAGTCTAGAGCAATGCTCATATAGGTAAGGTATAGGTATCAATTACTGTCTAGATTTATACAGGCGTGATTTATCCCATAGTTGTTAGTGAATCCAACACTAAGATATTTTATGGTCATCAATATTTATTACTTATAAAGTGCTCTCATATAGGGATTAATGTTGCTTATTTAATTACCCTATGTCCGTTGCTCTCCTTCATGTACGGGGGCATAATCACCCCTTTCGGTATTTCAGTTCTCCTATATAATATATAGTATTGCATTAGTTGAATATAGTCACCGTATTAGGATACCTAGTTACATAACAGTGATGATGAGGAATTCCCGTCTCCTTAGTATATCTAAAAGGTGGGGTTACAAAGAAAACATTAGTCTCAAGTCAAATCGGCCATTCAATTTCCCTATTCAATCCCTTCGGATGTAGCGTCTGCATGTATACATCCAATAACTCTCTCTGTTTTTAAGTAATTGAGTATGATTACCACCCCTTCGAGGTCTTGTCACCTGCTCGATTATTTGGTATCTGAGCTGGGATACTGAGTGTTTCGCTTCATTGTTCGCTTCATTGAATTGATTAGCTATTGGTAGCCAGTGTTTACCACATCTAATGGAGGATTTGTGGCTTGCTATCCTATCCTTCACGTGTTGCGTAGTTTCGCCTATGTATAGAAAACCACACGGGCACTTGATCAAGTACACAACATAATTTATGTTACATGTGTAATATCCCTTGATGGGGAAGAATTTGCCTGTCCTTGGGTGTGTAAAGTGATCTTCTCTGATAACATTTGAACATGCTGTGCAATTTAGACAAGGGAAGGTACCTTTCCTTTATGTCTCTAGGAAAGTTTGTCTCCGTAGTCTCTGTTTGCTACCGATATCTGCTTGAGTTAATGAATCTTTCAAATTGGGGGGGTCTACTTTTGCACGTTAATAGAGGATTGCCAAAGATGTCAATAGACGGATATGCCTTCTTCATCAGGGCCAGTGCTTTTTAATTATATTGTACACCTTAGGCATGGTTGGGTGGTGATTATGTAAGAAAGGTAACCTCTCTGTTTTGACCAAAGGGGATGGTGACTCATGTGAATTCAATAGTGGTGTAAAAGCGCTGGCAATTTTCTTGAAGTCGGATGGTTGGGTGTTAAAAATGATCCCCTCCATTGTGACTCCACCTTAACGTTATCCATTTTGTTGAAATGGATCTAAAGTAGCATGAAAATGACAAAAGTCATAGATTTTGTGAGTTATTTGTTGTGTAAATAAATTGTGACTTTTCAAAGCTTTTACCCCACTTTTGGGATGCAATAGCTTTAATAAATGAGCCACACTGCCACAAAATAATCTGTCACCACATTTGACCTATCTAAACTATTATTATAGTGATAAAAGTGTTTTGTTTATTTGTTAAAGGTACGCCTGGTTTGTAACATGGCTCCTTTCATATCACTTTGCCTCCATGTCTCCAATTCATTTTCTGAACCGCTTCTTTGGACTAATACAGTAAAAGCATTGTTAGGCCCCATTCACACACTGCTTTTTTTGCTGCATATTTTTACGCACAAGCTCAAAAAAAGCCAGGAGTGGAACAATCAAAACCGGGAGTGGCACACTCAGAGGAAAGGTCTAATAGAAACAAGTGCTTCACTTATTTGTTTAATAACCCACTCCTGGTTTGTGATGAGCTTGTGCTTAAAAATACGCAGCAAAAAAGCAGTGTGTGAATGGGGCCTTAGACTGCTTACATATTGTGATGACACGAATTTGTTTAATGTATAGCATGGGTTAATTTTCTTACATTAGCCAGACCTATTTACCTTTTGCTTGTTATCTCATGTTTGCTGGGGCATGTTTTCTGCCAGACTCTTTGGAGTCCCTCCATTGTCCAAAGGTTGTGTTTACTAATGTAATTATCTCACCCCTCTGTCAGAGAAGGTCAGGACACAAAGAGGATTAAGTATGCAGAGTCTTACTTTTTCCAAAAATGTTTATTGCTAATTAAATGTAAATTACCTCAGCCACCGTTGTTTTATTTTGTGAATTGCAGTCTAAATGTAACTAGTCTCAGCCTCTTTTTGTTCACATCAATTCAATGAACATTATCCAGTCGGATTGCAATTCATCCAATAACATTCATGTACATCCCATCCTAGAAGAACACAATATACCCGGAGGTGTAGACTCAGGGTATAAAAAGGACTTTTTTCCATTCACCTGGACTGCTATGCTAGATGTCTTTAATCTAGGGTCTGCGGACCAGGTTGGAAGGTCATAACCCTAGCCTAGGCTCTTCGGCGCCAGCTGAGTGACCAGAACCTAAATTATATTATTACATGGACTTCAACATCGAATGCTAGAATTTGGCTGGGATATCAGAGACTGTATAAGGAAAAATCCAAGTTTAGACAATTCGGTCACCTGGTTACAGCTTTTGCTGTTCTCGGTTAGCTTCCTACGCTTGTCGCTATTCCTCTCTTGGTGGGTGCCCGCCAAAAGCAGGGTGCTGCTGGACTGGAGTAACAACGCAGAGAAAAAAAAATCAAATTAGAAATTTATATATATACCTACATATCTTGGAATAAGATACAGTAATTTGCAAGTTACTATCCGTGTATATATATATATATTGAGACTTATTGCACTCTGTAAAAAAGTGTGGACATATTAAGGCAGTTTAGCTACCACAAAGCATTGTATATATTTTAAAAAATCTCTGTATTGTATATGGCAATTATTCAGATATATGGTGTTTTATTTGTGCTAAAAGAAATTATATTGTATCCTAATGTAATTACTATTAAGTGTGCACAATCATATTACCCAGCCGTCATTCCCTGTACACCTTGCCTCTCGGTTTAAGCCTGGTATTTTACCGTCCCTACATATTATTAATAAAGTTTTTGCTAAAGTAAAAGTTTACTAATATGGATTGGATTAAGTGGACCTGAAAGCACCAAGGCATGAACATTCAAATCCCGGTTGAGCTAGCGGGAGGGTGAGACTTTGTTGCCTGTTATATTTATACTAGATGGCAGCCCGATTCTAAAGAATCGGGTAGTCTAGAATGTATATATAGTTTATTTAGTAATAGTTAGGGGAGTGCGGTGAAATTAATTGTGTGTGTACAGGTGGCTCAGTGGTCAGCAGTGAGTGCCGTGGCTCAGTGGTCAGCAGTGAGTGCCGTGGCTCAGTGGTCAGCAGTGAGTGCCGTGGCTCAGTGGTCAGCAGTGAGTGCCGCGGAGGCTGGGGGGTCAGAGGAGAGCGGAGGCTGGGGGGTCAGAGGAGAGCGGAGGCTGGGGGGTCAGAGGAGAGCGGAGGCTGGGGGGTCAGAGGAGAGCGGAGGCTGGGGGGTCAGAGGAGAGGGGAGGCTGGGGGGTCAGAGGAGAGGGGAGGCTGGGGGGTCAGAGGAGAGCGGAGGCTGGGGGGGTCAGAGGAGAGCGGAGGCTGGGGGTCAGGGCAGAGCGGAGGGTGGGGGTGGTTAGCAGTGAGTGCGGTGGCTCAGTGGTTAGCAGTGAGTGCGGTGGCTCAGTGGTTAGCAGTGAGTGCGGTGGCTCAGTGGTTAGCAGTGAGTGCGGTGGCTCAGTGGTTAGCAGTGAGTGCGGTGGCTCAGTGGTTAGCAGTGAGTGCGGTGGCTCAGTGGTTAGCAGTGAGTGCGGTGGCTCAGTGGTTAGCAGTGAGTGCGGTGGCTCAGTGGTTAGCAGTGAGTGCGGTGGCTCAGTGGTTAGCAGTGAGTGCGGTGGCTCAGTGGTTAGCAGTGAGTGCGGTGGCTCAGTGGTTAGCAGTGAGTGCGGTGGCTCAGTGGTTAGCAGTGAGTGCGGTGGCTCAGTGGTTAGCAGTGAGTGCGGTGGCTCAGTGGTTAGCAGTGAGTGCGGTGGCTCAGTGGGAGGCAGGAGTGCGGCAGGGGACGGCCGGAGGGGGGCAGGGGACGGCCGGAGGGGGCAGGGGACGGCCGGAGGGGGGCGCAGGACGCAGGCCGGAGGGGGGCGCAGGACGCAGGCCGGAGGGGGGCGCAGGACGCAGGCCGGAGGGGGGCGCAGGACGCAGGCCGGAGGGGGGCGCAGGACGCAGGCCGGAGGGGGGCGCAGGACGCAGGCCGGAGGGGGGCGCAGGACGCAGGCCGGAGGGGGGCGCAGGACGCAGGCCGGAGGGGGGCGCAGGACGCAGGCCGGAGGGGGGCGCAGGACGCAGGCCGGAGGGGGGCGCAGGACGCAGGCCGGAGGGGGGCGCAGGACGCAGGCCGGAGGGGGGCGCAGGACACAGGCCGGAGGGGGGCGCAGGACACAGGCCGGAGGGGGGCGCAGGACACAGGCCGGAGGGGGGCGCAGGCCGGAGGGGGGCACAGGACGCAGGAGGCACAGGACGCAGGCTGGAGGGGGCAGAGGACACAGGGGGCACAGGACACAGGGGGCACAGGGGACACAGGGGGCACAGGGGACACAGGGGGCACAGGGGGCACAGGGGGCACAGGGGACACAGGGGGCAGAGGGGGCACAGGGGACACATGGGGCAGAGGGGGCACAGGGGACACAGGGGGCACAGGACGCAGGGGGCACAGGACGCAGGGGGCACAGGACGCAGGGGGCACAGGACGCAGGCTGGAGGGGGCACAGGACACAGGCGGCACAGGACACAGGGGGCACAGGACACAGGGGGCACAGGACACAGGGGGCACAGGACACAGGGGGCAGAGGGGACACAGGGGGCAGAGGGGACACAGGGGGCACAGGGGACACAGGGGGCACAGGGGGCACAGGACGCAGGGGGCACAGGAAGCAGGGGGCACAGGACGCAGGGGGCACAGGACGCAGGGGGCACAGGACGCAGGGGGCACAGGACGCAGGCGGCGGACAGGGGGCACAGGGGACACAGGGGGCACAGGGGCACAGGACACAGGGGGCACAGGACGCAGGGGGCACAGGACGCAGGGGGCACAGGACGCAGGGGGCACAGGACGCAGGGGGCACAGGACGCAGGCTGGAGGGGGCAGAGGACACAGGGGGCACAGGGCACAGGACACAGGGGGCACAGGACACAGGGGCACAGGACACAGGGGGCACAGGAGGCAGGCGGCGGAGAGGGGGCACAGGGGACACAGGGGGCACAGGACACAGGGGGCACAGGACGCAGGGGGCACAGGACGCAGGGGCACAGGACGCAGGGGGCACAGGACGCAGGGGGCACAGGACGCAGGCTGGAGGGGGCACAGGACACAGGCGGCACAGGACACAGGGGGCACAGGACAGAGGGGGCACAGGACAGAGGGGGCACAGGACAGAGGGGGCACAGGACACAGGGGGCACAGGACACAGGGGGCACAGGACACAGGGGGCACAGGACACAGGGGGCACAGGACACAGGGGGCACAGGACACAGGGGGCACAGGACACAGGGGGCACAGGACACAGGGGGCACAGGGGACACGGGGCAAAGGACGCAGGGGCAGAGGACGCAGGGGGCACAGGACGCAGGGGGCACAGGACGCAGGCTGGAGGGGGCACAGGACACAGGGGGCACAGGGGACACAGGGGGCACAGGACACAGGGGCAGAGGGGACACAGGGGGCACAGGGGACACAGGGGGCACAGGGGACACAGGGGGCACAGGGGACACAGGGGACAGAGGGGACAGAGGGGACACAGGGGACAGAGGGACACAGGGGACAAAGGACGCAGGGGGCACAGGACGCAGGGGGCACAGGACGCAGGGGGCACAGGACGCAGGCGGCACAGGACGCAGGCGGCACAGGACGCAGGCGGCACAGGACGCAGGCGGCGGACAGGGGCACAGGGGGCACAGGACGCAGGGGGCACAGGACGCAGGGGGCACAGGACGCAGGGGGCACAGGACGCAGGGGGCACAGGACGCAGGCTGGAGGGGGCAGAGGACACAGGGGGCACAGGACACAGGGGGCACAGGACACAGGGGGCACAGGAGGCAGGCGGCGGACAGGGGCACAGGGGACACAGGGGGCACAGGGGGCACAGGACGCAGGGGGCACAGGACGCAGGGGGCACAGGACGCAGGGGGCACAGGACGCAGGGGGCACAGGACGCAGGGGGCACAGGACGCAGGCGGCACAGGACGCAGGGGGCACAGGACGCAGGCGGCACAGGACGCAGGGGGCACAGGACACAGGGGGCACAGGACACAGGGGGCACAGGACACAGGGGGCACAGGACACAGGGGGCACAGGACACAGGGGGCACAGGACACAGGGGCAAAGGACGCAGGGGGCAGAGGACGCAGGGGGCACAGGACGCAGGGGGCACAGGGGACACAGGGGGCACAGGGGACACAGGGGGCACAGGGGACACAGGGGGCACAGGGGACGCAGGGGACACAGGGGACGCAGGGGACACAGGGGGCGCAGGGGACACAGGGGGCACAGGGGACACAGGGGACACAGGGGGCACAGGGGACGCAGGGGGCACAGGACGCAGGGGGCACAGGACGCAGGGGGCACAGGACGCAGGGGGCACAGGACGCAGGGGGCACAGGACGCAGGCGGCACAGGACGCAGGCGGCAGAGGACGCAGGCGGCACAGGACGCAGGCGGCGGACAGGGGGCACAGGGGACACAGGGGGCACAGGACGCAGGGGGCACAGGGGGCACAGGGGCACAGGCTGCACAGGCTGCAGCGGAGGCACAGGCTGCACAGGCTGCAGCGGAGGCACAGGCTGCACAGGCTGCAGCGGAGGCACAGGCTGCAGCGGAGGCACAGGCTGCACAGGCTGCAGCGGAGGCAGAGGCTGCACAGGCTGCAGCGGAGGCACAGGCTGCAGCGGAGGCACAGGCTGCACAGGCTGCAGCGGAGGCACAGGCTGCACAGGCTGCAGCGGAGGCACAGGCTGCACAGGCTGCAGCTGAGGCAGAGGCTGCAGCAGAGGCGGCGGGCACAGGCTTGAACGGAGGCTGGAGGGCAGACTTACCGGTGGCCGGGCGTCGGGTGTAGGAGGAGAGGAGGGGCGGGCAGAGCTGCAGGAGAGGAAGTCTCGCCCTCCCTCCTCTCCAGGCGCGAGGCAGGGATCAGGGGTACCCCCAGGGGTTGTGTGGCCCCCCGAGGTGGCGGGGCAGCGTTGCCGGCGGAGGCCGCACACCGGAGTGTGGGCCGGTCCGGGCCGGTTCCCGGATGTTGGTGGGCGCACAGCAGGCTGTGTGCGGACCCAGTGGCGGCATGGCGGTCCCTGATGGAGAGTGGGCGGTGAGCTGCAGGGCTGTGGGCCGGATGTGGGTGGGCGCAGACGGGGCTCTGTGCAGGGCCGGTGGCTGGGGCTCTGAGGGTCTGGTGCTTCCGGTTCCGGTGTTTGACACAGGAGGGAGGCCATCACGGAAGCGGAAGCGGATTTTGGGCGGAAGTGGCCTTCGGGTTTTATATAGTAGATTTTGCTTGGTTACGCGTTATATGCCTTTTACTGTTGGGGATAAAGTCTTTCTTTTGCGGTTTCCTCACCCTGTGTTGGTTGAGTATGGTTCCACCCATGGTTAAGGAGATCAGTCGTTGAGCTGGGATGAGCCTAGCTCCATGCGGTCTTCCCAAAGGCAGTCAGGCCAGTGAAAGAGAGCACCCTCTGACTCCTGTGTCTCCACACATATATTATTTTCTTTCATTTTAAAATAATAATATTGTGGTACTTGAGAGTGGTATAATACATTTTCATAGATGCAAGCATGTAAATGAGTGGGAGATGATGGTTGATATACAGTACTTGGCATAATAGAATCATAATGGTGATGCGACCATTGCTTCTAATGGTGGTCTGATCTAGAATTATAAGTTATAAGTGCATATTCATGGAGTACAAATTTGTGTGATATGATAATTAATACATAGAGTACAATTATAATTAAATTATCATATTTTTTGGCTTGTTATATTAGTACATGACTTAATTTCTGGAAAGATTTTTCTTAGTTCTTAGAAAAGTATATTTAGTTTCACAATCAATATTGTCATTAATATTAAATCCTTCAGTTTTCATTTGATATTGTATTAGAGCTCTTTGAGAGAAGGATGATATATGATATAGTGATTTAAGGAAACATATTGTTCAGATCAGCCTACTTTGTACCTTCTAAGTCACTTGCCTTATCTGCATGTTGGGGTGTGTTGCAAAATGAAGACATTCTAACTCTTTTTCTATCTGTGTATTCCTTTTGAATTTGATCTCATAAAAGTGATGATAGAATAAAATTTAGGAATATCAGCAACCTCTGTGTAATCCCAAAACCATTTAACAGCATTAGGTCAAAGATTGACCGCTATATAATTCATGGAAGTCAAAGGCGACTTTCAATAATTAAATCTGTAATAAAATACTCTATTTTTGTAGTTACATTTTTAAATTTTGTAATTGCATGCTATTTATCATCTGTTATTTGTTAGTGGTTATTTTGAAAGCATTAATGTGTACAGGGCCTATGAAAAACATACAGGTATACTTGTACTTTTTATTACCATATGTGCTTTTAAGAATAAAGAGTTCAAAAACTAATAGAATGATTAAATCTGCAACTTAGAAATAGAAAGTGACAGCAGCATATAACATAGGTATGGTAAAGTGGATGATGATAGCAAGTGTGAACCAAGTAAGAAAACATGAAAGGTTCAGAAAATTATTTTGGTGGCTAGAAACTGATCCGATCAGGAATGGTGTACGGGAATAAAATGATATAGAAAAGAAAATAAGATAAACATTATGTCTGCAGAAAATGAGAAGGAAAAATGGCAGAAGAATTATATGCTTTAAAGGGGATTTGTCAGGTTCTCTATGGTGTGCTATTTGAGAGTTGGAAAAGCAAGACTAGAACTATAAACTCTGGCCCATGTAGTTTTATATGATTAGGATTATTTTCATATATAGTAATACCTTGACTGACGAGTGCACCAACTTATTAAGTTTTCAAGATATGAGTATATTTTTTGCTTCATGATGCGAGTACAAATGTGAGTTACGAGCAGGTAAGTTTCTTAATGAGTTGTCATTAAGAAACAGAGTATTTCCTGCTCCTTTCAATCACCATCCCGGGCGGGAAGAGCAGTGAGTACAGTATCCTGGCAGCTGATGGTGTGTAGGAGCGCAGCGCTCACACGCTGATCAGCTGTCTGCATCATGCCGCACACTTAAAAAAAAACTTATACTCCCCTCCTTCCAGTCCCTCGTAGCACGGTATCCTCATCCCATGCAGGCAGCTGATGGCATGTAGGAATGTGTCAGCTGATCAGCGCATGAGTGCTGCGCTCCCACACGCCGTCTGCTACCTGCATGAGATGAGGAAGCTGCAGTGTGGGGGACCACAGGGAGGGTGATCAAAATAGTTTTTTTAAGTGTGTAGTTTGATAGGAGCCATGTTACCAGGGTGTATGAACCAAACACTGCCATATGGAAAACAAAACCTTAGAAAGTTCACCCAGCTCCTTTCCATTTCCTGAGAACATTGACCTCGACCGTGGACTAGGGTTGCGCAAGGCAATCCGGTTATCTTAACTCACTGGAGCTGAAATGTCATGCAGGTTAATCAATGGATCATTTCATTTGATTTGCTGCTTCATTCTCCATATTGGTGTCGGTTGAAGGTGCCAGTTCAGTGAACAAATCACAACATTTCATTGATATGGCTTCATATCAGCAGTAGGAAGTAAGTAGCAAACCTGATCTGGACTTGATGCAATGGACAGGGGTGAACCTAGCCTCATAAATGATAGTAGTAGGCTGTTATCATTCTTTCTGTTTTCACTTGCAAATATCCTCCCTTTAATTCATGCAAAAAATCAGAAAGGGACATTGTTCATCTTGCACCTCAAGCATTGCACCTGGCTTATGGACTTTAATTTGGTGCCGAGATCTATCCCTCATAGTCTAGTTATTGAAAGTATTTACAGTCACTATGCAAGTTACAAGCATCCTAGGTAGTAAAATTGGTGTATCGGATAGACTGATGCAGCTATTAATTCCAAGTGTACACATGTATACACCATAAGGACCAATAATCCTTAAGTAAAGTCAATTTACCGCTCTAGTCTTACAGTTACACAATTAGTGCTGTGGCTCACAAATCAATGTATAAGTGATTTTGGAAATTTCTATTAATATGGGAACACTGAAAAATTGTATTTGAGGCTTTGAGGATGTGAACTTATACAAGTAAGAAGGGAAATGGAGGGGTGAGTTAATCACTGTGTGTTACATAGATAACTTTTAAGGCCACTTTACACGTTGCAATATCATTCTGATATTGCATACGATTTCACGGGGTGCGCACGTTTTTGGCACTTGTCCAAGATCGCATAGTAGATGTCACACAGGGAGATAACGGCAGGCAACGAACTACGATGTCGTATGCCCCTTTTTCACACTGTGTCTGAGCAACTCACGGAGCGACCAATTAACACTGGAGTGAATAGGGGAAGTTGCGCTCCAAATCGTAGTTGCGCTGTCACATAGCACGATCCTGCCAGATCGACTAGCCAATATTGCACGGTTGAACAGCATGCACAATCCAAAAATGATATCGTAGTTGCATCGTTTTTAAGTCGCGTTGCTCATTTACACGACACAACGCACGAACGATATCAACTGCAACGCCCCTACCACGTGACTTTTTATCGTAGTTGCGTTGCGATATCGTGACGTGTAAAGCGGCCTTTAGTATTTTCATGTAATCTGTCTCTTGGTATAACTTTGTAAAATGGGCATGTGATAACTACACTTTTGAAGCAATATGCCAATAGCATGTTTCTAGAGTATATATTTGGTATATCCCATAGCAACAACATATTGTGGAGAACTATTGAGAGACTATAGTCACTAGCTAAAATCAAATTTCCCTCTTTTTCAATCCACTGATTATGATTGGCTTTATATGTGTTTGCAATTATGCAAATCATCTGTTACAACGTATCCGCTGCATAGTGTAGCTGCCGAAGAGAGAAGTAATGATTAAATCGCTATCCTGGGGCTTTGTTTGCCTTTGTCAGAATGAGTATACAGGTACCCACCACGGGAAATAAGGAAAATAAATGATGTGATTCTGATTTGGTAAGAAAATACTTTTCATAATAATCTATATTTTAAAATAAAAATACTACTTATACTATCGCTTTAGAACTACAAAATAGCACTGCAAGCAAGTGTAGAGAGCACTGTTATTTTGCTTAATCATAGCAGGTGCTGTAATTTCCTTTGAACATAATTATACTATTCACTCAAAATAGCGCTGGGTGTATTGACTGGATCAGCTTTTTCTTTTCTTTACAATGAAGTTCCTTTCAAGAGGCCAGACAATGTGATATAATATACTATGTGATTTCTCTGAGTCCACACTTTAACTTGGGGAAAAAAAGAAATGCCATTTGTTATATTGTTGATATGAACTGTTAAAGCCGTTTGAACCCAGCTTAGCATGCTTAAATCAATCAAGCGTGTTATATATGTAAACGTTTATCATTCTGGAAGAAATAAAATATTCAAATTTCAGCTTACCTCCCCAATTTCTAAAGAATTTTCTTGCATTTATTACATTTATCTTATGGGCTTATAGAAGTGCAGTCAATAGAGAAGAGAGAAAAAATATACCGTATATACTCGTGTATAAGCCGAGTTTTTCAGCCCAAAATTTGGGCTGAAAAGTCTCCCCCTCGGCTTATACACGAGTCAATACGGTAGTCGGGGCTGGGGAGGCGGGGGGAGGCTGCTGTATGAGCGTCCCCGTCACGTGGGGCCGCTCATTATATATGCACTGCTTCCCCCTGTCAATCAGCGGCAGGGGGAAGCAGTGCATATGCCCCCAAATGCTGGCACTCACCCCCCCTTGCAAGGGCCCCCCCCCGGGCGCTTATATTGCCATCCCGGTCTTCTGATCCGCGCCGCTCCTCGGTGCTGCGTCCTCGGTGCTCCGTCCTGCTACATCCGGGATCTACGGCCGTCACGCGATGACGTCATCGTGCGACGGCCGTGGATCCCGGATGTAGCAGGACGGGAGCTGCGAGGACGCAGCACCGAGGAGCAGCGCGGATCAGAAGACCGGGATGGTAAGAGAAGCGCCCGAGGTGGGGGGCCCTTGCAAGGGGGGGTGAGTGCCAGCATTTGGGGCTGCAGGTTACCCCCAGGGGGCTGCTGGGTACCCCCAGGGGGCTGCTGGATACCCCCTGGGGGCTGCTAGGTACCCCCTGGGGGCTGCTGAATACCCCCAGGGGGCTGCTGGGTACCCCCAGGGGGCTGCTGGGTACCCCCAGGGGGCTGCTGTACAGCCCCTGGGGCTGCTGTATAGCCCTTGGGGCTGCTGTATACCCCCTGGGGCTGCTGTATACCCCCTGGGGCTGCTGTATACCCCCTGGGGCTGCTGTATTACCCCTGGGGCTGCTGTATTACCCCTTGGGCTGCTGTATTACCCCTTGGGCTGCTGTATTACCACTGGGGCTGCTGTATAGCCCCTGGGGCTGCTGTATTACCCCTGGGGCTGCTGTATAGCCCTTTTGGCTGCTGTATACCCCCAGGGGCTGCTGTATTACCCCTGGGCTGCTGTATACCCCCTGGGGCTGCTGTATTACCGCTGGGGCTGCTGTATATCCCCTAGGGCTGCTGTATACCCCCTGGGGCTGCTGTATACCCCCTGGGGCTGCTGTATACCCCCTGGGGCTGCTGTATAGCACCTGGGGCTGCTGTATTACCCCTGGGACTGCTGTATTACCCCTTGGGCTGCTGTATTACCCCTTGGGCTGCTGTATTACCACTGGAGCTGCTGTATTACCACTGGGGCTGCTGTATTACCACTGGGGCTGCTGTATAGCCCCTGGGGCTGCTGTATTACCCCTGGGGCTGCTGTATAGCCCTTGGGGCTGCTGTATACCCCCTGGGGCTGCTGTATTACCCCTGGGGCTGCTGTATAGCCCTTGGGGCTGCTGTATACCCCCTGGGGCTGCTGTATTACCCCTGGGGCTGCTGTATAGCCCCTGGGGCTGCTGTATAGCCCCTGGGGCTGCTGTATTACCCCTGGGGCTGCTGTATTGCCCCTGGGGCTGCTGTATACCCCCTGGGGCTGCTGTATACCCCTGGGGCTGCTGTATTACCGCTGGGGCTGCTGTATAGCCCCTGGGGCTGCTGTATACCCCCTGGGGCTGCTGTATAGCACCTGGGGCTGCTATATACCCCCTGGGGCTGCTGTATTACCCCTGGGGCTGCTGTATTACCCCTTGGGCTGCTGTATTACCCCTTGGGCTGCTGTGTTACCACTGGGGCTGCTGTATTACCACTGGGGCTGCTGTATTACCACTGGGGCTGCTGTATAGCCCCTGGGGCTGCTGTATTACCCCTGGGGCTGCTGTATAGCCCTTAGGGCTGCTGTATACCCCCTGGGGCTGCTGTTTTACCCCTGGGGCTGCTGTATACCCCCTGGGGCTGCTGTATTACCACTGGGGCTGCTGTATAGCCCCTGGGGCTGCTGTATACCCCCTGGGGCTGCTGTATACCCCCTGGGGCTGCTGTATAGCACCTGGGGCTGCTGTATACCCCCTGGGGCTGCTGTATTACCCCTGGGGCTGCTGTATTACCCCTTGGGCTGCTGTATTACCCCTTGGGCTGCTGTATTACCACTGGGGCTGCTGTATTACCACTGGGGCTGCTGTATAGCCCCTGGGGCTGCTGTATTACCCCTGGGGCTGCTGTATAGCCCTTGGGGCTGCTGTATACCCCCTGGGGCTGCTGTATTACCCCTGGGGCTACTGTATTACCCCTGGGGCTGCTGTATAGCCCTTGGGGCTGCTGTATAGCCCTTGGGGCTGCTGTATACCCCCTGGGGCTGCTGTATAGTCCCTGGGGCTGCTGTATTACCACTGGGGCTGCTGTATTACCACTGGGGCTGCTGTATTACCACTGGGGTCTGTATATACCACTGGGGAGGCTGCTGTATACCACACTGCTGGGGCTGTATACCTGTGCTGGGGTCCACCCTTGGCTTATACACGAGTCAATTGGTTTTCCCAGGTTTTGGGGGCAAAAGTAGGGGGGTCGGCTTATACACGGGTCGGCTTATACACGAGTATATACGGTAAGTGGAATTTAATTCTATTCAAATTTTACAAAAGTCTGTATTTGCAAAAATGTGATTTTTTTTTGTAATTTACTTTTTTTGGAGATTCAGCAACATTTAGCATTTTTTTGATTCCTAATGGGCCATCAAAATGTAAAAAAAATTGTTTATACCAATTTCAATCTCCTTACTCACCTCTCCAGTCCATCATTTCCTGACCATCATCTGACCAATCTAAGGCCCGATTCTCACTGGCGTTTTTGAAAAAATGCAGCAAATGTGGCAAAATTACCGCATCTGCCGCACTTGTGGCACGCTTGCGGCAAGCCCCATGAACTGTCTATGGGGCTTGCGGTCGGGTGCGGCAAGTGCAGTATTGCTGGTTGCTGCAGATGCGGCAGTTGCGGCCGCAAAAATCAAATGTGGTCAGCAGCTTTTTTTTTGCGCCCGCAACTGCCTCATCTGCTACAACTGGCAAAACCGCACTTGCCGCAAGCTTCATAGACAATGCATGGGGCTTGCCGCAAGTGCGGCCGTTAGGCGGAAGATGCGGCAGATGCGGTAAATCTGCCAGATCTGCCACATTTTCAAAAATACGCCAGTGTGAAAGGGGCCTTAGTTACATCTTCGGATTCCCATCGATAGTGCTGAAATCTCTGTGCTTTTCATGTCAGGCCGGGGATACTGGGTTTAATAGGCCAAGAAAGGTTCTGCACCTTTCAAATATTTAAATATTCTGGTCTATGCTGAGGCATCAAGGCAAGCTAAAGATGCGTCAAGGACTGGACTTGAGATGGTGTGTGGTGGAGGGGCCCAGAGAGATGAGGGGTGAGGTGAGCATAAGGCTTTTTTTGTTTTTTACACATTACATTTTTTATGCTCTTGACACTGGAGAGACCACGGGGCATACAATAAGAAATTAAATTCATGAAAAGTATCTTCTCTGTAAATAGAATTTCCCGGGAAAATCCATTTGAACAGGCAAGTTTGAATCTTCATTTCCCTGCTCATCTTAATCAATCAGTTCTTGACAAATAAATGAGTTAGTAATAGTGATGAGCGAATTTTGCGTGAATATATTTGTCAAATTCAAATTCGGCAAGAACCCGGCCAATTTGATTTGACACCTTGAATTCAAATATTTTGCTTAAAAGACGGGAAATTTGGCAAACAATCAGTAATGCTTCAGACGACAAATAGCATCAATGCATTTGCACTAATGCTTCTGTTCTATATTTTAAAACTGTCATTGTCTAGTATAGTGGGCATGAGGAGTGGGGAGAAAGGTCTCTGGGTCTCAGGTCAGATAGCTTACCTGAGATAAGCACAGGTCTCCATTTTTTTATTTCCCACTCTTACTGTGGTAGTCTGGTCTGGCATCCAATCAGCACCCATAAACCAAATTGCACTTTTTGCACACAAAGGCTTTTGTCATTGGCAGTGTATGTCACATATACTTGTCATATAAAGGAATTAATAGAAATGACCCGCACTACTGCCTGTAGATGTGGAGCTCTGGTTGTGCCACTATTTGGCTATGGAGGAAATACAGAACCTCTCCCGCTGATGAATTGTAGTAGTTCATTTGAAATAATAGTAGGCAGCACTCATCCATTCGTTATTTCTTTATTTCCAGTTGCTCACGGGTGACATGCTGGTGTGGTGGGGATGCGAGGTGCGTCCAGGGACTACACGTGTTTCGCTCAAATGAGCTTCAACAGGTCCACCTGTTGAAGTCATTTGAGCGAAACACGTGTAGTCCCTGACGCACCCCGCATCCACAACCACGCTTGCATTTCACCCGTGTGCAACTGGAAATAAAGAAATAAAGAAATCCAATGCAACAGAATGGTGAGTGCTGCCTACTATTAATTCAAATGATCCTTGTCATATAAAAACCGGCCATTTCCTCTCATCGCAATTTATCATTGTTGGAGCTTAGTGACAGTTTTGCTGCTTCATTGATTTGAGGTTGGGAGTTGATTTCCTTATGGATGTTTTCTACTTTCTTAGTGAAGTAGAAGCCAAATCATCAGCACAGAGGTCAGTGATAGGGGCCTGCACTTTAGGACTGAGGAGAGAGTGAAAGGTGTCAAAGAGTTTCTTTGGGTGTTGGATAGTGAGGAGAACAGTGGTGTGAAGTGGTGAAGTAGGTTTGTTTGTCGAGGTGGAGGATAGAAGTTTTAAGTTCTCAGCATAAATTTATGGTGAATGAGGTTTTCCTCCTTAGTTCAGCACTCCAAGAGCATCACTGGAGGAATCGAGTTTGTGATGTGAGCCAGGGCTGTTTGGAGGTTCTGAGGGTGAGGGGTGCTACTTGATCCAGGGTGCTTCTGAGAGTGCCATTTAAGTGATTTACTGCCAGATCCGGACAGGAGAAGAAGGAGATTGGGGACAGTGATGAGATGAGAGTCTGTGAGGGTTAATGGCCTGTAGATTTCTAAATGTGTGATAGGTAGGAGTGTGCTGGGGTAGGCGAGGATTTGTGAGCGTGAGGGAGAGAATGTTGTGATCAGAGAGAGGAAGAGGCAAGTTATTTAAGGAGGAAATAGCTCATCATAATACCCAATTCCACCTGATTTAGAGGCAGAAATGGGCCCTCTTTCCTCTTGGGCCCCTTTGCAGCTGCACAGGTTGCACCAATGAAATGACAATCCTTGATGTGTGTGTGTGTGTATTGTACTTTCTTACCTCTGATACAGTACAAATTTTGTCATCTGTCCTCTGTAAAAACCTGCATGATTTTCTCTCCTGTAGGCTGAGCAAAATCCTCCCTATTCCTCCGTCACAGTATAAATGGAGAAAAAAAGTGTTTCCAAATTTTTTGGATGGCAGATCACAAAGGTTATATTTGGCTGATTGCAGATGAAAAGGAACATCACCAAAGTTTTACCTATACATACAGTATAAATCACTTGTATTTTGAGGGGTAGTAGGTAGAAAAAGCCAAGAGCTTTGTCATATGAGATTTGTACCAGAAATAGAAGTACTACATACAATGAAGTTGCACAAACGACAGCAAAAAAAGAGGGAAATTGTTAATGAAAGTTGCTAAATTATGCATTTAGCAAGCACACAGTTTCAGTGTGAAGGTATACTTACAGTGTATCCCAAACTGAGTACACACCTCACACTTTTCTATTTTTTTTTTATATATATGGTCATGGGATAACATATGACAAGATATGACACCTTGATACAATGTAAAGTAATCAGTGTACAGCTTGTATAACAGTGCACATTTATTGTGTCACACACATAGCGATTAATGTTTAAACCGCTGGTAACAAAAGTGAATACACACCTAAGTGAAAATGGACAGAATGTGCCAAAGTGCCAATATTTTGTGCCACCTTTGCTTTCATTATATCATTATTTTCAATCAATGCTTTATCCTCTTTTCAATACATGACGTAGTAGGTACATCATGTGCCGTCTCCCTCCCTTTGATGTGAGCTCCCGTGCTGAGTTGAGATGTGTATCTAACAGCACCGATCAGATCAGCGATCAATCATTGCTGTTAGCCCTTTGAAATACACTGTCAGTGACTGACAGCGCAATCCAAAGCCCCATGGCTGGGATCGCACTATTCCCTGCCATGATCAGAGGTCCCATGATGTGAATCACGGGACCTAAGCTGTTACTTTGACAGCCCAGAATCCTGGGATGACCCCAGAAGCTGTCTACTATTCCTTCCTGCCTTTGATGTCCCCAGTGACATCACGAGCACAAAAAGATGATTTTTCCTCTGTGTAGAAGGGCTGCAGCCCATCTGTACATAGGAAGAGTGATCGGACTGTGCAGCACTGAGGCCCTCTAGTGGACAGTGAAAAAAAATAATTTTTAAAAGTTAAAAAACATAATTCAAATCACCCCCTTTTTGTGCCATTGAAAATAATGCTATTTAAAAAATGCACATATTTGGTATCGCCGTCTTCAGAAATGTCTGATCTATCAAAATATAAAATCAACCAATCAGATCAGTAAACTGAGTAATGGAAAAAAAAAATCACAACGGCAAAATTAAGTTTTTGGCTGCTGCAACATTGCAGCCAAGTCGAACAAAACAGCATATGTAAAAATGGTATAATTAGAAACATCAGTTCAAGATCCAAAAAATAAGCTGTCAACAGATCCCAAAAAATTATTTTTTTTAAAAAAAAAGTCAGAATTTTTTTCACCACTTAGATAACAGTAAAAGTATACATGTTTGGTATCTACGAACTCATACCAACCCGAGGAATCATACTGACAGTCAGTTTTAGCATATAGTGAACATGTAATTGCACTTTTGTTCGCAATTTCATCGCACTTGGATTTTTTTTTCCATTTTCCTGTAGACTATATGGTAAAATAAATTATTTATTCAAAATTACAACTTGTCCTATAAAACACCAGCCCTCATATGTCTATATTGATGGAAAAATAAAAAATGAAAAATTATGGCTGTTGGAAGAAGATGAGGGAAACACAAAAATGGAAAACAGGATGAAGGGGGTTAAAGGGGTTATCCGGCCTTTTTATATATATAAAAAGCAAATGTACCTAAGCACTAACAGGCAGGTAGCTGACACTTACCTGCCTGTTGTGCCCAGCACCGTTCACCGCCAACACGGAGCGGTCTTAGACTATTCCTGTCAGTGATTTTGCCAGTTTCAGTGATGTCATAGCTACACAGGGGCCGGGTTCTATCCTCTGTAGATGGGCGCAGAGCTGACATCATGCTGATTGACAGCTGGCTCCCCCAATCCAGATCCTGTGCGTTTTAGTCTGGAATGCAAATTGTTTGATTTCTATAATGGCGGCCGCAGCATTGCGGGTCCTTATGGCCGCTGGAAATCTACCACTAGGGTCAATATCAGATGTGTATGTATGCCCAAATTATGCTGTGATTTTATACACATGTGACCTGTTTGATTAAACAATGAGGTGTCTTAATTGCTTTATTATGATACATGTATATATATATATACCCCAGTTTGGGATGGGATCTTTACCCTTAAGGAAGCCAACCTGGCGGAACACATGAAGCCTATTCCACACTCTCCCCTGTGCCTGGTCCATGTACTCTGTGTAAGCACAGGGTCCATAATTTTATTTCTAATTGGGTGGTGCTGTCTCTGGGATCCCTGCTTCTATTATAACTACAGCCAACTGTCAATCAGCGTGATGTTGGCGATGTGCCCACTTCCACAGAGCAGAATGGAAAACCAGCCTCTGCTCTTTTTAACCTGCCATGCTGTCACCAGCAGCCTGTGCCTGCTCTGTGCCGGGGATGAACAGTGATGACTGGCGATGGGCACAACAAGCAGGTAGGTGGCAGTTATCTGCCAGTTAGTGCTTGGGCACTTTTTCTTTTTAATAAAAGATCACGGCTAACATTTTTAAATCTCTTGGGGATAGAGTTCACTAGAGCTTTAGAGAAGCCCTGGAATCCCCTTCCACTCCTCCATGATGATATCATGGATCTGGTGGATGTTAGAGATCTTGTGCTCCTCCATCTTCCGTTTGAGGATGTCCCAAAGAGGCTCAATAGGATTTAGGTCTGGAGATATGCTTGGCCAGACCAGCAGCTTTATCCTCAGTTTCTTTAATAAGGCAGTGGTGATATCGAAGTTGTGTTTGGTGTGGTTATCATGTTGAAATACTGCCCTGCAGCTCAGTTTTTGAAGGGAAGGGATCTTGCTCTGCTTTGCTATGCAACAGTACATATTGACATTCATAGTTCCCTCAATGAACTGTAGCTCCTCAGAGCTGGTACCACACTCTTGAAGCCCCAAACCATGACACTCCAATCACAATACTTGAGTGTAGGCAAGATACGCTTGTCTTTGTACTTCTCACCTGGTTGCTACCACATATGCTTGACCCAAACTGAACCAAATAAGTTTATATTGGTCTCATCAAACCACATGACATGGTTCCAGTAATCCATGCCCTTCGTCTGTATGTCTTTAGAAAAATGTTTGTGGTCTTTCTTCTGCATCATTTTTAGAAGAAACTTCCCTTTGGAATGACAGCCATGCACATCAATTTGATGCAGGTTTCAGCGTATGATCAAAGCACTGACAAGCTGCCCCCCACCCCTGTAACCTTTGCCGTGATGCTGGCAGCACTCTTAATTTAATTTTGTAAAGAAAAGATCTAGATATGATGCTGAGCACATGCATTCAACTTATTTGGTTGACCATGGCAAGGCCTGTTCTGAGTGGAACCTGTATTGATAAACCTCTGTAATGTGTTGGCAATCTTCTAATAACCTAGGCTTTCTTTATGTAGAGCAACATGTCTTTTTTTAAGATCCCTGGAGGTCCAATGCTGAACATACTGTGATCAGAGAGTATGTGAGCAATAACACCAAATTTAACATATGAGACCTTGTAACACTAATGAGTCACATGACAATGGAAGGGAAAATGGCTAATTGGCACAATTTTTCCATTATCACTTAAGGATGTACTCTATTTTGTTTGCAGATCTGTTTTAAGCTATTAAGAGGGTACACCAAATTTACATTGTTATACAAGCTGTACACTACTACTGTATCTACTTTACATTTATATCAAAGTGTCATATCTTCAGTGTTGAATAATGAAAAGATAAAATAGAATATTTACAAAAATATAAGGGTTATAATTATTTTTTGTGATGTACTTGCTTCAACATAAAATATAAAATACAATAGAATTCCAAAACAGACATGAAAATAAACTTAGCTCAAACCATTCATTTTTTAATGTCTTCTTGATCTTCAAAAAAGAAGAAAAATATGAAAGGGAATAGAAAATGATTTCCTTTTGATGACAGATAAGGTGCCTTTAACTTTTAAGGATGTTTGTAGGTTAATTAGTAAACTAAGTTTGAATGTTTCAGCAGCAACTCAACCAAAAATAACACTAAAATCTATGATAAAAAAGTAAGTATAATGTTTTTTTTTCTTTATTCGGTTTGTCATTCACACCATTAAATTAATGTTAATACTTATATTGGAAAAAAAAGTAGGAAAAAGGTACTCTAAGAGTGATACCTTTGCTGACTAACAAGAGAAATTATATTTGTAAGCTTTCATAGCTCAATGGCCCCTTCATCAGGCAAATTACTAAGACATTTAAATAGGTATTATTGCAGGACATGAGGTGATGCTAAGTACAGATGGGCTAAAGAAATTAAATTAAGGCTTTTGCTATACATGTAGATGAGGTGGAAGTGTTCTATAAGAGATTTGAAGACCTTGCAGAGATGTGAGCTGTGTCCAAATAATGACTCATGAATCCAGGTATCAAATTGAGTACTTTTGTTAAAGATTGAAACATCCTTATTAACTTGAATTCCCAGATTTTTTTGTTCTCTATCATTCTTTATACCTTTCAGTATTAGGACTTTTCTGTCTGCATGCTGTTTCCAGGTCTAGAAAAGTGTATTCCTACAGGCTCATTTTTTGTTGTATGTCTATGCAGATTCATCCTTGTTTGTAATTTTTGCTTTATTTCTCCGATGTACGTCCTAGCATTGCATCTAGGTGTAGAAAACTACACCTACTATCACTGAAGAAAACGTTCCTACAATAAGGGTATTGTCCACTTGTAACTGATGAACAGATCCACAGAGCTACAATGACCCCAAGAAGCCAACTCTTGGATTACAAACAGAAGGAGGACAACAACAGGGTGCTGACCTCCAACCCATATTCCACAGAGACCACAGACTGAAAACAATATTCCCAGAACTGCCACTACTCTCCGGCAAACAGCCTTCCTGCTTAAGAAATCTGCTTGTCAGAAGTGTCCTCACATCACAATCACAGACTGGCACATTCCCCTGTAACAGTAAGAAATGCAAGATCTGTACCCACATATCACCAACAGATACAGTCCCCACCCCCAACAATGTAAAAGATGCAGTGCTGGAATGTACATCAGAGAAAGAAAGCAAAAATTACAAATAAGGATGAATCTGCATAGATATACAACAAATAATGAGCTGGACATGCCTGTAGGAATACACTTCTCTAGACCTGAACACAGTATGGCAGACCTAAAAGTCCTAATACTGAAAGGTCACTTTAAGAATGATACAGAATGAAAAATCTGGGAATTCAAGTTAATAAGGATGTTTCAATCTTTAACAATAGGATTCAATTTCATACCTGGATCCATGAGTCATTATTTGGACACAGCTCACACCTCTGCAAGGTCTTCAGATCTCTAATAGAACACATACACCTCATCTGCATGTATAACAGAAACCTTAAGTTAATTTCCTCAGCCCATCTGTACTTCCGTCACCTCATGTCCTGCTATAATACCTATTTAAAAGTCTCAGTAATTAGTTTGTAATATTGTCTGATGAAGGGGCCATTCAGCTCTGAAAGCTTACAAATATAATTTCTCTGCTTAGCCAGCAAAGGTATCACTCCTTGAATACTTTTTTCCTACTTTTTTTGGAACATAAGTATTTACATCGATTTTTCTGGCTAACACGGTACCACAATATTATTTTTGTATTCTACATTACACCATTAAATTAAAAGGTATTTCTTAATCTGCAACACAGTAGAATAATACATTTCAAGAGGACATGATGGGTGAACCCGAATTATAAAGTTTGGGGTTCATACAGGACACTTAGTGTCCATGCATGGACTTCCAACACAGACTTCTCAGGTAAGTTCTTGTTACAGTTCGGATTCGGCCACCCGGATAAAGGGTAAGGAGGCTGCAAAAGGAAGCAAAATGAGGACTAAAGCAGGACAATTATAATTACTGAGATTCCACGCTGCTGTCACTCTGCTTCTAGATCCGCACATTAAACCTTCTGAATATTTCCCTGCTTCTCCCGCCCTCGCTCTGTGACAACATCTGTGATTGGTTGCAGTCAGACTACGCCCCCACCCTCTGTGATTGTGTCTGTGATTAATTGCCCAGAATTAGAGTATAGAAATAAGTAGATAATTGGAAAAAATGTTGTGTGGTCTCTTGTGTTATGATACCCAGCGACAATAAAGCAGTCAGCTCAGGGATGCTGCCCCCAGCTATGTGCTTTATCTTTGCTGAGTATCGAAATATGGGGGACCCATGCATAGTTTTAAATAATTATTTAAAGAGATCATTTAAAAATTGACGTGGTGCTCTCTCCCCCAAATTTGATACTCAGCTAGGATAAAGCAAACAGCTGCAGGATGGTATTCTCAGGTTGCAGAGGCCCATCATTATTGGGCCCTTCCCAGGCTAAATATAGCAACCCGCAGTTGTCACAGAATTGGTGATCAATTAGATGCACCAATTCTGGGTCTTACCCAGCTTATTCCAATTAACCTCGTGCGATGGCGATTGGGTAATATACAGGGTTAATGATCGCCTTCTTCTCCAATTTATTAACCCCAAAACACCCCTGCAGGTCTGACCTCCACATGAGTCCCATAACAATTCAAGGTCCATTACATCCTGAGGTCTCAGTGCGCTGTCACATTAGAAAATATAACATTGCAGCCTGCAGAACACACTGATGGAGCCGTATTTGTATTGTGCTTTTGGCATGTGTTTTTCCATGCGTATTTCATGCATTTGGGTGGAAATTCCTTGCAAATATGTAAAAAACATGGACATGCTGGATATTTCTGCACTTAACCTGGAAGGGCAAAAAAGCAATATGTGCACAAAACTTCAGAATTCTCATTGAGAATTGCTGTCATGATGATTTGCATTACGTTTTGTGGCAAATGTGCACTAAAAACTCATCAACAATGTATCAAAAAGAATCACGTTTTTGGTCTGTTTTTCTGTTAGGAGATGCAGATTTGGTGCAGAATGTTCTCATATTGAACTCAGTGAACTCACTTCATGTGACCTTATTAAACTCAATGCCAGAATACTGGGTTAGGCGATACGCTCACATTAAGTACCGTATATACTCGTGTATTAGCCGACTTTTTCAGCCCAAAAATTGGGCTGAAAAGTCCCCCCTTCGGCTTATACACGAGTCATATACTGTGTGGTGTGGTGGGGCAGTGTCCGGGCACAGGAGGAGGTGGGGGGAGGCTGCAGAATGAGCGGCACGTCACGTGGTGCCGCTCATTAATTATGCATGGGGAGCAGCGCATAGTACATTGCTGCTCCCCTGCACAATATAGCCTCCCCCGCTGCCTCCCCGCCCCATGTATACAGAGGCCCCCCAGCAGGGGTAATCTCACCCCCTCGGTCTGCAGGCACCCGGGTCCCTCCAGCTGCTCCGTCTGCGTGCGGGGCTTCTAATACTGGCGTCTTTCCCGCACTTCCTGTTTAATGCGATCATGTGACCGCGGTCACATGATCGCATTAAACAGGAAGAGCGGGGAGGACGCCGGTATTAGAAGCCGCGCACGCAGACGGAGCAGCTGGAGGGACCTGGGTGCCTGCAGACCGAGGGGTGAGATTACCCCTGCTGGGGCTGTATTAACCCTGTGGGGGGCCTGAATTACCCCTGTGGGGGGCCTGAATTACCCCTGCTGGGGCTGTATTAACCCTGGGGGGGGCCTGAATTACCCCTGCTGGGGCTGTATTAACCCTGTGGGGGAGCCTGAATTACCCCTGCTGGGGCTGTATTACCCCTGTGGGGGGCCTGAATTACCCCTGTGGGGGGCCTGAATTACCCCTGCTGGGGCTGTATTACCCCTGTGGGGGGCCTGAATTACCCCTGCTGGGCTGTATTAACCCTGTGGGGGGGCCTGAATTACCCCTGCTGGGGCTGTATTAACCCTGTGGGGGAGCCTGAATTACCCCTGCTGGGGCTGTATTAACCGTGGGGGGGCCTGAATTACCCCTGCTGGGGCTGTATTAACCCTGTGGGGGGCCTGAATTACCCCTGCTGGGGCTGTATTAACCCTGTGGGGGGCCTGAATTACCCCTGTAGGGGGCCTGAATTACCCCTGCTGGGGCTGTATTACCCCTGTGGGGGGCCTGAATTACCCCTGCTGGGGCTGTATTAACCCTGTGGGGGGGCCTGAATTACCCCTGCTGGGGCTGTATTAACCCTGTGGGGGAGCCTGAATTACCCCTGCTGGGGCTGTATTAACCCTGTGGGGGAGCCTGAATTACCCCTGCTGGGGCTGTATTAACCCTGTGGGGGCCTGAATTACCCCTGCTGGGGCTGTATTAACCCTGTGGGGGGGCCTGTATTACCCCTGCTTGGGGCCTGTATTACCCCTGCTGGGGCTGTATTAACCCTGTGGGGGGGCCTGCATTACCCCTGCGGGGGGCCTGCATTACACCTGCGGGGGGGCCTGCATTACCCCTACGGGTGGGCCTGTATTACCCCTGCGGTGGGCCTGTATTACCCCTGCGGGTGGGCCTGTATTACCCCTGCGGGTGGGCCTGTATTACCCCTGCGGGGGGCCTGTATTACCCCTGCTTGGGGGCCTGTATTACCCCTGCTTGGGGGCCTGTATTACCCTGCTGGCGGCAACTGTATACTAGTTATGGCTGCTATATACAGGGATGGTGGGCTACATACCAGTGATAGGGGCTTTATAACAGGACGGTGGTCTGCTGCATTGGTAGTTTACTGTTTCTATTTAAAATAAAAGTTCAACATTTTATTCGTATCTATTTTCATTTTTAAAATTTTTCAGTACCGGTAGCTGCTGCATTGTCCACCCTAGGCTTATACGCGAGTCAATAGGTTTTCCCTGTTTTTGGGGGCAAAAGTAGGGGGGTCGGCTTATACACGGGTCGGCTTATACACGAGTATATACGGTATATGGTTGCAGAAATCTTCACCAAACTTGTATCTCCAGGCAGAAAAACGCACTAAAAACATGACATGTTATTGATGTATTTTTCCTTAATGCATTTTCGGCAAGCATTTTTCATGCATTTTGAGAGGAAATACGTTGCAGAAAAGGCAGCTAGAATTGTCATGCTGCAAATTTATTTCTGCACCAAATCTGCAAGAGAAATTTTCATTGACTTTGCTGGTATAAGGCTTTGCATACAGTTTTACGAAAAAACTGCCCTAAAAATGCATCAAAAAAGCATTGCATTTTTGGTGCATTTTTCTCTCAGGTGATACAGATTTGGAGCAAAATTTTCTCATTAAACTCTGTGATCTCACCTCACGTGAACTCATTGAACTCAATCAAGAATTACCGGAATGCGTGCACATTACGATAATCCGGCATTGAGTTCAATGGTTCCGAATCCCAGGATTATTGACTTCAAAGGTGCCATGTAATTAGTTTATCTGACACCACTGAAGTATATAATGCGATAATCTGGCACTATTGAACTCAATGCCAGAGTTCAATGAGTTCATTGAGTTCAATGGGTTCACCTCAGGTGAGTTCTCCTGAGGTCACAGTCATGTTTTCTAATGTTTTCAGAATGTAGCAGAGCCAGGATGACAGCTGACAAATCACAGCTGTAACTAACCCCTTATATTACCCTGATTGCCACCGCACCACAGCAATCGGGATGATCCAAGTAAATCCCAGGATTGGCACATTGTGCGCTTAATTCTGGGGCAGGTGTGGGTTGTGATTTGTAGGCTAAGAAGGGCCCAATAACCTTCAGCCTCCCTAGGTTAAGAATACCAGCTCCCAGCTGTCTGCTTTTTCTTGGCTGGGTATCAAAATTGGCAGAGACACACCATTTTTTTTAAATTATTTATTTAAGTAATTGAAAAAAACCCTCATGGTGCCCCCCCTATTTTGATACTCAGCCAAGATAATGCACACAGTTAGGGGCTGCAGCCTCCAGCAGTCTGCTTTATCTGCACTGGGCTTTAAAATATGAGGAACGTTATGTCATTTTTCCATTATTTATTTATTTTTACACTTCACTTTGGGTACATAGACAGCTAGTGTGAGGGCAACCAATCATAGTCTCCGGTGCAGAGGGAGCGTGGGGAAAACAGGGGAATATTCATAAGATATAATGGCTAGACCAAGAAGCAATGTGACACTAGCACAGAAACTCAGTAAATATAATTGTCCTGCTTTAATTCCCATTTTGCTTCACTTTGCAGCCCCCTAGCCCTTACTACCACCGTTTTATAGCACTAAAGTTTGGGTCCCCATAGACTTATGTGGAATTCAAGGTCCAGGGTCAGGTTTAGTTCAAGTCTGCTTCCGAACCGAACTTTTTATTACGTCCGGCAGGATTCAGCAAACCCAAACATCTGCATCTTCACTCATTTGTAAAGATGACCTATTACCAGGCAAAAAAAGGGATAATTTCTGCTCTTATTGTGTTCCTAATGTTTCATGGATTATTCTGTTTGTTTAATTTCTTTTTAATGCTTTTTTTCAAATAGGCCATACAGTTCTAGAAAAATGGGATAATTGTTGATAAGGATAATGATAATGGTCTTTTCCAGGGGGGCATTACTCACAGGATTCTCTCTTTAGGCTGCTCTGCATAATTTCCCTTGGATCAATACCTATTGAGAGCCACTTTTGGTAAGGGAAAGGTCCTTTGTAAGTTCTTGGGTTTCATTTCAAAACTGATCAAATGCTGGAAGAGAAAATGGAACCAAATTAGGGTGATACCCGTGACAATTTAGATTAACCAATAGACTTGGTTTGCTCACCTCATATGGTTGTGAAAGCCACAACCACTATATAAGCTTAATGTCGTCCTGATGACAAATCCTGACAGTTGTGACTCGCCCCAGAGTTCTATGGAATACTCTGTACCAGGGCTTGGACTTTGGGATGCTGTCTCGGTGGCTGGTGCCCTGGCCGATAGCCCTGGGGGTATCATTAAAACTGGGAAAAGTGAATAAAAGAGTTCTCGTGACACCACCTGCAGTTTCTGGTGAGTTCACCAGCGCCGCTGTCAGACCACTGGAGATGATGGTATTGCAGTTTAGATGGTATAGCTCCCTGCAGGCGGAGCGGTGTCCCTGGGGAAGTGTAGCTGCTGTGCTGGTTGTCGTGGTAGCAGCTCTGTGAGGTAACTTGCTGGAATAAGACACTGGAGGCTTAAGGACTCTGCACGGGTGTTTACTTGTAAAAGATCACGGTTCAGTTTCACAATTACACAGTCTTTAGTGGGTAGCTGGCCGGGTAGTCACTGAGAGGAATAAAGTCTCTTTGAGGCTCTCGTAGTGTACCTTCTGCTGTATTTCTTTCGTTCCACTGCCTTTACTTGCGCCTCCTCACTATCCTTGTGCTGCCCTGCACAGCTCGCTTGTCTATCAGGCCCGTTGGGTGCTATGAGGTACCCTTCTTCTCTTCTAAGGGGTTCAACCCGGTTTGGTGTCCCTGGTGGGGCTGCACGTTCTGGACGTGGGGTCGGGGCTGATGGATAGGCCCTCGACTGGCCGGTGTTGACAGCTAAGGGATGAACTCTCCTGTACCACGTCTCTGAGCCAGTTCTCCGCTGTAGACTAGGATTACCCCAGACCTGTCTGGTGGTCTGGCACTGGGTTTCCTCCTTCCTTCTTTCCTGGGTCGCCATTCCTTCTAGGCACCCTCACTGGGAGACCCCTCTAGGGCTCACTCCTTGCTTCGCTCCTCAGACTAGACTAGACCTGTCTGTTAGTTCCTGCTCCTTCTACCCCAAAACCCCTCCCACCGGGAACGGTTACCCTAGTAACAAGTGGCCAATTGGTCCCCTATATTAGGTGTAGGGATGCTGGAATGAGAACCTCAGGTCGACTTTACCCTCCCCAATGACAGGAATACCACACACACTCTGTTATGGGTGCAGTACCCCTACTGTGGCGCACTGACCAGTGAAGCGCCACAGTTGCAGCAGTCTTCCAAGATAAACTTAGGCGCATCAAGAGAAAAAAATTGGAATGTACGACTGTGCTAACATCCACTTAATCACATAGATTAATGATTGATTATCAATCTATGTGATTGAGTGGATGGTAGCGCAGTCAAAATTGATAACAGTCTTCCAACCAACTTTTTGTTTATTACTTGCACTCTTCTTGTTTGACATAGAGAACTTTGGTCCCAATTCATCAACACCAGTGTTCATGCCAGTCATGTAGAGATGGCATGGTGGAGTCAGAGGTGTCTAATTCATTAAAAGGCACTCACATTCATTAATCTGGAACATCCTAAAAGTAAGGTGCACCTTTTTTGTGCCTCCTTATAACTTGTCATGAATTAGATCCTCGTCCTCCCCCAACTCCACCCATTTTGACAATGCTGGCCAAAGCTGGTGTGAGAAAGGCTAGAGTCACAAACTTTTGGCAAACATGACGTTTTATGTATAAACACCTTTATGGCATAAACACTTTCATGAATTGGAGCATTTGTGTTCCCTTTGGCACCAGGGGCTTGAATGCTTGCTGTTTCTGCACCTCTATATTTGTGCATCCGATCTGGAACATGATGCACTCGTCTCCAAGTTATATTGCCATCTAAGCATAATTGTGTTGAAAAAAGTGTAACAAGCTCCATAAATGTGTTTGACCTGAATACCATATGTTCAGCGTATTTACAATGATAAATCTGACCCAGTGTGTCTAGCTTCTCCAATATGATACATTTCAATAGTGAGCTATTTACCTGATCCAACTGTTTAGTTATCCTGGATTTAATTATAGTGATTAACTCTGAAAGGAAGGTTTCTTTGCAGCTAATAATTAACTAAGCCCATGTTAATGCAGACCAGATAATAAAGAAACAGACACATGTATTAATCTGGCAATGATTTAATAGGCTTGGCAAACATTTAATAACAATATTTTTAACTAACCACTTCCATTTATCAAAATTATTTTAGCCAGGATGGAAATTTATGTTATGTACTAAATATAATCACATTTACAAAACAACATAGTCATCAAGGCAGGGCTCATTCTCCTGGGAAACGCATGTGCATGGAGTCTATACGTCTCACACAGAATCCCTAAACACTCTATATGCTGCCATATGGTGTCTTTAGTCAGCAGTTAATAAGGTTGGAATTACACATACAGCTTTTGATGCAGAAACCAAACACAGAAGTGGGTACAAAATATAAAAGAAGTGATTCCTAAATGTTGTTTTTATCACCTTTGATCCATTCCTGGCTTTAGTTCAGAAAGCTGCATCAAAGACTGTACAAGAAAAACATGATGGAAATCACAGTTAATTGTAATTTTGATATTACTTAAATAGATAGATAAAATTACTTTTAATCATCAGATTACGAGAGTATAATTAAAAAAAGACAATCAATATGGACATGCTTCATTAACTTTTTCATAATAGCAAAAACATCTAATCTACCAAAGACTAGCAACATGAAAGGCATAATATTAAAGTTTGGTATTGCCATAATCATACTGACCTGGAGAATCATTTTTGCAGGTTATTTAAAGAAAAAAAAGAAAAAGAAAACCCCCTCCCCGTTAGCATCATCTACCCCCCCCCCAAAAAAAAAATATAATTTATACAAAAAAATATAGTACTCTGTATGGTAAAATGATCAAAACTCCAATTTATCCTGCACAAAAACAAGCTCTAATATTACTATCTCAATGGAATAATAAAAATATTGTGGCTCTTAATGTTATGGAGAAATGAAAACATTAAAATGACAATTGACTATGGTTGCAGCTGGGGTAAAGACTTCCAGATTTTAAGTCTTAAGTAAAAGCATCTTTAGCATCCTGAAGCTTCTGTACCATATATCTAATATATAATTGCCGTAGGCACTTCCGTGTCGGTCCCGAAAAGACCGTGGCTATGTCACTCTGTGACGTCAGCACGCGAAGCATTGGCCGCATAGCGGCCAATGCGAGTCGCTGGCCTGCGCAAGCAATGCCGCGAGCCATTGCTCCGCAGGCTGAGTACGAGCAATGCGAGTCGCTGCCTGCGCGAGCAATGGCCGTGAGGCCATTGCTCGCGCAGGCTGAGTACGAGCAATGGCCGCGAAGCGGCCATTGCGAGTCGCTGGCCGAAAATCGAACCAGAGGCTCGGCCTCAAAGTTAACGATTTACCGATCAGGTAGCGAGCAATGGCCGCGAGGCCATTGCGAGTCGCTGCCTGAGCCACGCTTCTAATTGGTCGGGGCCAGCGAGTTCGTTACACTTGCGCGCGCTTGCGGTAATCCTCATACAAAGTATAGTATTCTAGACACCCGATGCATTTGCATCGGGCTCACAGCTAGTATGATATAATAGTCCATGTCTAAAATTGAATTTTATGAACAAACACGCAACTTGCAAATTATACTCTAATTGTACTTTTTTCTTTTGTTTCCTTATAGTTCATCGCCTTTGCTTCCTTGTTCTTCATCTTGGTATCTATAACAACGTTTTGTCTGGAGACCCATGAAGCATTTAATTCCATCATCAATAAAACTGAAACTGTGAACAATGGCACAGAAATGGTGTCAATAATTGAAATTGAGACTGATCCTGCATTGACATACGTTGAAGGAGTTTGTGTGGTATGGTTTACATTTGAGTTTTTAGTACGTGTCACTTTTTGCCCTGACAAACTTGAATTTGTCAGAAATCTACTAAATATTATAGATTTTGTGGCTATACTGCCATTTTACCTGGAGGTTGGACTGAGTGGGCTGTCCTCCAAAGCTGCTAAGGATGTATTAGGATTCCTCAGGGTTGTGAGATTTGTCCGCATCCTCCGAATTTTTAAACTAACTCGCCATTTTGTAGGACTAAGAGTGCTTGGGCACACTCTTCGAGCTAGCACTAATGAATTTTTGCTTCTCATAATATTTTTGGCTCTAGGAGTCTTAATTTTTGCCACAATGATCTACTATGCTGAGAGAATAGGTGCCAGTCCAAATGATCCATCAGCAAGCAAGCATACTCAGTTTAAAAATATTCCAATTGGTTTCTGGTGGGCTGTGGTCACTATGACTACATTGGGGTATGGCGACATGTATCCCCAGACTTGGTCAGGGATGTTGGTAGGAGCACTATGTGCTTTGGCTGGTGTACTTACAATTGCAATGCCTGTTCCAGTCATTGTTAACAATTTTGGAATGTACTACTCCCTTGCTATGGCAAAACAGAAACTTCCAAGAAAAAGAAAGAAATATGTTCCTCATGGACCTCAGGCTGGCTCTCCTACCTTCTGCAAGATGGATCTTAATATGGGATGCAACAGCACACAGGTGGATACCTGCCTTGGTAAAGACAACCGGTTGATGGAGCACAACATGTCAGGTATAGTAGAAGAATAGCCAAACAGATCATGTGCAATTACATTTCTTTGTGTGAAGTAACATTTTAGGACTGCATTGTAGTATGTTCAAGACATTTATGTTTTTTTGTAGCTTACGATAGAATGTGAATATTGTGTATAAGTATATTACAACATAGGAAATGCAGTTAATAAAGTAAGCCACAATATTTTCTTCCGGTAGTTTAATGCAAGTTTATTACATGTGATTATCATCTAATGTCAAAACTGAATGCAAAGAATCATTGCGGAAAGAGAACACTACTCATGATTTTAAGAGCCACTTATTATGTGTGGTATGCATTCCTTTTTCAGATTTTACCACATTGCAGTTATTGAAATTCCATATGATTATTGATTTAATAAGGTTTCAAATATAGTATAGTAACGTTATTTAGTGTACATGATACAGTATGACTGAATTTTGGTTAAAATTATTGGAGGGTCAGGTGTAATATTACTTTTTCTGGGTTTTTCCTACCTCCCTCCATAGTCCAGTCTTTCCCTTATGGTCACAATACCTTTGTATTTTTGACCAGTAACGTCTAACCCTTTTGCTGACAAGGATTTTTCAACATTTGGCACATATCTTAGCGTCATACGTATATATTTTACACACCTGTCTTATTGTCCAAATTACACTTAGCCCTTTATGCACAAAGGCAACTTTTAATAATTTTGTGTCAAAATTAACTTTTCAAAAAGCCTGTTTCAGGGGTCAGTTAAGTTAAGTGCCTTTCAGGGGACAATATATTAGAAACCCCACATTTTAAAAGAAGCCCCCTTTAGAGTATTCAAAATTGTATTTTGAAAGTTTATTTCCCCTTCAGGTGCAAAGTAGAAAGAAAAGATGAAAAAATACTTTTTCTATTAAGAAGTAGTTTTATCCCATAATTTTTCATTTTTACAAGGACTAGTTGGAGAAATCACCACACCATTAGTGATGAGCTAGTATAGAAATATTCGTAATTGTTATACTCATAACAAATAGTTTTCAATATTCCGTCCACACACATCCGGCTGTAAAACATGTATTTCCGGGACAGGGCGGGAGAGCCCCTTTTCTGCGTTTTCACTGCACACAACATCTTGCTGTGCCCCCGAGAGAGACCCTAACATCCAATCTGCTCTCACTGAGGTGCCAGCTCACTTGTGTACTGAAGGGAACTGACAATATGTGTGAGATCGTTCAGAATCGTCACGTCACTTACGAGCACCAGCGATACTCACCGAGTAATGAGTATCACGAATATTGCACTATCCGTGCGATTAGTGAATAGTAATGATTATACTTGGTCATCACTATACACCATGTGTTATGTAATTTGTGCTGAGTACAGCAATAACCTATAGGTGGTCGTATTCTACTCTTTTGGTGCATGGCATGACTCAGAAGAGAGGGACAACCATTTGGTTTTTTGAGGGCAGATTTTGTTGGATTGGTTCTCATATGACAAATAGTGTTTGCAGAGCCTCTGAGGAATTACTACACAACATTTCCCAAATGTAAACCCATTTTGGGAAGTATACCCCTAATGAATTAAATTACGGGTGTTTTGAACATTTGTACCCAACAGGCGTTCGACAAATTTCCTTACTCTATGAAAATGAAAAAAATAGCTTTTTTACATTATTGTGCAGATTTAGTTATCTTTATTTTATTTTTTACAAGAGATATTAAGAAAAGTCCATCACAGTACCCTACATATAGTTGTATGCTATTTTTTATGTACAAGCCTAGGTACGGAAGAGGCAGCATTTGGAGTACAAATTTTGCTGGAATTGTTTACTGTTACCAAATTGCAGTTGCAGGTTCCCTAAGGTATTAGCGTAGATTAAAGCCCCCATAAGTGACCCCATTTACAAAAGTATACCAATGAAGACATTTATCAATGGGTGTAGTTACTTTTTTAGCCAGAAAAGCGTCTTCAGGAATTTTATGTGCAGCAAATAGCAAGAAGTGAAAATTACACTTTTCCTTCCCCTATTAGGTTTTTTCTCTCTTACTGTAGACAGTGTGGCAAAAGTGACAACCGCTTTATTTTGTGACTCATTACAATTAACAAAATAGTAAATTTTAACACAGATGAGTCCTGCACACAGAGAACAGGTCTGTAGGAGCCTGTTCACACCGCCAGCATAATTGGAAACAAAAAGCTATTGCGACAAAAAACAACAGTACACTGCAGTAAAAATATTAAAATGCAAGTGCAGTATAAAAATGGTATAACAAATACAGGGTACTTAGTTAATCCGTTTTTTTGCGCAGAAAAAGTTATTTTAAGCCACGTCACTATCTTCAAAGTGTACCCATCTCAGACGCGGTCCTAACTGTTGTATTAAAAACCTGACTGGTGTTTTTTGTCGCAATAGCTTTTTGTTTCCAATTATGCTGGCGGTGTGAACGGGTTCCTACAGACCTGTTCTCTGTGTGCAGGACTCATCTGTGTTATAATTAATTGCCTCTTGCCATGCAAGAGATGGAGTTCCCGCCCCTCTCTGGGCCCTGCACACATAGAGCCCCGTCGCCTTCATTCCACTTCAGACACTGGTCATACTGGCTCCTGCTCACTGGTAAGTATTCACACCAGTCAGGTTTTTAATACAACAGTTAGGACCGCGTCTGAGATGGGTACACTTTGAAGATAGTGACGTGGCTTAAAATAACTTTTTCTGCGCAAAAAAACGGATTAAGTACCCTGTATTTGTTATACCATTTTTATACTGCACTTGCATTTTAATATTTTTACTGCAGTGTACTGTTGTTTTTTGTCGCAATAGCTTTTTGTTTCCAAAATAGTAAATTTGTATAGCTTTATGTTTTACTCTATTTTTACAATGAAAATATTTCATAAAAACTGACTTAATTTTGTGTTGCTGTATTCTGGAAGACACAACCTTTTTATTTTTCTGTTCCCGTATCTGTATGCGCTTTTTTTTGCAGGACTAGTTGTTGTATTTACTGGGACATGATCAAATGATCATAAAACAAGAGTGCTCATTTTATAGTTTGAGTCATTATGGATTCTGGCTCTTTTTTCCACATTCACTGGTAGAGTTAAGTGAAAGTTAGTTTTATAGTTCATGTTGTTACAGATGCAGCATTTCCAATATGTCTATCTTTTTTTGAAAAAAAAATCTTAAAAGAAAAAAAGAGCTATTTCTAGTTTTTTAATAATTTTTTTTTATCTTTGCGGGTGTGATAGACACCTATTCTTACACAAGAACTGGAGGGGGTTACACATCTCTGCCCTGCCCTTGTAGCCTCCAGCTTACCCACAATTCTCCCCTTTTCCAGATACACACTGGATTGCAGGAGTCAAGGAAAATTTTAGTTGTGGCCCAACCCCATATATAACCCTGAATATCTTAGGCTTGTTCATGACTACTAATTCAGAATGGGACCTGGAACACCTCAGTAGCTGGAATCTATGAATATGGTCATTAGTGGACAGGATCTATCTCATATGTCTTTGGCTACTGAGTTGCCATAAGGACGTGTGAAATATGTCTTTAGAAGGGAAATGTTATCTGAAAATCAGCATACCTATTGTATCGTGCCCTCTATGTTTTAAAGGGAAATTGTCAGCAGGTTATTACCCTCCAAAGTATATATATATATCCAATAAGAAAAAATGAACTGGGCACTATCAGGGTTAATCAAGACTGGGCTGCCGTATAAGCTAAGACCTGAGGCAACAGTCTCCTATGAGTGTTGCACGCTATAGTGACATATGAATATTCAATCAAGAAAGCAAAAAAGACTGGCGGCACTCACCGGAGATGATCTTCATCTTTTATTAATCATTCCATGCACTTGCAGTGGAATGTGCACAGCAAGGGAGGGGGTGCATGGACAGGGGACGACGGCCTGCCCTGTCCATGCACCCCCTCCCTTGCTGTGCACATTCCGCTGTAAGTGTATGGAATGATTAATAAAAGATGAAGATCATCTCCGGTGAGTGCCGCTAGTCTTTTTTTCTTTTTTGATTGTTATATATATATATGTATATATATATATGTGCATGTAGCTCTTTTAAAGATAAGTCCAACAATACCTTTAAATAACTAGATGGTTCCTCAGTTACTGAAAACTCAGCATTTGAATAGATATACACATGAAGCTGAAGGACTACATTAGATTTAAAGCCTCTATCACTCCATCTCTATGCACTGACCAACACCACTTTCTCCTGCTTGACTGAAAGCTGCTAATCAGAACTGGAGTCAGGGCTACAACGAGAAAGAGGATTACAATGCACAAGTCCTCTAGTGATAATCTACTGCTGATAAACACTAATTTTATTGAAACTACATGAAGCCGCCTAGTAAGCGTCACATCTATGAAATCAGCATCTCTGCCCCTACATATGCTATCCTTAGATAACAGTAAAAACCTGCTGACAGATGCCCTGTAAAGGTAATGCTTTTGAAACAAATCAGTAATTTTTCCTGAAAAAAAGTCTGATTGTATTTACATATTTTCTGTAACAGCAACTTTGGGGTCAATTCCTAAAAAAGGCAAAATTAATAAAGAATTTTTATATTCCATGTTTATAGTTGTCTTGCAATGTGACACAAGAGTGGGGAAAAGTCATTAGAAATGTTAGATACATCAATCTTTTTAAAAATGTTTTATATTTGACATAAATATGTAGTTTTCAGTTACTAACATTTTAATAATAATTCTTTCATGTTACATTACATTTTTTATACCTCATTTTTTTCGTACCAATCCTTCTTAAATATTACTAGGTGAGGATAGTTCAGGAAGTGACCAGCCACTATCACCTGGGGAAAGGCATCCGATGAGACGCTCCAGCACCAGGGACAAAAACAGAAGAGCGGGAACATGTTTTCTCCTGACAGCAGGTGATTACTCGTGCAATACTGATGGAGGGATTCGGAAAGGTATGAGCTTTCTAAATTCTTACATTTAAAGTGCCACATAAACTAATTTCTTAATAAATTACTATATAAAAGGAGAGTTGGGCAACTATTGACACTCCAGTTATGGTCGTTTTCAAATATCTATGTGATTGCATTTATTCTAACTAAAGTTATTCTATAAAAATGCAAAACTATACATTTAAATAGCAAAATTCGATTTACAGCTGGGGTCCCAATAGTGTTCCTCCTTAACATAGTGCACTATTTATCAAGCTTTTGGAGATACGAGGCTTAGCATTGCTTATTGCAGAAAGCCAGTCTGATTTAGCACAATACCTGCTAACATAAATACGTTCTACATATGCTGCACATAGAAATATAAAATTTGTATCATATACTACATATAGTCATAAAAAGAGTAACCAAAAATGTAAAGAAATAGAGCAGTAATACAGCACAAATGTGTTTACAAAAGGTTATGGAGTGCTAAGTACCTGAAGAGGTTTTTCGGGTACTCAAAGAAGCGCTCACACAAGCATTTTTTATTCCCTAAAACGGTGTAAATGTGTATGTAATGTAGTGTAAGGCTGGGGTCACACATAGAAGTCCATTTTTGGAAGTGATTTTCATCACCAATCCGTTTTTTATAGGGTGCTTTTTGAGCCTCCTGCACCCCTGAACGTTTTTGGACTTAGTCATTTTTTCATTAAAAACGCATGTGCGTTAACGCATGTGTTAACGCAAGTGCCTATATGTGCCATGCGTTAACGCATGCGTTTCCCATAGGGCCCCATGACAAAAATGAAGCCAAAAACGGACCAAGGGCTTATGTGTGACCCTAGCCTAACTTGGTCAATATATTCAATGATTGCCATCTTTCCTGGTTTCCAGTGCCACTCCAGTCTTTAAACTTCTAGTGGATCACACTAGGATTTATATGGGTCATCGTTCTAATTCTCCAAAGACTTACACTGTAAATGTGACTTCCGGCTCACACACAGATCTCGGTATGAGTCAAAGAGATGGAACTTCAGCTCAGTTTTGTCACTTAGAAGAGGACTGGAGCAGCCCTAGAAATCAGGAAGATGGCAATTATTGAGTATACCCTACATTACATATACATTTCTACAAGTATAGGGAAAAAAAACTGTAATGACAGTGATTCTTTAAGACCATTAATCTTGTCCAACTGAGTATTCTTACTTTCTTAATGGCAGCCCTGTCAGAAAGTATTATGAGTACTCAAAACCTTAATAATTTACCTCTAGCCATCCATATTAAGAATTTTCCTACTGAACAAAATAATACTTATTATTACTAGTTTGTACATGATATAGCTAGAGTAAACCAGGCTAAACCAAGCACCATTCCAGTGGGATTTTTTTCAGTACTCAAGTGGGGCTTTAAATCTAAGCCTCCTCATCCTGTCATATACTCACCTTCTGGCATCCTCACATGTTGTCGAAGTCCCATGACACCATCTTTTGACAGTAACTTCTGGCTGGTTGTAAATCAGAAGTTACGTGTCAAGCTCCCTATGCTTCTCTATGAGATCTAGAACAAGGCCAGAATGAGGCTTCTTTAGAGATGTATTGATTAGTGACCTCCAGAGCACTCCATGAAACACTGGAGCTTCCGACAGGTCACATTTTGCCACAGACCAACCAGAGCACTGATGGAAAAGCCCAAAGCCCAACAGGAGCTGCAGTTACAATAGATGAAGAGGGGGAAGAGTGAGTAAGACAGGCAGGGGCGTATCTAGGGGGGTGCAGCCGGACTTTTTGCACCGGGCGCCACTCAGTGGGGGGCGCCGGTGCCAGCATCAGGTGCCCAGGCGTCCGGCGGTGGCACTGCAGCGCCGCCGCCGGAACTAATCTCCTCCGACTTCGCCGCATATTGTGCAGGGCGGCCGCGGAGCTGTGCGTGCACAACCATCCCCCCTGCTGCTGGTCCGCCCCCTGGCAGTCCCCCCCACCTTCAGGCACGTCGCGCTGCGGCTGACGTCACCCGGCGCACCGCACAGTCTGGGATGGAGAGGAGAAGAACAGAGCCGAGGAGCTGCTGTGTGGCCGGCTGCCTCCTCCTGACTCCTGACTCCTGTCCGGTCCGTCCTGGCTACGCCTACAAGGCTGCAAATCTACTCCTAAGAAAGTAAGGAAGTAATAAAGTAACCTCAGGAGGGGGGGAGGGTGCCTGTCCTGGGCAGGCCTGGCTGAGGTGTATATATGTATACATCAGGCGCAGGCACACACTATGAGGTAGTGTGTGCATGCCTGGTGATGTATACATGTATACACCTCATATTGTGCCTGCCTGATGTATACATATATATACCTCAGGTATATATATGTATACATCAGGCAGTGAAACATATAATACACAGAGCACAGCTGTATATAGAGGACAGACTGCACACACCGAGCACAGCTGTATATAGATGACTGTCATCTATATACAGCTGTGCTGTGTGTACAGCCTGTGCGTGCTTTATATACAGCAGTGCCTGTATACCTGAGGTATATATATGTATACATCAGGCAGTGAAACATATAATACACAGAGCACAGCTGTATATAGAGGACAGACTGCACACACCGAGCACAGCTGTATATAGATGACTGTCATCTATATACAGCTGTGCTGTGTGTACAGCCTGTGCGTGCTTTATATACAGCAGTGCCTGTATACCTGAGGTATATATATGTATACATCAGGCAGTGAAACATATAATACACAGCACAGCTGTATATAGAGGACAGACTGCACACACCGAGCACAGCTGTATATAGATGACTGTCATCTATATACAGCTGTGCTGTGTGTACAGCCTGTGCGTGCTTTATATACAGCAGTGCCTGTATACCTGAGGTATATATATGTATACATCAGGCAGTGAAACATATAATACACAGAGCACAGCTGTATATAGAGGACAGACTGCACACACCGAGCACAGCTGTATATAGATGACTGTCATCTATATACAGCTGTGCTGTGTGTACAGCCTGTGCGTGCTTTATATACAGCAGTGCCTGTATACCTGAGGTATATATATGTATACATCAGGCAGGCACACACAATGAGGTGTGTTTATGTATACATCATCAGGCAGGCACACACTATGAGGTGTATACTGTGTATATGTTAGGGTACTTTCACATCAGCGGTTTTTGCCGATCGCGGCAGATGCGGTGAAAAAAACGCATCTGCAGCGATTACCGCATAACCGTTGCACTTGCGGCACAGTTGCGGCAAGCCCCAAGCAATGTCTATGGGGCTTGTGGTAAGTGTGCGGCAGGTGCAGCAAGTGTGCTTTCGGCACTTGCAGCAGGTGCGGCCGCGAAATAAAACGACGGTTACTTAGTAAGTGAGCGTTTCAATAGAGCTACGCATCAAATAAAATTTGGCGGCGGGGGGAGGGCGCCAAAATAAATCTTTGCCCCGGGTGCCAGAAAACCTAGTTACACCTCTGAAGACAGGGGTCACAGACTTAGATTTGAAGCACCACTCCAGCGGTGGAGCTCTTATGCAATTTTTTTTCAATTGCAGAAATATACCTTTAACTTTCATTAACACTCACCACAAAATCAACAATATTTACAAAGCCTTTAAGTATAGAAAGTATAAACATAGGTTTAAATGTTCTATAGTTCCATGATTTTTCAAAATTTGTGTAAAGGCAGAATATTCATGTGACAGCTGCACTTAAGGCCAGGGATAAGATGAGTTGTCATCGCTGCAGGACCAGCCAGAACCACCAGAGTGCTGCAGGAATGAAGGTGCTTTAAATAGATGAATAATGTATTTTTTAATTATGCTATGTTATTTTTTGTCTTTATACAAATTTTTAAAAAGCTTGGATAACTCATTTTTACAATATGGGCATTATTTCACATATTTGGAATCCCTTTTAGAAGGCTATAATAATCTACTTAATGAAACATTCATTAAAAAAAATCAATATTTAAAAAATATGACAATTTTGTGCAAAAACACACATGCCCTTAACATTTTTTTGTTTGCTGAGATTCACTTAAGGATAAGCAACAAAAGAGAACACTTACAATGTTATTTATTATTGTATCTCCAAGTCACACTGACCATATCTCACAATTGGAAAACATATCACAAAAGCTACACAGCAGTGCTTCTCATTAGTTTTAACATAAATTGAATATTCAATTTCCTAAGATGTCAGTCACCTCACATGAGAAGAAAGGCAGACGGCAGATATACTTTTAGTCTCCTTCTAACAAATTCCCACTGTCCACTGACTTCTTGTTTTATATATTTTCCGTTTTGACTTTTTAGTCAGTTTATTAAAGCACTATTCCAGCAGGATTTTTTTTTCAGCACTGTCCATTCTCCCCATTGTTATACTCCCTGTCTGGGGTCTACACCTTTTATTGGCTTTGCTCCGGTCCTGTGATACCATCTTGTAATTGGAACTTTTGACTGCTCAGAAGTCAGAAGTAATGCCACAACTCTCAATGCAAGTCTATCAGAGCCAGAATGAGGACAGAACAAGGTGCTAATAGACTTGTATTGAGTTGTGTCTTCCAGCATGGTCCATTGGCATACTGGAGCAGCCAGCAGGTCATAAACTGCAGAAGACCAACAGGAGCGATACTGATGACAGATGAAGATGCTGGAGAGTAGGTATAAGACTAGGGACAAGAGTCTTAGACTTAAAGCTCCCCTCCAGTGGTATAATAAAATATAGCTGGAGTGGCGCTGTACTATTCAGCATTTTTGGTCCAATTTTCCCTTAGCGTTTTGCACAGAACGTTTCCAAATTCTTGCAAAATGTTGTTCATGCTATACTTTAAGTCCTATTATGGTGTTTATTCTAATCATAAATGCCGAATTATTCCCCCAAAATAAACATATCTTCTCCTACTTTTAACAATTCCATCGCTTGATAAATGTGCCCTTTAAATATATATGTATAACGAATGATTGTATGCTGTTCAATGTAATGCTTTGCTCCTATTTTTATTTCCTTCATTTTCCAAAGATGTTTGCTAACAAGTTGCTTGGCAATGTATGTCGCACAGTCTAATCATTTAATCATTTACGTCTCATGTTCTCATTTTATTTTTTAGTCTGATTGTCCTGTAAACATATTGTATAGTGTACATTGTAATGATAGATTTAACACAATTATAATACATCTTAAACATCTACTGGAAAAAGAGACAATATTACACTCTAGACTAAAATTGACTTTCAGAAACAATAAGTAAAATTAGAAATGCCAAAAAGTATTTGTCATCAGTCACGCGAAGGATTATTCCCAACTTGGCAAGTTATCTCCTATCCACTAAGGATGAGCAGATTGATTCTCAGGATTCCAGTTCAGCATCCATGTCCGTGATTCCTGGCAGTTTAACAGGAGCCCACAAACGTCTTACAATCCATCCTCACCAGCATAGCATTTGATTTGCCAGGGCTGGTGCTATGTAATCTGTAATACATAATTCACTTAAAACATCACAGCAGCCTAGGTTAACCAAATGATATGCTGGCGATGATGGAAGTTAAGAGATATGTTAAGCACTCATCAAGCTGCCAGGTACCACTGAACTGGACACTGGACCAGACCCCTGCAAATCGATTCACTCATCTCTACTACCAACAGTTAGATAGTTGATTTCTAATCACAGGGGGGCCTACTACTGGAATCCCCATTGATTCTGGCTACAAGGTTCTGAAATGATTCTTCAATCCCACAAAATGAATTAAGACGTGGGGTTGAATTGGTGGGACATCTAGCGATAGTTATCCCTTAAAGAGGTTTCCACTGCTATGGCAATCCCTATAATTTTTCATGTTTTCCCCAGGTAAAATAAAAAGCTTATACTCACCTCCCATGCTGGCACCATTCCAGCAGTGTCAGTGCTTGCGTTCCTGGGGCTCATTTGATTTTGTCATGTCCCACATCTCATCATGCTGGCTTCTTTCTCTTTGCCTTCAGACTAATAAGATAATCAACAAGAAGTAAGCACTGTTGCTTTCGCTCACTTCCTGTTGATTTCTCCTGCATTTGAAGGTGGGTAAAGAGACACCAGTGGTGATTGGTTGTGGGGTTTGCATATGTACATATATACACATAACAACCTCACATGAACCCCGCGAATGTGAGCCCAGCAATGCCAGAGCATTGCCGCCATGGGAGGTGAGTATGGCTATTATATTTAAAAGTTCCAGAGATGTGCGGTCCGGGCACTACGGCTTCTATTAGAGCTCAGCTGCTTCCCATTTATGGCAATCCCTCGGTGCTTAGGTGTTGCACGTCGTATAGACAATGCTCAACATATGAAATAGAAAAATATAGGCAGCACTCACCGGTAGGGTTTCAATAAGATGGGTTTCAATATTCTTTAATGCTTACTTTTCAGTACATTAAAATTCCAGTGCGGCGGGGAGAGGGAGTGAGGAGCCGGCCGGGTTACTCACCACGCAACGGTGCCTTCATTCCGCTTCCTCCTCACTCCCTCTCCCCGCCGCACTGGAACTTTTAATGTACTGAAAAGTAAGCATTAAAGAATACTGAAACCCAGCTACCAGTGAGTGCCACCTATATTTTTCTATTTCATATGCTATTATATTTAAATTGGTGGAAACATAAGGGATGAAAAGGGGTTATCCTAGTAATGAACAATTCCATTAAGATAACCAATTACTTTCCAAATTGGGAATAACGCTTTCAGCATACTTGTATAATTAAAACGTGTTATTTTTAACAAGTTTTGGAACAGGCAAAGCTGTTTCTTACAAATATACGGAATGCTGTAAAGAGTTGTTTGGGAACAGAGATTCACAAATATTTTTCACCAAAATCAGGAGGTCTTTTTCTGTGGACCGTGTTTTGTACTGCAGCATTCACTTGCACAAAGTTGAGCTTCAATTGATTACAAAGCTCATAAATATGATTTTTGTTATTCTTGTAGAAAACACAAGTTTTTTTGTAAATCACAAGAAACCCATTTCATTTAAAAAATTTAGATTGTCTAATTTCTTATCTTTTTGAAAAAACTGAGCCAACTAAAATTTATAGTCACTTAGGATAGTGTATTAATTGAGTGAGCCAATGGAGTTTACTTCTAAAAAAATCAATGAAAAACTTTTTTTCATCCATAAAATAAATATAACTAAAGTCTTATTGCTGTCTGCATTTAAATTTCTCCTTCCTTCTATCTTTCTCAAATTAGGCCCTATGTAGGCAATTTGCACGATCCTAATAGAATGCATGCTAAAGCTCCCCAACCCATATCGGGGAGTCACATAATATGGGCAAAAAATGTAAAACGTAAAAACTGAGCTAATATGTTTTGCTGATGTCAAATATTGTTCATGTCACCTTACTAGAGAGTTCCTTAGAACTTTCTTACTTTCTCCTTTCAGACTGAGTTATTTGGAGCCACAGACTAAACATAGTGAAAGATGAAGAACAATGTTGTTGCTTGTGAACTTTTATTTTTTCATATATTTCTTTTTATCTATCTAGAATTATTAAACATTTCTTTTAGTGGGAATATTTTGATTAAGAGTTTCATACATCATATATTTTAATATCCAGACAGCATATCATTTCTGTTACGTTGGTACTCACCACATGAAAGAATCCACAGTTTTTTATATAGTACTGTACATAAATATATAGCGTTTCTTAAAATGGCCACGATATCATGATACAGCAAGATATCCTAATACTGAAAAGTATATTTTGACATCAACCGAAATAAATTTAATTGCTTGCGTGAATGTTATAGGGTTAGTAACTTTTTTCTTAAGATCCTACTTAATGTATCCCTAAATCTAAGCTATTTTCTAATATACTTCCTTTAATAATTCCCCACAGTTCCCGCTCTACACTAACAGCTTTTTTTTCATTTCCTGTCCACTGGCGCTACATGTGAGTCCCCAGTTAATGCTTGGACACGGACTGTCATTGAGCAGGGTGATACGCAGCAGGCACTTCCTCAGTCCCTCCTGAAACAAAGCATCACTTTGACACTAGTGTCAAGGGCGGGGCTGTCAATTCTATGTTCACAAAGATCTCCATTGCCCCTTCTCCCTACCCCACAGTGCTGTCTCTCAGCCCCCTACCTTCTCCTCTTCTCTTCTCCCCAACTCACAGTGCTGTGTCTCAGCTCCCCCAACTTGTCCTCTCCTTTTCTCCCCTCACCGCAGTTCTGTGTCTCGACCCCCACCTGTTTTTACCCACTCCCAGTAGTATTAACAAAGTTAAGCTAACAGAAGGGTACCTTGTATCTACCAAAAGACCAGTTTGTGTGTACCCTACTAAGTTATGGAATGCTAACTGCATCCTTAAATTATACCAAATCATATACCAACAGGTTTAGATTCTAAAGGACACTATGTATAGAAAACATGCTTTGTGCTAATAAATAACCATATAAAGACCCCCGGAAGAAGGCTCATAGCCGAAATGTGCATGTAGGGCAATCCCTGATGGTCTGTGTACACTTAAAGTGATCCTAAACCCACAAACTGACCCCCCCACATCTTTAGACCTGTCCCTGCACCCCTCTTATCATTTCTAGCCATCCCTTTTGCAGAAAAAAATCGCTTTTGTAAAGTAGAGAAAAAGTTATATTACTTTGCCTGTGTGAGTTCTCTCTTTCTGTGGAAGCCGCAAATAGGCTGGCCTGTCTGCTGCTGCCTTGTAATTATGCACGCCTCTCTCTGCTTCTAAGAGCCTGGCGCGTCATGAAAGGGGCGGGCTTTGCGTCATGCCGAAGCCCCGCCCCTTTCATGACGCGGCCAGGTTCTTAGAAGCAGAGAGGGTGTGCATAATTACAAGGCAGCAGCAGAAGGCCCTGCCTATTTGCGGCTTCCACAGAAAGAGAGAACTCACACAGGACAAAGTAATATAACTTTTTCTCTACTTTACAAAAGCGATTTTTTCTGCAAAAGGGATGGCTAGAAATGATAAGAGGGGGTGCAGGGACAGGTCTAAAGATACGGGGGGTCAGTTTGTGGGTTTAGGATCACTTTAATGGCATAACACATTTATTTAAGCTATGTTAAGCTATGTTGCGTTTGTGATTACTAGATGAGTTGGTTTTTTGGAAGCATGCTTGCTTTGCTGAGTTTTTACTTTGAGAAATAATGAGCGGCCTCCCTGTTCCCCTTATGTATTGATCTGTACAAAAGTGTTTTAGTGAGCTCATGTGCCTTGCTGAACCTTCACTTTGGGAGATATTGAGAGGCCTCTCTGTTTCCCTTATATATCGATTCATACAAGGAGGCATTTATATGGTTATTTATTAGCATATAGCACGTTTTCTATACATAGTGTCCTTTAGAACCTAAATCTATTGGTGTATCACAGATTGTTAATTACCAGCTACCCTTATGTGTAGTATTTTTGTAACTTTTTATGTTTGTATGGATTTTTCTATTAATAAAAATTTAAATTTTATTGCAATTGTATTTTTTTCTATATGATTTGGGACACTCTCAGTAGTGCGGTGTTACTTCTTCCCCAACATTCTGTGTCTCTCCTGTGCGATCATGGACTGTTAGACTGGCCATGCAGGAGGAAAAAAGTTATGTCAGTAAGTATCCTGGTTCTTATGCATATTGATGAGCTGGGAGCTTCCACTTATTTAACTTATGAGCGGTGTGTGTCCTCCTGCATGGCCAGTCTGATAATTTCCGATTGCACAGGAGAGACACAGCATGTTGCAGTAGATGTGACACCACACCGCTGGGAGTAGGTTAGAGCAGGTGGGAGGCTGAGACACAGCACTGTGGGGAGGGGAGAAAAAGGTGGGGCCCAAGATACAGCACCACAGGGAGGGGAGAAGAATGTGGGGGAGGCAAGACACAACACTGCAGGGAGGGGAGAAGGGGGGCTAGAGACCATTGTGTACATAGCATTGACAGCTCCGCTCTGGAAACTAGTGTCATAGTGACACATTTTTTCAGGAAGGGGCAGAGGAAGTGCCTGGGACCTTTCAACTCAATAATGCTTCATGTGTGGCTCCCAGGATGTACTGGGGGGCAGTCAAATGGTATTCATCGGCTGGAAATAGAAAACCATAGAGAATTATTAAAGGAAGAATATTAGTAAAAAGCTTAGATTATAGGCATAATATAGATAGATCCTATTCCTTATGAAAAAAGTTGCTGGCCTTGGACTAACCCTTTAACTTTCTGCATTGCAATATGTTTCTTGTGTGTTAGTTTAGGAAATGCTATATTTACCAAATTTTTTATTCCCTATCTGAGAGTTGCATAATGTAGAGACAGAAATCCTGTTTCAGTGATGTGTCATTTAATGTGTGGTATAGTTTTGATAAAATCCCTATTTTCTCTGCTGCAGATCTACCTAATCTCGAAATCCTGAGCTCTGTGTAACCCCACCTACACCACTGACTGGAAGCTTTCTGTGTACACTGTGCATAGGCAGAAAGCAACCAATCAGTTTTGTGGGTGGGTTATATTGAGGACTACATGGCAGCAGGAGTACTAATTCTCTAGTAATAAGCTGTAGTGATTTTATGATAACTATAGCAAGTAACCCAGAAAGTTACACGTTGCTAGGATAAGGGTCACAGTCTCTATGTTATGCTGCTTTCAGATTAGGGGGCAAAAACAGGTTACAGATTCCCTGTAAACAGCATCTTCTACACAGGTATACCATTATGGAAGAAGACTTTTATTCGTTATACAAAATTTATTGTCTTCAGCATATGTTCCAATACGAATACATAATCTCTTGATGTTTTGGTACTTTGTACATAAATGAATTTCCTACAATAATAAAATTTACGGTATTTAAGAGTAGACATACCTATGTTCTTGGTGTAGCTGGGCAGATAATTTTGACAAAATTTGTGAATTTTTGCACAGCTTTTCTCTGACTGCCCTAATCTGTGGTGTATCTAAAAAATTACACTTTTTGAGTTTTTGTAGATGGCACACTTCAATATTTGGGGCTTTCTTTACAGATACAGTCAAAATAGCAATACAAAATATGCTGTGATTCTGTCTGGTCTGGTATGCCCTGTCATGAAAATCTAACCAGTCCCTTTTTAGTGAATAAAGTCTGTCTTACATTATTAGTGTTCAACATGTTGGGGATTCAGAACTCCTATTAATTTTGTTCTCCTGCACCTATAGTATGATAAGGTAAAAATTGAGAGAGAAAAAAAACAATCTATGTGGACAAATGTATTGGGAAACCTTGACATTACCCTAACAGGATCTTTTATGACATCCAATTCTAAATCCATAGGCATTAGCATGGAGTTGGTCCAACCTTTGCAGGTAAAACAGCTTCAGCTCTTCTGGAATGGCTTTCTACAAGCTTTTGAAGAGTGTGGGTGCCCATACTCTACATCCAGAAGAGCATTAGTGAGGTGAGACATTGATGTTGGATGAGAGGAACTGGTTAATAATGTCCACTTTAGTTATTTTCCCTGACTACAACCTTAGTTTGTTGGGGTTGAGGTCAGGGCTCAGTCAGAAAAATAAAATAGTTTTTCCACATTAAACTCAATCAACAATGGCTCTAATCTTGCGTCCTGAAACACTTATGTGGATGATTTAGGAACCTGATCACATGGGACTAGACAAGACAGAGACAAGGTTTTTTAGTTCAAGTCTGTATTCACACAAGTGCATGAAGGGAACAACAATTCACGTGAGGGTGCAAACAAATCGTGAAGCAGGGCAAAACAAGTCTACATAGCGGTAACAGACTTAGTCTTAGTCCAGAAAATAAATGCACAGTGTGGCCAGCACAGTAAGTACGACAGTCCCAAAAACAGTCCTAAGTAGGATATCTGCACAGCAATCAGATGAATAACCAATATATACATGGGCTCAAAATAAGTCCTGAACAGTGTCCTGCAGTGTAGCCCACAATGAAACCTACAATCCTTGATAGTGTACACTGGCAACTTAAGCAAAAGACAAGAAGACATTCAGCTGGCTAGTTAAGAAGTACTTCCCAGAGGTGTTGGTGGATAAATGTAAACAGCCAGGACACAGACGAGGCACAGCAAAGCAGATTACTGGCAGCTGGTACAGCTTGGAACCAACTGGACTTCAGGAGGAGCTGGAGAAGCAGATGGTCTGAACGGCAGAGCCTATGAGTAGCAGCAGAGTAATCAGAGAAGCCAAGTCTGGAGTAACTTAGAAGCCAGATAGCACAAAATACTCAGGCAAGGCATGGATCCTGGACCGGGACTTAAATAGGCAAAACAGAAAAAAGTACAAGGTCATAACAAAGCAACAGATGCCATCTTGGATGAAAGCAAAATGACACAGAATGTTCCATGGTAAACCTAGAATTCTGACACGTTCTGGATCAGAAAAGGGCCTTCAGCAAGCTGTTCCCTAAAAGTAGGAAGCATAAAATTGTGCCACATATCTTGGTATACTGAAGCATTATGATTTCTATTCATGCGAATTACTGGGCCTAGACCAGTTCCTGAAAAGCAACCTCACAGCAAAATGCATGGTCATGGTATTGTTCTGGCATTTAACAAAACAAAAACTCATCCATTGAATTTCCAGTTAGAGATATATGACGCTTCATTTCACAGAATACATTGCCACTGCCCCCCCGAGTTCAGCAATGCAATTCTTTACACCACTCCATGAAATCTCATGAAACATGCGGTACTGTGCTTGGTGCTTTTGAAATCCATGTTATGAAGGTCATGGCACACGTTTTATGAACTAATTTTAATGAACTGCAGGGCTTTAAACCCCCTCTGGCATTGAGTCAGCAGACCATCAGCCACTTCTGTGCAAAATGTGTCTCAGCCCTCGCTTTGTAATCTAACTTGGTGTGCCACTTTGTGACTAAATTGCTCTGGTTCTTAAAAGCTCCCACTTTTCAAAAATACCACTTGCAGTTTATTTTGGAATATTTAGGAGGAAGGAAATTTCATGAGCTGATTTGTTCCTGTAATTATATCTTATTACAGTGTCATGCATGGATTTAGTGAACTCTTTTGAATGAACCACTTTTTAACACTTTAATATTATTTATTATTTTACAACCATTTATTCTGCAGCGCCTTACATATAAAAAGAAGTATACATAATAAGAACAAGTACAATCAACATGAGCAATACAAGGCACAGACTGGTATAGGGAGAAGACCATACCCTGAGGGCTCACAGTCTACAATAGATGAGTGAGGATACAGTAGGTGAAGTTAGAGCTGGTCAAGTGGTGGTATAGTGGACTAAGGATCACTGCAGGTTGTAGGCTTGTCGGAAGAGGTGGGTCTTTAGATTCCTTTTTATGGATTCCGCAGTTGGTGAGATTCTGATGTGTTAGGATAGAGAGTTCTAGAAAATTCAGGATGCACAGTAAAAAACTTACATCCAGTTGTTGGAAGAGGCGATAGAGGGGAATAGAGAAGAAGATCATGTGAGGATTAAAGGTTGCATGTAGGTAAGTCCTGGGAGACCATGTCACAGATGTGCAGAGGAGATAAGTTGTGGATAGCTTTGTATTTCATGGTTAGGGTTTTCAATTAGAGTCTCTGGACAATGGGGAGCCAGTGAAGGACTTGGCAGAGAGGAGAGGATGGGGAATAGTGGGAAACAGATGAATTAGTCAGGCCTCAGAGTCTCAGATAGATTGGAGTGGTGCAAGATTATTAAGGTACATTAGATGCCTAAAGTTTTATTTGATATATGTGAGGTTATGGGACTGAGTGACAAACCTGAATGTAATGATTAAGAGGTGAGTCCCAATACTTTTATCCAAGTAGTGTATGTTTTCAGAGCCTTTTACTGGGTTCAGTAGAAAAATGAAAGCTAAATTAAGCAATTTCTTATAAGCTTGCTGTAATTGTATAGTAAGTAGGTCATACATCCTATATGATCAAACATTAAAGAAAAAATGTATATATGGATGGAAAAATTGAAAAAAATAATGGCTCAGTAAGCATAAATAATTGGAATTTATTGTAATGTGAATTCCATCCACTCCATATTTAAAGTTATTTGACATAGCATAGTGTTGTTAGAGTACATGCTGAGAAGGAAATGTACCATATATCAAATATAATGAAATGAGCAGGATATATTATGATATGAGTAAATGTTCTCATGTGGCATTCTAGTGGTGCAGGGACCACCAGTCATTTTGTTTTGGAGAAATAGAAATTGAATATATCCTCTCCTTTTTATGTCAGCAACAAAACAAGATAGCAACATTTTATTATTATAAAGAGTGGTAGTCACTTCTAGAATCAATGAAATTCAAGAAGATTGTGCTTAGCAAACTTGATTTTCCTTGCAATTTCAGACAATTGTAATATTTATTAGACCGCTTGAAAAAAGTAGAATTTGTTTTATGAAGACTATGGCCAGGGGTATACATTAACCTCCCACTCACAGGATTGGTGATGCTTGTCTATGCATGACAATGTAAAAAAGAATAACCATATGAAGACATATCTAGAAGTATATGTTTTTCCTGACATAATAGTTTGCCTGCTGATCATGTCAAAACACTGGTATTGCCATGTGAAATGCTGTTTCATTAGCTATAGTTTTGGAGCCTATTTCATTTAGACTAGCAGGCCTTGTTCACAACAGTTATAATGACAGGACCACTGACATGGGGTTTGCCTTCTTCTTTTGGCCCTGCACATCAGTTAATTAATTAGGAGCCATTTAAAAATGGTTCAGATTCTGATTAATTTGATGGGCAGGCTTTGTCAGACCCTGTTACACCCTTGCTTTGCCCTTTTTGACAAAACTACCAGAAACTAGTGGAAAAATGGCAAAAATCGCAAAATTTTGTAACATTTGAAGGTGTTTTATACCTGAAAAGTGACAAAAATACTTTCATAAATCAGGCTCTATTACCAAACAAATGTAGACAAATATTTTTCAATATACAATTGTCTATATATTAATGCTATCACTATTTATTTGCAATGTACTACAGAGGATATTGCTAGTAACATTCAACAAAAAGCTATAACATTGCACGTCTTCACATTTTTACACATTCTAACTAGTGATAGGTGAACCGCCAATGTTTGGGTTCAGCGGACTTGGCCAGACTTTTTTTAAAGTCTGGGTTTGGGACCAAACGTGACTCAAACTTGAGGCCAATCCTCGAACTTGGACTTTAAATTTATAGAAGGGGGATTGAGGAGCCGTAAAAGAAAGAAGATAGTTAAATAGCAGCTTATACTTATCTTGTTCAGCCGTCCCACCATCCTGCCACGTCTACTTCCACGTCCACTCAATAACTGGATATTCACTGCTGAGGGGCCCAACAGCCAATCACAGATGCTATCACAGAGAATGGGAGCATGTGATTGGCTGTTGGAGTCATCTGGATACTTCCCATACATTCTAGATTCTAGAATATATAGCTAATTTCAGGTTACTTCAGCAGCCAATCACAGATGCCCATTCTCAGTGACACTGTTTGTGATTGACATTTGGGCCCCTCACCCATTGACTGACATCATAGTACTGTAAAAATGAATATATCATTTTTAAAATTTTGCATATTGCTTCATGGTGTTTTTGATTTTCAGTGCAGATAAAGCAGACAGCAATGGGCTACCACTCCAACTCTCTGGCTTTACCTTGGATGGCAATCAAAATACAGAGAAGTCCATTACTTTCTTTAAATTATTTAAATAAAAAAATTAACAAAAAAATGTGTATTCTTTGCCTTATACTTGATCGTCAGCTAAGGTGAATCCCAAGCAGTTGGGGGCTGAGATTCTTATTGTTGTAAAGCCCAAGCATTCTGGGCCCCCACACTGAAAATTGCAGCCTGCAGCCACCCCAGAAAATGGCACATCTTTTGTAGCAGCATTTTCAGATGCTGTACCTGGCACTTCCAGCAGCCCTAGTAGTGGTGGCACACTGGGTAATAAATAATAATATAATATTGTAATATATAATGAAGGGGTTAATGCCAGCTTTGTATTGTCAGCTGGCACTAAGCCCAAAATTCATGGTGTCAGGTCAATATTAGACCAGGTCACCATGAATTTTTAGTAAACATAAAAAAAACAGAAAAGAGAGAAAAAACATTTTAATAGAAATAAAACACAAGACAACCCTGATACCCAAAAAAGCCCTCCCTCCAACGTAATCCACAGGGAATATCTTCAGGTCTGCTTCACAACTCTGTGAGCAGTCACATGTCTGCTTGCAGCGATAGCAGAATCACACTGAACAGCCATTCGTGTGAAAGGTCATCTAAATTAACACCTCAGCCGCATCAGGAGTGAACTCAGATGACCCCATGAACAGCGTGACGTCATACGGAGCCCAGGCTAATCAGACCCAAGTCAATTAAACTTTCTTTTATACTTGATTAAACTCTGTCCACACAACATGCTTCTCACCAAATGTGACTTCAGATCCAAATGTGACTCCAGATTAATGCAATAGGAATAAATTAAGAAAGTCAATGATATCTACTAAGTCAATGATATTTAAGTAGATGATATCTACTAATACACTGTAAAGTGTTCAAATATGAACATGTACTTTTAAGGTCACCTCCTATTAGTTATATTGTGGAGAAAGCTAGAATCAAACATACAACAGGCCCATGGATATGTTGGTAGAGGTGCCAAGGTTTTTATGTATTTGTTGACCTTTAAAAAGACTTTACATTCAGAGACAGTTGTGTTCTTTGAATTTTCTTTCAAAATGGAGATTTCAGGAAATGCACTTTATGGGCTGCATGTTTGCTTGAGTATGTACATTAATAAAATTCGGACCAAAGGTCACTTGAAGATGTCGATGGAACTTGTAAGCAGGTTTATGCTTCCCAATCTTAGGGAAGCATAAAGTAGGGACAGAGACCCTGGTTCAAGCATTATGTCACTTTCTAGGCTTCTTGTAGCTTTCATAATGTGATTGGTTTATCCTCTAGTCTTTTCTTCTATTTATTGACAGCTTCTGCCTATACTGTGCATAGGCAAAAGGCTGACAAATAATTGGTGCTGTTGGGGGAATAACTGGAGCTCATACATATGGAGGACTTTATACAACAGATAAAACTGTGTTTTATCAAATCAACAGCAAGAAGCCCAGTAAGTTACACACCACTAGAAGAGTATCTACACCTATTTTATGCTGCTATCAGATAAGGCAGTAAAAACCTAGTGACATAGTTAAAGGCAACATTGCAACAAAGTTCTAGTTTCTAAAAACAATGAACCCCTTTAATATAAAGCTCCACCGTTCAAAAAAGTTTGATATATAGTCAACAAATGTGTCATTTCAAAAAATGTCCACTACACAGGCAGTTCATGGGTCAAGAACTACATATATTCTATATGTTTGTAAGCAGAAATTGTATGTAAGTTTGAACAGGTTGAAAGCCACTACATGGGTTAAAATTAAAAAAAAACACAATACTCACTTAGGCTGGCTTCAGACTTGCGGACCCTCTGCAGCGTCCTGTGGAGGAGATCCGCAAGGTGACCGCAGCCCCTATGTTTATAAGGAGAACACACAGTGCTGCGCAGGTCTGCGCATGACCGAGCGCTTCCATTCGCTGCAATATATGATTTGTACGCAGGCTGATGCCCGCGCACAAATCACACACAATCACACACTCTAGTCCACACCAGGAACGCAACCATGTCGCGCTCCTGGTGTGGACGACAGTGTGTGATTTGTGCGCGAGCATCCGCCTGCGTACAAATCCCATATTGCTGTGAATGGGAGTGCACGGTCATGCGCAGACCTGCGCATGACCGTGTGTTCCCATTATAGAGATAGGGCTGGCGGTGGCTGCGGTCAGGACGCAAGTGTGAAGGCAGCCTTAATCTCTGAAAATTGGCTACTGGGGACTTGAAAAAATATGCAGAATACATTATTTGTAGACAATTATTGAAAGGCTTCCTTGTACACACCACTATAGCGGTCTGTCAATCACTGTGCTCTCATTTTTAACATACTAGACTTAAACTATGTGTTCAATGTATTGTTTTGAAGTTCCTAGTAGACAAACACCTCAGTTGTTCATTTTAAAAGCATGGCCCTACAACTATAATATACAATTGCAATAAAAAAAATCTTCACTTCCATTTCAAGTTAGATTTATTAGCAAAATTTACAATCTTCCTGCTACTTTCAAAAATAAAGTCAAACAAAAATATATTACATAGCAAACTAATATAAAAAAACGGTTTCTCCAAATTAAACACAAATGAAACATAAAGTTTCACATTTAAGTACCACTGCACTCTGAAAACTATTCAACTTCCACCTAAAAAGTTCAATTTTGTTTCATTGCTACACAGAGCAAAATTGCAAAATTTGTGTTTTACTCAAATAGGTTTGAGTAAATTGGTACCAACATTTCTTGTGCTTTTCAGTCAGTAGAGGTATATTTCTTGAAGTACCATCTAGGATAATATCAGCATTTATTATGCACTTTAATATGCAAACTGGAACCTCAGTACCTGCAGCCACCATGTCTTGTTGTAAATCTGTTGCAGCCATTCAAGGATACCCCTAAGGCTGTAGTCATTAAAGGTGACATTTTGCGTTCAATTTGGAGATATCACTTGTTCTGCTTGGAGTATCAAGCTATTAAAGAGTTTGTAAATTTGGCTAATTTTGTTTGTAAAATCTGAAGCCAAGTTTGCAATTGTGGTTAACTAATTTTGTATGCAACTGGTTACTAAGTTGTTAAAGTGAACCTGTCACCCCCTTTGGGCGTTCTAAACTGTGCTCACCAGCTGTAACATGCTGTAATTCGGGTTCCTATGTGCCCAGATGTCCCCCGCATACCTCAGAAATTAACTTGTATTCTCTATTGTTCTGTATGTAAATGACTCCTGAAAAGGTCCAGGGGGATCTGTTCTCTGTAGTCCTTGCCATCCTGCTGCCTTCAAAACCCACCCCGCTCTATTGAAACTGCCACCCCTCCTGTGTATGCATGTTGAGTGACAGGCACTACTCTCGCGCCATTGCAATGGCGTAGGTCACCATGCACCATTGAAGATGCACTGTGCACGAAGTCTCAGGAGATTCTACTTCACAGGTGCGAGACTTCACAAATCTCGTGAGACTTCAGGCACGTTGCAGCTTCAATTGAGTACAGTGACCTGCACCATTGCACAGGTGTGAGAGTAGTGCCTGTCACTCAACATGTATGCACAAGAGGGGCAGCAGTTTCAATGGAGTAGGGTGGGTATTCCAGGCAGGGAACGTAGTGAGGACCACAGAGAGAAGACCCTGCCGAACCCTTGCAGGAGTCATTTACATGCAGCGCAGGAGACAATAAAACTGAATTTCTTAGGTATGCAGGAGACGTCTGGGCATATAGACGGGTTACAGGAACCCCAATCATCTCATGTTAACGCTGGTGGGCACAGTTTAGAATGCCCAAAGGGGGTGACAGGTTCCCTTTAAATCGGCTTTAACTAATTACAAATAGCTTACGAATAATTATTATTTCTCAAACATGCAAACTGTAAGTGCTTGTGTTGTTTGTGGGCTATGTCTGGAGTTTGTAATATGTCAATAATGATGAAATAAAATAGTGATGGAATAAAACTGAATTTTATGGATATTGTTTCCATACTTAGGCACCTCTTCCTCTACAAATCAGCCTTATCAGTTCTTTTAAAAAGAAAAATGTTGGGCAGGGACCGAGAATCGAAGTCATCTGGATACAGCACAATTTGACAGAGTGGGCTAAAGAGTGTCCATGGCTCCATTATTCAGATGTAGGCCTCAGATACAATGGACATGAATGCTGGTTTGCACTTCACCCAAGAAGGTACTGATATTAAATGATTAGTACTATAACCAGATCACCCAATCATCCAGCACTTAGCACCTAAAAGTAAACTTGTCTTTGTCACCATAAATTTTACCTGATGTCAACCAGGAAGAAGTATATTGCGACAAAGGAATGACAAGGCAAATGTTGAATAAAGAGACTCTTGGTGGATACTGGGAAAGTTATTATCATGATCAAGTATTTCAGAATATGCATCATGGATCAGAAGAAGGTGCAAATATTAACACAACTGCTTTAGAGTTATGGAAGTAACGTGGCATGGATAATAATGGACACATTGATAACAAAAAAGTAAAGAAGTAAAGAACCTGGGAACCTTTTGTTTTAAGGGTGCAGGCATGAGTATGAACCAGTTCCTGTCCATATCAGGCGTAGCATTATTTTTTGTCTTAACCAAAGGAAGCCTGTGGAAACAATCAGGATGCAAGGTTGTCACTATAAGGACAAACATTTCAATATATGATCATTGCTCACACATTTGTACACTTTGTACATTTGCTCACATCATCTTGACACTCTGTGGACAAATAGTGGTCACAAACACATTTCACATCATTGTCTGTTTCAGTCCCTTCTAGATTCCAAGGCAACAATTCATTGCCATTACATTGTCTTATTGGTGCCTCTGCTCTTAGTGCAGTTGCTTATTATGCTGCTATTGAACAGCAGAAAAGACAGCCGTTTTTTTCATCTGCCTTTCTCAAATTCTAATGGAACAACAAAGTATTTTAATATGGAAACCAAGCTGTACACAGTGAATCCATTCCCTCTAGCGAGCAATCAGAAGCTTAGTTAATTGCAGGACTAAGGAACAAAAGCACTACAATTTACAGATGCATCAGTAACGCTAATGACAAGCACATCAAGTATAATCTGTGTCTGTGTCATTCATACACCTGCCTTGTTAAACTGATCCATGTAGTTATGTGTAACTGCTGAAAAATGGGCAGAGTCTACAAAGACACTCCTGAAGAACACAAAAATCTGGATCTTTTGACTCTTAAATTAAGAAACTGGAGTTGTGGTGGAAACTCGCCTAATCTGCTATGCAAATGCTCGCCTATTATTCTCCAAGTCCATTTTTGTAAAGGGTCTCCAGGGCTGCTTGCTGAAGTCACAACCACAAAGTCATTTTAATTGAATGTTAGCATTGAAACAATTGCGTTTGAAAATTTCAGCTATTTAGGTAGGGAGAGAGAGCTGAAAAGAAACTAACTCCTATATGTTCAACATTGACAAGTATTCTTGTTAGGAATATCTCTTACAGTGCTCTTATGTGCCATAATATTTATTAGAATACCTTTTTTAATTAAAGCTTTGCCTTGAAATAAAACAGATTTATTTGGGATACATTTTCAATCCCATATATGTTGGCTTTTTGTAGAGAACCACTCATCTAGAAGCCCAGTTTTCATTGCACTTTTGGTTTGTCTTTTCAATAAGGTATCATTGTACATAAAGATTGGCATTTGTAGTCAGACAGGGATGTAGCAGCAAAATCTTTTTAGAATAAGAAAACCCATAAACAGGTGTGGATTAAGAGTAGACGGGCAGTTTAGAAGGCACGGCCCCCTTGCCTGAAGCATTATGTGACAAATTACATGATCCCTTTTGATAGGTCATGTGATTAACACACATGTGCTCAGTTGAACAACTGTAGATGCTAAATGACAGACACAGTGGTGCATGTATTGCAATTTTTTTTATGTGTATTGCTATACATAACATGGCACTATACATTATAGAGCATGGATGGGCAATACATGTTTTTGAAGGTTCAAATAAGAGACCATCACTGTTGTGGAGGTTGAACCAGAGTCAGTACATAAATGCATCATCAGAACCACCCTCAGTAGATGCAGCCCTAAGCTTAGTACAGTGATCAATTGTAATGTCAGGTCAGTCTCATCTATAATTTTAATGCATGAACCTACAACTTGCAGTATGTCCTTAACAATGGTAATGAAATTCTGGGAGTTGTTTTTATCAGGTGTCATCAGAGTGCTGACCATACAGGAACCACAGTTCTGATGAGATGCAGGAAGGATCACAAATAAACATTTACTTCCAGGTACCATATAGATGAAATCATCTATGGTGGGAGTCATTCCCATCCATTTTGTCTCCACGTAATAAAGATGCCATAATGGGATTTCAAATGACAATTTCCTATGCAGGGTGAAACAAAGGCGCAGTAGGGTCTTATTTATTATCTTATTAATATAATAGTGATATTCACTGCTCACCTGGCTCGGTTATGGTACCCACAACCTGTATATGCGCTTGTACAGCTGCTGCTGGGCCCACACTTCCATGTGTGCAATGGTAGAGATACAGGAATCCAAAAAGACAGTGTTTAATGATCCGCCCTGCTATATACAAGTGAAGACCACAAAGTGATCTATAATGGTGTTTTATTTCTTACTTCTTGACACGTTTCGGAGCTATCCTTGCTCCTTCCTCATCCTTTTGATGGTGTATTCCAGAGGAAGGAGCAAGGATAGCTTTGAAACGCTTCGAGAAGAAAGAAATAAAACATCACTTCATGGTCTTCATTTGTATACAGCAGTGCAAATTATGACACTGTCTTTTTGGATGATGGGATTCCATGCCAAGAACTCATCTCTCCAGATTTCCCTCTTCTCCATCTTCAGCAGCATTACTGTCACAGTGACCTTAAAAAAATTCCTTTTCTACCTAATAAATAAAATATCTTCCATGCTGCAACCCTGAATAAATACTTGCTTTGTTTACTTCATAAAATATTCCCCACCACATAATGTACCTCTGCAAAATATTCCCCCACAGTGATGTGACCGCAAAATGTCAAAATGTCACCGCAAACTGGCTATCTGAAAAATGTCACCCCTCAATGGCCCTCTACAAAATGTCCCCCACTGTGACCTCATGCAATGTCCATCCATTGCCCCTCTCTATAATATCTCCCACTCCTACACAAATTTCCCCTCCATATAACAAACCCTTCGCCAACTTGCTATATTCTGAACCCATCGTCCCCCTACCATCCTCATCCAAAATGATAGACAGCACATTAACACTAGAAGTCCCAGAGAGGGGTCATTTAATATTTCTACCTTTGGAACTCAGAGACGGGTCGAATGACCTGAAGGATTTTAGGCCACATTTACAAATAAAAGGATGCTAATTGGAGCCATCAGAGTTGTCAGTTTGGACTAAGGGTCATTTGACCCTCTTTCGGGACTTCAGGAGGAAGCTCGAAATTTCTGGGACTTCTAGTGTTAAATCATCAACTCCTTCATGGAGCATATAATTTTATGCCTGCTGTCTCTGCAGCTTCTGCGTCCTTGGCGCCAGCAGCAGTATAATGAGGTTAGTAGAGTACTGACCTCTTCACACTGCTTTGCTTTGGGACAGTGCTGACAGGACAACCTCTGCTCTTCCATGTTTTTGCATCTATAAGATGCCAAGACATTTGAATATTGGAAAAAAGGAGTGGCGACTCCAAGACAGCTATGCAGTCTAAATGTTGTGCGGCTTAGAATGAGGGCACTTTGGCCATGGTTCCCTCTGGAGCTTCATGCCCTGGGTGGTAGCCCAAATTGACCCTAATATAATCTGCCTATATATATAAAACATAATCAGCTTTGGTACAGCCTCTGTTAATCCTTATGACTCTGGAAATGAAGAAATCACTAACTTACCTGTCAACTAGAAAAAAGTACTCTGCAGCACTCAGTTACTACCAATGATGTACAAATGCTGACAAGCTATATATATATATGAGAAAAAATGTAAAAACTTACGTTTTTTTCAAAAAGCTCAAAATTCTTAAATTTTTTTTAAAATCTGAAGTTCTTAGTACACACATTGGCCAATGTCTGTTTGCTCATCGACTGCGACAAAGTGACTTCAGGTCCGATGATTCCTATCGCTGACACCCAAGTCCTCCTTGTCCACCCTACCCCACTACTAAGTGGGTGGACACCATCTAGACCCTAGATCACCAGACCAGTAGGGTCTGTTTTGTAACTTACCTGTTAGGCAGCCACTACTTACTGTTTTATATAAACATTCTACATGCAAGACTAATGGCTGGGTGAACCTCTTAACAACTGCAGATTTACCAGTCTAATATTTAGTACAGCATGAAACAATTACATATTTTAATATTCAGAATTCCCACTTTATGACTATATCATACATTTTAATGAATGGTGGAGCTTTAATTTTTAGAATAGCACATTAGATTTTAATTTTGACCTTCAAATTTAAGCAGGGATGATAGAGCGTGTTGTGTAATTGGGACAACCTCTTTAACTCAGTGATTGCAATGCCGGCAAGAAGTAGTTCAATGACAAAGAGTAGCTCTCATATATCTGCGTTTCACAAAGTAATCTTTACATTTTACCAAAAAAGTGTTCACTTTGGCCTAAATGAAATTTGGATCCGCTGGGTATAATTTGCATAAATTACATGGTAAAATGTCACAATTACAAAAATGTTCAGAAAATAAGATGTTTTGCAAAATATATTTTATTCATAGTGATAATATTCATAGAACAGGTTACAGAAGAAGAAGAAGAAAAACTACATAACAAATTGAAAATATACTGTGACACAACAGTATCATATTTTTTGCAGTGATTCCCAGTTTACCTGCTTTGTTCTTTTAATTCAATGTTTTGCTTTCTGAGAGCAACTTGGATGAGATAACTGTGCTGAAAATAAATAATACCCAAGCAAAGATGCATTTCTGAAAAGGTTACTGTATATGCCAGTAGCAATGAATCTGTTTATTGAATGACATCATCATATGTAGTGAAAGCGTGATATAAAAGCTTAAAAATAGAGGCAAGTCATCCGATGGCAATGCTTCACCATAAGGGAGATTTTAGAAAATACATGAAAAAGTGCACTACTAACAGTTAGTGAACATTTTAGGACAATGTAAATTATTTTTTTCATATTACGAATGTATCTGTTTATATATATCTATATCTATCACCAAATACAGGATAACCACAAAATGCATAAATGTTAATGTTGACCAATACGTTCTTACTAAACATTTATTTAAATTGTTTATAGATGAAATGCTGTTGAATTTATGAAATACTGGCCCTAGAGAATGGTAAATTCATTATAATACTCCCCTTAAATGCATGGTTGCCTGCATTAGCTCGACAGAGTTTGAAATGAATAACTTATGAATGGAAGGTTTGTTAATTTGTTCCCATCTGCACCTAAGTCCTTGCTTTTCTAATTATTTGTCAAGGACATTCCAAGACTGATCTTAGCATTTCACATGTTGCTTTATGTATTTTATTATGCATTTTGACCATATAGTATAACATGCCATATTGTTCCAGCTAATACAATTGTAGATCAAATCAAGACCCTACAAGGACTATTCAAAGCATAATCAAATGTTCTTTTAGTTTCCTTGAGTATTTTCCTTTTGATAAAGTGCAATTATGTTGTTGGGTACGATTGACCTACAAATTGTCTCAGCTTTTCATAACTGTTGACATAAACCTGTTTGATGGAGTCATAATTGATTGCATTTCATTTTACTGTTTGTCTTTGTCTTTTTCTGGTTGCATTCAACTGATGTCTGTGCAATATTTCGTAAAAGGATATGAGAAATCCCGAAGTTTAAACAACATAGCTGGCTTGACTGGCAATGCCTTGAGACTGTCTCCAGTAACATCACCCTACAGTTCACCTTGTCCTCTCAGACGCTCCCGGTCTCCTATCCCATCTATCCTATAAAACAGACTACACCAATCTGACAAATAGAATTTTCTCAAGTACTACTGACCATAAAATGGAAATAATTCAAGGTAGCATTAACTCTAGTCTCTATCCAGACAACATAAAAACACTGCATAATCTCAACTGGAAATGCTAGGAAACACCAGTTTGTCTGCAAACTTTTCATTATGATGCATATAAAGTAAATTATCCTGTGGAGTTTTTGCATATCTACTGACCTTCTGATTTCTTTCTGGCAATAAAAAGGATAGAGTATGGATGGATCGGCCAGTATATTTAAAATTCACATATATTTTCAGGGACATACAGCTATACCAATGTGCTTCCAAATGATAACCAACACTTCATTGAACGTTCATTTCTTGTGAGTTTCTGAACCATTCTGAAGATGTCTGGGATCCTGTCTTTAGAGCTCGCAGTGTAACAGATCAGACCATTTGCATGGACCATCCCGTCTACTCATCATATCAATGCAGTGTTGCAGATTACAGGGGCTGCAAAGTGGCTCCAACCATAAGCTTGGCATCGTATCATTTGCTAATCAGTTGTCCTGCCAGTAGGATTTTGTTTTTTATCTTCTAATTTCCGTTGGTATTTTTAGATGACTTTTCATTGTTTAATACTGTGTAATAGAGTACCGAAATGTCTCTGGTTGTTTGCACACAGATAACTGCAAAGAGGTTGTCATTACTGGTTACACGCAAGCAGAGGCCAGATCTCTTTCATAATGGCTTGGGAAGGCACAATACATGTGAAAAAGGTAACTGCCATCCAGGCTTGCAATTTTAAGCTAGAAAGGTCTTTTTCTTACACAAGGATTCTTCAAATATTTCTCATGCAAAGTTCTAAGAACTAGAGAAAGAAGCCTGTGTACTGCATGTTCAGTTAAATAACCAGGGCTGTATATTTTATTGACAATTTTTTTTGACCAGCCTTAAACATCCGGAATCAAATTTGGCATTTTTTTTTCAAGTCAACGTTTTATCAAATATTTCTTTTGAAATTCGTTTGTCATATATGTTCATGTTGGTTTGTCTAACCAGTTGTTAAGCTGTTTCATCCACCTCTCTTCAAACACTCAAACCGTGCCTGTACACAACTAGTTCAAGGCTGCATTCTTTTCTTTTGCGTTTCTGCTGTGTTTTATGTGCTTTGAGTATGGTTGATGTTCTACTGAATTGCATTATGTAGAAAGTAAATGACCTATTTTTGACCTGTATAAAAGCCATTAACCATTGCCACTTACCCCAGCAAGTCATCTATTTCTAAAGCTAAAATTAAGTTCAATTATGCTACTTTTACAATAGGTCACCTTTATGACTTTAGCTGTTGTTGAACCATATCTACCAGCATGATCAGCCAATTTGTTAGCATTTTGTACAACATGAAATACACTGAACCCTCAACAGCTATTGAGTGATTGGTTGCCTATTCTTAAAGTGCTTCTCTGGGATTAGTAAATGGCTCTATTTTCACAGAAATAGCACCACTCATGTCCATGATCTATGTCCGATACTGCAGCTTTGTCAAGTTAAACTGAATGGAAATGAGCTACAATACTAGACACACCTGATGGCTTAGAGTGGCACTGATTCTGGGAAAAAAAAGCAGATCTGTTTTACTCATCCCAGGTAATCACTTTAACTCATTGTGAATTCGGTTTTTAGACATACAATTTTTTTTCCATAAAATATACTAAACACTGAAGTCATTCTCACAACTTGTCTATTTTTTGAGTGGCTTTTTTTATTGCCCAGTTCTCACTGTAATGGTACCTTTACATACCGCTACCGAAAGGTAGAAACCATCCGGTGTCGGAGACAATTGTACCTTGTACCGTCAAAACACGTAGCGGCATGTAAAGGTACCATAAATGCTATCGTATAGATAGTATATTGTCATTGCCTTGCAGTAGATTTATCTTACTATCATGAAAATGCATTTCCTCTAATATTTTGTAGGTTATTATAATATAGATAGATATACCTTACACGTGTAGGGGAGTACGACCGTAAATAAACTTTAGCCTTTCCCTGCAAATGGAGCAAGTAGGCTGCTCTGTGATGCCCCTTTAAATACTATCTAGTCCAGCACTGCTTGAGGACATGCCAATATCTGATCTACCGATCTTGTGACATCTGACATCAGTGTTTAGATTACCTGTTTTTATTAAAAGTTACGATGTTTTGGGCTGGTGATAGGAAGAACGTAATGTAGGAAAAGCTAGTAAGACGCTTTACCAATTGTTATCAACCTGACCTAAGCAATGTGTTTTTATTCATTAAGTAATGTTAATTCTAATGGTGTATACCATCAATAGCATGAGCTGTAAGACCGAATTTATAGAGAAATCAATAATGATCATAGATTAAATGATAGAAATGATATATTATGACAGTGAAAACAATAGTATAGTATTTTAATCAAGGGATTAATACAATATTTGGTGCTGCTGTTATTGACTACAGTGTTATACGGAATTTATCATGGATTTGTGACTGCTGAAAAGGGGACAGTGGAATTTAGCCATAACAAGGACTATACTGGAAAGAAAATCCTGCTGGTGAATGGGCCCTAGATGTAAGCCTCTCATGTTACAAGGTAGTGAATAAGATCTGATGTCCAGCTTGGTCTGCAAAGTGCAACAATCACAGACTGAAATGTTTCAGCTGCCAACAACCTGTAAGGTCTGTGCTGGCAATTCAGTTGTAAATAAATGTGAGCATGGAATATACGCTATTTTCATCAATATAGGTACATGTTCGATTGTACGGTTCCTCTTGATTAATGTATGTGTGTAAAATTCCCATACATTTTGGATTACCTCACAATCCCTGCAGTACTCTAGTTTGTGCTGTATATTGTATAGAAATGCACATAAAAAAAGGTGTACGTTAACTTATCAGGATCTGTTGAACGCAGGTCTATCCTCATTTATTGCTGTTTGTATTGCAGAAGATTTCTAGTACAGTAGGTTCCAGTTCACTAAGCGGTGCTGCTTCATTAGACATTGTCGGACCTTTAGAGCCAAAGCTTCCACACTGTCTTCTGAGGTCGTCTTCTAGGACACCACCACTTAGTACTCATGGACTGTAATCCATAACCCATCAGATAAGTGTATTGTACTATCTTCCTTTACCCTAAACTATTTCATGTTAAACATGCCAGAATTATTTTGCCATTGAAAATGAACATGTTAGTTAGCTGGCAATTCTTACCATCCATTCTATCAGATAAAAATGTAAGTATTACCAATAAAATCATGGTGGCAAGAACATATTGATAGTGTGTGCTTAACTCCATAGCTTTGTCATCACCACAGGATCCAACAACATATTTGTTGTATAAGAATATTAATTTTATTTTTTTGCCAAGGAAAGATTTATCTTTTTATCTGTGCTGTGCTATAAAAATGTGAATTGTTACTTGTTAACTCTGTCCATGATAATGTACATTTCGGTTAATAAAATAAAATATTTTTCCTTTAATTAAAGAATAATTCTAGGTGTCTTTTCTTATTTAAGTGACTGAATTTTTTTTATTCATGTAGTTATATGACCCAGATCTGCAGAATGTGACATGATCTTAGTCTAATATCAAGGTAATGAAAACAGAGCACTATTAGAGATTGTTTGCACTGGAAATCTATGTAATAGTGTGCAGTAATAGGGTTAATTAGATAGATGAAAAGCCAACACCTTGCATTGACATTCCACAATTAAAGCCCATTCTAGTAAATTGACAAAGCTGTATGGGAATAAAAACAATCTCATTATACTAATGTTACGGTGAAAAGAAATGATCAAAATATCAGTGATATCTGAGTGTTCATGTAAATGCTTTGTCTGTATTCTTAGCTGCTTCAGGACAGGACATTGAAAGCAGATCTGATTTATGAAATATATTTTAGTGTAACTATAATATTATAAAAGTGTTTATTCATTTTAGGAACTGCATTGAAATTGTGATCAGTGGGGGCCTAGGTCCTGAGACCCACACCAATAGGTCAAAACACCGCTCTGAAGTGTGCAGCTACTCCACGCAAAGTGTGGTGTATCGGCTCAAACTGAGTCTATGGGTCTGTACATTCACTCTCACACGATGGTGTATGAACACATAAACTTACTATTGTAGCCAGGGGTGGACCGTGACCCCAGGGGGCCCTGGTGCTGCTGGTCCCCAGCGCAACCCGGGCGGGGGGTGCTGGTCCCCGACGCGGCCCTTAGCGCGCCCCTGGGGGGGTTGCTGCTAGCAGCCGCCGGTTTTTGCGGCGGCTCTCCTACGTGGTGAGCCACACTGTTGACTCGGCGCTCCTAGGAGATGGAGGGGCAGAGGAGAGGAGGGGCGGGATCAGACAAGGGAAGCAGGAAGCTTTCTACTTCCCTTGCCTGACTCTCCTCTCCTCTGGCAATGTCAATCAGGGGTCGGCTGGGGGGCCCCCCGCAGGCTTGAAGGGGCCCCCTAGCCAGTCGGGGCCCTGGTACAGCTGCACCACGGTAGTTCCGCCCCTGATTGTAACCATTAGACTGCTCTGTGTTCTCAACTCATGCAAGAACTTTGCACTTCATTTCAGTGTTTTGCCCTATTGGTGGGGTCCTCATTACCCTGATCTCCACTGATTAGCAACATTGTATAGCTCCTATATTATATTCAAATTTATATGAAATTAGATTAATGATTTGCTCACATCTGCTTTTAAAATCGCATCAATTTTAACCAACTAGGGCAGTGTCCATCAGTGAGTTTTTTCTCAACTGGAATTAGGCTGAGGAAAAAATTGCTGCATGCTGTGTATGGCCATGTAAAATGGCCAAGACTCACCAATGAAAGTCAATGTATGAGAGGAAAAATATATTTCACACGGACATGCATATAACATGCATATTCCATGCACTTTTAACATCATTGTAGTTTTAAGCTAGTTGTCATATATAGTAAATAAATCTTATATACAGCGTTAGCTAGAGATACCCTGTTTCCCCGAAAATAGGGCGCACCCCGAAAGTAAGGCATGCTTGGGGGGGCGCCTTACCTCCTAATATACCCCCCGATTATAAGGCGTACCTCCTCAGCATGCCACCGATCACAAGACCGGGGCATGCATCTGTGTCTTGCTCCTCGCTGTCCGGTGCCTGCCACTCTGTACCGCTCTTCTGCCGCTGCAATGCTTACAGCCCAGGAGCGCAGCCGTGAATCACAGCTTCGGAGCTCTGTGCCGGTCTTCGCCCATGAGCCTTGTGCCAATCACAGCTCAGGAATCATGGGCCAGCTAACGTCAGTAGCCTCTGATTGTTCCTGGGCTGTGATTGGCCCAGGGCTCCTGTGCTGTAATTGGCCCAGGGATCCTGCACTGTGATTGGCTCAGGGCTCCTGCGCTGTGATTGGCCCAGGGCTCCTGTGCTGTGATTTGCCCAGGGCTCCTGTGCTCTGATTGGGATAAAGGGAGGCTGCTGCAGGGGGATACAGTACTGGGATAATGGGAGGCTGCTGCAAGGGGAAAGGGGATACAGTGCTGGGATGGGAGGATGATTCAGTGGGATGCAGTACTGGGATAATGGGAGGCTGCTGCAGTGGGATACGGTACTGGGATGGGAGGCTGCTGCAGTGGGATACAGTACTGGGATAATGGGAGGCTGCTGCAATGGGATATGGTACTGGAATGGGAGGCTGTTGCAGTGGGATACAGTACTGGGATAATGGGAGGCTGCTGCAGTGGGATACGGTACTGGGATGGGAGGCTGCCTTTCTGTCAATTTTTTTTTGGCTAATATAAGACACCTCCCCCGAAAATAAGACATGGTGCACCTTTCGGAGCAAAAATTAATATAAGACAGTGTCTTATTTTCGGGGAAACACGGTAGATAGAGATCTAACAGCTATATAATGTTCCACCCCCTATATATTCTAAGTTTTCATCCTTTAGTGCTTTTCATGTGGCACTAAAAAGTGTTTAGGCTGCTTAAATAAATAATTAACTTCCCCTAATTTTTACAAAATGTTTTGGGACCAATTGGGACCCTTTCTTACTAATGTTTATAACTAAATAATGGACACTACCCCCTTTGCCCCGAAATCATTTTAGTAATTCCAAAGCGGGAAAAGATCTCTCCATTGTATCTAACTACAGACCGATATACTTACGGAAATCAATGTGGATGTTAAGTTGTTTGCAAAGATATTGGCCAATAGACTGGCGCCCCTTCTCCCATCAAGTATTCATTCTGACCAAGTGGGAGGGAGTGTTCAGGGAAGAGAGGCAAGGGACAAAGTGGGTAAGACACCACTACTTGTGGCCCATGCTAAGAGGTCCAACAACCCACTAGGACTGGTGTCCATTGATGCAGGAAAGGCCTTTGACCGTGTACACTGGGGCTTCATGATCTCGGCACTCAGGCAGATGGCGCTGGGAGAGGGGTTCATTCACAAAGTTATGGCCTCATACTCCGTCTTTCGGCCCACCTTAAAACTAAAATGCCTTGTTGGACCCAATTGAAATCAGGAATGGCACGAGACAAGCGTGCCCTCTTTCTCCCCTTTTGTTTACAGTGGTGTTGGAGCACTTAGCGATTGTTTGCAGTGAGGGAGAATACCAGTGTACACAGTGTAGAGGTCATCCAGTCCCAGTACAAAGCTTCTTTAGATCAGCAACTTTAAAATTGACTATAATAAAACTGAGGCCCATAATATACCCTTGGTGGCAACTGCAGTTGAGAGGGCTAAGGGTAACGTTTAGTTGGAAATCAAAAGCAATAAAGTAACTAGGTATTCAAGTCCCAGCAGATCTGTCTAAACAACACAGGTTAAACTATATTCCCATGTTGAATTAAACTTTAAAAAACCGTAAGGCCCCGTTACACCTGGCGACATCGCCGCCGATTACATAGGCGACGTAGGGGCGTAGCCTATCGTGGTGACATCGCCCTTGCGTCGCCTAATGTAAAGGGGCGATGACGACGCCTCTGACAGCTCACCTGGTTTCACATCAGTGATGTGAAACCAGGCGGCCGATCTGGGGCGAGGTGCACACATCGCCCCATGTAACTGGCTGCCAGCGAGCTGACAGACCATTGTTCTGCATCGCCGCTGGGGTTTTGAGACACCCCTGCGGCGATTCCGCCTGTCAGCTCGCCGGGGTATTGCCGGAGGTGTCTCCCCGTGTAAAGGGGGGGCAGCGACGCTGGCAGGGCGCCAAAAGTGTGCGTGCTCCCGCCCGTCGCCGCCGACATCTCCGGTGGTGTCGGATGGTGTGATGACACCCTTAAAGATTATAACCAGTAAAATATTTCCTGGTTTCGGTGCATGAATGCCTTCAAGATGAACATGTTGCCCTGATTCCTTTATGTGTTTCAAACAGTTTTGATCATTCCACCAAAGGTGTTCTTTAAAATCATGCAGTGCGCCCTGATCAGGTTCATATGGAAGCAGGCCAGACCCAGACTTAAATACCAGATCCAAGGCCTTGGGAGGGGAGGAACTTCCGGAGCTACAGTAGTATCATCAGGCATTCCTGCTGCTTCGCTTATTGGACCGGCATTTTTGGTATAAGTTCAAACTGTGGGTTAGGATAGAACAGGAGGCTATGACACCCCGCTACACTATCTCCCATGGATAGGGCACAAGTGCAGTTCTGGGAGAACAGGAGGGGGTCCCCCAGGGTTAATGGTCCTAGATGCCCTGAAGACATGGGATTTGTTGAAACAGAAAAAGAGCCTGGTGAGTCTGTCCAACCCACTAGCCTCAGCGCTCTCGAACCCAGACTTTCCTCCAGGCCGGAATCGTGAATGGTTCCTAGGTGGCACATTAGCTCTGACGTGAGAGTAGGCCATATTAGGTCAGGGAAGGGTTTTCATTGATGGAACTGCAGGAGAGGAACCTGACTCAGGAATTGCATTGGCTGGAATATGAACAGTTGAAGTCCTTTGCCCGTGACGCGTTGAATAAACAGGAGCCACAGCTGACAATAACCCTGTTTGGAAACGTATTCTTGCAGGAGTCACCACTGTCTCATCAGATTTCCCTCTTATACAGAGAACTGAACAAGATCCCACTGGGATCAGTTCCCAGCCACATACGGGCATGGCAAAGAGAAATGGGATATACATTTTAAGAGGAGGAACAGTGGAAAACATTTCTTTTTACTCACAAGATATCACCGGCTGGGTATGCTCAAAAAAATAATTTAAAATTTCTAACTAGATGGTAGCAATACCCAGTTGGACTATGGGCTATTTTCCCCTTGGAGAATGATGAGTGTTGGTGTTGTGGAACCGAAAAGGGCACATTAATTCATATCTGGTGGCAGTGCTCTAAATTACGAGAGTTCTAGGAAAAAGTATTCTCAGTTTATGAAAAAATTTCAGGGGTCTGAGTAACTAATACACCCCAGATAGCAATATTCTTGATTCTGCCAGGGTCCATTGCAACCCAGAAATGTACCCTGTTACGATTCTATATCACGGTAGCACGATGAGTTATTCCAAGGCACTGGCGCACTGACACAATTCCGACAATGTCCGAATGGTTAGTGATATTCTCCAATATCTATCATATAGAAGAATTTATGGTGGAAGACACTGGTGAACAATACGCTTCTAATCCATACATGGCAGCCTTGGATTATATTTAGAGAAATACAAAACCTCCAGAATTTACTGGCTTATGATCCCTGAGAGTCTTTGATGCAGGACATGGGTCCGCAGGGATGTGACAGGGAAGTATGTCATTTTCCCCCCTCCCCTCCTTTCCTTCCCCTACTTGTCTCTTACTCTTGGGGTACCTACCCCCCTTCTTTCTCTTTTTCTCTTTTCTAATGTTTTTTTTCCACTTATTACCGAAACTTTGTTAACACCCACTATTGGCAGCAGGGTGATATTCTAGGCACCTACCTAGGTGAGCAGCTCACATTCTTTGTAAAGTTAAGACATCATTAAGATAAAACAGTATGCTGTGTAAAGTCACAAAATGATTTTGAGTTATACAAGCCTTTAACACAAATATGATATTATAATTTCTTGATGTTTGCAGACTGGCGACGACAGACCCTGTGTGGCCCTACAAATACCTACGAGAATTGATTGGTTTATTTCTTCTTCTCTATCCTTTTATTGTTGTTAAATTCCTTCTTTTCTTTAAATAAATAAAGATTAAACATAATTAATTAGCAAACACAACATGATTTCCTCCTCATTTTTGAAAACCAGGTATAACAGACAACTGCAGGTTAACATTTCTTTTGCAGAAAAATCGATTTAGTAAAGTAGAAAAGAAGTTATATTTACGTCCGTCCTGTGTGAGTTCTCTGTTTCTGAATATAGTCTCAAAGGCAGGCCTGTGTGCTGCTCCCTTGTAATTATGTACGCCCCTCTCTCTTCCTAAGAGCCTGGCCGCGTCATGAAAGGGGCATGGCTAACTCACGTCATGCCTTTAGCCCCGCACCCTTTCATGACGCGGCCAGGCTCTTAGCAAGGAGAGAGGGGCATGCATAATTACATGGCTGCAGCAGACAGGCAGACCATTAACTTTACTAAATCGATTTTTTTCTGCAAAAGGGATAGCTAGAAATGATAAGAGGGGGTGCAAGGACAGGTCTAAAGATGTGGGGGGGTCAGTTTGTGGGGTCAGGTTCCCTTTAAGTCCATCTAGTTCAACCCATAGCCTAACATGTTGATTCAGAGGAAGGCAAAAAAAACCCATGTGGCAACACTAGCTCCACATTAGGGGAAAAAATTCCTTCCTGACTCCAGATATGGCAATCAGACTAATTCCCTGGATCAAGATGCTTGGGGAAGAAAAGTGTACAACAGTCCGCGCTGCCAGGATCACTCACTTCAATAAATGCACGAGCAGTAGTTGTTCAATCAAAATCCTTCTTTATTCTCCGACGCGTTTCAGTGCCCTCCTGGCACCTTCATCAGGGATACCTCCACCCCACAAAACCGATCTTATTTATAGCAACATTCATAGCAATGATTGGTGGGTGTTCCCAATCCCATGACGTCAAAAACGTCATCAAAACAGGGAGGACTCTACATTTTGGCGCAATTTATCACAAAAACTCTAAATATTACATATAAACATAAATATAACATGACACAAGCATTCTAAAAAATCCGGTCAGCAAAACCATTAAAAAACTGTACAAAAAATCATGCGGAAACGCCTATAAAAACCGTTTACAAATACACATACTGAAGCAGGATGAATAAAAAAAAAAAAAAAATATATATATATATGTTCTCTGACTTACCAGGGGATAGAACTCATGGGGCTCAGGTATTTTCTGCTTAAGTATGTCCTAATGTCCTGTGCCACCTCCAGCTTACAATATGTGTTTTCAATATGTGTCATGCACATGTGTAATTATATTTTCAATTTGTTTGTTTTTCAGGTAAAAAGAGGAGAAAGAAGGATCAATTTATATAAAATTCTATAAACATATATGGATAAAAAAAAAATTTTTATCTATTCTTTAAAGTGAAAATAAAAAATGTGAATATTAAAATTGAGACTATATAAAAATGTAATGAAAAATTATCTAAAAATGTTTGTTTAAAAAATTAATTGACAATAAAGATAAAGAAAAAATGGCATTTATTGCAAGAGCACGCAGGAAACGAATTACCTTTCTTGATAGAGGGGAAAAGATTTTGAGTAGAAAAATTGGAAAGCTAGTAAGTGACAGGAGTGCTTGATGTCAATTCGAATGCTTGTGGAGCTACAGTAGAAAACTGGACTGCAAGTGCAAGACCAATGAGTTCTATCCACCCTGGAGTAAAAACCATACTGGATTCACAAGGAGAAAAAACACAAAAGTAACATATATAGTCTTTCTGGTTTGTTTCCATCAAGAAAAACTGCTCTTTTCCTATTATAAGGTGTCTTACACATAATCATCCACAAGATGGCGTCTGCTAGGAGGCTGTTGCTAGGTGATGCATGAGACCGGTACCCGACTTCGTTAGATCTATTTGTCCGCCAGTAGGGGCGTACGACCAGATTCTTAAGAGGAAGAAACACATATCTGTGCGCTAGCTGCAAAAATAGTTAATGTAAGTGTATATAGAGAGTGAAATAGGAAAAATAAATGAAATGCTATGTGTCCATCTGCTATTGTAATACCAGGTATTCATAGTATAAATGTGCAATGTGCAGTGTTATGGTGAATTATAAAAAATCAGTGACTATGTGACTGTGGGGAAGTGCAAATGTCAATTTTTGCTTCTTCACTTGTGAAAGCTGAATTCCATCAACAAATGGCAACCTAGTATGGAATTAACAAATGGGCTATATTACCTATATTAGTTTCTCATATTAGTTCAGATATCAAATTAAGCCCTCTAGGTTTTAATGTGTCTAATTTGAACATCCAAAACTTCTCTCTTTTCTTTAGCATCTCAAACCTGTTTGAGATATGTATTCCTATGTGATCTATGGGCGTGATTCTTATCAGTGTGTGGTCCTTGTTGTGATGTGTGTCGAAGTGATGTGACACTCCATGTGCTCTATAACCTTTTTTTACATTAGATCGGTGTTTATTAAGTCTCTCATTAAGGGATCTAATCGTCCTCCCCACATATTGAAAATTACATGGGCATTCCAAAAGGTAGATTTTATATCTTGAGGTGCAGTCCATCTGATGCTTTATTAGAAATGTCTCTTTGTTACTAGTATGCAAATAAGTCTGTGGAGCCTCGGTTAGGAGTCTCAAACACAGGACTAGCCAGATATTCTTCCAGGGAAGGACTCAGTCAAGGGGTGGCTCCTTGCGGAGAACACCATAACCACCATGTTAAGTGGCCCTTTTAGTCAATATCCAGCTCTTTTACAAGCTTACAGATATGACAAGGGAATACCAAGACCAGGTATCCATCCACAGACAGCTGTTTCGGGGTGTTGCCCCTCATCAGTGTGGAGTAGGATTCTGGCTAGGTGGAAGCAAGGCCTAGTAGACCAACATCACAAAGTATTCACTGATCTCAGGGAGACCAGTCCAAGAAAACACTGCGGGCAGCTGGCTAAAGCGCTCAACACAGTGAATTCCTAGGCGCCTAGGAATTAACTGTGTTGAGCGCTTTAGCCAGCTGCCAGCAGTGTTTTCTTGGACTGGTCTCCCTGAGATCAGTGAATACTTTGTGATCTTTGTTACTAGATGATGTGAACGAGGTCCTTTGCTGGATGCTCCTACAGCATAAGCATCTTTTTCTCCCACATTTCTTGGTGCCTTTCTGTTGGTCTCCTCCTCGTCGTTGGTCAGGCAAGATTTGTCTTAGTCTGCTGGGTGCTATCTTTCCTTTAATGTTGGGAGCTCTCCTGAACATTATTCCTGGTTTATCTGGTATCACTTTATTAAGTACCGGATCGTTCTTAAGGATATGCCAATGCTTTTCTATGCAGTTCCTTATCCTTCTGTGGCATTTATTATAGGTAGTAATAAAGTTCAACTTCTGTTTGTTCTCTTGCTTCTTCTTCAGTGTAGGTGCCAACAGTTTTTCTTGTGGAATTTTCGTGAAGTGCTCCTGTGTTCCATGTATTAAATCCTTGGGGTAACCTCTTTCCACGAATCTATTTGCCAAGATTTCTGATTGAGCTTCATAGTCCTGATTTAAAGAGCAGTTTTTTTGATCCTCCTAAATTGGCTGGCGGGAATGTTGCTCAGCCATTTTTTATAATGCCCACTGTTGAAGTCTATATAAGAATTGCGGTCGGTGGGTTTAAAGAATGTTTTTGTGTGCAATTCACCATTTTTAACAAATATATTTAGATCCAGAAAATTAATGCTGATATCATTCATGGTGAATTCAAAATTGAAGCCCCAATCATTGTTTTCTATATCTTTTATGAATTCAAAAACATCACCTTGTTTCTTGTCCCATATAACGAATAAGTCATCTATATATCTCCTACAAGGCCATTTTTGTGTCTGTTTTCATGTATATAAAATTTTTCAAACAACCCCATAACCAGATTGGCGTATGAGCACGCTGTTTTTGAGCCCATTGCTGTTCCGGACCTCTGGTGGTACATGATTCCACCGAATGTGAAAAAATTATTTTCAAGTATGAACTGCAGGTTTTCCAGCAAAAATTCGGTCTTATCCATTCCCAGTCCCAGTAAGATCATTCCTTAAAAAATATTCGATACATAATAATCCCAATTCGTGTCTAATATTGGTATATAAGGCTGTCACATCCATAGTAAGCAGTGTGTATGATTCTTTCCATTTTATGTTTTTCAGAGAACCAATTACATCAGTAGAGTCCTTAGTATAGCTGTCCAGTGAAAAGATATTTCTGCAGTTCTTTATCAATAAATTCCGCTATATTACTACTTAGGGAGCCAATGCCTGATATTATGGGGCGCCCAGGGGGGGTTTCCAGGTTTTTGAGGATTTTGGGCAGATGGTAGAAAAATGGGATGGGGGGTTCCTTTTTAATCAAGAATTTTTTCAAATCCGACGTTATGATTCCTTTCTCGTGTGCCCTAATGATTTTATTGTTGTAATATTTCACTAAATCAGGGTATGGATTTAGTTCTATGCGTTCATAATGTTTCTCATCTGAGAGGAGTCTCAAAGCTTCTTTCTCATAATCCTGCCTATTTTGTATTACGATGGCCCCCCCTTTGTCTGCAGAACGTATCGTTAACCCTTTGTTATCTCTCAAGTTTTTAAGGGCCAACTACTCTCCTTTTGTTAAGTTGTCTTTTTTATCTTTCTTATTGTCACTTTTCTGTATTAATTTTTCTTTTTTTAGTTCGTTCAGTAGGAGATCCTGAAAGGTTTCTAACGTGTGCCCTCTGCTCTCAAGGGGATAAAAAGAAGACCTAGCCCTTAATTTGGTGTTTTTATAAGTGTCATTGTCTGTTGCAGGATTTTCATTTTCATCAGATTTCAGGAGGAAATGCCGTTTGAGGGTCAGTCTTCTGATGAATTGATGGACATCAATAAATAGGTCAAAATTCTCAGGTCCATTGGTAGGGCAAAAAAAGAGTCCTTTATTCAGTAATTTATTTTCATCTTTCGTTAATGTATAATCAGAGAGATTTACTACATTACCAGTGGGGTTCTCGCTGATGTTTAATCTTTGAAACTTATTCGCACTTTTTTTCAATCCCTTACCTCTGCTTCCTCTTTTTTTCTTTTTCCTGGGATGGGGCTGAAAAATTGGGTTATCTCCTGTGCCAGAGGTTTGGCTGCTGATAAAAAAGGAACCACTCCATTTTTATTATTTTTGGAGTTGTCTAAAACCACTCTCTTAGTCAGACTAGTATCCTCTATCTCTATGAGATTGGATTGTGGGCCAATCACCACAGGAATAGTTGAAATTTGGGAACTGTGCATGTTATGTTCACTTACTTTAGTGTGTAATTTTATAGGGCTAAGTGGTTTCTCCCTATTGATTTTTTCAATTAATTTTACAAAAAATGCTACAAAAATGTATGAACACTTTACTTAGCATATTATGTGACAAAAGATCGAAGTTAGCTGATGAAGCCACAAGCGAAATTAATGTGTTAAGTGAGAGACTGAGTAAATACAATATGTGCACAGAATTCAAATGAATTTATTCGAACATAAGCACTAGCCTCATGCGTTTGGAACAGGACACCATCGCCAGGAAAACTAGGAAGCTTAATAGGGACAGGCAAGACTATACCCATGATAAGACAAACACAGAGAACAATACATTTCGTAAGAATAGAACACCCTCATACAATTAAGAACAAAGGAAAAGGAGTTTCTCTAACAGCCTGATGTATAAAAAGGAAGAAGGAACAAATGCAGTTAATAACAACAAAGAAACAAAAGTGATGACTGAAAAAAACCACAAGGAAGCCATCATGGAGATTACCACTAATAGCATTATCGTAGATAATGAAACAGAAGCCGCAGATGAAGAGGAGGATATTGACAGTATTTTTGTGGACGAATGCTTTGATGAGGAAGGGTTTTTAATTATACAAGAAGTCCCAGGCAATGACACCAAAAAATCAGATGATAAGACTAACTCAGAAAAGGGGAAAAATAATAACAAGATTGTCACAGTAGCACAGATACACAGTGAGATGAATAATGGTCCACAGGTTACAACGAAAGCAAGGAGTGAGGAGGAACATTTAAAAAACATAAAAGAGTTAATTGAAAAAAATCAATAGGGAGAAACCACTTAGCCCTAAAAACTACACACTAAAGTAAGTGAACATAACACGCACAGTTCCCAAATTTCAACTATTCCTGTGGTGATTGGCCCACAATCCAATCTCATAGAGATAGAGGATACTAGTCTGACTAAGAGAGTGGTTTTAGACAACTCCAAAAATAATAATAATGGAGTGGTTCCTTTTTTATCAGCAGCCAAACCTCTGGCACAGGAGATAACCCATTTTTTCAGCCCCATCCCAGGAAAAAGAAAAAAAGAGGAAGCGGAGGTAAGGGATCGAAAAAAAATGCGAATAAGTTTCAAAGATTAAACATCAGCAAGAACCCCACTGGTAATGTAGTAAACCTCTCTGATTATACATTAACGAAAGATGAAAATAAATTATTGAATAAAGGACTCTTTTTTTGCCCTACCAATGGACCTGAGGATTTTGACCTATTTATTGATGTCCATCAATTCATCAGAAGACTGACCCTCAAACGGCATTTCCTCCTGAAATCTGATGAAAATGAAAATCCTGCAACAGACAATGACACTTATAAAAACACCAAATTAAGGGCTAGGTCTACTTTTTATCCCCTTGAGAGCAGAGGGCCCACGGTAGAAACCTTTCAGGATCTCCTACTGAACAACTAAAAAAAGAGAAATTAATACAGAAAAGTGACAATAAGAAAGATAAAAAAGACAACTTAACAAAAGGAGAGAAGTTGGCCCTTAAAAACTTGAGAGATAACAAAGGGATAACGGTACGTTCTGCAGACAAAGGGGGGGCCATCGTGATACAAAATAGGCAGGATTATGAGAAAGAAGCTTTGAGACTCCTCTCAGATGAGAAACATTATGAACGCATAGAACTAAATCCATACCCTGATTTAGTGAAATATTACAACAATAAAATCATTAGGGCACACGAGAAAGGAATCATAACGTCGGATTTGAAAAAATTCTTGATTAAAAAGGAACCCCCCATGCCATTTTTCTACCATCTGCCCAAAATCCTCAAATACCTGGAAAAACCCCTGGGCGCCCCATATATCAGGCATTGGCTCCCTAAGTAGTAATATAGCGGAATTTATTGATAAAGAACTGCAGAAATATGTCTTTTCACTGGACAGCTATACTAAGGACTCTACTGATGTAATTGGTTTCTCTGAAAAACATAAAATGGAAAGAATCATACACACTGCTTACTATGGATGTGACAGCCTTATATACCAATATCAGACACAATTGGGATTATTATGTATCGAATATTTTTTAAGGAATGATCCTTCACTGGGAATGGATAAGACCAAATTTTTGCTGGAAAACCTGCAGTTCATACTTGAAATAATTTTTTCACATTCGGTGGAATCATGTACCACCAGAGGTCTGGAACAGCAATGGGCTCAAAAACAGCGTGCTCATACGCCAATCTGGTTATGGGGTTGTTTGAAAAATTTTATATACATGAAAACAGACACAAAAATGGCCTTGTTCTATAAGGAGATATATAGATGACTTATTCGTTATATGGGACAAGAAACAAGGTGATGTTTTGAATTCATAAAAGATATAGAAAACAATGATTGGGGCTTCAATTTTGAATTCACCATGAATGATATCAGCATTAATTTTCTGGATCTAAATATATTTGTTAAAAATGGTGAATTGCACACAAAAACATTCTTTAAACCCATCGACCGCAATTCTTATATAGACTTCAACAGTGGGCATTATAAAAATGGCTGAGCAACATTCCCGCCAGCCAATTTAGGAGGATCAAGAAAAACTGCTCTTTAAATCAGGACTATGAACTCAATCAGAAATCTTGGCAAATAGATTCGTGGAAAGAGGTTACCCCAAGGATTTAATACATGGAACACAGGAGCACTTCACGAAAATTCCACAAGAAAACTGTTGGCACCTACACTAAGAAGAAGCAAGAGAACAAACAAGTTGAACTTTATTACTACCTATAATAAATGCACAGAAGGATAAGGAACTGCATAGAAAAGCATTGGCATATCTTAAGAACGATCCGGTACTTAATAAAGTGATACCAGATAAACCAGGAATAACGTTCAGGATAGCTCCCAACATTAAAGGAAAGATAGCACCCAGCAGACTAAGACAAATCTTGCCTGACCAACGACGAGGAGGAGACCAACAGAAAGGCACCAAGAAATGTGGGAGAAAAAGATGCTTATGCTGTAGGAGCATCCAGCAAAGGACCTCGTTCACATCATCTAGTAACAAAGAGACATTTCTAATAAAGCATCAGATGGACTGCACCTCAAGATATATAAATCTACCTTTTGGAATGCCCATGTAATTTTCAATATGTGGGGAGGACGATTAGATCCCTTAATGAGAGACTTAATAAACACCGATCTAATGTAAAAAACGGTTATAGAACACATGGAGTGTCACATCACTTCGACACACATCACAACAGGGACCACACACTGATAAGAATCACGCCCATAGATCACATAGGAAAACATATCTCAAACAGGTTTGAGTTGCTAAAGAAAAGAGAGAAGTTTTGGATGTTCAAATTAGACACATTAAAACCTAGAGGGCTTAATTTGATATCTGAACTAATATGAGAAACTAATATAGTAATATAGCCTATTTATTAATTCCATACTAGGTTGCCATTTGTTGATGGAATTCAGCTTTCACAAATGAAGAAGCAAAAATTGACATTTGCACTTCCCCACAGTTCACTGATTTTTTATAATTCACCATAACACTGCACATTGCACATTTATACTATGAATACCTGGTATTACAATAGTAGATGGACACATAGCATTTCATTTATTTTTCCTATTTCACTCTCTATATACACTTACATTAACTATTTTTGCAGCTAGCGCACAGATATGGTTTCTTCCTCTTAAGAATCTGGTCGTACGCCCCTACTGGCGGACAAATAGATCTAATGAAGTCGGGTACCGGTCTCTTGCATCACCTAGCAACAGCCTCCTAGCAGACGCCATCTTGTGGATGATTATGTGTAAGACACCTTATAATAGGAAAAGAGCAGTTTTTCTTGATGGAAACAAACAGAAAGACTATATATGTTACTTTATGTTTTTTCTCCTTGTTGAAACCAGTATGGTTTTTACTCCAGGAGTGTATAGAACTCATTGGTCTTGCACTTGCAGTCCAGTTTTCTACCGTAGCTCCACAAGCATTCAGATTGACATCAAGCACTCCTGTCACTTACTAGCTTTCCAATTTTTCTACTCAAAATTTTTTCCCCTCTATAAGAAAGGTAATTCGTTTCCTGAGTGCTCTTGCAATAAATGCCATTTTTTCTTTATCTTTATTGTCAATTAATTTTTTAAACAAACTTTTTTAGAAAATTTTTCATTGAATTTTTATATAGTCTCAATTTTAATATTCACATTTTTATTTTCACTTTAAAGAATAAATAAAAATTTTTTTTATACATATATGTTTATAGAATTTTATATAAATTGATCCTTCTTTCTCTCTTTTTACCTGAAAAACAAACAAATTGAAAATAGAATTACACATGTGCATGACACATATTGAAAACACATATTGTAAGCTGGAGGTGGCACAGGAATTAGGACATACTTAAGCAGAAAATACCTGAGCCCCATGAGTTCTATCCCCTGTAAGGAGAGAAGAAATCATATAATATATATATTTATTTTTTTTATTCATCCTGCTTCAGAATGTGTATTTTTAAATGGTTTTTATAGGCGTTTCCGCATGATTTTTTTGTACAGTTTTTTAATGGTTTTGCTGACCGGATTTTTTAGAATGCTTGTGTCATGTAATATTTATGTTTATATGTAATATTTAGAGTTTTTGTGATAAATTGCCCAAAATGTAGAGTCCTCCCTGTTTTGATGAGTTTTTGACGTCATGGGATTGGGAACACCCACCAATCATTGCTATGAATGTTTCTATAAATAAGATCGGTTTTGTGGGATGGAGGTATCCCTGATGAAGGTGCCAGGAGGGCACTGAAAAGCGTCGGAGAATAAAGAAGGATTTGATTGAAAACTACTGCTCGTGCATTTATTAAATGAGTGATCCTGGCAGCGCGGACTGTTGTACACTTTTCTTCCCCAAGCATCTTGTTACATCTCCACGTGAGTGTGGCCAGTGGAAGTCCAGCAGCAGCCATCAGGATATTATCAACAAGCCTTCAAACCAGTTGTGGTCTCACAACTGGACTAGGTGAGTGGATTTGATTTCTCACCACTGCACAAACTAGTGTCTAGTGATAAGGGCACTATTGCACCTCTTGTCCCCCCTCCCTCTCTCTTTTTAATTCCCTGGATCAACGCCCTATCAAAGAATCTAGTATATATAACTGGTAATATTAAAGTTTTCAAGAAAGGCATCCAGGCCCTTCTTAAATGTTAGTAGTGACTCACTCATTACAACATCATGTGGCAGAGAGTTCCATAGTCTCACTGCTCTTACAGTAAAGAATCCACGTCTGTGATTATGATTAAACCTTCTTTCCTCCAGACGTAAAGGATGCCCCCTTGTCCCCGTCTCAGGCCTAAGAGTAAAGAGATCATTAGAAAGTTCTCTGTACTGTCCCCTCATATATTTATACATTATTATAAGATCACCCCTAAGCCTTCGTTTTTCCAAGCTAAATAACCCCAAGTTTAATAACCTGTCTTGGTATTGCAGACCCTCAGTCCTCTAATAACCTTGGTCGCTCTTTTCTGGACCCGCTCTAGTTCAGCTATGTTTTTCTTATACACTGGAGACCAGAATTGTACACAGTATTCTAAGTGTGGTCTCACTAGTGACATGTATAGAGGTAAAATTATGTTCTCCTCATGAGCATCTATGCCTCTTTTAATGCATCCCATTATTTTATTTGCCTTTGCAGCAGCTGCCTGACACTGGGCACTAAATGTGAGTTTGTCATCTACCCATACACCCAGGTCTTTTTCAGTGACAGTTTTGCCCAATGTTTTACAATTAAGCACATACGGTAATTATACCTTTTGTTTCCTCTGCCCAAGTGCATGACCTTACATTTATCCCCATTAAAGCTCATTTGCCATTTATCAGCCCAAGCTTCTAGTTTACATAAATCCTCCTGTAATATAAAATTGTCCTCCTCTGTATTGATTACCCTGCTGAGTTTAGTGTCATCTGCAAATATTGAGATTCTACTCTGTATACCCCCTACAAGGTCATTAATAAATATATTAAAAAGAAGCGGGCCCAACACTAACCCCTGTGGTACCCCACTGTTAACTGTGACCCATTCTGAGTGTAATTAGTGTAATATTTTTTGAGGGGATGATGTGAGGTGTGTAATGTCAGCTGTCATCAAGTCAGGGGTTAGTAATGGACAGGTGTCCATAGACACCTCTATTACTAATCCAGTAAGTAAAAGATAAATTTACACAGACAAATTATTTCATTTGAAAAAACACTACTCAACACTTTTACTGATCCACACGCTGCTGTTTCTGCACATGCTGGTTTATGAGATTAGATGGCATGTGCCAGGAATAATGCAAGCTTAGCGTGTGAACTCACATCAAAGGGAGGTGACCAAAGATGTACCCATTGGTTGTGAAGGGGTTAAAAGGTTATATTAACATATGACATGCATGTCATATGCATGTAATGGTGGTGTTACACACAAGGATATCCTGAACGATATCCTTACAAAAGTCACATGGTAGATATTGTATGAACGATATGTATGTATCGTTCATGCATTGTCACACACAAGGATATCGGTAACGATATCCATTTTAGCAGCGCGCCAGTATCGGAGGGAGATTTTTCCATCCGATGCTGAGCAATGCCTTTACAATAATGTGATTTTACATGTAAAAGCCACTCCTGCAGCTGTGTGCTACATATCGGCACACAGCTGCCGGAGCAGCTATGCATGCGGTATGTAATGGGTTAATGTTAGAGCTTCATTCATTATTAACAAGCCTGCGGGTAGTGTGATTTGTCAGTGCTGTGTGAACATTTACTAAACTGTTTTGTGAGTAGCGGAGCTGTCCTCTGCTCTGGTGCTGAAGCCAGTTTCAGAATAAGCAATCATCACCACAGCAGAGGCCATCTGGTACTGTAATGAGGAGATGCGCAATTTGCGTACATCTCCATATTACAGTATAAAGCGAGATGTCCTCTGCTGTGGTGATGATTGCTTATGCTGAAGCCGGCTTTAGCACCAGAGCAGAGGACAGCTCCGCTATTCACAAAACAGTTTAGTAAATGTTCACGCAGCACTAACAAATCACACTACCCGCCTGCTTTTTAAGAATGAATGAAGCAGAGCCGACATAGTGCGGCTTCTGCACACTTGCTTGCTTAACCCCTGAGCTGCCAATGTTATGTGGTATATGGCTCCAGGGGAGTGTGGGCACTCTCTGGGGCCATGTACCTCAATAACATTACCCCTCACATACCGCCTTCATACCCGCTCCTGCAGCACGGTGCCGACATGTAGCACTCAGCTGCAGGAGCGGGTTAAAATGATAAATTTAGTATTACAAACAGTGTTTTCAACATTTTATCAATTAAAATGACAGCTGCAGTAATAGAAGCCTTTTGAACGATCTCGTTGAAAAAGGCTTCACACTGAACGATGTGACACATCGTTCAGTGCTTAATTGGACAACGAATAACAGATTTGAGGTCAGGATCTCAAATTTAGGATGAATGATCTAACGATCTTTTCATCCTATATCGTTCTTTACACGCAAGGACGCACAAACGAAATCTTTGGAACAATCGCATATCTGTGACGTTTTAAGGATATCATTTAGGATATCCTTGCGTGTAACACCACCATTATATGGATGATAGGTGAGAAAAAAATTGCACAAGCACAATGCACTTGCATGACATACGATTGTTGGGGAGTTAAAAAACACATGACACCAACTTTTCTGTCTGAGAATCTCAGCAAGTCTATATAAGCAGATGTGAACAAACCCTTAGGGGACCGTTACACGTTGCAACATTGCATGCAATTTCACTTGCAATTTTCTGGTTGCAGTGAAATCATGGACACATTGTTCTATCTTGTTGCTGTGTACAAATGGAACAATGTGTCCATGATTTCACTGCAACCAGCAAATTGCAAGTGAAATTGCATGCAATGTTGCGACGTGTAATGGTACCCTTACACTTTAGGGCACTAGAAAATCCTGAAATTATATACTGCTATGTAGAGCTCTCCATATCTAACTAATATAATATTGAACTATTGAAGGCTCATTAGCATTACTACTTCTTTGACTATTAATATGTTCTGTATGTAAAAAGCCTTTGATGTCTGTTATGTGTGATGTAAATGTACAGTACCATACTTATAAGGTAAGATGAATTCCAGCGTCACCGATGTAACATTCACATGACACTTTCAATGTCAGATGGCTGAATATCTTGTATGCATGCAGCATCAGAAATTCACAAATGTATTGCTATATACAGGTGACATATTTTTGAGTAAATAAAATATTTAATAGTAAACACTGTGTAAGGCTAGGGTCACACTTGGAAGGCACAATCCAGTAACCAGATCCATTACCAGATCTGGTATTGGACTGTGCCTAGTAAAATTGCAACCCTCACTCCGGATCTGGATGCATTAATGCATCCGGATTTGGAATGAGGATTTTTTGCAATTTTCAAAACTGCATCTGGATCAGGATCCGGTACCGCAAGGTACATTTATGTACCTTCGGGTATCGGATCCGGTTCCCATAGGCACCTATTGTAAAAAAAATAGATCCGGTTTTGCAACCGCTCAGAAAAATGCAGCCTGCATGATTTTTCCCGCAGGCTGCAAAACCGCATCCGGTTACCGGATTGCCATTTGGGCAATCCAGTTATTTAATGGGAGCCTATGGGCTGTGCATCCTGATCTGGTTTTGAGCATTTTTAATGCTCAAAACCAGATCAGGATCTGCAAACAGAACCGCAGGCGTGACCCTAGCTTAACAGATGCAATATGAAATTGAAGCATGATTTGTCCTACATGAACAAGTTCTGTGAATCTCAATGATATTTATTAAAAACTTTATTTAGCTACATCCCCAAGTATTTCAACAAAATAAGTAGTTGTTAATGCAAAGGTATATGCTCACTGTATAAACAAAAAAATGTATGTAACCATGTAGCGAATGTAACACATTAACGTAACTGAAGTAACCTCCAATGTATCTGTATATGTGAAGACCATCAATGTCCAGATGGTGGGATTAATGAAAGATAAAGACGTCTCTATTTTTAGCAGGCATTGGTGGATCCACCTTGAGGTTGACGCCTGTTGCAGGCTACCCCATTTCATCCTTTGTGTGAGGCCAGATCCATCTATTTCTTCTCTTCTGCATGGCATTTACCATTACTTTCCCATGATCAGAAATGCCAATTCCAATGCTATAGTACTCCTGTGTGTCGTAGCTAACAACACTAAAGTACCCATCCTTCATAGAAGAAACAGAAACTGATGCCTTTTTGGAATATGTAGATATATTTTCTTATGGCATTTTGATAAAAGGACAGTTACATTCAAATGGATTGATGTCACACATTTCAAAACGATCTCTACTCATACTTAAACGTATTGCATGTCATGGAGCTGTGGTATGGCAGCAACATTTCTGCTTGTCCACAGGTCTGTCTTGCTTTTTCTTTCTTCGTCCACAGTTTCATTAGACATGTAAACCACAAAGATTGTGTTGGTTGCGGAACAAGCAACATTTTAAAACACGGTCGGATACTTTACTACGTTGTTCATTTTAGGACATGGTCATTTGTCGAAGTCAAAGTAAAAAAAAGCTGTTCCTGATGCCTGATTATGGCTTTGACTTTGACAAATGACTTTGACTTTGATAAATGACTTTGACTTTGATAAATGACTATGACTTTGACTCTGATAAATGACTTTGATAAATGACTTTGACTTTGATAAATGGCTTTGACTTTGACAAATGACTTTGTCTTTGATAAATGACTTTCATTTCGAAAAATGACTTTGACTTTGATAAATGACTTTGACTATGACTTTGATAAATGACTTTGACTTTGATAAATGACTTTGACTTTGATAAATGACTTTGACTATGACTTTGATAAATGACTTTGACTATGACTTTGATAAGTGACTATGACTTTGATAAATGACTTTAACAGATTAGCATAATTTATTAAAAAAATTCTACAGCGGGTCCACTAGGGAATTGAACCGTAAATACTAGCTTCCAAAGGCCAAAAGCTTATCCACTAGACCATCCAATAAGCTTCTGTAGGAGCCTTCTTTTGTTATACTAACATAGATAACATGCACACTGTCTGTGTGCAGAAATCTGATGACCCTGATGTCTGAGAGCTTCTTACTTGTCGTAGTCAGACTTAACCATGAAAGTCACACATCACATTTATTTCTCATGGAGGTTAGCAATATAATGAAAGTACAAATCCCCCAGCAGTGCCAATGTTTCCTAGCTTGTTTTTCTGAAGGTATTATAGTTAATAATATAATTATTATCCTATCAAACAAAAATAATGTTAAAAATGTTTTTATTTTGAAACACTAATTTAGTATATATATATTATATATACTGTATTTACCAGTTTCTGTAAATTTCTATAATTGTTTAAAAAATTGTTTAACAGTATATAATAATATATATTATATGTATCATTGTTTAGGAAATTGTTTAAGAAAATATAATAATAATAATTAATATTAGTAATAAATAAATAATAATCCACTACATCGATTTCAACAACAGAGATACAGAACTGCAAACATTTTAATTTATTACTATATCTTATATCTATTAACTAGCATAATTTATTATACAAAAAGTATCCTACAGCAGGTTCAGGATGGATTTGAACCATGAACGCTGACTTCCAAAGGCAAAATGCTTCTCCACTAGTCCACCAAACTAACTATAAAAAAAAGCAGAGGTTTTGTTCAGCTAAGAAAATGAACATGTAGGCAGCCTGTTTGCAAAACTATTCTGACCCTGATGTTTGAGAAGTCTCATCATCATTAGTCGTGGTCAGAGTCAGACTCACTCATGAAAGTCACACACCACTTCAATGTGTCATGGAGGCTTGCCAGTATAAAGAAGGTTCACATCCCCAAACAATAGCAGGAGTTTCTTAGTTTTTTTTTTAAGGTATTATTGTTTTTATTATTATAATTATTATTATTATTATACTTTCCAACCAAAATAATGTACAATTAAAAAGTTTTGACTTTGTGCTTCATTCTCATTCCTTAGTATGATAAATCACTTTCACAGATGACACTTCACTTCTCACACATAAAAATGAAAATAGTTTTCCATACACAAAAGCTTTAACCCCTTTTTCAGTGTGGCCGGACACAATGGACCTTGCTTTATTTAAAACCCACATTTCAACAATTTTTATACATTGTTTTGTTTTCAAATAACAACAATAACTTAATGATAAGCAAATTACATGTCCTGAACTGTGCATTTTAACCCCAAAGTCTCCAACACAAAGCCTATGCCCCATCCACCACTAAACTATAGGCACTTAATAGAGGCAGAGACACCTTTTCATTGCTTATATGCCTTTCAATGCAGACATGTGTTAAGCTCATTTAAACTGTGTGACCTTAATGTATGATTTTCATAGCTCACAATGATATCTGACTGACACACATCAAGATCAGCAGATTTTTGCACGTTTGGTCTCTTAGCAAAGAAAACCACTAATGGTTTCATCTGATTGAGTGGCCTAATGGTTAAGGCTCCTGCCTCTGGAGCATTGGAACTCTTTTGCACCCTGGGTCAAATCCCCCCAGTAGGATTATTTTTTATTTTATTTTATTTTTTTCCCTGTAAATTATGGTGTTTAATACACAATTTACAGTAATGTTTAATTTGTGATTTCTTACATTATGGTAATCATCATAACATACCAATAATTGGTTTCAGCCATGTTGTCCATTTACAGGCTAAATAAATGGAAGGCAGTCATTTACTACTTATCTATTTCCAAGTGTCTGTACATTTTAACAATTTATTATCAAAGGTTCTAAACCAATTTATTATTTATTTGATACAAAATGTCGTTTGCCATCTACCCAAAAATAGCTGCATTTTAATCAGCAGTACAGTTCTGACTTCACTAGTGCACTGAGGCTAGGGTCACATATGCGGCATGGATTTTAACCCCTTCATGACCTTGGAATTTTTCATTTTTCATTTTAGTTTTTTTGCTCCCCTGCTTCCAAGAGCAATAACTTTTTTATTTTTCCGTCAATATAGACATATGACGGCTTATTTTTTGTGGGACGAGTTGTACTTTCATATGCAATCATTTATTTTACCATATAGTGTACAGACGCAAAAAATAAGCCATTACACAGCCCTAGATCCCAAAAAATGAGGGCGCTACGGGGCGCAGTCTGTTTTTGGTTTTTTTTTCAAACTTCTGAATTTTTTTTCACCACCTAGATACCAGTAAAGGTATACATGTTGGGTGTCTACGAATTCATACCGACCCGAGTCATCACCCCGTCATGTTGGTTTTACCATATAGTGAACATGGCGATTAAAATACCCAAATAACAAAGTGTTATTGCACTTTTTTTGCAATTTCACTGCATTTAGACTTTTTTTCACATTTCTCTGTACACTATATGGTAAAATAAATGATTGCATATGAAAGTCATTTGTCAAAGTCATTTATCAAAGTCAAAGTCACTTATCAAAGTCAAATTCATTTATCAAAGTCAAAGTCATTTGTCAAAGTCATTTGTCAAGGTCAAAGTCATAATCAGGCATCAGGAACAGCTTTTTTTTACTTTGACTTCGACAAATGACCATGTCCTAAAATGAACACCGTACTTTACTACTAGTCCACTTTGCAGAATACACCTCCAAACAGCTCTCTTTATAATCTCATTTATACCATCAACTGGACCCTTACCAAGGGTAATTGAGCATTCATGTTAGAAGTGATAGAAATACATTTTTACTGAATTTACATACATGCTAGCATGGTAATAATATGGTGCATATGTCCTCAGTAAAATACAGATTCGTTAAGGCTAGGGTCACATTAGCATTAGCCCTTAGGCATACAAGTGCATATGCGCTTTTGATGAGCGCAAGGAAAATGCTGTAGACCGTGTTTACTGTGCGCTCATCAAAAGCACATATTTGGCCCTTGTATATCAAGCAGCCGGCTGAGGTGTAAGAGAGGTACCCATAAGGATTGTATAGGCAGCCTGAGCGCAGTGTTACAGCACGTTGACGCTATGCGCTCAGGCTGCCAAATGCTAAGTTTCTAATGGGTCGGTCAGCCTAAGGGCTGACGCTAGTGTGACCCTAGACTTACATTACATTTCTTGGATTCCACCATGTTTTTCAATCCTGTGTGATATTATGGTATTATTGGCTGAGTCAGAGTGCCTGACAATGTTTTCATTAAAATTAGTTCAAAGAGATTTAATAGGTATTCAGGTTTGTGTATCCTCATATAAATAACGGGCGACATGGTAAGAATATATTCCTGTAAAGGATGCAACGATTGTTCTGTTACATCCACTCAATTGCTGTCATATTGTTTATGTCCCTTTCTGTAGCACTGCTTAAAGCGAACAAGAAAATTGTGATGATGAATAAAGTCGACAATTAGAACTTCTTTGACTGTCTTTTTGAGATTTCAAACTGTGCTATTGTAACATTAAAAAATTGATAGAAAGTTTACCAAGCGTAAAAAATGATAACTCAAGTTTAATAATTGACAAATTCTCTAAGCACAACGTTTTTGTAGATAATAAGCACACTAATGTTTACAAGAGATATCTTGCTTTGCACATTGAAAAATATATTGCAATCTGAGAGTCCTCAGTGGTTGATACCTTTTAATGGCTAACTGAAAAGATGGTAAACATAGCAAGCTTTCGGGACGCTGAGTTCCCTTCATCAGGCTGAGAACGACACAAATTCTGAAGACACATACTTTTATACATAAGCAATAGAAAAAAAAAAAAAAAAAAAGGGAAAGAAGAGAAAACAAAACAAAAAAAAAAGGCAAAACAGTGTTATATGCTCTGGTGGATATGACAGGTAACGCAAAAAAGGTATCAACCACTGAGGACACTCAGATTGCAATATATTTTTCTATCTACTGGCTAACACGGTATAAATATTCTTTACCTTTGCACATTGATGTATTTCACTGCACTTCGCTTGTACATTTTCTACTGATGGCAACTAAAAATAGAGCAAATTTCTTCACTCCAAAGCACCCATACACATGTGCGAACAAACTCCAAGATGGCTGTCTGGTTATGTGATTTGGGATGCAACTTCACATTTTTGGACAGCTCAACGTATTAAGAAATATGAGTAACTTAAATTTTGTCAAAAAACATAAATTAATTTTTGGCATCAGATTCCCATTTTCAATGGCATTCAGTGTAAGTATAAGTATAAGGTAAGTGGAAATGTTGTCTAGACATATTGAACTATTCTAATTCACCCTTGTGGGATTACCAAGTATAAACATTAACTGGTAACTTACAGTTGGCATGCATGGGCACTTCTACATTCCTGCCAGCATGCACTTCTGCACTTTCACCCTGTTATTGCATTAGATATACATGGTTGTTTTGCCTGCCAATATGCACTCGTGAAGGATGATGGTCGAACTCGGGATTCAGATTCAAGGATGATTTTTATTTCGAACAAACACAATGCGTTTTGACTTCTATGAGTTTTCCTCAGGTGCAATGTATTGCATCAATACATGTAATACATTGTACCTGAGGAAGACTCAAAGAAGTCGAAACCCGTTGTGATTGTTCGAAATAAAAATTATCCTTGAATCTGAATCCCGAGTTCAATCATCATCCTTCAGGCATGCATATTCCCGGGCAGAACAACCATATACCGATATCGTCTATGAAAGCACTACTGGTACCCAGGATCGTGCAGCAGTATGGAAGGAAAAATCAATAGAGCGATTCACTAGCTGGATCAATAAATATTACCGCAAAACACCAAAAAGGTGAGTGAAACTATATCAAGTGTGTACCCCTATTTGGACTACTACATTTAGAGTCTGCCCTTTCTATCTCTCTTTTTATTTCCCTTCTATTTTATTGAATTAGTTGAGTGTTTTTCTGTTACAGCCAACATCTACCAGTCATCTTTGTTTAGATGTAAATGTTCTTTAGGGTTCGCTTACATGTGCATATTAAAAATTGTTTAAATTTTTAGTCAGAAAATTTGGGCTAGTGTAATCTGTTTGGTATTCCATATGTGATCACAATGCTATGCAAGTCTGCAATTTTTTTCTGACCTAGCATCCATATGACGTATATATGCCATCTGCATGCAATGTGCTTGTTTTCTATGCAGCTATTAATCAACTTTCCTTTGCAGGACCATTTACAGTGTTCTATGCTACAGAATGGTAATTCATCCGTACAAGTCAGACGACATACGGATGGGCAGTGTTCCGTACTATATTTCTCACCCATTGGCTTGCATTGGGAAGTCTTGGATGTTTTACATAACCAAACACAGCATGCTGTGATTTTTCACTCAGGCTAAAAACAGCTGAGGAAAATAATTGCAGATCAGCACTGATTTATTGACTAACATTGGTGCGAGCACAAGCTGATTTTTGATCAGATTGCGCTCGGGGTATTTATACGCAGATGTGAGTGAACACTTACTCGAAAATCCTTAACATGCTTTTCAATGACAAAAAGGTAACAAAGTAGTTAATTTAGGCTCTACAGATTAACTGTTTAGCAATAAAAGAAGTAATTTTGCCATTTACCACTGCATTTTCTCACTGCCTGGCAAGAAGTTACATAAATAGCTAAATTTGGAAATAAACAACCAGGACTCTAAAGGCCCCGTTACACATAGCAATATCACTAACGATATCGCTGCAATGTCACAGCTCGCTGATCGCTGCGGAATGGCGAGGGCCATTTTTTGGTCATTGATATGCCGCTCGGCAGCAGACATCATTGTGTGTGACGCCTTTCTAACCCGATGTGCTCCCTGGTAACCAGGGTACACATTGGATTTCTAAGTACAGCGCGCTGGTAACCAGAGTACACACCGATGTATACCCTGGTTACCAACGTTCTCCCGCTGAATACAGTAGCGAGACCTCAACATCGTGAAAAGAATAGTTATATTCTTTTCCACGATGTCGAGGTTGTTACACGGGTCGCTGGTGAGATCTGCCTGTCTGACATCTCACCAGCAATCACATAGCGATGTCCCAGCAATCCCGATTGTTGGTCGGGTCGCAGGAGCATCGCTACGTGTAACCCGGCCTTTAATCCATGAAGTTTAGTTTTTTATATCCAAAGGTAATACTGAATCCAAAGGTAATACTGATATTTCAGCTTCAGACACAGCTTCAGACACTGATCACTCTGAGAAGGAGGGGACCAAGAGGGTGACAGAGGAATATACCACACCACAGAAACACCCTAAGAGCAGGAAATGGAGGAAGAAGGCAAAAGCAGAAGGGGACAAGGCAGAGAGGATCCGAAAGAACCAAGGTTCGGGGGTCGCGATATCAGCCCAAGGAGACCTGACCACGACATTTGTACTTATACATGCTTTGGAACAGCCTATTACCTTGGGGTCCTATGTGAGTGGTCACAAACAAACCACTTTAATGAATTCAAATGGTGAAGGACCTTAACTTGTTTGCAAGGAAGTTAAAATGGAGGTTTTTTAAGATCAATCATGAGAAGAAATTCCGTCAATTAGGCATTGAGAAGGAAGATATATGTGCCTTCTCTGATCTTAATGACCTGGCAAAAGATAATCAAAAGAAATTAGTAAGGGTCCCTTTATGGACTGCAGATTTCCGAGTAGAAAGATGCGCCAGTAGCGAACTCACGAGTGTGGATATCTCTACCAGTCTGGTGACAAATGATTTGAAAATGTTGGGCAAAACAAAAAAGGAAGGATGCTATTCAAACCCACTAAAGAGGAACGACACACCTTGGGTAACTTAACCAAGAATGATCAAATATTTTAAAACCTGCCGACAAAGTGGAAACTTTGTCGTGATGGATCATGAGTGTTATAGAAAGATGTGCCATAGTATACTAGATGACAGTACCATTTATACCAGACTGGTAGGAGATCCTACTGCCGAGGTCCAACTGGAACTAGAAATCATACTATAGGGGGCATTTGCACAAGGTGTAATCTCAAGTAGTGAAAAGGACTTTATGTACCAAATAACAAATACCCCATGATTGCTGTCTTCTATGCACTCCAAAAGACCACATAGGTCTAACTGTGCTGCGAGGTCGCCCCATAGTGTCTGGGATTGATTCAATTACCCAGAATTGTGGGATTTACTTTGTATAAAGTCCTGAGGGACTTTCGTCACTGGCCTTCCCTCATACATCAGGGACACTCTTGATCTGATAAGTAAACTTGATGGCGTCTCGGTGGGGACTGATGTGCAGCTAGCCTCAATAGATGTGAAGGCACTGTACAGCAGTATCCCCCACAAGATGGGACTGAAAGCAGTAGAGTATTATCTCAAGACTTAGTGACATAATACTTAGAGCACAGCAATTGTCCTGTCACTATTATCATACTACTTCATGTTCAACAGGAAGTTCTACCACCAGCGCAGGGTCACCACTATGATGTAGCTCCCCCAGATATTATTTTGGGGGTGCTACATCGATGATATCATGATTCTGTAGAAGGCGACAACCAATCATTTAAGAAATTAATTAATGAAGTAAATGGAATGGGTATGAGATTCACCTCAGAAATCCATGAGGAGTCTATCCATTTTCTAGGATGATTACAAAGATGGGTGTGGAGCCTTGTAAACAACCATTTTCCGAAAACCCACTGCCACCTTTTGAGATGGGATAGCCACCACCCCAAGAGTTTGAGAATGGGCATCCCGAGAGGCCAGTACTTAAGTGCAAGACGGAATTGCTCAGACACTAATAAGTTCCATCTAGAGGCAAGGGGGATGCAGAAATGATTCTTAGATTAAGGGTACCCCCCACATGTGTTGTGCAAGGCCTTCCAAAATGCTGCTGGTAACAATCGGGAAACCCTGCTTAGACCAAAAGGAAAGTCAACATCTAATGACATAGTAAGGATGATAGGGAATATGATGACACCAACAGTGGGAAATATCCGGTTCACTCCCGACGCCGCATCACATGCCGCAATCCCCAAAGGAATCTGGGTGTGCATGTTCAGCACCGCAAGAACATATACGCGACAACGAACAACACGCTGATTAGACAACGCAATAGCGTCATGATTGGCCAGCCTGCGCAGGAAGGCTGGCTAATACATGATGCCATTGCAATTGTGTAGTGTGAATGGACAGCTCTTCAAATATGGGCCCTGTGAAGGACAGCCAATGGAAACACAGTAGCCACCACCAATCATTGCCTGGGGGGGGGTCTGTGGCATGTCTCCGTGAAATCAGTAGGCGACGCTGATTCCATCCCTATCGCCCCTTCACACGCCAAAAGCAGGGAAAATCACCATCATGGTTGCATCTGGTTTTCGAACAGTGCTCTGAAATTGCAACCGGGTGCAACTTTCAAAAGCACCACCGGGTTCCCCAAATACACGCCGCAATTTCTAGCAATTTCACGGCGATGGTGACGGGGCTCCGGATTGCCTCTCAGTTTTCACACACCAGTTGCGGCGTGTAAAGGTACACTAAGGTGGCTTTTACATCAGCGTTTTTGCCCATTTGTGGGAGACCCGGCAGGTTTGCCGCATCTGCCGCTAACGGCTCACTTGCGACAAGCCCCATTCATTCCCTATGGAACTTGCTGTCAGGTGCGGCAGTTGCGGTTTTGCCTGATCAGGCAAATTTGGCACTTGCGGTGAAGGAAAAAAAATGCTGCTAGCAAGTGTTGGGTAAAAACGCTGATGTGAAATGTGCCTAACCTAAATATTTCAAAGTATATTTAGAAAATAACCAAATTACAACATCCATTTATTTCTCAGCTAGAAAACTTTATACAAACAGTCATAGCTAAACTACAGGTAAATTAGTTTAATTACTCACACATCTTTTCTTGTTCTTTCTTCACAAGGAAATTCAGAACAATTGTCATTTTGCAATATAATCTACCAAATAATTCTAAATTACTCAGATTCTTGTAAATTCGCTTTACTTTGAAAAGTTTCCAATAAAATCTTTAATGAACAATGCAATCTAAACAATACAATAAAAACATCTTGTATATACCGTGTTTCCCCGAAAGTAAGCCCCCCCCGATTGTAAGGCCGCCTAGGGGTAAAGGGGGGCCTGCTAATGTAAGGCCTCCCCCGAATATAAGGCCTTACAACCGGGGGGCTAATGTAAGGCCCCCCCTCCTGCTGGCACACTGCCCCCCCAGCTCTGAGGCCCCCCTGCTGCTGCTTACATCTTACCCTCCAGCGTCTTCTTGCAGCAGCCAGCGCGTCGGTCCTCCGGTCCCGTCTTCAGCTGTTTCCCGACTCATGTGACCGGCCGGTCGCACTAGCGATGACGTCATGCGCTGTGACGGGTCACATGATCCGGGAAACAGCTGAAGACGGGACCGGAGGACCGACGCGCTGGCTGCTGCAAGAAGACGCTGGAGGGTAAGATGTAAGCAGCAGCAGGGGGGCCTCAGAGCTGGGGGGGGCAGTGTGCCAGCAGGAGGGGGGCAGTGTGCCAGCAGCAGGGGGGCCTCAGAGCTGGGGGGCAGTGTGCCAGCAGCAGGGGGGCAGTGTGCCAGCAGCAGGGGGGCAGTGTGCCAGCAGCAGGGGGGCCTCAGAGCTGGGGGGCAGTGTGCCAGCAGCAGGTGGGCAGTGTGCCAGCAGCTGGGGGGCCTCAGAGCTGGGGGGGCAGTGTGCCAGCAGCAGGGGGGCCTCAGAGCTGGGGGGGCAGTGTGCCAGCAGGAGGGGGGTTGTATACCACACTGCTGGGCTGTGTACCACACTGCTGGGCTGTGTACCACACTGCTGGAGGCTGTATACCTGTGCTGGGGGCTGTATACCGGGGTGGCGGTCTGCTGTATTTCCCACCCTCGGCTTATACATGACTATATACGGTGTGTGTGTGTGTATGTGAGTAGGCTGGGGCTGCCAATATAAGACCCCCCCCCCAAAAGTAAGACAGGGGGCCACTTTTGGCCCCCCAAAAAATGTAAGACAGGGTCTTACTTTCGGGGAAACACGGTAGCTCACAATTCTTTGTGTTATTCTTGAGTCTCTGTCTTTTTTTATTCTTTTTATAACATGTTGTGCAGCAAGAATCAATTTGAGCAGATAAAGGGATACTAAAGATGAAAAAGTCATTTTATTGGTTTGCAAATGTGATTTGATTAAACTTATAAATATGGTACAATCAGGCTAATACTGGCCATAGGTGAACCAGGTTATCTGCAGGGCTACATGGTGCCAGGACTATTTTTCGCTGGATTTGCAATTTGGATGAAAACCACTAGCCCCCTGTCTTGCTGTACACATACATTCCACTTGCCTGTTATAGGCCAGCAGCAGGGAACATCAGGCTGTCGCAGGTGGTACATTGATGTAAGTGTACTGCGCAGTCTATGCCAGACGATGGAGAAAGAAGAAGGATCTGTATATCGTGAGTACAGGGACATGTGAGGGGAATATTTTTTTTTATTACAGAGTGCCACATAGGAGTACATTATACAGTTTTATGGCCATAGTGAACATTATACTGTTAGTGGGTCATCAGAATAGAGATATTACATGGTCTGTGACTACAAAGGGTCACATTAGACTTCATAGGGCAATAATTAGTGTGGGGGCCAGAATTAAAATTTTACACTAAGAAGCCAATTTAGCGTTATTAATATTTTTTTTTGGGGGGAGTGGAATGATGACATTATTACTGCATCCAGATAAAGGGGAGAACCTTATTACCCCATACATTAATAACTTTAAAGTGTGGGGCCACAGTTTTCAACATTTCAGCTATATCGAGGCATAAAAAGTTGGTGTACCGTATATACTCGTGTATAAGCCGACCCGTGTATAAGCCGACCCCCCTACTTTTGCCCCCAAAACCTGGGAAAACCTATTGACTCGTGTATAAGCCGAGGGTGGACTCCAGCACAGGTATACAGCCCCCAGCAGTGTGGTATACAGGCCCCCCAATGGTAGTATACAGCAGCCTCCCCAGTGGTAGTATACAGCAGCAGCCCCAGTGGTATATACAGCAGCAGCTCCAGTAGTTAGTATACAGCATCCCCAGAGGTATATACAGCCCCAGTGGTAGTATACAGCATCCCCAGAGGTATATACAGCCCCAGTGGTAGTATACAGCATCCCCAGAGGTAGTATACAGCAGCCCCAAAGGTATATACAGCAGCCCCAGTGGTAGTATACAGCAGCCCCAGTGGTAGTATACAGCAGCCCCAGAGGTATATACAGCCCCAGTGGTAGTATACAGCATCCCCAGAGGTATATACAGCCCCAGTGGTAGTATACAGCATCCCCAGAGGTAGTATACAGCAGCCCCAAAGGTATATACAGCAGCCCCAGTGGTAGTATACAGCAGCCCAGTGGTAGTATACAGCAGCCCCAGTGGTAGTATACAGCAGCCCCAGAGGTATATACAGCCCCAGTGGTAGTATACAGCATCCCCAGAGGTAGTATACAGCAGCCCCAAAGGTATATACAGCAGCCCCAAAGGTATATACAGCAGCCCCAGTGGTAGTATACAGCAGCCCCAGTGGTAGTATACAGCAGCCCCAGTGGTAGTATACAGCATCCCCAGAGGTATATACAGCCCCAGTGGAAGTATACAGCATCCCCAGAGGTATATACAGCCCCAGTGGTAGTATACAGCATCCCCAGAGGTAGTATACAGCAGCCCCAAAGGTATATACAGCAGCCCCAGTGGTAGTATACAGCAGCCCCAGTGGTAGTATACAGCAGCCCCAGTGGTAGTATACAGCAGCCCCAGAGGTATATACAGCCCCAGTGGTAGTATACAGCATCCCCAGAGGTAGTATACAGCAGCCCCAAAGGTATATACAGCAGCCCCAGTGGTAGTATACAGCAGCCCCAGTGGTAGTATACAGCAGCCCCAGTGGTAGTATACAGCATCCCCAGAGGTATATACAGCCCCAGTGGTAGTATACAGCATCCCCAGAGGTAGTATACAGCAGCCCCAAAGGTATATACAGCAGCCCCAGTGGTAGTATACAGCAGCCCCAGTGGTAGTATACAGCAGCCCCAGTGGTAGTATACAGCAGCCCCAGAGGTATATACAGCCCCAGTGGTAGTATACAGCATCCCCAGAGGTAGTATACAGCAGCCCCAGAGGTATATACAGCAGCCCCAAAGGTATATACAGCAGCCCCAGTGGTAGTATACAGCAGCCCCAGTGGTAGTATACAGCAGCCCCAGTGGTAGTATACAGCATCCCCAGAGGTATATACAGCCCCAGTGGTAGTATACAGCATCCCCAGAGGTAGTATACAGCAGCCCCAAAGGTATATACAGCAGCCCCAGTGGTAGTATACAGCAGCCCCAGTGGTAGTATACAGCAGCCCCAGTGGTAGTATACAGCAGCCCCAGAGGTAGTATACAGCAGCCTCAGAGGTATATACAGCCCCATTGGTAGTATACAGCAGCCCCAGAGGTATATATAGCCCCAGTGGTAGCATCCAGCAGCCCCAGAGGTATATACAGCCCCAGTGGTAGTATCCAGCAGCCCCAGAGGTATATACAGCCCCAGTGGTAGTATACAGCAGCCCCAGAAGTATATACAGCCCCAGTGGTAGTATACAGCAGCCCCAGAAGTATATACAGCCCCAGTGGTAGTATACAGCAGCCCCACAGGTATATACAGCCCCAGTGGTAGCATCCAGCAGCCCCAGAGGTATATACAGCCCCAGTGGTAGTATACAGCAGCCCCAGAGGTATATACAGCCCCAGTGGTAGTATACAGCAGCCCCAGAGGTATATACAGCCCCAGTGTAGTATACAGCAGCCCCAGAGGTATATACAGCCCCAGTGGTAGTATACAGCAGCCCCACAGGTATATACAGCCCCAGTGGTAGTATACAGCAGCCCCACAGGTATATACAGCCCCAGTGGTAGTATACAGCAGCCCCACAGGTATATACAGCCCTAGTGTAGTATACAGCAGCCCCACAGGTATATTCAGCCCCAGTGGTAGTATATACAGCCCCAGTGGTAGTATATACAGCCCCAGTGGTAGTAGATTGCAGCCCCAGCGGTAGTATACAGGGCCCCAGCAGTATATACAGCCCCAGTGGTATATACAGCCCCAGTGGTAGTATATACAGCCCCAGTGGTAGTATATACAGCCCCAGTGGTAGTATATACAGCCCCAGTGGTAGTAGATTGCAGCCCCAGCGGTAGTATACAGGGCCCCAGTAATCCAGGGCCCCCCCAGCGTCTCTCCGGTCACCTGAAAAGCAAACTATACTTATCAGTGTCCGCTGTCCGCGCCCGCTCGCCTCTGCCGTGACAGTGCCGACTGCGATCCTCCTTCTTCATGCGGCGTCTTCCGGTTTCCTGTGCTCGTCGCAGGGAATGACGTCATTCCCTGCGACGAGCACAGGAACCCGGAAGACGCCGCATGAAGATGGAGGATCGCAGACGGCAGACCGGGCAGAGGCGAGCGGGCGCGGACAGCGGACACTGATAAGTATAGTTTGCTTTTCAGGTGACCGGAGAGACGCTGGGGGGGCCCTGGATTACTGGGGATGCGGGGGCTGCTGTATACCGATGTATACATCGGTATGTACCGATGTATACATCGGTATACAGCACTGACTCGCGTATAAGCCGAGGGGGGTACTTTTCAGCCCAATTTTTGGGCTGAAAAACTCGGCTTATACGCGAGTATATACGGTATTTACTGTGTGGGAGCCAGTGGGAGAGGAGGTTTTACGTTTGCATTTGAGCACAAAGATATGTACTACTACTGTATGGGTGCACAAAGGGGCAATTTATTATTTTATTATTTTACAGTGGCCACAAAAGGGGGCATATGTATTAATACTGTAATGAGGATACCCCAGGAGACATTTCTACTGTGAGAATGTCTCAAAGGGAGAAATCACTATGTCAAATAGTTTATTTTTGGGGATACTGTTGCTATGGGTGTAATAAACCCTAGGTGCTGTTACTGACTAGGGAACCAAGGCTGCACTATGGCACTTTTCTTATTCATCTGTCAGAGTGTAAAAGTAGAGAATAAAACTCTAGAACAAGAATGGGCAAAGTGCAGCGTGCAGGCCACATCATGCCCTGCGGCTTTTGCAGTCTGGCCTTGAGACCGAGACAGCCAAAGGTTCAAAACCCATTCCCTCCACTGTTCGGTCACCTCTGCTGCCCGCCGCTCTATGTCACAGTTATCCGCATCATGTGCATAGGGGTGAATACATTGATGAAGGAGGGCTGCCGGTCACTTCTTTCACCAATGAACATGTGTATAAGCTGTGTAGAGGGTCACTGCAGCAGAGCACCAGGGAAATTGGAGACAGGTGAGTATGGGATGTTTTTTTCATATCTGTATGAGCATATACTGGCCTCTCCATAACCTCAATTTTGTTGAACTGGAACCAAGATTTTGCTCATTTACTGTGTCATTGTCTTGTTGAAATTTCAATTTCAGGGGAATTTCCTCTTTAGCATAAGGCAGCATAATCTCTTCAAGTATTTTGATATATGCAAACTGGTCCATGATCCCTGGTATGCGGTAAATAGGCCCAGCACCATAGTAAGAGAAACATATAATGATGCTTGCACCCCCTTGCTTCACTATCTTCAGAGTGTACTATGGCTTGAATTCAGAGTTTGACGATCATCTGACAAACTGTTTTCGGCCCCTGGACCGAAAAAGAGCAATTTTATTTTCATCAGTTCACAAAATGTTTCTCCATTTCACTTTAGGCCAGTTGATGTGCTCTTTGACAGATCCGCTTCAGTATATGTCTTTTTATAACAGTAAGACTTTGCGGGGACTTCTTGCTAATATACAGGTGTGTGGCGTCCTGCGGTGCTAGTCGCCACAGAGGTACTGCACCTCTGTTAGGGTGTAGTATCTCACTCTCCGGGAAGAGGGGCACAGACCGGTGCAAGAACACCCAGACCACACATTAGAAAGCATTGTAGTGGGAATGGGTGGAGAGGAAGTAGTTAGAGGGAGCACCTGGGACGAGTGAAATTAACCTCTCTAGTGGTATTCCCGAGCAGGACTCGGGTTAAATTTCACTGCCAGAAGCGGTAACCCCGAGTCCTGCTCGGGGTGAATGCCAGAGCTTGATTCTAACCCCCCTTACCCCATCCTGGTGGTCCAGCGGGGTCCCGATGTGCTCTGTCTGGGATTCCCGGTGGGGGCTGCCATCTTGCTTCCTGGATCTGTGTCTCTGAGCCGCAGAGGCTCATGGGAGGCGGAGCTAGGCGCGAGATCCAACTAAATAAAGTGACACACACACAATAAATAAATTAAAAAAAAAAGTGTAATCCTGTCAGAATTCCAGTCAGATACATTGTATACACTGAGATCTGACATTCTGATCATCCTCACTGCCCTGCTTGCCCTTTTTGCTGTAATTTCTGCCATGGCATCGGGTCTCCGCAGCAAGCGCCGCGTCTCCAAAGCGACTTTGGATCTGATGGATGACAGCGGCAGCGACAAAGAGCCCCTCGCAGAAGTGAGTGACAGCGACAGTGATTCATGGCAAGAATCGTCATCTGAGTCTGACAGCGATGACAGCGACAGCGATGATTCTGCACCTGACCTCGGTGATGCGCGCACTTGGTGCCCTATTGAATGCGACATGGATGAGGTACCGCCGCCAAGATTTCCGTTTACTGGATCACCAGGGATGAAGATAGACGTTGACCCCAGTGACCCCTTGGCATACCTCAAATTGTTTTTGACAGACAACGTCATTGACAAAATTGTGACGGAGACAAACCGCTACGAGCAGCAATCCGCTACTCCGCATACCAGGTTTTCCCGCAGCCGAAAATGGGAACCTGTGGCTAAGGAGGACATATGGAAGTTCCTGGGGCTAATTATTCTTCAGGGGGTGGTGGGGAAACCCCTGCAGAAGTGGTACTGGACCACCAATAAATTGCTGGCAACCCCATTTTTTGGCACCGTCATGTCTGAGTACCGCTTTTCCCTCATCATGAAAAATCTACACTTCACCAATAATGAGGATTTTGATGAAGTCACACATCCGGCGCCAAAACTCAAAAAGATCTGGGAAGTGTACCAAATGATCCTCCGCAATTTCCAGCAGGCCTATGTGCCAGATAGAGACATCAGTATTGATGAAAGTCTGATGGCTTACAAGGGACGCCTCAGCTGGATTCAATCCTACATGCTCTGTGAGTCTGCCACTGGCTATATCTGGAATTCAGTGATATATACCGGTAAAGGCACACAATTCAACCCCAGGTACAGCGGCTATGGGATGGCAACGTCATCAGTCCTCACACTGCTTGAGCCATTGCTGAATCAGGGGAATTGCGTGACCACGGACAATTTTTATACATCGCCGGAGCTGTACGAGTTCTTGCTCAAGCACAAGACCAATGGTTATGGAACCGTTAGGGCCAACCGACGTGACCTGCCATCTACGTTTGGAAAGAAAAAAATTAAAACCGGAGAAATGGTTGCCTGGCAGAAAGGCAAGATGATGGCAATGCGCTGGTGTGACAAAAAAGATGTGTGCCTCATGAGTACTGTGCATAACACCTCCACTGCCATGGTCCACACAAGAGGTGGGAAAGAAGTCACGAAAAAAATATTACAAGAAAATCTTCAGGCATCTGCTGGAACAATGCCTGTGGAATGCATACATATTGCACAAAAAAAGCATTGACAACCCTCTTGTGCATTCCGACTTTGTGTGGAAGGTGGCGAAGTGGATTTTTCAGACCTACCAAACGCCATCAGTGGCTGTCAACAGATCTGGGCATCGTGCTAGTGACATTCCAAACCCAGAACGCCTAACTGGACGCCACTTTATGGACTATATTCCACCAACGGCGAAAAAGGCAGCACGTACACGGATGTGTGTAGTGTGCTGCTCAAAACGCGACGGCCAGGGCAAAAAAATCCGCAAGGAAACCAGATTCCATTGCCCGGACTGTGACGTGGGTCTCTGTGCGGTCCCGTGCTTCAAAATTTACCACACAAAGGATGTGTACTGAATTTTTGTTGTTTGAAAAATGTCATTTTTGTTCATTTATGTTATTTCATTAATTCATTATTCATTACGTTATTCAAGAAAAGTATCGATTCTTGAATAAAATGATTTTATTTAATTCTAATTCATGATTTTATGTTTCATTTTATCACATCTGAGAGGTCTACTAGAGTCTTCTTTGATCAGGTAATTACTAAGAATTGCAGGCCTACTGTACATAACACCAAATTGCCATGCAAAAAATTGTACCGCTTTTAGCACGAAATTCCTGACATAATCGTACCGCCAGGGAGGTTAAAGGGAACCTGTCACCAGGTTTTTGCCATCCCATCTGAGAGCAGCATAATGTAGAAATAGAGACCCTGATTCCAGCGATGTGTCATTTACTGAGCTGCTTGCTGTCATTTTGATACAATTACTGCTTTCTCTGTTGCAGATTTAGCAGTCTGTGAATATGCCAGACTATCTGACAGCAGGCCAAGTAGACTGCTAATGATAATCTCCAGCTGATTAAACAGTGTTTTTATCAAAACTACACTGAGCAGCCCAGTAAGTGACACATCGCTGGAATCAGGATCTCAGGTCCTATATTATGCTATTCTCAGATTAGGTTGCAAAAACCTGGTGACAGGTTCCCTTTAAGAAGCACACACATAGATGACGTGAAACACGTGACAAAGGGTATAAATTAGGGATGGGCGAATCTACTCGCTAGGACTCGTTACTCGGCGAGTAGTAAGGGACTCGCAGGACTCGGTACTCTGCGAGTTTCCCAGTGATTACTCGCACGAGTCCAATGCAAATCAATATCAATCCTAGTTTTGTCAGAAACGCTGACAAAACTAGGATTGCCATTGTTTGCATTAGACTCGGCTACTGTGCCAGTGATAGCAGGGAAACTCGCAAATAACTGCTGTTACATTGCGAGCCGAGTCCAGCTGTCTTCTCTGTGTGCAGGCTGCCAGCTCCAGGGTCCTAGAGCCCGCCTGCTCACAGACATGATGTAGCAGTCTGAGATTGTTCTCAGTCTGCTCATTCCCTGTGCATAGACATCTATCTATGCACAGGGGATGTAGCAGAGAGGACATCGCGTTTTGGACTACGTCGGACGGAAGAGGATTTTTTTAATTAAAGATGGAGTCCCTAATGGCTTTTTTTTAATTTCAAATAAAAAATTTTCTCTGTGTTGTGTTTTTTTAACCCTTTATTGGAGATTCTTAGTGGCTGGGTCAAACGTGGCCTGACATTAAGAATCTCGGGCTTAATACCAGCTTGTATAACAAAGCTGGTATTAACCCCTTTATTACCCAGCGTGCTACCGCCACCAGGGCCGCTGGAAGAGCGGGGTTCAGCGCCAGAGGATGGCGCTTCAATGAACGCGCCATCTTCTGGGGCGGCTGCGGGCTGCAATTTGCAGCGAGGGGTGCCCAGAAAGCTTGGGCATCCCTGCGCGGCGGATTCCAGCCCCCAGCTGCTTAGCTGTACCTGGCTAGACATAGAAATTGCGCGGAGCCCCACGCATTTTTTTTTTATTATTTCATGAATTTCAGAGTCAGAGTCTCAGAGTCAGAGTCTCAGAGTCAGAGTCAGAATCTCAGAATTTCATGAAATAATTTAAAAAAAATGCGTGGGGCTCCGCGCAATTTCTATGTCTAGCCAGGTACAGCTAAGCAGCTGGGGGCTGGAATCCGCAGCGCAGGGATGCCCAAGCTTTCTGGGCACCCCCCACTGCAAATTGCAGCCCGCAGCCGCCCCAGAAGATGGCGCGTTCATTGAAGCACCATCCTCTGGCGCTGAACCCCGCTCTTCCAGCGGCCCTGGTAGCGATGGCACGCTGGGTAATAAAGAGGTTAGGGCCAGCTTTGTATTATCAGCTGGCCCTAAGCCCGAAATTTATGGCGGTCACGCCAATATTAGACATGACCACCATGAATTTCTATTAAATTGATTTTAAAAAAACATAACACAGAGAAAATTTTTTATTAGAAATAAAAAAAAAAGCAATTAGGGACTCCATCTTTAATTAAAAAAATCCTCTTCCGTCCGGCGCAGTCCAAAACGCGATGTCCTCTCTGCTACATCCCCTGTGCATAGATATAGATGTCTATGCACAGGGAATGAGCAGACTGAGAACAATCTCAGCTCTGCTACATCATCTCTGTGCACAGACATTCATGTCTGTACACAGGGAATGAGCAGACTGAGAACAATCTCAGCTCTGCTACATCAGGCAGCAGGCAGGCTCTAGGACCCTGGAGCTGGCAGCCAGCACACTGAGCAGAGAGGACTCTTATCTGTGCGAGTTTCCCAGCGATTACAGTTGCAAAGTAAACGAGCAATGCAAATAAATGACAAAACTAGGATTGCTTCAGGCTGAAGCTTCCGAGACACATCTGCGATTTGTAAATCTCACACTACTCGCTATTACTCGCTTCCCCATTCATTAACATTGGACTCGCTAGACTCGCAACGAGTAGCGAGTCCTGTGCTCGGACTCGCTAGAGTCAAGCGATTCCGAGTAATTTAGGATTCGCCCATCACTAGTATAAATAGAATGGGAAAGATATAGAAAGGAGGAGAGACAGTTGAACAGCAGAGAGGAGAGTTGCTGCAGAGAGAGAGAAAAGGAGAGTGAAGCAGCTAGAGTCGAGCTGCAGGGAAGCTAGAGAAAAAAAGCCTGTCACAGAAGGAAAAGAACTTGAGGAAAGTGTCCAGAAGACTGACACGTAAAGAAGAGAAATGCTCTTTACCATCTAGTTTCACCTCCGTAAAGTGTATACATACATTGCGGAAGTGAAATTACGTAAAAGCAAGTGTTAAAAATAAAAAAAGTGTTAATAATAAAAAAAATATATGCTCACCTCTCCGGTGTGTCCCCCGATGTCGGCATCTATCTTCCACGGTTTGAGGACCTAGCTGGGCGGGGCTAACCGATCAGTTGATCGGTCTCATAACCAGTTACTGCGGTAACTGCGTTCATGTGACCGATCAGCGGATCAGTTAGCCCCACCTCCCCAAGTCCTTCAACCCTTGGGAGCTAGATGGAGTGCATCGGGGGACTCACTGGAGAGGTGAGCATATATATTTTTTATTTTCAACACTTGCTTTTACTTAAGTTCACTCCCGCAATGTATATATATGTACTTTGCAGGAGTGAAAGTGCACGGCTTGCCTGCACTTTGCAGGCTCAAGCTTTCTGTGTCATATGTGTATGATGGTATGTATCTAATATATAATTCTGCTGTCCAGTCTGTCATCCACTCCCAATGTCCTCTTATCACACACATTGGACTTCCGGTATGCAGTCATATTCCTACACCCAAGTAACTGGTATGTAAATAAAGCTGGACAGCGTGATCAGGGGTGCATGAAGCCACCCTGCCACCTGAGCCACGGGTGAGGGGGCTGCTGTCGGTGGTGGCCGCTGGTGAGAAGCAGGAGGGGGGTGGCTGGCAGCCGCAGGTAAGAAGCGGGGGGGAGCCGCACTGTCAGCAGCAGCTGCAGGTATAGCAGAGCTGTTGCACCTGCCGCCCCGCTGCCAACATCCACTTGGTGAGCTGAGTGGAGAAGCAGGGGCTGCCGCATTTAGCACTGCCGCTCCCCCTGTCTCCTTGCCGCCTGAGCCTGAGGGCTCACATTGTCCAATAGACAGTGCGGCCCTGAGCGCGATTATATAGTAGATTGTGGGTGCTAGCAGTGCTGCTGCACCCAGTGTTTGCAGCCCGGTGCACGCGCCCCCTCCACACGGTTTCCCACCCCCAGCAGTCTGCGCCATCCGCTCAGTCTGCCAAAGTCATCAGTCTGCTCCTCTCCATCAGGTCTCCTGCCCCGAACTGTCTGCCTCCCGCCACCAGCTGTACGCCCCCTCTGCCCAGTCTCCTTCCCCAGCAGTCTACCCCCTCTTCTCGCTTTCCCCTCCACCAAGGTCTTACCCCTGCCAGCGGAGCAATGACCTGTGTGGTGCGGCATCATGTGACCCCCATTTAGTCACGTCACATGACCCCCACCATGTCAATGTCACCTTTGCCATGTCACGTGACCCCCGCTGCAGTGGTCCATCCAGGTGACCCCCACCACGTCACACAGGTTACTGCTCTGCAGGCAGCGGTAAGACCTTGGAGAAGGGGAGACCATGTGTGTGTATGTGTGTCTGTATAAATGTGTGTGTATGTATATATATGTGTATGTATGAGTACATATATATGTGTATACATGTGTGTGTATATGTGTATGTCTATTACATGATCTGCCGTGTCACATAACATGGCAGGTCACTGACTCACCCAGGCCAGGGTACTCAGAACTCAGGTGCAGTCTGGAGGTCACGGGTGGCGGTGCCTGAGGCTGTGGCCCTGGTTGTCAATGAAAAAGGCAAAAATAAAAGAAAAATAAAAGAAATTATTTGTTTGTTCGTGACACTACCTGTAGGTCCCGGTGATGGCACCGGCGCTGTGGGAACCTCCAGGGTGATGGGCGGCAACAAGATTGTGTAGCTCCCTACAGACGGAGTGGGATCTCCGGGGTGTTGGAAGTAGTAATGGATGGTGGAGAACGGCAGCACAGTCACTGTGGAGCAAGGCAGGTAATTCACAGTTCAAGGAAGAAATCACTGACACGTTGCTCACTCTGAACAGGTATTTTACTCCGGTATTCTGCAGGGTTACAGGGCAATGCAGTTCTCTCTGCAGAGTAGTGGAATGGGTGATTCCGGCAATGAGCAGTGTCCCTCTGAAGCTCCACTGGTATTCCTTCTCTATCACGTTCACTGTCCCTTGCTCTGCTGCCCTCCACGGATCCCTCTTGTTAGACCAGGCCCGTCGAGATATATGAAATCCCCTTATCTCTCCAAGGAGACCCCAACTCTGTCTAGCGCTTCTGGTGAGGACCGTACTTGGTGTAGGGATGTTGGGTTTGTGGTTCAGGGATGTAGCCTGCTGCGCCACTTCGGAGCAGGTACTCCGGGTTTGGACTGGGCTAGGATATTCGGTTACCTGTTCTGTTCTTGGCCCCTTTCTCTTCTAGGTCACCAGGTTGAGGTGCCCTCCCTGTTAGCTTCTCTCTGCTGTTCTACAGCTCTCCAACTCTCCTTCGTCTGCAGCTTCTCTTTCCCGCTTCTTTCACTAACTTCTGGTTCTACTGCACTCATTTCTAACAAACTCCTTGCTACTTTCCCCACTGCTTTATTACCTAGCCTCTCCTCCCACCAGGACCGGTTACCCTAGTAACAGGCATCTAATTGGTCCCCTATCACTAGATGTTTGCATGTGGTGCTGGAGCTTCAGGCTTATTCTACTCATTACCAAAACTAAGCATACGGCACCTTCAGTCAGGGGTGCAGTACCCTTTTGTGATGCACTCTTAATGGGGTCCCACATTAAGTCATACACTAAGGCTTGGGCCACATTAGGACCGTAACAAGCGTAGTTCAACTGTCCGCTACAAAATAGCGTGAGATTTCAAACACAGGCACTTTTGTGCCCACCTTTGCATATGCTTCGGATCCCATCACCCATATTATTCTATGGCTGCGTTAACACAGCGTTAAACTACGGTACCACTGTGGTAAGCTGCTCTATTTTGGATTCGTCCTAACAAACACCTGACGCTGAGGTTGCCCTAGCCTTAGGGTGCATTCACACGCTGCATATTTACTGCGTATTTGCTGCATTATTTACGGGCGAGCTCATCACAAACTAGGTGTGGATGATTAAATCCAGAAGTGGAGCACTTGTTTCAATTACACTTTTCCTCTGATTGTTCCACTCCTGGTTTGTGATGAGCTCGCGGGTAATAAAATGCAGCAAATGCACAGTGTGTGAAAGCACCCTTACACATACACACACACACATACACACACATATCTATATATATATATATATATATATATCTACACCAGTATACGCATATATACATATGCGCACATATACATCCACATGTACACACAAATATATGCCCCCACACACATATACACACATATGCACACACACATATACACACACATGGTGAATCACAGGACATATACACATACAGACACATACTCATACTGATCACGTCATACATGTACACACATTTGTACACATATATATACACAGACACACACATATGTATACACACATATGCACACACACAGTGGGTCACGTCCTACACATATACACACATATACACGCATAAACACATGCGTCAAGTCACGTCTTACACTAAAATACAAACATATACACATATATTCACACGTGGTGAGTCATGTCTCACGGCAGGGACATACACATACAGACACACATACACAGATATATACTCACAAACATATATACACATATATATACACACATACACCCATGGCAGGTCACATGATGTAGCGGGTTCACATATATACACATGTATACACATGCGGCGGGTCACGTTACTCGGCGGGTCAACACATATACACAGAAATATGTATCTACACACATACAGATACACTTGCATACACACACACGGCGGGTCATGTGACGTGGTAGGGGTACAAACACATATACACACACACGGTGAGTCACACGACATGGTGGGGACATTCAAATATACACATATACATACGCACACTGTGGTGCAGCGGGTCTACATATACATACACACATATAAACACAGACGGCAGGTCATGTGATGCGGCGGAGATACACATACACACACACATACAGTTAGGGCCAGAAATATTTGGACAGTGACACAATTTTTGCGAGTTGGGCTCTGCATGCCACCACATTGGATTTGAAATGAAACCTCTACAACAGAATTCAAGTGCAGATTGTAACGTTTAATTTGAAGGGTTGAACAAAAATATCTGATAGAAAATGTAGGAATTGTACACATTTCTTTACAAACACTCCACATTTTAGGAGGTCAAAAGTAATTGGACAAATAAACATAACACAAACAAAATATTTTTATTTTCAATATTTTGTTGCGAATCCTTTGGAGGCAATCACTGCCTTAAGTCTGGAACCCATGGACATCACCAAACGCTGGGTTTCCTCCTTCTTAATGCTTTGCCAGGCCTTTACAGCCGCAGCCTTCAGGTCTTGCTTGTTTGTGGGTCTTTCCGTCTTAAGTCTGGATTTGAGCAAGTGAAATGCATGCTCAATTGGGTTAAGATCTGGTGATTGACTTGGCCATTGCAGAATGTTCCACTTTTTTGCACTCATGAACTCCTGGTAGCTTTGGCTGTATGCTTGGGGTCATTGTCCATCTGTACTATGTAGCGCCGTCCAATCAACTTTGCAGCATTTGGCTGAATCTGGGCTGAAAGTATATCCCGGTACACTTCAGAATTCATCCGGCTACTCTTGTCTGCTGTTATGTCATCAATAAACACAAGTGACCCAGTGCCATTGAAAGCCATGCATGCCCATGCCATCACGTTGCCTCCACCATGTTTTACAGAGGATGTGGTGTGCCTTGGATCATGTGCCGTTCCCTTTCTTTTCCAAACTTTTTTCTTCCCATCATTCTGGTACAGGTTGATCTTTGTCTCATCTGTCCATAGAATACTTTTCCAGAACTGAGCTGGCTTCTTGAGGTGTTTTTCAGCAAATTTAACTCTGGCCTGTCTATTTTTGGAATTGATGAATGGTTTGCATCTAGATGTGAACCCTTTGTATTAACTGTCATGGAGTCTTCTCTTTACTGTTGACTTAGAGACAGATACACCTACTTCACTGAGAGTGTTCTGGACTTCAGTTGATGTTGTGAACGGGTTCTTCTTCACCAAATAAAGTATGCGGCGATCATCCACCACTGTTGTCATCCGTGGACGCCCAGGCCTTTTAGAGTTCCCAAGCTCACCAGTCAATTCCTTTTTTCTCAGAATGTACCCAACTGTTGATTTTGCTACTCCAAGCATGTCTGCTATCTCTCTGATGGATTTTTCTTTTTTTTCAGCCTCAGGATGTTCTGCTTCACCTCAATTGAGAGTTCCTTTGACCGCATGTTGTCTGGTCACAGCAACAGCTTCCAAATGCAAAACCACACACCTGGAATCCACCCTGACCTTTTAACTACTTCATTGATTACAGGTTAACGAGGGAGAAGCCTTCAGAGTTAATTGCAGCCCTTAGAGTCCATTGTCCAATTACTTTTGGTCCCTTGAAAAAGAGGAGGCTATGCATTACAGAGCTATAATTCCTAAACCCTTTCTCCGATTTGGATGTGGAAACTCTCATATTGCAGCTGGGAGTGTGCACTTTCAGCCCATATTATATATATAAATTGTATTTCTGAACATGTTTTGTAAACAGCTAAAATAACAAAACTTGTGTCACTGTCCAAATATTTCTGGCCCTAACTGTATACACACGCGGTGGATCCACACAATATACACACGTGTATTCACATGCGTTGGGTCATGTGACGCAGCGGGGACAAACACACATGCGGACTTTCGTGGCTGCCATCTTTGGACACTCAGGTATGCAAAGATGGTGGCGGCATGACGCCTCACACCACTCCATTGCAAGATTAAAGTAATTACAAGATTACGTCGGAGGTGAACTTGGTGGGAGCTAATAAAATGGAGAATGAGGTGTAATAAAGGATTTCTTTGTGTTGTGTTTTTTCCATCTTTACAGAAAATATTGCTAATGGACGGTTGTCATACCTATGGCTGACATTAGCAATAGGACTTGATGTCAGCTGCCAAACAAAGCTGACATCAACCCCTTTATTACGCAGTCTGCCACCACTACACAGCAGTTGGATGAGCAGGGTAATTGCCAGTTTTGGCATCTCTCATGGAGGCGCCAATTCTCGGGTGGCTGCTGGCTGTAATTTTTAGCGTAGGGGCCCAGAACTCTTGGGTCTCAGCACGCTGAGAAATCCAGCCCTCAGCTGCCTGGGTTATCTTAGCTGGCAATAGAAAGTACAGTGATGCCCACGTCATCATTTAGTTAAATAATTGATAAAAAATAAGGGCTCCCCTGTATTTTTCATTGCCAGTGAAGGTACCACCAGACAACAGGGGTTGGCAGCCATTAGCTTCTTGGTTTAACTGCACTTTCAATAGAAAATACAGCAGATCCCTACACATTTTTTAGCATCGGGCCTCATTTTTAGCATCGGGCCTCCATCTAGTTATATCATAATACTACTGGACCAAAAAGGTCCAGGGTTTAGCAAACATATGCACAAGATCCATTTGCCTTAGCTGCCATTGCAACCCATTGGCACACTATGGGGGTGACAGAGAGGACCCTATCCCATTTTCCGCTCTGTTTAGATGCTATGGTTGGAATTCAAGTTAGCTCTCTGTTGAACCTCTACAGAGGGTTCAACAGCTACAAAAATGACCAACAGTATATTTTCCCAGTGTAAGTAAGGCTACTGATAGTAAAATATATTTGCTCTCAGTTACAGAATTATTTCCATCTTATATAAAAGCACAAAGACAGCTAAACCTGCTTTATAGTTTGAGGACTCTAAAGCGGAAAAGTCAAGATCTTAAGATCCAGGAGTTGTTTTTCCATTACTTTTATGGAAACTAAATTTACTCGTTGATTGCTAATGAAATACTAATGCATAGCAAATTATCATCAACCGTGAATTATTTTGAATTATATGTTCGCCAGATAATTAGCGGATGAGAAGATGTCTTATGAGAATCAGCTAAGTGTTCAATTAGTAATGCAAATGTTTCTTTTTAATGAATGATAGTTTGCATCAAGCATCTATAGTAGAACTGAAAACTAATTCTTTCAATGCTGTAAAGATACTAAGCAAAGTACGGTAATAGTAAAAAAAACTATTTTATATTTACTTTTATAACTTTTTTTAGACATTACTAAATATTTACAGGAATGTGTAGTGTCTGTTTTATTGAACTAAACTTTTTGACTGATGATGATGCATAGAATCACATTAGTTCTCTTCAGTTGGACACTTTTGTAGTACAATTCCTTAACTTACTGCATGCTAAATTTTGGGTACCCTGACCAAACTATTTTTATTAAACCTTTCTGGTAGATATATTCAAACTGATATATTTGCATAAGTTTAAAACTGATATTGGTGAATGTTAAAGAGGACCTTTTACCAAATTTTTCATGGACAAATGGAATAATAGTGACTTCAGAGCACAATAAAAAATGTTTTTTTATTTCGGCCCTTCCTTGCAAAGTTATTATCAAAATATCTGGCACTTACATATATAATTTTTGTCAAGTGGGCATTATCTGAGACTGGGGCATGTACTTATTCCTTTTTGTGATGCTGATAATGAATCATAAATAGATAGCAGTCTCATTACAAACACATCTAATAGCGATTGTTGAATAGTGCTGCCAGCTCTGCCAGTCATAAAGCAAGAATCCCCATAAGAAGGGAAAAAGAACCCACCCACACTATATCTAAGTACAGGTTCAGTGTGAGACAAAATGAAACACACAGCTATGCTTCAGAACAAAGTTTTACAATGCTATTTCCATGGCATGCTCCAACCTGCTTACGAATGGTCATCGTCAAAAGAGGAAAATGTACATATCTCCAGTGAAATCTCTCTGGTAACACCTACTTGTACAATTTTTTTTAGTGTTTAGTTGCCAAAAACTTAAACCCCTTGAATAATCATTTCCAATATTCAACAATAGAGGGGGAAGCAATAATTTAAAATGGTTGTCTTCTACTTGGACAACTCTTCTCATTCCTCATATGCTCCCCCATAATAGTATAAAAGCCTATACTTACCTCTGAAGATGGTTCTAGTGATGTCAGAACTCGTGGTTTCAGTGCTTTCAGAATTCGCATTTCCAGGGCCCACATGACATTGTTATGACATGCAGACCCATCAACCAATCAACATTGGCTTCCTTTTCCCCTCCATTGGACACAGGAGTAATTAATGGGATAACAGGAAGTGAGAGGCCAGTTGCAGAGCACACTTCCTGTTAATTATTTAACTGTCAGAAGGCGGGAAGAGGAAATCCATCTCTGATTGGTCTCAGGGCTCGTGGCCATAACGAAGTCACGTGGGCCCTGAGAACACGAGATTTGGCGTCAATGGAACTACACCAGCACTGGTGGTGAGCACAGGCTTTTTTATTTTTATAGGGCCACACAAGGTGAATGAGCAGATATTTTCCAAGTAGTTGACAAACCCTTTTAACACCAATATATAAAATACACTTCTTTCTTGGCAAGGTCAGAAGAACTCAGATACTCAATGATTCTTTGTTGGTCCCATTATGTGACAAAGTAATGGACTTGTGAATATAATTAGGGTTTACCTACAGTAATATGGGTGTAACACCCACAGGGCGTGATGAGGTAGTGTGGACTCACTAGACCACTGAGGGTGCAGTGGCAGCTGTATAACTGATAGTCAAGAGACAGGAGAGTGAATTTTGTAAAATCAAGGATATTTATTGTGCAAGGTTTAACAAAAGGGGAAAGGTGGCTGAAGGGAGGACCCGCTGGATTTGACACTGTACACTCATAGTAGAGCATCAGAAAGTTAATTCCTGTACAAGGATACACCCGTTACAACTCCAGGAGGCCTAAATTCTGCGAATCCCGAACCAGAGGGGCGACCTGTACAGACCGGACAGAAGGTATGGAAAGACTGAGGAACACTGGATCCGTGAGAGGAAAGGATCCTGGGGACTCTGTTTAATCCCGGAAAGTCTGATCCAGCTGGTAGGGGTATCCAGAGTGTCCAGAGGGTTCCAGGATTAGGAACAGCCAGCAGAGGATTCTGTGTAGATGACATTATTAACAAAAATCAAGGCAACAGTCTTTCTATCGCAGGGCACTGCAGGAGTGCGTCCTGGGAAGAGGCAAGATCAAAATGAGTGAACAAGTTGCCCAGGCACCTCCCATAGGGGGAGGATGCCTTTTATGCACAGAGCAGTTCAGCACTCAGAGTCCTAATAGGGAACAGGTGAACTGCTCCATTAAGGCTTGCTTCACACTACGGTTTTGTGCATCAGGTTCTGTCCGGTTTGAACCAGACAGAACCTGATCCAATTTTGACTCCTATGTATCCCTATGGGGCCAGAGGATTCGTCCTATTTGGCCATCAGGTTTGTGTATTCTGTGCCTGATCCCGGTTTTTCCAGGTTTTTCACCGTCCCCAAAATCGAAACCTGCAGCATTTTTTTATCTCCGGTGCAATTATTGAACAAAACCAGACAGAACCGGATCTGGTGCAATCTGGTTCCCATATAATGGAAGTCTATGGTGCCGAATCCGGTAAAAAATCGGATCATTACCCGGGTCAGTTTTTGTGCGCATGCTCAGAAATCCAGGTGTTCTAACTTCAGCAACATGTACAGCAGTATTTCATGCACACACTGTGAATTTAGCACCTTGGACAGTGGCAGAGCAGACACAGGCAGACTTCAGTACAATGGTCAGCAGCAGAAAACGAATCCTGCAAAAAACAGGATCGAAGGGCATATTTGGCCACATTTTGTGCACATCCTGTCCTATCAGGTTCTGTCCGGTGGATCCTGTGTGGCACCCTGAGGTACAGGAAGCCACAGGAACACCTAGTGCATGGAGTAATTTCCACGTCAGGAGCCCTTACACAAACAACTCCTTCCACCCCAGGCCTGTAGGGGGAGCCCCACTTGCTGCCTTAGGCAAGATCCCCTATAAATACAGGTGCTGGGGTGGAGTTAGTCAACTGTGCAGTACTGAGCAGTACTGTGAAGACAACCTGGTAGCGGAGCCGTGCTAGGCCCATACCAGACAGAGTGGGGGCAGAGGAACCACATAAACCACGGTTCACGCCAGGAAGCAACCCGGACACCGGAGTCCGAGTCTTCTAAAGAGAACTTAGCCCAGCAGAAAACACTGGTTCACCGAAGAGAATCCAGTCTCCCGACACCTATATCAGCAACCAACACAAGAGCCAGGAACTGCAGGAGAGAGAGATAGCGGCATCCAACAGAAGGTTCTTACTACCTACCATACGGGTGAGAGACACAGAGGAGGCCAGGCCAGGTTTTACACAAGTCAGGGCTTCAACACAAGGAAGACAGGGACAAGGAGGCCTTAAAAATCACTCGCTGTGGAAATCCTGAAGTGCTTCCTGACCAGCTGGAGTGTACCCTGGAAAGGTGCCGGTTTAACATCAATACAGGTACGGAAAACTACTCCCAGTGTGTGTGTCAATTCTTACAGCCCTGATCTTGTCCATCAGGCTGAGAACTCCACGCAGAGCCATCTCCCTGTGCAAAATCCTATTCCACATCACTGACCCGGGGACCACCCTCCACCTACAGGCAGCATCACCATCAGGCTCCCATCCCCCCGGAGGTCTGCAGCAGCGCTGGTGCCATCACCAGACACCGTAGTGGAGTCACAAACTCTTTAGCACAATATCCTTTATTTTTACAACCCCTTTTTGAGCGACCACCAGGGCCACGGACCCGGGCACGACCGCCAGTGACTATCCTCCGTAATCATCGCCCAGGATCTGAGTCCCCCTGGCCTTGGGGTGGGTCACCTGTAAAAAACAGGATCCAACCTGAAGACAAAAACTGTGGTGTGAAGCTAGCTAAGTATGTGCAGGAAGTGTCGCACACATACTAAGACATTACCAGGAGACCTGCTAAGGCAAGCTTCACACCATGGTTTTCAGCAGGCAGGTTGTACAACCTGATCCGGATTTGCTCCCATGTATCTCTATGGTGCCGGATTTGTCCATTTGGCCATCCGGTTGTGTGTTTTTTGTCCCTGATCCAATTTTGTCCGTTTTTTCACTGGGCACTAGTGATGAGTCGAGTACCAAAATGCTCGGGTGCTCAATGCTCGGGCCGAGCATCCCAAGATACTCGTGTACTCGGCCCGAGCACCGAGCCCAATGTTATCCTATGGGAGACCCGAGTATTTTTATGAAATGACCGCCGGCAGCATGTAAAACCCTAAAAATGTCACAAAAGTCTCAGAAGAGTGCTCAAATGAGATGGCAACACCATGGGGAAGACCCCTGTAAGCATTTCTCACTCAAAAGTCACAGCTGTGAACAATGTTGTCCGAGTTTCACGCCAATTTTACGAAGTCACCAGAAAACCTTCCAAAATGACACCAAAATGAATATTCAGGGTGGAAATGTTAAGGGCACATACCCAATAGTGAGATACAGCTGGTGTATGTTACTTTTTGTGATTACATGAAAGATTTTACGTGAAAACATTGTGCGGCACTCCGATGTCCCTGAGAAGAGACGTACATGAACCCTGTCTTGACATAATGTGCCCATTTTGAGGAAGTGGGTGTATTTTAGTATTTTCCTTTACCAGGGCAGTCCAAAATTGTGAGGTTCACCAATGACCCATGCATACAGACATGCATGAGGGCCTGTAAACCTGAAGTGGGTGTATTGTAGTATAGCCCTTTGGCAGGGCAGCCAAAAATTGTGAGGTTCACCAATGACCCATGCATACAGACATGCATTTGGGCCTGTAAACCTGAAGTGGGTGTATTGTAGTATAGCCCTTTGGCAGGGCAGCCAAAAATTGTGAGGTTCACCAATGACCCATGCATACAGACATGCATGAGGGCCTGTAAACCTGAAGTGGGTGTATTGTAGTATAGCCCTTTGGCAGGGCAGCCAAAAATTGTGAGGTTCACCAATGACCCATGCATACAGACATGCATGAGGGCCTGTAAACCTGAAGTGGGTGTATTGTAGTATAGCCCTTTGGCAGGGCAGCCAAAAATTGTGAGGTTCACCAATGACCCATGCATACAGACATGCATGAGGGCCTGTAAACCTGAAGTGGGTGTATTGTAGTATAGCCCTTTGGCAGGGCAGCCAAAAATTGTGAGGTTCACCAATGACCCATGCATACAGACATGCATGAGAGCCTGTAAACCTGAAGTGGGTGTATTGTAGTATAGCCCTTTGGCAGGGCAGCCAAAAATTGTGAGGTTCACCAATGACCCATGCATACAGACATGCATGAGGGCCTGTAAACCTGAAGTGGGTGTATTGTAGTATAGCCATTTGGCAGGGCAGCCAAAAATTGGGAGGCTCCACATTGTCCCTGGATAGAGACGTGCATGAGGGCCTCAAAACATTTTTCCCATTGAAAAGGAGCGGGTCTCCTGTTGTTGTAATGCCCATTCTAAAAGAATGGGCGAAAAAATTTACCACTGGGGGTATACCTGAAACAACAGCCTAACTATTGTAATGGTCATCATGGTGGCACATGAGGAGAAGGAGGAGCAGTTCAGTGATTAGCCAAAGTCCAGAAGTGTGTACCCATGGGTGAGTGGAGGTACATGGCAAATTCCCATAACAAAATTTAAATTCCGCTGTCATTTGCTGGTGGTGTGGTGAAGTCTGGCCCAATCCAACCCTTGTTCATCTTGATCAGAGTCAGCCTGTCAGCATTTTCAGTTGACAGGTGGTGTGCGTTTATCAGTAATGATTCCACCTGCGGCACTAAAAACACGCTCTGACAAAACGCTAGCGGCAGGGCTGGCCAGGACTTCCAAGGCGTAGAGAGCCAATTCATGCCACGTGTCCAGCTTGGAGACCCAATAATTGTAAGGCACAGAGGAATGTCGGAGTACAGTTGTTCGATCTGAAAGGTACTCCTTCAGCATCTGGCCAAACTTAGCATTTCTTGTGGCACTACTCCGCACCTCTGGGGCTGTGGTACGTCACGTGAGGGGCTGAGAAAACTGTCCCACATCGTAAAGACTGTTCCCTTACCTCTGGAGGATTGGACTTGTGCCCCTCTCGGCCGTACGCCTTGGTTGTCCACCGATTCCTGACCTATGCCGCTAGCGTTTTGTGAGGGGAATGCTTTGCCTACTTCCGTGACTATGGCCTTCTGGAACTGCTGCATTTTGGCTGACCTCTCCGCCTCAGGAATAAGAGACATAAAGTTCTCCTTGTAGCGTGGGTCTAAGAGTGTTGCCAACCAGTAGTGATTGTCGGCCAAGATGTTCTGAACGCAAGGGTCACGAGCCAGGCAGCTTACCATAAAGTCAGCCATGTGCGCCAGACTCTTAACAGCCATCACTTCAGTATCCTGACCAACACGATGACTGAACATGCTGTCCTCCTCCTCCTCCTCCTCATCTCCCCTGTCCTCTGGCCAGCCACGCTGAAGCAGGGTATGACTGGTGTGCATGTGATATCCTCAATTTGGCCAGAGAGTTGCTCCATGTCTTCATCCTCCTCCTCCTCGTCATAGTCCTCCACTGCACGTTGTGATGAGATGAAGCAGGGCTGTGTGTTATCACCCACACCCACTACTGTTTCATGATCCAACTCATCGCGCTCCGCCTGCAATGCATCATCTTTGTTTTTGAGCAGAGACCGTTTTAGAAGGCAGAGTAGCGGTATGGTGACGCTAATAATGGCGTCATCGCTGCTCACCATCTTGGTGGAGTCCTCAAAGTTTTGTAGGATGGTACATAGGTCGGACATCCATCTCCACTCCTCAGGTGTTATGTGTGGAGTTTGACCCATTTCCTGACAGCTTAGGTGATGCAGGTAGTCAACAACTGCCCTCTTCTGCTCACATATCCTGACCAACATGTGCAGAGTTGACTTCCAACACGTGGGGACATCACACACCAGTCTGTGGGCCAGAAGACGCAAATGGCGCTGAAAGCCGGCAAGGCCGGCTGAAGCAGCAGGTGACTTGCGAAAATGTGCAGACAGGCGGCGAACTTTTACCAGCAGATCAGACAGCTCTGGGTATGACTTTAGAAACCGCTGAACCACCAGGTTGAGCACATGGGCCATGCATGGAACATGCGTCAGCTGGCCTCGCCTCAAAGCTGCCACCAGGTTCCGGCCATTGTCACACACGACCTTTCCTTGCTTTAGGTTCAAAGGTGTGAGCCAGTGATCTGCCTGCTGTTTCAGAGCTGTCCACACCTCTTCTGCATTGTGGGGTTTGTCACCTATGCATATTAGCTTTAGCACAGCCTGTTGCCGCTTCGCAGAGGCAGTGCTGCAGTGCTTCCAGCTTGAGACTGGTATGGAGGGTAAAGTGGATGAGGATGCGCAGGAGGAGGAGGAGGAGGCTGAGGAGCATGACATTCCAGAGCTGTAGAGTGTGGGTGAAACCCTGACTGAGGTAGGGCCTGCAATCCTTGGTGTGGGAAGGACGTTTTCCGTCCCTCGCTCAGACTGGGTCCCAGCTTCCACAATATTAACCCAGTGTGCCGTCAAGGAGATGTAGCAGCTTTGCCCACAAGCACTTGTCCACGTGTCTGTGGTTAGGTGGACTTTGGCTGAAACAGCGTTGTTCAGGGCACGTGTGATGCTTTGTGACACGTGGTTATGCAATGCGGGGACGGCACACCTGGACAAATAGTGGCGGCTGGGGACCGAGTAACGTGGGACAGCAGGCGCCATCAGGTCGTGGAATGCTTCCGTCTCCACCAGCCGGAAAGGTAATATTTCTAGTGCTATGAGTCGCGAAATTTGAGCATTTAGAACTGTGGCATGTGGGGCGTTGGCAGCATATTTGCGCCTGCGTTCAAAGGTTTGCTGAATGGATAACTGCACGCTGCGCTGGGACAAGGATGTGCTTGATGGTGGTGTTATTTGTGCGTGGGCAACTTCAGGTGCAGGGCCGGAGGCTTGTTCGCGGGCAGCATGGACAGGGAATTGGCTCGCACGCACAACACGCGAAGACGTAGCAGTGACATCAGCAAGCACCGCTCCTCGACTCTGTTGTACTTCCCACAAAGTCAGGTGCTTGGCTGACATGTGCCTTATCATGCTAGTGGTGGTCAGGCTAGTTTTCGTACCCCTGCTGATGCTGGCATGGCAGGTGTTGCAAATGGCCTTTTTAGAGTCATCTGGAGCCAACTTAAAAAACTGCCAGACTCGGAAAGACCTAACATTTGCACAGGCACCTTGTGTCGTGTTGTTGTTCCAGGGAACGGTTGCCTGCCTTCTGCCTGCGGACACCACCCTGCTTCTTACTGCCTGTTGGGATGCTACACCGCCCTCCCCTGTGCACTGCTGTCCTCGCGCTGCATATCCTCCTCCAGGTTGGGTCAGCTACTGGATCATCCACCACGTCGTCTTCCTCTTCCGCACCCTGATCCTCCTCCTGACTTCCTGTCAATTGTGTCTCATCATCGTCCACGCCTTGTTGAGACACGTTGCCAACGTTCCCTTCGTGAGAACGTGGCTGCTCAAATATTTGGGCATCTGTACATACGATCTCCTCATCACCCACTTCAACAGAAGCTGGCGAGAGGCCAGATTGTGCGAATGGATTCGTGAACAGCTCTTCCGAGTGTCCAAGTGTGGGATCAGTAATGTCCGTGGACATGTACTCGGCTGGTAGTAGGAAGGAGGATCAGGTTGGGAAGTGTGCGGTGCAGTATCACGGCTACTGACACTTGACCGTGTGGAAGACAGGGTGTTTGTGGAGGTGCCAATCTGAGTGGAAGCATTATCCGCTAGCCAAGTAACAACCTGTTGACACTGGTCTTGGTTCAAGAGCAGTGTACTGCTGCGGGCGACAAGAATTTGGGACAGGACGTGCAAGCGAGCAGATGTGGCACTTTGTTGTTACGAAATTAGTGCTTGCACACGACCTCAGCCTCTGCCTGCACCACAATCACGTCCACGTCCTTGTTCCTTGCCAACGCCCTTGCGCATTTTGCCTGTATACAGCTACAACAGTCTCCTGACTGTTCTGGTCACAGGAAAGCTGGATATGGATAGCCTGCCTGTATACAGCTAGTCAGCTACAACAGTCTCCTGACTGTTCTGGTCACAGGAAAGCTGGATATGGATATTAGACCCTGCCTGTATAGAGCTAGTCAGCTACAACAGTCTCCTGACTGTTCTGGTCACAGGAAAGCTGGATATGGATATTACAACCTGCCTGTATACAGCTAGTCAGCTACAACAGTCTCCTGACTGTTCTGGTCACAGGAAAGCTGGATATGGATATTAGACCCTGCCTGTAGAGAGCTAGTCAGCTACAACAGTCTCCTGACTGTTCTGGTCACAGGAAAGCTGAATATGGATATTACACCCTGCCTGTATACAGCTAGTCAGCTACAACAGTCTCTTGACTGTTCTGGTCACAGGAAAGCTGGATATGGATAGCCTGTCTGTATACAGCTACTCAGCTACAACAGTCTCCTGACGGTTCTGGTCACAGGAAAGCTGGATATGGATAGCCTGCCTGTATACAGCTAGTCAGCTACAACAGTCTCCTGACTGTTCTGGTCACAAGAAAGGTGGATATGGATATTACACCCTGCCTGTATACAGCTAGTCAGCTACAACAGTGTCCTGACTGTTCTGGTCACAGGAAAGCTGGATATGGATATTAGACCCTGCCTGTATAGAGCTAGTCAGCTACAACAGTCTCCTGACTGTTCTGGTCACAGGAAAGCTGGATATAGATAGCCTGCCTGTATACAGCTAGTCAGCTACAACAGTCTCCTGACTGTTCTGGTCACAGGAAAGCTGGATATGGATATTACACCATGCCTGTATACAGCTAGTCAGCTACAACAGTCTCCTGACTGTTCTGGTCACAGGAAAGCTGGATATGGTTAGCCTGCCTGTATACAGCTAGTCAGCTACAACAGTCTCCTGACTGTTCTGGTCACAGGAAAGCTGGATATGGATATTACACCCTGCCTGTATACAGCTAGTCAGCTACAACAGTCTCCTGACTGTTCTGGTCACAGGAAAGCTGGATATGGATAGCCTGCCTGTATACAGCTAGTCAGCTACAACAGTCTCCTGACTTTTCTGGTCACAGGAAAGCTGGATATGGATATTATACCCTGCCTGTATACAGCTAGTCAGCTACAACAGTCTTCTGACTTTTCTGGTCACAGGAAAGCTGGATATGGATATTAGACCCTGCCTGTATAGAGCTAGTCAGCTACAACAGTCTCCTGACTGTTCTGGTCACAGGAAAGCTGGATATGGATATTAGACCCTGCCTGTATAGAGCTAGTCAGCTACAACAGTCTGCTGACTGTTCTGGTCACAGGAAAGCTGGATATGGATATTACACCCTGCCTGTATACAGCTAGTCAGCTACAACAGTCTCCTGACTGTTCTGGTCACAGGAAAGCTGGATATGGATATTACACCCTGCCTGTATACAGCTAGTCAGCTACAACAATCTCCTGAGGACTGTTCTGGTCACTGGAAAGCTTGGACTCCGATCTGGATCACCCTGCCTATATCTTCCTAGATTAGTCCTGAGAAGGACCGTTCTGGTCAGCAGCATTAATGCATTCCTGCTCTGGATCTACCTATGAGGGCCGCAAATCTGTCTCTTAAGCAGCAGTAGACACTCTCCCTACACTGACTGTTTGGATGGCTGTGTGCAGAGCACATCGTGGCCGGGTCTTATAAAGGTTCGGTCACACTGTGCGGGAGGGCCAATCACTGCAATGCCACAACTAACAGGGCTGTGGCATTGCAGTGACTGCCAGCCAATCCCTGCATGTGGGCTGGCTCTCTAAAGAGCGCCAACATGCAGGGATGAGGACCCAGAGTACAGCACGAGTATCGCGAGATTACTCGGTACTCGCAGAGTAGCCCGAGTACAGTGATACTCGTGCGAGTACCAAGTAGTCACAAGCGTACTCGCTCATCACTACTGGGCCCAAAATCGGAGTCAGCATCATTTTTTGGCAAAAATCGGACAAAATCAGATCCTCCAGAATCCGGGCGATACTGCGCCCATAACATGGGAGTGTATGGGTGCCGGATCTGTTAAAAAATCATATCGTTTTCCGGATCCGATGAACATCACAGAACAGTCTCTGAAATGCTGCCGCGCACATTCAGCACCATGGAAAGCAGCACTTCAGAGACACGGCTGAATGTTCAGCAGCATGGAGAGCAGCACTGCTCACACGCGCTGAACGTTCAGCACCATGGAGAGCAGCAGAAACCGAATCCTGCAAAAGACTGGATCAGAGGGCATATTTGCTCACAATTGCTGCTTATCCTGTGCTGTCAGGTTCTGTCGGTGGATCCTGCAAAACACGGGACAGAACCTGCCAACAAAAAACCATGGTGTGAAGCCGCCTAAGGCTAGGGACACACTCGAGAGGCTGCATCCAGTAACGGGATGCATAACTGGATCCAGTTTTCCCCCTGTCTGTTTGAGGCATTTACGGGTCAGGTACTGGATCAGTACTGATGGTACCTATAATAATATAATATAAAGCTTATTTATATAGCGCCAACATATTCGCAGTGCTTTACAATGTAGGGTTAGAGTACAGAAAATATACAGTAAGTAATTACAGTAGAGAACAAATAAAGTACATAATTATACAAAACAATAGCATAGATCAATGTGAAAAAAAAAAATACAATAAATAAGAAAGAAATGAAGGTGACCTGCTCAAAAGAGCTTACAATCTACAACGGATAGGTTGCACAAGGTGCAGGCTTATGCACTGAGGGTCAGCATCTTGAGGAAATGGCATAGGCTAGCTTACATGAGGTCATTATACAGTCTGTGTAGACCTTTATGGTTGTGAGTTTGTAGAAGAGTAATGTCAAGGGTAGCCATTCACTGTCTACATGCCTATATGTACCATCCAGATGGGATCAGGTTCCCATAGGGTTCCATGTTAAAAAAACTGATCAGGTTTTGCTAAAAGGCCAAAAATTGTTACAGACCCTATTAAAACCTGACTTCTCAAAAACTGGATCCAGTAGACGGACTGCACTTTGGCAAACAAATGTTAACATTGGCGTCTATTGGTCAGGAACCTGATCAGGTTTTCAGGATCAAAAACTGGATCCAGTAACTGGATTGCAAACTGAAGTGTGGCCCTAGCCTAAGAGAGCACAGGTTCCTAGCAGAGAAGGAAGCAGATGCCTCATGGAACTGTGGCACCCCTGCGGGGGATTGCCACAGGATCCACCGATGCAAGGAGGGAATTACACCTTGGTTCGCACAGCACACACCAGCTTCCACCCCAGACCTGAAAGGAGAGGCTTTACAGGCTGCATTAAGTCAGTTCCCCTTTAAACATCCAGGCCTGAAGGGAGGAGTTAGTCTCAGTAGTGAGTTCCAGTAGTTCGAGTCAGGAGTTAGAGAGAGCTGGAGTGAGGAGCTGGTTGCTGGGAAGGATTCAGGCCCAGGGACCACTAACCGCTGTGTCACACCTTAGGGAAAGGGTCGGAGGCAAGTGGAAAAAGCAGGGAACTACGAAAGGGAACCGTTACTACATCCCCTTTAGTACACCCGACACCAGAGTCCGACGCTGCCAGCATTTAGTACCACAGCAAAAGCCCGGAAGACTCAAGAGGAGTTGAGCCCTGAGGAGAACAAAGTAAGAGATGCTAAAACTGACCAAGCACAGGGCCAGGGGCCATAGGAGAAACAAGGACGTCGGAGAAGGACCTCATTGTCAGTTTAGAGTAAAGCCCAGAGAGGGAGAAGAAGCAGTGGGTTCAGGCGCAGGCAGGACTTACCCCACACCACAGACCACAAAGACAGAGGAGGCCTCTTAACTTTCTAAGCTGGAAGTCCCAAGTTGCAACGGGGACCTGCTTATTTCTCAGGACTGTACCTGTTATCATGTCACCAGTAAAAGGTACGAAACAACCATCACTGTGTATCTGTGTGCCTGCTTAACCGCCGCAATTCACCGCCTTGTTCGCAGAGATGCTACTACTACTCCCCTCATCCCCACTGCCCTGAGTTTAAAGCTCCACCTGTGGGGACCTGTACCACACACTGCTGCACCCACCATTGCCTCAGCGGCCGGCTTGCAGCCTCTGTACCATATTACTGGGAACTGATAATTCTTGGGAAAAGGGGGAGGGGAAGTCTGCTCCACAGGACTCACATGCAGCCGTTGGTGCCAGGTAAGGAAGTCTGGGATCCTTTCAATGCAAATGAATGATGAAAAACTGGCTCCTGGATGAATGCTTCATTTTCTTATGATTTTATTTGTTATTCCATAGAGATAAAATAGACAACAAGGGAATACAGTCCCCCCCCTGTATTACCGGGAACTACAGGTGGCATCACGTATCCTCTGTAAATATCACCTTATTCTCCACCATTCCCATCCATTGAGGGTCCAGGGCACGGAACGGGGATCGACCAGCCGTGATTCCCTCATCAAAGCCGCCATCAGCCCCTGTACCCGAGTACACCCTACCCTGTCGACCGCCTCAATTCTGGCATCACGAACAGGATCCGTGCCCGGTAAAACCGGGTACTGTGTGCCAAGAACTGAACTTTATTAACTGTTTCCGAACTGTAAAACCGGGCCGCCATTACAGAAATTGAACTGCGCCACAGTGCGGGTAGAAAAGAGCGTGAAGATAAGCCCCGCCCTTCACTCTGCTGGAGATCAACGAAGTGCAGTGCCCAGTTTCGGAAATACCCGAGGTGTTCCGCTCCTTCTGCAGAGCCGCCGACGACCGGAAAAGTTTGTTTCATCTCACCGGCTGCCAGCAATTAACTAGGGGGGCCCCATCATGAGTGACTCAGATGATGCACAGGTCCCTGACTGGGGAGATGCCCAGAACGCAGCACCCAGAGCAGCGGCCCATATAATGCCGATCGCCTTGCGTATATATACCGGGTGCCAAAGTTTTGCCAACATATGAAGGCAAACCCGGTATATTAGCAGCCTTTAAGCAAAAGATGTGTGCAATGCTGGACATGTATACGATGACAGAAAAGCAGTGAGCCACCGTTGTGCTGGGACAATTAACAGGCGCAGCACAGCTGGAGGTTGAGTCCTGAAGTGATGTTGACAGGGACTTTGCTGCTAAAGTGTTTGATAAGTTAAAACTTGTTTTTGAAAAACGCACACACTGAGTTGAGGATGCTGTTCTACCAGTATAAACAGAGACTGCAAGATACCATCAGAGACTATGCCCTCGGTTTACAAGGGCACTCCGGTCCTTGAAACAGGTAGACCCGGAAAGTGTATTAAAAGAGGATAAAATGCTTGCAGAACAGTTTACAGAGGGATTGAGGACAGACTACCACCGCCAGCATGTACATATGTGGGTATTGGATCACCCAACTATGAAAGTTAATGACTTAAAAGATCGTGCTATAACCGTGTTAAGGGATCCAGTGTCTGCAGAGCCTGCAATACAATCCTGGCAGGTTAATATCTCTCCCATAGACTTTAAACCTGTTTCTACAGATCCTGCAAAAGTAGAAAGACAAGCTGAAGCAGATAACTCAGATGATGACATGCGTAACCAGGTGCTGCAGTTAACCAAAAACATGGACTATGTACTAAAACTCTTGCAATCTATGCCTGGAGCGCCACCACAAAGCCAAATCCAACTAGCTGATAGCCCTGAGGATGTCCCATGGATGCGGAGGAAGAACAAGTCGCCCGTGCAGGGGACCAATGCACCATTCCAACGTAGACCCATGTCGCCCATGGAGGGGACCAACAAGTTGCCCATTCAGTGGACCGACGCACCATTCCAACGCAGAGCCAAGGACTACACAGATTCTTCAGGACAACCCATCTGCCTGCGATGCAACAAGCCGGGCCACTTTGCAAGAGGATGTCCTTTAAACACGAGATGCCAGGAGTAGAGCAGCTGGGCCCAAATGACTGGCATAACCGGTACGTGGGAGGCCGTCCGTACCTCAACATTACGCTGGAAGGAATCCCCATGTCGGCCCTACTGGACACCAGGTCGCTGGTCACTATGATCCTACATATCATTTATAAACAATTTTGGTCTGATGACGATCTTGAACCCCTAAACCCCAATTTTTATATTATTGGAGCTAATGGACAACTACAAAAATAGGTGGGGTACAGAGAAGCTACAATAAAGTTGGGGAGGGAGGAATTAAAAGGCCAAGGGTTATTTGTGGTAGAAGACAATCTTAATGAAAAATACCCCTTCATGGTAATTGGTACAAACGTTATTGAAAACTGCTTTGAAGAAGTGTTGTTTTTACTCTGACAGATTGCTGAGACTGCTGGTTATGGGCGGACAAGAGTCATCCAAAGAGCAATCCGAGCCCTCACCCACAAGCAACAGGTAAATCTGACTGGGAGAGAAATTGGCAGTGTGCGGGTAACAGACCTGGTTCCCATTGTATTACCACCAAAAAGCGAGATGATGATATGGTGTCGAGCAGTGATAGGTCGCAGAGGACAGACAGTTGTAGAGCCGGTATTTTCAGAGCACAGACCTACACTACTGACAGCCAGAGGGGTGGTGGATGTACGCAAGGGAAGAGTACCAATCCGTGTATTAAACTGTGGGGAAGAGGAAGCAAAGCTACCCCGGTATACTACTGTAGCAAAGCTGTATACTGTTTGTGACAACAACATGCAGACAATGGGACCTGTTTCCTCGTGTAACCAGGCGGAGGATAACAACTCCAAAAGGACAGCTAGAGGAGTGGTGTCAGCAGTTGCACGTAGGAACTGATGCCACCCCTTCTCACCAGAAGCACGGAGTTTACCGGGTAGCGCAGGAGTTCGAGCAAATATTTAGTAAGCATCCATTAGATTTTGGGAGGATTAAAGGGGTACACCATCGCATACCCACAGGAGATCATCCCCCAATTAAGTTGAGACCCATTCCACCAGGTCACTACCAACATACCAGAGATGCTGCGGGATATGAAGGAGGCCGGGGTTATAAAAGATAGCTGTAGTCCCTGGGCAACCCCTTTAGTCCTAGTCAGAAAGAAGGATGGCACGATGAGGATGTGTGTAGATTATAGGGATGTCAACAAGATCACTCACAAAGATGCTTACCCGTTACCCCGAATAGAGGAGTCTCTTGCTGCATTAAAGACTGCTAATTATTTCTCCACATTAGATCTCACTAGTGGGTATTGGCAGGTCTCCGTTGCAGAAGAAGACCGAGAGAAGACTGCATTCACAACAACAATGGGACAATGCGAATTCAACAGCATGCCATTCGGGTTATGCAATGCACCAGGAACGTTTCAAAGAATCATGGAATGTTGCCTGGGACACCGGAACTTCGAGACAGTACTCTTATACCTGGACGACATCACTGTGTTTTCCAAAACCTACCAAGAACACCTGGAACACCTGGCAGAGATATTTGAGGCTTTAGCAAAATACGGGATGAAACTCTCAAACCATCTAAATGTCACCTGCTGAAACCTAAAGTTCAATACCTGGGATATGTGGTCAGCGCAGTTGGAGTAGCACTAGACCCGGAAAAAGTAACAGCAATCCAGGACTGGCAAAGACCAACCACTGTCACCGAGGTACGTCAGTTCTTAGGTTTGGTTGCGTACTATAGAAGATTCATTAAGGGCTACACACAGATGGCAGCACCCTTACAAGATCTTCTGGTAGGCCAGTCTAAGAAAAGTCTGGAAACAGGGATGGTGTATCACAGTCCGCGCTGCTTTGAAATAATCACTCAAAGAGTCTTGGATGAAAGACCCCCTTCTTTATTTAGCCTACGCGTTTCAATGCTACTCCCAGCATCGTCATCAGGGCATGCAGTGCGGACTGTGATACACCATCCCTGTTTGCAGACTTTCTTACACGTGTTACGTGGAGGTGGAAGTCCTGCAGCAGCTTTCTTTACTACATGCGATTTAAACTAGTTGTGGGTGCACACAACTAGAAAAGGTGAGTGCACCATTTTGTGACCTGTGTGTAAAATCCGTGCCATATTGATAGGGCACTATTGCGCCTCGTGTTGTCTCCTTTATTTTTATTATAGTCTAAGAAAAGGAGATCTTCAAAGCCACCATTGGACTGGGGAGAGGAACAAGAAAACTCCTTCCAACAGATGAAGCAGGTCCTGACCGGTGAGGAAATCCTGGCTTACCCACATTACAACCTACCATTCGTCCTTTACACCGACACAAGCAATGTGGGCCTGGGAGCAGTCCTTTCCCAGATTCAAGATGGTAAAGAGAGAGTAATCGCTTACGCCAGCAGAAAACTTCAACCTGAAAGAGGAACCCGGAAAACTACAGTTCCTTTAAGTTGGAGTTCCTGGCCTTGGTCTGGGCTATAACACAAAGGTTCAAGCACTACCTCGTAGCTTCTACACGGATAATAACCCGTTAACACATCTTGATACCGCAAAGCTTGGTGCATTGGAACAACGCTGGATGGCTCGACTATTGAACTATGACTTTACTATCAAATATCGAGCAGGCCGCAACAACGCAAATACAGATGCCCTCTCCAGAAACCCTCAAGTACATCTATGATGAATTGAATAAGAAGATGACTTAGAGGAAATAGAAGTCCCAGCTTTCCACAAAAGTTTAAAATGGAAAATAGCTGAAGAGCACATCTACCAGAACCGTTAAACTGTTGAACTAAACCCGTTGCCTCACTATGGATGGAAGGAGACTCAAGACAGTCATCCGGTAATGAACCTTGTAAAGAAGTTGATAACCCAACCAGATTTCAAACTTGAAAAGAATGCTCCACCAGAAGCCCAACACCTGTGGAAAGAAAGAAGCAGGTTATTCATCTATCAAGGTCAACTGTGCAGGCGGTATATCAATCCAAGAACACATGAAATGGTATGGCAAGTTGTGGTTCCAAAGAGAGATGTTCAAATTGTATTGGAAGCATACCATGATGGAGCAGGTCACTTTGAATGGAGAAAACTAGAAACACTGTTACGTGAGAGATTCTATTGGATCAGCATGAGAGCCTCCATAGAGAGATGATGTAAAAATTGTGGACCATGCTCTTTAAGAAGAAGAGACCGTAACAGCCAGAAAGCACCACTCAAGCCTATCATCACCAAACAACCATTAGAACTGGTAGCCTTAGATCATGTCAAACTCGCACCTAGCAAATCAGGCTACACCTATGCCCTTACCATGGTAGACCACTATTCCAAATTTCTTGTGGTAGCTCCGGTTAAATATAACAGCTCAGACAGTGGCAAGAACATTTCAAGCTTATTTCTGTAGTCCACATCCTTATCCAGACTGGGTATTGACAGACCAAGGACCTGCCTTGGAAGCTGAAATATTTCAAGAGTTCTGCACTTTTACGGATGTAGGAAAATTCGCGCCACGTCTTACAATCGTCAAACTAATGGAATGTGTGAAAAGATGAATCACATGGTAATTGAATTGTTGAAAACTCTGCCTTTAGAAGAACGAAACCAATGGCCAGAGAAGTTACCAGATCTAGTTGACATCTACAACAACATCCCAGTAAGCTCAACAAATTGTACCCCTGCATACCTCATGAGAGCAAGACCAGGAAAATTGCCAGTAGACTTCGAAATAGGCATAGTAGTTCCTGAAGAAGATACTACAGATGCAGATTGGGATACTCGTAGGAAAGAACAATACCAGAAAATACAGGAATGCGTTGAGAGAAGTCTGGAAAAATCTAGAGGAAGACAATAAACCAACTTTAACAAAAGTGTGCAAGGAACGCCCTTAACACCAGGTAAATTGGTTTTGAAAAGGAAAAGAAGACTGCACAAACTAGATGATCAATGAGAAAAAGAACCATACACTGTGTTACCATCTTAATTTGATAACCAGAAAACCTGTTTAATCAGCAAAGATCATGGTGAAACCACCGCAACAGTGTTCAGAGATCATTTGAAGAAGTGCCCTCAACAACTTCAACCAGAAGAAAATGTACCTTTCTAGAGCCAGAAGAGAAAGAGAAGCAAAAGACAGTTCAAACACTCATTGGAGAGTTACCATTTGGCCTCAAATAGAAATTACATATCTAATCCCAACTTTAATGTTCCCACTAGCAGTAAAAGTGGCAAGAGTACAAGAACCACCTGTTGTACCGGAACCAGAGAATCCTGCAATTGGTGTACCTGCCATTCCTACTGTGAGATCAGGTAGTCGCAGACTGCTACCCAGTTTACCGGTTACACATAGACCCACTCTCACCAATCCTACACCAGAATTACGTAGGTCAACACGTGTCAATCAAGGACACCCACCACTCAGGTGCAGAGAATAAACTGTAAAATGTGGGAAGATGTAAATATGTTTAAAATGTAAATATGTTGTTAATGCTAATACACAGAAAAGGGTGAAGAGTAGGCAAAAACAACCCAAACCATGTACACAACACCAGAAAGAGGGGTGAATGGAGTTGGCGTCAGGAGCTGTCTAGGGAGAGTGAGATCTTGGCCAATAGGTGACCCCAGGGTAAGGAGGCCTACAGCGCTTATGACCCAGTAGAGGCCCCTGCAGTACCTAGGACTCCTACGCCGAGTCACCCGTATTGTTTTGTTGTTGTGTTTTTGAACTTTAAGCCTACAAGACTTGACCTGTTGGACTTTTGAATGTTTTCCTTTTCTTACTTTCAAAAATGGATCATAGCCACAGGACTGGTAGTGGAAAACGCCTGTTTAAACCCCCTTTAAACAGCTTGCAGCGGATGGACTAGCACTGTATGGACTGGTTACCCGTTTTTCTTATTTATCCCTGGTTTTTCTAAATTTTTTCTTTTTAAGACTTTGTTCAATTATCAAATGTAAATAGTTATGATATGTTCTGTTTATAAAAAAATGTTTCAGTCCTGGAGGACTGTATTTAACTAGGGGGAATGTGGCACCCCTGTCGGGGATTGCCACAGGATCTACCGGTGCAAGGAGGGAATTACACCTTGGTTCGCACAGCACACACCAGCTTCCACCCCAGACCTGAAGGGGGAGCTCTACGGGCTGCATTAAGTCACTTCCTCTTTAAAACATCCATGCCTGAGGGGAGGAGTTAGTTAGTCCCAGTAGTGGGCTCCAGTAGTTCGAGTCAGGAGTTGGAGAGAGTTGGAGTGAGGAGCTGGTCGCTGGGAAGGATTCATGCCCAGGACCAGGGACCACTAACCGCTGTGTCGCACCCTAGGGAAAGGGTCGGAGGCAAGTGGAGAAAGCAGGGAACTACGAAAGGGAACCGGTTACTACAGTCCTTTAGTACACCTGGACACCGGTGTATCACGCAGCCAGCATTTAGTGCCACAGCAAAAGCCTGGAAGACTCAAGAGGAGTTCAGCCCTAAGGAGAACAAAGTAAGAGATGCTAAAACTGACCAAGCACAGGGCCAGGGGCCATAGGAGAAACAGGGACCCCTCAGAAAGACCTCATTGTCAATTTAGAGTAAAGCCCAGAGAGGGAGAAGAAGCGGTGGGTTCAGGCGCAGACAGGACTTACCCCACACCACAGACCACAAAGACAGAGGAGGCCTCATAACTTTCTAAGGTGGAAGTCCCAAGTTGCACAGGGGACCTGCTTATTTCTCTGGACTGTACCTGTTATCATGTCACCAGTAAAAGGTACGAAACAACCATCACTGTGTATCTGTGTGCCTGCTTAACCGCCGCAATTCACCGCCTTGTTCGCAGAGACGCAACTACTACTCCCCTCATCCATCCCCACTGCCCTGAGGTAAAGCTCCACCTGTGGAGAGCTGTACCACACTCTGCTGAACCCACCATCATCTCAGCGGCCGGCTTGCAGCGCCGGTACCATATTACCAGGAACTACATGTGGCGTCACGTATCCTCTGTAAATATCCCCTTATCCCCCACCATTCCCCGCCATTGAGGGTCCAGGGCAAGGGACCGGGAATCAACCAGCCGTGATTCCCCATCAAAGCCGCCATCAGCCCTGGTACCCGAGTACCGCCTACCCTGTTGACCGTTTCAGAACCATAGGCATACTGTAGTAAGCAGAATTAGTGCAGCTTAGTAGTGGGTGCTGATCTCCCCAGACGCTCCCTAAAAACACACCTCTTCAGGGCGGCCTATCCTTCTCCCTAACAGTAGTCACTTAGACGTAAGATATTCATTGTTATAAGCCCCTGTACTTTGTGTTCCCATCCCGTCTTAGATTGTAAGCTCCTTCGAGCAGGGTCACCTTCATTTTCTGCCTTTCTTATTGTATTTCCTAAGTTGATTCTATGTTTTTGGTATGTAACTACTGTTCTGCATTACGTTTCTGTACCGTATATTTTTCTTATGTACCGTTGTACTGTAAAGCGCTGCGGAATATGTTGGCGCTATACAAATAAAGTTTTATTATTATTATTATTAGCAGAGACCAGCCCCGCAGCCGAGGGCATGACAATGTGCTTACAAGTAAGCTACTAGACTGTAGTGATCAGATCTCCTGTGTGTGCAGAAATAAAATAAAATGTTACATTTGCAATGAAAAGTAGATTTGACTATTGCTAGGGTCACACTTAAATATAGAATTGCGTTCACCGCATCCAGATCCGTATGCGGTGAATGCAATTGTCTTCAGACAACCGTGTTAATCCTGAGCAATTGTCTTCAGACAACCGTGTAATCCTGAGCAATCCGGTTAACGGATAGTTTGCTCATCCCTGCTGCCGCAGGGATGAGCAAACTGTTCTGTGTCTGTTTAAACTTTTACTTTTATTATTAAATGTTGGTATAATGTCTCTAGGGGGTGCCCACTCCCCTTAGAGACCTTCCACACCCTCAGGTGGGCATATAATGCTTTATTCACTTATGTACAGCAGCCGGCTCCTTTCAGCTGCTGTACAGTTTTATCAATGAAGGTGTCAGGCTCCTCTGAGAGCAGCGCGCATACTATAGCTATTGCATTTACAGTAGATCTATGGGCAGCGCTGCCCATAGATCTTACTGTATAAGGCTTCAGGACCTCGGACAGCACACATATTATAGCAATAGCTATAGTATGAACGCTGCTCTCAGAGGAGCCTGGTGCCTTCATTGATAAAACTGTACAGCAGCTGACAGGAGCCAGCTGCTGTACATAAGTGAATAAAGCATTATATGCCCACCTGAGTGGGTGGAAGGTCTCTAGGGGGAGTGGGCACCCCCTAGAGACATTATAGCAACATTTAATAATAAAAGTAAAAGTTTAAACAGACACAGAACACTTTGCTTATCCCGGCGGCAGCCAGGATAAGCAAAGTATATGCGGTAACCGGATTGCTCAGGATTACACATCCTGAGCAATCCGGTTCCCGCATTGCGGATGTTACAACCACTCCGAAAACTGCAGCCTGCATGATTTTTCACGCAGGCTGCAGAGCCGGAGGCGGTAACTGGATTGCTTGTGAAGCAATCCGTTATTTATCATAGGCTCCTATGAGGAGCTTTTCCTGATCCAGTTTTGAGCTTTTTAAAAGCTCAAAACCGCATCAGGTTTTAAAAAAAAAACCGGATGTGTGACCCTAGCCAATGTGCTATTTATTGCAGAAGGTCATGATGTCTCCAGAATCATGTCAGATATTACTTATACGTTTTACTAGAACTAATAAGACCACAAGAACCAAAACTATTTAAATACGTTTTTCTAAACATAATTACATCCAATTATTCTGACATCTTTAACTGACTTTATTTTTTTTTTTAAATATTGTCTTAAGGCTATTTAGCTTTGTGTTTTCTTTCCTTCACCCTGCATTTTGATTTAAAATTCACATTCTGTTTTTCTTTTCCTTTTGTTTTGTCTGCTGGGAAGATATAGTGATTATCCTTCCTAATCTCTTACATTATAACTGAGTGACTGGAGCTGTGCAGTCAACACCATCATCATCATCATCATCATCAAATAGACGAACTTCTCTTCTCACCATGGAGAGGACTTCTGTAGAGAATGTTATGCAAGTTTACCCTACAGAAATTTATATTAATTGGCATGTGGTTCTCAAGGGGGTCACTATGAAATCATATCACCTAACTGGAGATAAGTATGCCAAAAATTTCCTGATATAAGAAAATGGTATTTAATGTAATAATGGTTTAATAATTCATATTTGGGGATGAATAAAAACCCCATGAAATGCTATTTTAACCATTTACAAGCAGTGTATATGCAGAAAGCATAGTAATGAGTGGCAGATGGTGTCCTCATCCTATATCTCTATTCATGTGTATAAACATTTTTGGCTCCTAATGACATAAATAGAAGTTACAAGTCTCCAGAGCAAAATATGGTTGGCCCCTACCATCTAATGACAAGAAACTGAAACAGCAAGGCAAGTAGCATTATGTCAAAACAACATACATGTATTTCAGAGAATCCACTAAGTAGTGATAAATAATAAACACCCTCCAACTTGTTTTTACTAACAAAAAAGAGCTTTTTGCACATGAGTGGGCACTTCTGATCTCTGGACCCCCCTAGCAGCTGCTATGGATGGCTGATATGACTATATATAGTTAAAGAGGACCAACTAGCTGCACACTTTCTAAGGACTTCTATAACATTTATCTCAGTAATCATACATGTAATCATTGAAGTAAAGGTATGATTGCACTCAGTATCTGAGAGCCTGTAAGGTAGTGGCTTCACTTTATAGCCCTATATCCTGCTGGTTGGTCCTCCTTAAACCAGTGCTGGTTCACCCTTTCCATCCATAAACTGAAATATATATGTACTATACATTTACAACAGGGGACCGCAATCTATGGTGCCCTTACTTTAATGCCTGTAAAATTCAGGAGACTATACATACTTGTGGTTTCAACATGTAAAAAGTCACTAGTTGAAGACAAGTCATATGGATGTGCAAAAGTACATATACAGTATGTTTCCGTTGATGTTATCTTGCATGTAAAGATTAAATGTTGTTTCACCTTTTTTGATAAATGAATAAGACTACATGCAGTAAGTAAAATGCTACAGACACAACATAAAGAACTTTGAAATGGTTTGTGGAGAGACATAAAATATAACCCAAACAGTTATTTATCTTGTTACTGTCAATGAATTAAATATATTGTGACAACATTTGTGATATTTTTTGTGTATCTGTGGCACCCTGACATAACAGGAAGCCACAGGACAACCTAGTGCATGAAGGGATTTCCACAACAGGTAACCTACACACTCAACACCCTCCACCCCAGGTCTGTAGGGGGAGCTCCACTTGCTGCCTTTAAGCAAGATCCCCTATAAATACCAGTGCTGGGGGTGGAGTTAGGCAGTTCAGTACGGAGCAGTACTGAAGAAGACTACCTGGTGACAGAGCCACGCTAGGTCCGAACCAGAGGATAGCCTACCAGAGTGAGGTACCTGAGAGTGAAGGTCGGATGCAAGGCTAGCGAGAAAGGAGCAGATTGGGGCAGAGGAGCCATACTGGTTCACCCCAAGGAAGCAATCCAGACACCGGAGCCCGAGTCTGCTAAGGAGCACTTAGCCCAGCAGAAGAACACCGGTACGACCAAGGAGACTTTGGTTTCCCGGTCACCTGTAACAATAACCACTTAGAGAGCCAAGACCCGCAGGAATACATCAGGAGGAGCGGCAATCCAAAGAAGGTTCTTACCCAGGTTCACAATTACAGAGGAAAGAGAGAGAGACGCACAGGAGGCCAGGCCAGGTTTTATACAAGTCAGGGCTTCAACACAAGAAAGAGAAGGGACAAGGAGGCCTTACAAATCACTTGCTGTGGAATTCCTGGAGTGCTTCCCGACCACTTGGAGTGTACCCTGGACAGTGCTGGTTTAACAACAGTAAAGGTACGGAAAACTACTCCCAGTGTGTGTGTGTCAGTTCTTATAGCCCTGATCCTGTCCGGCACAGAGACTGTAAACATCTCCCGTCTGCCCCGGGACCACGCTCCACCTACGGGGAGCTACACCATAAGGCTGCCCATCCATTATCCCCGGAGTTCTGCAGCAGCGCTGGTTTCATCACCAGACACTGTAGGTGGCATCATGACTTCTTCAATCAAACCCATGTACATAAACTCCCCTTTTCAAAGCGACCCGCAGGGCACGGTCCCAGGCAATGACCGCCTGTTACATCCCCCATAACCAACGCTCAGGATCCGAGTACCCCAGCCTTGGGGTGGGTCATATCCCTATAGTTTTCCAAACTGAAACCAAAGTTGGAGCTACAAAAAAAATTAATTGCAAATCAACATAGAAATTGGAATTCATTGATTTCCTGCTGCAGATTAAATAATATTAATAAAAAATAACAAATGAACAAACTCCAGATCACCATTTTGCCAATCTTCTTTTCCGCATGGAGCACAGATACCGAAACTGCTCTGCTCCAATAAAATTGAGGAAATTTGTAGAAGAATATCTAGCTCAAACAAAGTGATCATGAATCAGTGTATGAAAAGACTCCTGAAACACGTAGCTACAGTATGTCCTAATCCTATTCATGCTATTATCTGCATTGTAATGCATTTATGAAGCATCAATAAATCACCTTGCTTGAGCTGAAGGTTCTTCTAAAAATTTCTTCACTAATAAAAAATGTTGCACAAGGGGAGCAATTCAAAAGAATTGATGATAAATGATGAAAAAGATTTGAAATATATTTATCTGACCCTTGAAATGGACTCAGAAAAGAGTCTTAAGAATTCTATAATGTGTAGGTGGATATTACATAAAAATGTTGTTTCTATGGTATTTTTCACCTGAAAGGTAAACTAAGTTACTGTTCTTGTTACATATTATAAGTGACCCACTTCATCTACTATTGTAAAGTGGCTTTTTTATAAAATACTTACACACTGAGGTACACACTGAGGGAGAATATAATTAAATGCACAATAAAATTTCTGATCAGTACATGTAAGCCTGGGTATGACCCTTAGTCTGGACATCAGTAGTTTGTACACTTAGATATTTAACTGAAAATACTATAACTTCAATCCCAATAAGAGTTGTCTTTAAGATTTCACTTAAACATCACCATCATAGTTATAATATTATATTAGAGAATAAGCAAGACATACATTTTCTGAACTATTTAAATCACATCATTTTTAAATAAAAAATAATCTACTTAACAACAATAATGTATTTAAAATATTGCTTTTCTATATTATTAGACTTTTCAGTAAATACACTCCCTGACAAAAGTTATGTCGCTTATCCATGTTATGTAAATAAAAGCTTATAACCTGACGTTAAATTCATCCATTGGTTGTATAAATTCCTCTTTTGAAACTAAAACCCTCCCAAATGGGATTTAGGTTAATAAAATAAATTGGCATCAATGCTGAAATATTAATCATTTAATGAACACAGAATGGTCAGATTTTGGCAAAACAAAAGTTTTGTCGCCTGGTCATATAATGAACCGATTCGTAGTTTACATCCTCACCTGTGCTCCGTAAATAATCGGTTAATTAGTGGGTGTGTATAAAAAGAAACCCAGCACCCCAGACCTTCACTTTAACTGCAACTTGAGCTCTGACAACATGCCAAAAATCCACCCTGCCACCAAAGCTTTGATTATCAAGAGGCTGAAGATCAGATCCACTGCAGAGGTGGCTGGCACCTTTAATGTGTCTTAGCGTCAAGTACAAAGAATTAAAAAAAGATTTGAAGAGACTTGAGATGTTTTTGACAAGCCAAGGTCCAGCAGACCCCACAAGACAACTGCTCAGGAGGAACGTTTGTTGGTTAGAAAATCCAAAGCAAGCCCATCTTCCACTTCGGCAAAGCACCAACGGGCCTGGTCACCTGAACAGTTCGTAGGATTCTGTCTTTAGATGGCCTCCATGGTCGAATCAGTGCCCAGAAGCCAGCACTAAACAAAAGCAAATAAAAAAACGCATGGCATTTGCAAAGTCCCACAGCCTGCTAAACAGATGGACACTAGAAAGTGGCAGAAGGTGGATTTCTCTAATGAATCTTCAGTGGAATTACACCACAGCCGACGAAAATACTGCAGGAAACCTACTGGAGCCTGTATGGATCCAAAATACACCCAGAAAACTGATAAATATGGTAGTGGAAAGATCATGGTCTGGGTTACATTCAGCATGGTGGTGTGCGAAACATTTGCAAGGTGGAAGGCAATATCAATAGCCTAAAATATCAAGACATTAGCTACCTCTTACATTCCAAATCATAAAAGGGGTCAAATTCTGCAGCAGGATGGTGCTCCATCTCATACATTCATCTCTACAACAAAAGATCAAGGTGCTCAAGGACTGGCCAGCCCAGTCACCAGACATGAACATCATTGAGCATGTTTGGGGTAGAATGAAAGAGGAAGCTTGGAAGACAAAACCAAAGAATCTAGATGAATTCTGGGAGGCATGTAAGACTGCATTATTTGCTATTCCTGATGACTTCATTAATAAATTGTATGAATCATTGTTGAAACCGCATGGATGCAGTCCTTCAAGCTCATGGAAGTCATGCAAAATATTAAATATGTCTCTAATAGCACCACAACGTCATTCACCAATCTTATGCAACATATATTTGTATTTTAAGTTAATTATTTGTTTGAATATCGGGTCATTCCATGTCAAGTGATCCAAAAATGAATATTTTTTTTCCCTGACGTCCTCAGATTTTTAATAAATTTTTTCTATATGAAGAACAACTTTAGTTAATTAAAAAAAAAAAAGTTTTGAATTTTTTTCTTTATCAGTTAATTTTTTACAGATTTTTAAAGTTTTAAAAAAGTGCGAATTTTGGCCTGGTATGCCTTTACCTTTTCTATCATATCTTGGGCTAGAAATAAGATAGAGAAACAAAATAAACACCAATCTACTCAGAACTGTGCAGGCTTTCACCAGATATGTCACAAGAGGATCTTTGTTAATATTTTACCCATGTGATCGCAAGCGCAAAACTTTAAAACGCATTTCCGAAAAATCGGCATGCTTTAAATATTTCAAAAACTGCCCATGTGTCTGCTTTGCTCTTAGCCACATCTGTACCAAATTTCAAGTTGGGATCGAGATGGGATCATATTTTAAAATATTTTAATATTAATAGCGTCAATGGGTCATTCTATATCAAGTGATCTAAATATGAATATTTTTTTTTACCTGACGTCTTTAGATTTTTTTTATTCTTTTTTCTTTATGAAGTACAACTTTAGTTAATTACAAATTAAAAGTTTAGAATTTTTTTCTTCATCAGTTAATTTTTTACAGATTTTTAAAGTTTAAAAAAGGGTGAATTTTGGCCTGGTATGACTTTACATTTTTTTTATCTCTGGCTAGAAATAAGATAATGAAGTGGGAGAGGTATCATTTTACTCAGAACAGTGACAGCTTTCATTTGATATGTTACAAGACTATGTTTCTTTATATCAAATTCAAACTATTGACGGGCAATTGTGAAAAAATGACTGATTGTGTTCTTGGTTATATTTGTGCAGAGATTCAACTTGGGACCTGTCAAATTTATATATTTTTTATTTTATGGTTGTATGAGTTATCACAACTTATTGAATAAAACATTTATATGCAACAAAAAAGAAACACAAAAAACAAATCCCATAAGTGCCAGGATAAATACATCTTAATCATCAGAACACAACGCTCAGCATTTTCAACTTGAATGTATTGAACAAACCAAAAGAAGAAAGGTGATCATATCCTCAAGTTTGATTAAACAAGATTAAAAGAACCAAAAATGTTAACCCCTATTTATACATGTAAATTTGTTTTCTATTATATCACTAAACATGTGATTTATGAAGTGTTAAGAATAGCACAGTAGTTAAATCATCGTTCTATAAATTATGAACTAATCAAACAATTAATAGTATGTTTTAAAGTGGCATTTTATCAATTTGTCCCTCCTAGTGGGTGAAATGTAATCTTGTCCATAAACGCTTACTAGCAATCGCCATTTCCTTGTGTGTCAAAGAGTATGTCCGGCCTGTCACGGTGTTAGGCTCCGCCTGAGTTAATATCTGATTTTTGTGCACTTTTAAAATATCTGGCTTTCTTGATACACAAAGGATGGCGCTGGACCAGAAGGATGCAATAAAGTCAATTCTACTTCTTCATTTTCACAATCTTTGGAGAGTACAGTAGCCAGCCACCAGCACCAATCATATTCATATTTTTTCAAAAGGATTGCAACAGTGTCTATGATAAAGTGCTGTTTCTTGAGAAGTAGCAGCCATTGCTGTGTGGGAAAAATACAGTTAATATTAAGTAAGGAAGATAGGTAATAAAAATAAAGATTTACAGTACACTTGAGATAGAACTGAATTAATATAAAGTGAGTTTTAGGGCTAGCGTGCACAGCTTTTTCTGTCTGCAGATACACGCTGCAGTTTTGGCAGCTTGTTTTTCTACCAAGTTTTTACCACATATGCGTTAGTTTTTTTAATCGCTAGTGAAAAAAATGGCAGCTTTTTTTATATAAATGATAAATGCTGCGTTTATTGCAGCGATTAAAAAGTAGTTCAAGCAGTGATTTACTCACTCTTGAGTGTTTCCAAAAACACTGCATGTGGGGAACCCGAGAGAAATCAATGGGCTGTTTTTTCTGAATGATGATCCCTAAGAATAGCACTGTGTGTATTGGCCCTTAATAATAAAAGCATTAAACTATTAATATATTTACTCACCCATATTTTAGTACACAGCCTTGATGGCTTTGTACAGACTATTGTTTGTTCAGGAGTGAAGATGTCCAGACATGTCAGGACATGAAAGGTCTGAACGAGCTGTCTTACTTCCTGAATGCAGTGGGTAGACACTTAACATGATTGACAGAGCTGCTGGCCTATCATCTGCTCTGCATTCACTGTCTATCCCTGTGCTTTCTCAGGTTGAGCCCTAACAAAGCTTTTTCCTATATGTCCTCTCCTGCTTCTAAGCTGTAACATATCAAAATAATACAGTAATGTCTAAAAATAATGGATTTGATAAATATAGACCCCACGCTTTTAGGCCACAGGTTGAACAGATCTGAATTCAAGATTTTTGAATTGACACTATAATAGTTAAATATTTTAAAATATGATCCCATCACGATCCCAACTTGCAATTTGGTACAGATGTGGCTAAGAGCATAAAAGACACATGGGCAGTTTTGGAAAATTTTTATTAAACCGTTTTTTTCGGAAATGCGTTTCAAAATGTTGCGTTTGCGTTCGCATGGTAAAAAATTAAAATGAACAAATATACTCTTGTGACATATCTGGTGAAAGCCTGGACAGTTCTGAGTAGAATGGTGTTTATTTTGTTTCTCTATCTTATTTCTAGCCCAAGATAAAAAAATGTAAAGTCATACTAGGCCAAAATTCACACTTTTTTTTAAACTTTAAAAATCTGTAAAAAATTAACTGATGAAGAAAAAAATTCTAAACTTTTAATTTGTAATTAACTAAAGTTGTACTTCATAAAGAAAAGAATAAAAAAAATCTAAAGACGTCAGGTAAAAAAAAATATTCATATTTAGATCACTTGATATAGAATGACCCATTGACGCTATTAATATTAAAATATTTTAAAATATGATCCCATCGTGATTCCAACTTGAAATTTGGTACAGATGTGGCTAAGAGCAAAGCAGACACATGGCAGTTTTTGAAATATTCCGATTTTTCGGAAATGCGTTTTAAAGTTTTGCGCTTGCGATCACATGGGTAAAATATTAACAAAGATCCTCTTGTGACATATCTGGTGAAAGCCTGTATAGTTCTGAGTAGAATGGTGTTTATTTTGTGTTTATTTTGTCGCTCTATCTTATTCCTAGCCTTAGTTATGAGGAGAAACGTAAAGGCAGGCAACAGCGAAATTCACACTTTTTCCGAACTTTGAAAATCATTTTAAAAAAAAAAAAATTTTTTTAAAAATTTTTCTCTTCACATTTTGCATTGTCTGACATGCTATTATCAAATAACAAAATCTCAAAAGAATTAAAAATATAGAGGTAATAATCATTGGTTCACCTGACATGGAATGACCCTATCGCATTACTTTCTGTGGGCAACAAAACTTTTGTCTTGCCAAAATCTGACCATTCTGTGTTCATTAAATGATCAATATTTCAGTATTGATCCCAATTTATTTTCTTAACCTAAACCACATTTGGGAGGGTTTCAGCTTTCAAAAGAGTAATTTATAAAACCAATGGATGAATTTAATATCAGGTTATAAGTTTTTATTTACATAACATGGATAAGCGACATAACTTTTGTCAGGGCCTGTAGACCTGAAAACTATCTGGAAGTGTGCATGTATGTTTTACTGTCTAAGCACTTCAAGAAATTAAAAATGATTCACATTTGAGATATTTTAATGTGTTAACTCTTGAGCAGCTCATAACTGTGTAGCCTCAAGGCCTGAAAACAGTGCAAATTTTCTGGATTTCCTTAGCATTGCACAGGTGCTAATTTAATCAGCTGCAGAGGTGATGATTCCAGCACTTTGTGCAATGCTAAGTAAATCCTGCAAACATGCACTGTTGCAGCTCTTGAGGACTGCACTTGGCTAGTCCTGTTCTATCGGAGTGTGTGTAATGTCCTGCAATTCAATACCTCAGAATTTGCTGATAGCATAATGCAATTTTTAAACTGTAAATTATATTTTAATATACTGTACATTAAGCACCACAGCACACTAAAAGATTAGCAAATGTACATTATAGAAACATTAATACACTGGAAGAGGTACTGAATAAATATCATAAATACATTTAAAATAAAATGATGAATCCTGTTGTTGCACACAGAGTATCTTGCATTTTTTAAGGATGAAGAAGATGGAAACGTTTCAGTCCAGACTTATGTAATAACAGCCTTAAGTTATTGACCTTTTTTGTCCATTTTAGGAAATGGCCATGAGTACGCCTATGATTTACTAGCCTTTTCTTTGTGCAGATTCTTATCTCGGAGCAAAAATTGGGAAATAACCTTGTCACTTGCAAATGCAGTCGTGCAGATGCAGAAATTTTTTAAGAATGCATGAACATAACAGTTATCACATAGTATATTGAATGCAAACCTCTAATGAATTGAAATCTTCAGAATGGTTGTTGTGAGACATCCCATATTCACCAACATTAGAAACAACATTAGAAATTCTCGAAATAGAAAAGGAAGTTTGCTTTAGATTTACACTGCTATGAAGGTGACAGTAGGTGAAATCAATAGATGAGTATTGACTCTATATCTATGTTTTTTAACTCCTTAAAGATGCATGCTGTAGAGGTTATAAAACAAAAAGCAACTGTGCTTCTCTTATCAGGGTCTGAGCTTTTGTTTACTTATACTAATGGAGTTATTGCCCTGTGAGTAACATTGCAGGGCTACAAAGTCACGTGTTTGGCAGTCCGACATATCCTCTATTGTGTTTAACACCTCATAGTCAATGCACAAGCTCCATTGAGATACTAGTGTGGACAGCAGCAGCGTTCCCAGCTCTGCTGTGTTCCTGAAACAAAATTCTTTGATTGTGTGAGGCTCGCTCCAGCCAGTAATCTATGGGATACCTCGTTGGAGTTTCTTTGCCTACATTATGTTCCCATGACCTGTCACATTTCGTGTTTCCGGGTGCGTCTGACTAAGTGCATTCCCGGTAGCGTCAGCACAATCATACTCGTGCATCGGGCATGTCGGCTCCGGCGCTCAACTGCGACCGGCCATAGGAGGTAATGGGGGCACCTAGCGCAACCGAGTGCAGGAGCGGTGCATCCATGCTCCTCTGCGCTTGCCTGCAGTTGCCTCAAACTGCACCTGTGCTTGCATTTGTGCTGGCGCAGGGCAGGGAGGCCAGGCAAGTGCAGGGGGCGCATAGATGTGAAAAGGGTCTAAGGGTATGTGCCCACTAGAAGATTTTGCTGCATTTTTGAGGTCAGGTTTTGCCTTGATTTGCCCTTTAAAAAAGGGGATAGTTGAAATGGGAATAAAGTTCAAGTTCATGTGGCGCCATCCGCATATTCTGGGGATTAAGCACCAGCACCGCTTCAGACCTCTGGCGGGCAATGGTACAGCAGCCGAGATGGCACAGCTCCCTGCACGTGGAGCTGGCCCTCCAAGGCAGAGATGCACCCGACAGTGATCGACGTGCCGATGATGGAAATAAACAGATTGCAATGCAGCAGTGAAACAAGCACATGAAGCCTCTATCACTCTACCAGAGGTACTTTACTGGAACAATGCTGGTGGTGATACATTTCACAGTTGACAACAGTCGTTAGGTAAAGATAGCCAGCCAGGTAGTTACAGTGGGCTGCAGTGTCTCTTGGAGTCTCCCATGGTATGCCTTCCTTGCTCTATCTCGTCTCCTGCTGCAGCTGTCTGTCCTGGAACAGCCCTCTTAGTACCAGGCCCGATTGGGGTGCTTTCCGAGTATCCCAGCTTTCCAGCCTTTAAGAAGGGGGCTCGACCCCGTGGGTTATCCTGGCATGACTGGTTTCCTTCTGACAGGGTGTCAGGGCCGGTAAATGGACCCGCAATGTCCGGTGTTAATGACTCAGGGGCTGAATTCCCTGTGCCGCGTCTTTGGAACCAGCACTCCAGTAATTGGACCAGGGTTCTCTCCCGGAGTATGGGCACTCTGATCTGGGGGGTACCCTCCTTCAGTCTGGGCTGCCTTTTCTCTTTCTCCAGGCCCCCTCTCTTGGAGTTCCCTTCTCTCTCAAGGCTCCTGTGCTCCATCGTCCCTCAAGGCAACCTAGAATCCCCCGTTTTTGCTACCTCCCTCTTCCCCTAACTCCTCCCCCAGGGACTAGTCTCCAACCATTTTTCTAGGTGGGTGTGTGGGAGTGCTGGGATGGAGCCTCCTACAAACCCTGCATTTCCACTGTGACAGGGGTAACCACACACTCATTTATGGGTGCAGTACCCCAATCGGGACGCCTGACCAGTTGGGCGCCACACTTTCTATCCCATTCTTGAGAAAACTCTTGACACCTTGTTATAATAAAAGTATAACAAGTTTATTCACTAACAAGGTTATGCTAAATCTCAGTTACAATATATTGAAACACCAGTAATAGTACCTTCAATAATACACAATTAAACCCACAGTTTCCTAACTATATCACCCACCCACAGCAGTAATATCACTAATCCAATTGTAATGAAACACACCTAACTACTAACTATCCCTATAGATAGAAAGATTTATGGAGTGAAGAAGTATGATACTCAGCAATATGTTTTTGTTCCTGCCTCATGCTAGTCAAAGTTCCAAGAGAATGAATGGGCCAAGGCAAATACCTTTATTATCTTTAGAAAGGGGGCATGTGCAGAGATCCTTGTCTCTTTCGTTGAAAGCTATGATGTAATAGGGGCGTGGATATGGCAAGGTGTATGTCAGGGAAGGGGCATCTTTCTCCTGCTTACAGGGTCAGTGCAGGAGTGTCAAGGGATAGCCACCGCCGAGCGGGGGTGCCATGACAAATTAAGGGTGCCGACCTCCGCTGATTGGTAGGGATAAGGAGGGATCATTTATCAGGTTTTTTGATCCTTCCTTCCATACTTTTCTGTGTAACTAGCTTTTATCTTTTTCTATGTTTGTGAGTTTGCAGATAAACAATAAAGTATTGATTTTTTGGGTTAATTATGTTTTGTTTTGCCACAAACCCTGAATAACTATAATTTGATTATAAATAAATGTATTAACCTGGTAATTGCACTGTCACTTTAAATTTAAAAAAATATATATACACTGGTACTTTAATGGTTGACATATATAATTAATGTATTTGATAAATAATGAACATAATCAGACCATTATAGGAAACAATATTAGAAGTATTTAATTTATGATACTGTCACTTTAAAAATTGAATAATTAACACGTTTTATTATCATTTATAAGGAATAAGGTTAGAATGATACTATTAGGTTAGAAGTGAGAAAATATCACTAACCGCTAATTAATAGAGAGAAAATCAATAATATATTAAAAGAATTATGAGGAAGATTAAGTAAAACAAATAGAATGCCAGCCGGGAACAAAAATAATACCCGCGTGCGCGGGAGTCCCAATATGGCGCTAGGTCTGCTTCCTGTGCACCATGACAACAGGAAGAGCTAAGCAGCCGGCGCATGCACAGAATAACTTCTGCAATACGGTAATGGCAACAGGAGGCATCCAAGCACGCTATACTGTAAGGTAACTGGCGTCTTATAGACAGATAAGAATATTAATAAGTAATTAAGTAATTTAACAGAAGCCTGCATGTAAAGCTCCATATTACAGATAATCTAAGAGCAGAAGGTATTATAATAGTTGGAAGGTATGACAGGTATGGAAGGTATGTAAAAAGTCACAGTACACAATTATGTTATTAAGAATAAACACAAAATATGTAAGTTATGAACAGTATATTCTTCAGCAGGACAAAGTACCTCGTGGTCCGAGCTGCTGTGTTCGTATGATGTAAAAACCAGATACAGCGGAATGTCTGGGTATAGTAGTAGCTGTTTATTTTCCGACGCGTTTCAGAGTCATATCCCAAACTCCTTCCTCAGGAAACATTGTCCTGCTGAAGCTTATTGTGACCACAGTGACCTGTGGAGGTACGGTCCTGGCAGCAGCTGTACTGTTCTGAGCGATCACGCCTGTTGTGTGCTACACAACCCTATCAGGTGAGCAGTTCCTAAATTTCACCATAATAATCCTGTCTCCTAAGGATAAGACCCTATTTTGCGCATTCTCACCCCTTTCTTAGATGTACAGTATATTAACTGTATGTTAACTGTATAACGAGACTAAACAATGAAAGATGTATAAAAGGCCCAGCATTTGTCTAATGTGACTGCTGGAAGAAGGTCACGTGCTGACCAAAACGTCGTGCCCTGCCTGAAGGCCAATAAGGGCTTGAGAACATCTTAAAGGAGAGTGCTGCAGTTCTTTTTTTCATACATATCTATCTATCTATCTATCTATCTATCTATCTATCTATCTATCTATCTATCTATCTATCTATCTATCTATCTATCTATCTATCTATCTATCTATCTCTAGACAGATACATGTATAATATATTTATATATCATATTCATTATTAATTATGACAACAGTTCCCCCTTAACAGAAAGTTAGAAGGGTTTAAAGTTTATCAGTAATTTCTCATTTTTTTAATAAAAATTTACAAAGCCACTTTTTTAGGGATCACATTTGAAGGGACTTTGAGGGCTGTCCATGACAGAAAACACACAAAAGTAACATTCTAAAAACTGCACCCCTTTGACTGTTAAAAGCCACACCAATTTTCACAAGGTTAACAGGAGAAATTGCACCATAGAATTTGTTGTATTAATTCTCCAAAGTGCTCTGATACCCCATATGTGATGGAAAAGTACATTTTATACGCATGGCAGGGCTGGTAAGGGTTGGAGCACCATTTGACTTTCTGAATGGAGAATTGGCTGTAATCAATAGCTGAGACCATGTTGCGTTTGGAGAGCCCCTGATATGCCTAAAAAAGGAAACCCTCCAAAAGTAACCTTATTTTAAAAACAAAACCCCAAGGGAATTTATCTAGATTTGGGATGAGTAGAGATGAGCGAACCTTTAGAAGTTTGGATTCGGTTTGTTCGCCAAACATCTTATATTAGCTGCAAAATTCACTGAACATCTGATCTAGAGATGAAATTACACCTGAGGGTTCAGATTCAATTCAGTTTGCCGAATACTGGGGTGTTCACTGAATTGGTTGACGAAAAGTTTGCTGAACCTTCCAAAACCCTATTGAAATCAATGGCAGGCAACGTGAAACACATAGAAACACATTCAAAGGTGTCTAAGAGCTGACAAATGCTCATATTAGTGCCAGGCACAAGGAATAGGGACAACAATCTACCTAGAGTACAGATAGTCTCATGTCGTAGCATGGGTGCATGAGACCTGATCTGTGCCAAACTGCACTCTCTTCAAAATCTATTTATATAATCCGCAGTTTGGAATTCGGGCGTTGTCGCCGAATCCCAGAATGCTTTGCGCCATTGCGAGCGATGACGCGTAGCGTCATCGCGAGAAGCAGCCGAAGTGCACCTCCGGGACAACAACCCCCACACGCAGACACAGGAGACCCGGCCAGAGAGAGAGGGAGAGGAGCTCCGGCCCCGCACACTCCATCCCCCGGGACAGCAACCCCCACACACAGCAGCTGACAGCCGCAGCCGCACTGAACCTCCCGGAGAACTACCCCCGCCCTGCACACCCCCGCCAGCCATACACCCCCGCCAGCCGTAGATCCCCCCCACCTCTCCTGCTGGTCCGGCACACTCCCGCATCTCTCTCTGCTCCGATCATCTTCACTACAAGGCAAAGGACCTTTGGTGATGTCAGAGTCATGTGATCATTCACATGACTCAGACATCACTGCAGGTCCTGTATTCATCGATCAGAGCTGGTAAGAAGCCACACAGGGGGCAGGGCGAGTTAAGACACTGCAGGGGCAAATAGAGCCCAGGGGAAACAGAGGGGGGGGAGCCCATTCTGCCCCTCTACAGTCTACCCCTGCTCTGCTTCGGCCCCACACCCTGCACCTTCCCCACACACAGCAGCTGAGAGACAGAGAGGAGATCCGGGGAGAGACACACCACAGGGGACAAAAATCCCCCCACACACAGGACGACTAACCAGCACAACATACACATGTACATACATACACTCTATATACATACATATACACTCTATATACATACATACACTATATATACATACATACACACACTATATACATACATACACTCTATATACATACATATACACTCTATATACATACATACATACACTCTATATACATACATACACTCTATATACATACATATACACTCTATATACATACATACATACACTCTATATACATACATACACTCTATATACATACATACACTCTATATACATACATACACTATATATACATACATACACACACTATATACATACATACACTCTATATACATACATATACACTCTATATACATACATACATACACTCTATATACATACATACACTCTATATACATACATATACACTCTATATACATACATACACTATATATACATACATACACACACTATATACATACATACACTCTATATACATACATATACACTCTATATACATACATACATACACTCTATATACATACATACACTCTATATACATACATACACTCTATATACATACATACACACACTATATACATACATACACTCTATATACATACATACACTCTATATACATATACACTATTTCAACACACACATATAGATATAGAGTATCTACACATACCTTATATACACATAAATATATTGATATACTGTATATACACATAGATACACACTATATACACATATATATTGATATACTGTATATAAACACATACACATATATATATAGCGTATATACACATATATACATACATGCACATATACAGTCTATACACACATATATAGATATACAGTATTTACACAGATAGATATACACTATATACACATATATATATATATACAGTATATACACACAGATACATATACATATACAGTATTTTCACATATATAGATGTAGATATAATTTATATACACATATATATAGAGATACACATCTATACATATATATATACATATACAGTATCTACACATACACTTAGATATACACTATATACACACAGATACATATACACTATATACACATATATACATAGATGTACATATACAGTATATACACACATATATACATACACAGTATATACACACAGATACATATACATATACAGTATTTTCACATAAATAGATGTAGATATAGTTTATATACACATATATATAGAGATATATAGTATGTACATATATAGATATCCTGTATATACACATATCGCTATACAGTATATACACATATATACATACATATACAGTATATACACATATATACATGTAGATATACACTATATACACACATATTGATAGATACACAGTATATACACATACATAGATATACAGTATATACAAATATACATAGATATACAGTGTATACTCACATATAGATATACAGTATATACACAGACATACACTATATACCCACATATACATATACACTATATACACAACACATATATAGATACACAGTATATACACATATATATACAGTATATACACATAGATATACAGTATATACACATATATACACACAGATATATATATACAGTATATACACATATATAGATAGATGTACATATAGTGTATATACACATATATAGATAAATGTACATATACAGTTTATACACATATCTACTTATATAATCACCAGTTTGGGATTCGCCCGTTGAAGCCGAATCCCATAATCCTTTGTGGCACTGCGAGCGATGACGCTTGCGTCATCGCGAGCCGCAGCCGCACTACCTCACACTACCGCCATCCTGCCAACCCTTGGCCCCGCCACGAAGTCGACGCTGCCCATATGCCGCCGGTGCCTTCCGCCCCTCGCTCACCGCTAGGGCCTCGCTGCTGCTGGACTTGCGGTGTAGGGCCTGTGGCCGCCTGCCGCAACCCACTGACGTCGTCCTGTGCCCGGCGCCAGCCAATGGGAGTGAGCGGGGCGTCTCTGCCTCCAAAGCCTCACACGCCCCGCTCACTCCCATTGGCCGCTGCCGCCCCTGCGAGAGGATTGGGCGCTGTGTTGTAAACACAGCACGCCCATCCAATTGCCCAGGACTCGGCGTCCTGGACCAATCGGATGCCCCTCCAGCCCAGAGCCGCTTCTTTACTCACCCCTCCAGCCCAGAGCCGCTACTCTCCTCACCCCTCCAGGCCAGAGCCGCTTCTCTCCTCACCCCTCCAGGCCAGAGCCGCTTCTCTCCTCACCCCTCCAGCCCAGAGCCGCTACTCTCCTCACCCCTCCAGGCCAGAGCCGCTTCTCTCCTCACCCCTCCAGGCCAGAGCCGCTTCTCTCCTCACCCCTCCAGGCCAGAGCCGCTTCTCTCCTCACCCCTCCAGGCCAGAGCTGCTTCTCTCCTCACCCCTCCAGGCCAGAGCTGCTTCTCTCCTCACCCCTCCGCCACAGAGCCGCTTCTCTCCTCACCCCTCCAGGTCAGAGCCGCTTCTCTCCTCACCCCTTCAGGCCAGAGCCGCTTCTCTCCTCACCCCTCCAGGCCAGAGCCGCTTCTCTCCTCACCCCTCCAGGCCAGAGCTGCTTCTCTCCTCACCCCTCCAGGCCAGAGCTGCTTCTCTCCTCACCCCTCCGCCACAGAGCCGCTTCTCTCCTCACCCCTCCAGGTCAGAGCCGCTTCTCTCCTCACCCCTTCAGGCCAGAGCCGCTTCTCTCCTCACCCCTCCAGGCCAGAGCCGCTTCTCTCCTCACCCCTCCAGGCCAGAGCCGCTTCTCTCCTCACCCCTCCAGGCCAGAGCCGCTTCTCTCCTCACCCCTCCAGGCCAGAGCTGCTTCTCTCCTCACCCCTCCAGGCCAGAGCTGCTTCTCTCCTCACCCCTCCGCCACAGAGCCGCTTCTCTCCTCACCCCTCCAGGTCAGAGCCGCTTCTCTCCTCACCCCTTCAGGCCAGAGCCGCTTCTCTCCTCACCCCTCCAGGCCAGAGCCGCTTCTCTCCTCACCCCTCCAGGCCAGAGCTGCTTCTCTCCTCACCCCTCCAGGCCAGAGCTGCTTCTCTCCTCACCCCTCCGCCACAGAGCCGCTTCTCTCCTCACCCCTCCAGGTCAGAGCCGCTTCTCTCCTCACCCCTTCAGGCCAGAGCCGCTTCTCTCCTCACCCCTCCAGGCCAGAGCCGCTTCTCTCCTCACCCCTCCAGGCCAGAGCCGCTTCTCTCCTCACCCCTCCAGGCCAGAGCCGCTTCTCTCCTCACCCCTCCAGGCCAGAGCCGCTTCTCTCCTCACCCCTCCAGGCCAGAGCCGCTTCTCTCCTCACCCCTCTGCCACAGAGCCGCTTCTCTCCTCACCCCTCTGCCACAGAGCCGCTTCTCTCCTCACCCCTCCGCCACAGAGCCGCTTCTCTCCTCACCCCTCCACCACAGAGCCGCTTCTCTCCTCACCCCTCCACCACAGAGCCGTTTCTCCCCTCACCTCTCCACCACTGAGCCGCTTCTCTCCTCACCCCTCCACCACTGAGCCACTTCTCTCCTCACCCCTCCACCACTGAGCCGCTTCTCTCCTCACCCCTCCACCATTGAGCCGCATCTCTCCTCACCCCTCCACCACTGAGCCGCTTCTCTCCTCACCCCTCCATCACTGAGCCGCTTCTCTCCTCACCCCTCCACCACAAAGCCGCTTCTCTCCTCACCCCTCCACCACAGAGACGCTTCTCTCCTCACCAACCCACCACAGAGCCACTTCTCTCCTCACCCCTCCACCACAGAGCCGCCTCTATACTCTGCTACCCACAGAGCCGCCTCTATACTCTGCTACCCACAGAACCGCCTCTATACTCTCCTACCCACACAGCCGCCTCTATACTCTGCTACCCACAGAGCCCCCTCTATACTCTGCTACCGACAGAGCAGCCTGCATACTCTGCTACCGACAGAGCAACCTGCATACTCTGCTACCGACAGAGCAGCCTGCATACTCTGCTACCGACAGAGCAGCCTGCATACTCTGCTACCCACAGAGCCGCCTCCATACTCTGCTACCCACAGAGCCGCCTGTATACTCTGCTACCCACACAGCCGCCTCTATACTTTGCTACCCACAGAGCCACCTCTATACTCTGCTACCCACAGAGCCGCCTCTATACTCTGCTACCCACAGAGCCTCCTGTATACTCTGCTACCCACAGAACCGCCTGTATACTCTGCTACCCACAGAGCCACCTCTATACTCTGCTACCCACAGAGCCGCCTCTATACTCTCCTACCCACAGAGCCGCCTGTATACTCTGCTACCCACAGAGCCGCCTGTATACTCTACTACCCACACAGCCGCCTGTATACTCTGCTACCCACAGAGCCGCCTGTATACTCTGCTACCCACAGACCCGCCTGTATACTCTGCTACCCACAGAGCCGCCTGCATACTCTGCTACCCACAGACCCCCCTGTATACTCTGCTACCCACTGACCCGCCTGTATACACACAATTCATGTCACCCGCGCTCCCGATGCAATTGCATCGGGCCTTTTTACTAGTCAGTTAATAATAAGAGGTTGCTCACATTTAATTAAATTTCAGAGGTGGATGAAACTCAGTTTGAATTGACAGATGGATGAATCACGGGAAAAGTGGCAGCAGTAAAGAAGGAGGCGGAGGAGTATAAAGTGGATGAGTTACAGGTGTAGGTCCCTTCTCCTCCTCCTGCTCAGACTCGACTCTCTCTCCCTTCCTCCCACCCCCACACTGCTTGCCCTAAAATCCTCCCACCGGGGCTGGGTCTCCTAGTAAAGGAATTAACCCTATAATCCCCTGAACTACGGGTGTGCGTGGATGAGAGGTACAAGCCACATTTTAACTTCCCCATTCACTTGCCACAGGGATAATTACACCGCTTTTATTGGTGAAATACCCCGGTGTGACGCCTGACCACTGTGGGGCACCACAAAAGCCAGGAATAAACCCTGGTGCGCCGCCTGGTGACCAAAAATCTCTGGGGTTTCAGCTACCAGGGGTAGCTGAGACCCTAGAGATGATGGATTGGCTGCTTTTTTACCAGCAGCAGTAAGGTGATGACCGTTAAGCACCGTTTACCGGTTATCACTTTACAAAAAATAACATTGCCGGTAAAAAATGCCTTCACTTTAATCCGACATGAAAACACATGTTGGATCAAAGTGAAACATTATCCCCTTATCCCTCCAAGACCCCCGGTACCGGAGATCACCCCCACACGCCCATCCCTCCCCTGGACCATCTCAAAATGGCAGCGCGTGTAAAAAAGCACCACCTCCCCTGCAGCTCCATGCGATCTGACATGTAACAAGTCAGATCGCATGGGTAACACATCCCCCTGTGCCCCCAACACTTGCTGCAGCCACCGACTCCCTCTGCTCCTCCAGCTCCCTCCTCGCTCCTCCAGCCTGGCTCCTCCAACCCCCTCCTCCGCTCCTCCAGCTTCCCTCCTCAGCTAATCCAGCCCCGCTCCTCCGCTACCCACAGCTCCCCATCTCCAGCTCCAACAGCCCCCTCCTCTGCTCCTTGAGTCCCCCCATCTGCTCCTTTAGCTTCCCTCCTTGCTCCTCCAGCCCCGCTCCTCCGCTCCCCACAGCCCCCCTTCTCCACTCCCCACAGCCCCCCTCCTCCGTTCCCCACAGCCCCCTCCTCCGCTCCCCCGTCCCCTCTATCTTACCCACCTCCAGTCCCACTCCTCGATCATGGGGTCCCGCTCCTTGATCCTGGCACCGGCGGCTTGTCTCCTCTTCTGCTGTATTCATGACCTGTCATTCCCCTGGGGTCAACAAGGGGTTAACTAATCTTCATGGTGATCTGCTTTAGAGATCATGAAGATCAGTTAACCCCTGTGTGACCCCTGGATTGGGATGGGTCATGAACTTACAGTTGGCAACAATTGCCCCAGGGCTGAAATATTGTAATGTAGAGATTAATGCAGCACACTGAAAACTACACCAGCGCCTAGTCTCCCCATTCTGACACTGGGGTGGAAAAGTCCTTGGAAATCCATGACTTGTTCATCTTAATAAACATTGGGTAATCTACACCCTTGGTGGACAGCCATATATATGCGCTTATCCATCAGGAGACCACCAGCAGTGTGGAGACACGGGGGTCAGTGGGTGCTCTCATCCACTGGCCCGTCCACCTTTAGAAAGACATCATGGACCAGGGCCCAACTGAACGCCTGAGCTCCTTACTTGTGGGCGGAACACTACTAAGACAACCCAGGGTGAGGGAATATTAAGGTTTTATTGGATCCCCAGACAGTTAACAGCATATAACACATAACTAGCAAAACACAAAATATAACAGGCAACAGGGTCTCTCCCTCCACTGGCTCACCAGGGAATTACAAGGTTCTGCAGTAACCAGGTAACTGAATTGTCCCAACCTGGGTTTTTTCCTTATGTAGTTTTTGATATAGCAGCCAAATCCTAGCATTCGATGGTTAAGTCCATGTAGTAATATAATCCAGTGTACACTGGACCCGTAGAAGCGGGACATCCCGCGAAGCGGTCACCATCGGTCCTAGCACCTCCCTCCCTGTATCATGCACCTGCTGCTGTAATTTTTGCTTTATATTAAACAGCCGCAAAATTGGAATGCTGAGTGCCGCCATCTTTCTGTTTGGATTTAATGTCTTGAACTCTGGCTGAGCAACAGGATATTCCACAGCACACCACCGCTACAGGAGAATACAAGTAACGCTGTTAACAGGTCAGTGCCCGGCTTTCATTTCTATGCTTGAACCATAATCCAGGTTCTGATCCCCTTAGTCGGCACTGAAGTGCCTAGGCCTCGGGTTATGGCCTGCCAATCAGATCCGCATATCCTAGTTTGGTATTGATACCATGTAGCTTGACAACCTGTTAAAATAAACATTCCTTTCTTATATACCCCTGAGCACTTAATTCAGAACATTAGGAATTTGACAATTGGATTACTAAGACTGTGCTCTCATTGGCCAGATTTCAAGCCATATACATAATATCTCTAGTAGTATTGCATTTCTGGCAGAGGAGAGGAATTTAGCAATCCACATAGTAATACAATTGAAGGCTCGCATACTTAATTTTTCTTTGTGTCATGACCTTACCTGACAAAGGGTTGAGATAATTATATGAGTAAACACAAACCTTTCAACAATAGAGGGACTCTTTAGAGTCTGGCAGAAACAATGTCCCAGCAAACATGAGATAACAGCAAAAGTTTCTATAGTCTGGCTACTATAACGAGACATAACCCATGCTATACATTGAAAAAGTTCATGTCATCACAAGCAGCACTGAAGACACATTCTGAGAGAACCCTGGCTGCCACGCTTGACAAAATCTCCAATGCATGAGTCACGAACTCATGCCATTTTTCCAGTTTTGAAGCCCAAAATACATAAGAGTCCAGTCCCACTTTCATGGCATTGATTTTGAGCTGAAGATACTCCTGCACCATACTCTCTATGTATTGGCTATGTGTCAGACTTGTCTTTTCTTCTGATGTTGCAAAGGATGGTCTAAAAAAAAGGTCAAACAACAAATACACTGCTGCTGGTAAATTTTTTGTGATGATGACTCGACGTTCCCTGGGTTGGAAGTGTAGAACTGCGATGTGCACTATGTCTGCCACTGGTGTTTAGGGAAAAGCAGTACTTGGATTGTCTTAAAGCTTCTTTTGATACTCCTGCTTGTTTGTGTCCCTTTCCAGGGCAAAAGCATTTCCATTTGGCAAAAATATTCTTTTGTACCGGGGATATAACAGTGTGGAAACCCATTAGTCAGCATTACTTCAAATCCTATCCTTGCAGATAGTGCAGCATGAAGGCACTCATGTTTCTTACTCATCCATGAAACCCAAGTATTTGTTTTGTTGTTGGCAGCAGGGTAACATTCCCGCTTCCTTCCTCCACCCTCACCAACCAACCTCACACAACAGAAATGTGACCATGATCTCCCTCATCTGCTGAGTCTTCCATAACCATCACCTCTTCCACCTCTATTTTTTCCTCGCCTCCTCCTGCACCTTCATCAAATGTTTGGCTGCTACCATGAGCCCTCGTCGATCCCTCTCCTCCACCCTCCCACACAACTTGCCTCTGTGCTGACGACAATCCGGTCCTTTCAGATCTTGTTATCCATTCCGCATATGCCTCCTCTACTTCCTTTTCTTCCTCTTGGATCACCATCTCACTCCACATGCTGTTCAAAGTGTGCTCCAGCATGTAGATGACCAGAATAGTCATGTTGATAGCAGCATAGTCAGTGCTAAACAGCAGTAAACATCTTGGTCGCCATTTCAAAACTGTGAATAACAGTGCAGAGGTCCTTGATCTGTAAACAATCCAGCAGTGTAATTCCATTGTGTCAGCACATTGCATATTAGGCAGTTAACCAGCAGACCAAAAGTATTCTGTAGCTATGCAAGTCATTGAAGTGAGCACACAGCGACCGTGCCTTCTGCAACAGTGCATCTAGGCCAGTATAGTGGACTAAAAATTGCTGGACGACGAGGTTCAGGACATGAGCCATGCAAGGCACAGGTGTCACCTTGCCCTGGCATAGGGCTTTACCCAGGTTTACAGCGTTGACGCACACAGCCTTGTGCTGGTTTCATCAATGGCTGCAGGTTCAAAGGAGACAGCTATTGATGAAACCAGTCTCCAAAGCTGACCACAGCTCCTCAGCTGTGTGACTTACATTTCCCAGGCACTTTAATGTTAACACAGCCTAAAAGCATTGAGGAGTGCTGCATTCCTTCTGTGCAGTTGGAATGCATGTCACATTACCAGACAAGTTTAGGGCACAGGTGGAGGGCCTAGAGGAGGTGGAGGAGGCAAAAGCAGTGGAGGAACTGCTTCATACAGAGGTTTTACTTACAGATCATGAGGATGGCAAGACTTGTACAGCAACCCCTTCCCTCGCAGCCACTGGAGTCACCCAGTGCCTAGTCAGTGACATGTAATGTCTCTGGCCATGTTTACTCGTCCAGGTGTCTGTTGTTAAATTCACCCTGTCACACAGAGTTTCTCAAGGAAGCAGTGTGTCACATCGCCTTTGGACTCGGTGGCTGGTGTTCCTGCCTCGGCCACTGGGAGGGGCCGGTTTCCTTTGGCTGATGGCGCCAGTTATAGGAGGGCCTAGTCCTCATATGGACCTGCTCCTGCGACGTCTGCCTCTGTCGCTGAGCACCGCCATGTTTCTCCTTTGGGTGGTGTTGGTAGCAGAGGAGCGGGCCCTGCAGAGCTGTCTGTTAGGTGCAGCCTTTGTTCTGCTGTCAGAAGTGGGGTGGGCGGAGCCAGTCGTGCATCACCATCTGGCCTGGTTCTAAGGGCGGTCTGGATGAGATCATCAGGCTGTGGGCTCCAGCCTATGGGAGGTAGCCGCGCCCTTCACGTACATTGGAGCCTGGCTTGCAGGCCGCCAGATATAGTTTTGGTTCCCCAGTGATAGTGTGTGTTTAGTTTCATGTCTGACCTTGCCTGGATTTCTGACTCTGCCTCTGCCTATTGATTTTGTGCCTCAGCTGCCCTCTTGGTTTTTGCCCTTGACCTTTGCCTGGATTTTTGACTCTGCTACTGCCTGATGATTTTGTACCTTCGCTGCCCTCTCGGTTTTGACTCGGACATCTGACTCCGTTTTTTGGGTCTTGATTTTTCCCTGGCGACCTCCCCGCTTTGTTGCTCATATAGGCAGCTACCCCCTGGGCTCCGCTGTAATTCCAGATCCCTGTATAGGGGTTAAGGGTCTCGGGATTTCTCGGGGTGCTGCCTTACCAGCAGCTCAGCCTCACAGCGGATAGTCGTCACATTATATCTGGCCATAACATTTTTATATATATATAGATACTATATATAAAAGCATTCCCTACCGTTTCTTGTTTTTTTTTTTCTCTCCTTTTTCCAATGGTTCTACCTGTTTTTTTTTTCTTTTCTCTGAGCTGTGTCTGCTGATTGCTCCCTCAAAGCACCTGTGTCCAGCTTCTCAGCCCTGTGGAGGAACACTCCCATCATCTTAGACCAACATGCTGTGCAAGCCACAATCTGGAGTCCTCTGCATGAACACTGGAGATCAGCAGGCCTCGTTCCCTGGATGTCAGCACCTGGGTAGCTCTGGCTCTGCCTGCCCAGGTGCCAAGGTAGTATTGCCCGCGAATGCGGCCAAAGTCTTGTTACCTATTTTTTTGACTTACCTTAAGAAATCAGTGTGTTTAGAGGCTTATGTGGACAGTGGCTCAGAGGGGAATTTCATAGATCTCCAGGTAGCAAGAAATCTTGGTGTACCACTACTAAGGCTTAATGCCCCCATTAGAACCACTGCAGTTAATGGCACTCCCCTCATCCAAGGTGGAGTGGAATTTGTCACTGAGAAAGTGTCAATGCTGGTGGGGTCTTTACATGCTGAAAATGTGTCATTTTTTGCTATCAATAATTTATCATCTGCAGTAATCCTAGGCATGCCATGGTTACGTAAACATAACCCTGTCATAGACTGGCACTTGGGGACATCGTGCGCTGGAGCCCAAAGTGTCAGGAAAATTGTATCTCGCTATCTGTAAACCAAGTGAAGGTCAAGACTCCTCCCTTTGTACCATATGCCTTTAGAGATTTAGAGGATGTATTTTCTATTCAGGAATCAGAGAAATTACCCCCTCACAGAAAGTATGATTGCGCCATAGATTTGATACCTGCTTCTCGTCTCCCAAAGGGGAGAATATTTAACCTCTCTGGTCCAGAACGTCAGGCCATGAATGATTACATAGCAGACAGTCTGAGAAAGGGGTATATTAGACCATCCACCTCACCAGTAGGAGCTGGTTTCTTTTTTGTGGGAAAGAAAGATGGCAGCCTCAGACCTTGCATTGATTACCGCAAATTAAACGCGATCACTGTGAAAAACCAGTACCCTCTTCCACTCATCCCTGATCTTTATAATCAGCTGTTGGGAGCCAAGTATTTCACCAAACTGGACCTCAGGGGAGCATATAACCTGGCCCTGTATAAAAGAAGGCGATGAGTTGAAGACCGTGTTTAACACGCCTCTCGGCCATTTTGAGTATCTCGTAATGCCGTTCAGGTTAAGTAACGCACCTGCAGTGTTTCAGAATTTTGTCAACGATATTTTCAGAGATATCAGTGGTGTATATGTGGTCGTGTATTTGGACGACATTCTTGTTTTTTTCTCCCGGTCTTTGGTCGCACGTCGACATGTCCGTACTGTACTCCAGAGACTCAGAGAGCATTCTCTATTCGCCAAATTAGAGAATGTGTCTTCATGGAGGAGAGATAAATTTTTGGGGGTATATCATATCGGCTAAAGGTTTTCGCATGGATCCTTCCAAAATTAAACTCATTAGGAATGGGTGCAACCCAAGTCTCTAAAGGCACTGCAGCGATTTTGGGTTTCGCTAACTATTATCGTAAATTTATTAAAGGGTTTTCAGAGATAGCCAAACCTCTCACTGATTTGACACGTAAAGGGGCAGATGTGGTTAATTGGAAGCCTGAAGCCATTCATGCGTTTTCTAAGTTAAAAGAGTGTTTCTCCGCGGACCCAATATTGGTGCAGCCTGATTTGGACCGCCCCTTCATTGTAGAGGTAGATGCCTCTGAAGTTGGAGTGGGAGCAGTGCTATCACAAAGCACCGCATCTCTCACTCAACTTCGTCCGTGTGCCTTCTTTTCCCGGAAATTTTCCTCTACAGAGATGAATTATGATGTAGGTAATCGGGAATTGTTGGCAATCAAATGGGCCTTCGAGCAATGGCGCCACTTCCTCGAAGGCGCCAAACATAGGATTACCGTAATTACTGATCACAAAAATCTAACCTATTTGGAGTCAGCGAAAAGACTGAATCCTAGACAGGCTAGATGGGCCTTGTTCTTCTCCAGATTCGATTTTGTTATCACTTTCAGACCGGGTACTAAAAATGTGAGGTCTGATGCCCTGTCTCGAAGTTTTTGCCCCTTACAGGTCGAGGACGTGGAACCGACTCCCATTTAAGCCAAGGGAATTGTTGTTTCGGCTGTATCTTTGGATCTTCTGGATGAGATTCGTGGATCTCCGGAACAGGCCCCTGACACTACTCCTGCCCAAAAATTATTTGTCCCTGCCAAATTCCGCCTCCAAGTCCTAAAGGAATCACATGATTCCGTCTTTGCAGGGCATCCTGGTATCCATAACACCATCAGACTTGTAACCAGGAATTTATGGTAGCCAACTATAGTAAAGGACTGCAAGGACTATGTACTGGCTTGTGAAACTTGTGCTCGCGCTAAGTCTCCCCGCAACCGCCCTGCCGGGTTGCTCCAGTCCTTGCCTACCCCTGAAGGTCCTTGGACTCATATCTCCATGGATTTTATTCACTGACCTACCACTCTCGGAAGGGAAGACCTGTATCTGGGTAGTGGTAGACAGATTCAGCAAGCAGTGCATTTTGTTCCACTGTCCAGATTACCTAATTCCGAGACCCTGAGCAAGTTATTTATTAATTATGTTGTGCGATTGCATGGTGTTCCTGTGAATAATGTTTCTGACAGGGGTACCCAGTTCCGTTTCTAAATTTTGGAGGGCATTCTGTAAATGGATTGCATCGACTATTCCTTTTCTTCTGCCTATCACCCTGAAACCAATGGTCAAACCGAGCACACTAATCAAGCTCTCGAGCAGTATCTTCGTTGTTACGTCTCGGAGCATCAATCCGATTGGGTGGAACACCTGCCACTAGCAGAATTTGCCATGAATAACCAGTACCAGGAGTCCATCAAGACCACACCTTTCTACTGTAATCATGGACTGCACCCGCGCTTTGGTTCCTTTTTTCTAGGCTTTCCGACGTCCGTGGGTTGAAAGGTCCAGAGATCAGTTAAAGTCCATCTGGTCTGAAGTGAACAGAAACTTGAAGGGGGCTCAAACTAGGCAGGCCTCTTCCGCTAATAAACGGCGCTCCAAGGGTCCGGACCTGGGAGTCGGGGACAAAGTTTGGCTTTCTACGAAAAATATTAAGCTTAAAGTGCCGTCTGCCAAACTAGGTCCCAGGTTTATTGGTCCATATGAAATCATTGACGTGATTAACCCTGTGGCCTTTCGTCTGAAGCTCCCTCCATCTTTCATACTGCCCAATGTATTCCATAAGTCCCTTCTCAAATTATACCAATCTCCGGTTCGTCCTGTCCAATCCCCTCCTCCTCCGGTCTTGGTCGGGGGTGCCGTGGAATACGAAGTTCAACGGATCCTTGATTCCCGCTTAGTGAGAGGATCCGTGCAGTATCTGGTACATTGGAAGAACTATGGTCCGGAGGAGAGGTCCTGAGTGCCTGCCCGTAATACCCATGCCAAGGGTTTGATCCGGAAGTTTTATCTTCTTCATCCCAATAAGCCAGGTTTTGTGGGTCCGTAGGCCCCTCGTAGAGGTGGGGGTACTGTCACATCGCCATTGGACTCGGTGGCTGGTGTTCCTGCCTCGGCCACTGGGAGGAGCCGGTTTCCTTCGGCTGATGGTGCCAGTTATAGGAGGGCCTTGTCCTCATATGGACCTGCTCCTGTGACGTCTGCCTCTGTCGCTGAGCACCGCCATGTTTCTCCTTTGGGTGGTGTTGGTAGCAGAGGAGCGGGCCCTGCAGAGCTGTCTGTTAGGCGCAGCCTTCGTTCTGCTGTCAGAAGTGGGGTGGGCGGAGCCAGTCATGCATCACCATCTGGCCTGGTTCTAGGGGCGGTCCGGATGAGATCATCAGGCTGTGGGAGGTAGCCGCGCCCTTCAAGTACATTGGAGCCTGGCTTGCAGGCCGCCAGATATAGTTTTGGTTCCCCAGTGATAGTGTAATGAGGTGATTAATTCAGATTGTATTATTGAAATCGACTCTGAAGTGAGCATTACACAGTCAGATACTGCCCCCTTGTGGACAATTGCTGAAATGACTGCAGAGAGAAAAAAAACATTGTTTGCTGATCCCCTCCCCCAAGAGCCTTGTGCTGAGGAACAGAAAGGGCGGGAAGTCAGGATAGATACAGAGTTGAGCCAGAGAAGATCTCCCTGTGGATGTCTGTTGAAAGTGGACTACTTTGCTACACCTTGCCGGAAAAATCACCCCGCAGAAGCCCCTGTGACTGATCCTGGGCCACTGGACTTTGGTGCTGTGTATCTGGCCGCTCTGCAAAACCTTGCCCGCCGAGCACCCAGAGTGCATGTGCAGGGGCAGTGACCGACATAAGGGAGCCAGTTGTACTGCCGTGATCTCCCTCCTGCTGCTGCTCGGTGTGCCCTGAGACTGAGAGAGACTTTTGTGCTACTGTGGGCTCCCTTCTGCTGCTCGGTGTGCCCTGAGACTGAGAGAGACATTAAAAGAAAAGTTCCGTTACCTGCGGAAGGAGACCAAAGAAGAAGACTGAGGAGTTTCCCCCTTCAGCGCTGCACCGGGACCCGTCCTCGTGAGATCCCCAGGCCTGCGACGTGGGAGCGACATCTTCTTCTGTGATAAACTGGTACGTGATTTTAGGGAAAGTTAGGGAAAGATAAATTCATTATTGTGTTTTTTCTTGCTGCGTACCCGGAAAAAGTGAAGATCCAGAGACTCTAATATATACAAGTGTGCATATAGTTCGGTTGACTGTGATATAAACATGTTTGCCAGTAAAGAAACGTTATTATCGGTTAAACCTGAGTATGGGGATTCTGTTGAGAAAGATCATACACACACACCCGCGGCCTTACCACCGGTCGCTACAATAGTGTGTGTTTAGTTTCGTGTCTGACCTTGCCTGGATTTCTGACTTTGCCTCTGCCTATTGATTTTGTACCTCAGCTGCCCTCTTGGTTTTTGCCCTTGACCTTTGCCTGGATTTTTGACTCTGCTACTGCCTGATGATTTTGTACCTTCGCTGCCTTCTCGGTTTTGACTCGGACATCTGACTTGGTTTTTCGGGTCTTGATTTTTCCCTGGCGACCTCCCCCCGCTTTGTTGCTCATATAGGCAGCTACCCCCTGGGCTCCGCTGTAATTCCAGATCCCTGTATAGGGGTTAAGGGTCTCAGGATTTCTTGGGGTGCTGCCTTACCAGCAGCTCAGCCTCACAGCGGATGGTCGTCACATAGTGATGTTATCTGCAACATGCTAGTGTAGTGCAGGCACAGCTTTCTTTGCGAAGTAGTGAGCGACTAGGCATCTGGTAATGGGGGACTGAGATGGCCATGAGCTTTTGAAAAACTCTCTGTATCAATCAGGCAGAAAGGCCAACAGCTTGAAGATGGTGAAATTTAAGCTCTTAGCTTTGGTATGGGTAGGAGGAAATGGTCTTTTACTAGACCACATCAGCCAGACCGTGGGCTGGCTGCTGTGCTAAAACAGGGTGGAGTAGGGTGTACCAGACAAACTGCTCATATCTAAGGGACGTGCAGGCAGAGAGGTTATGTTGCCGTCATGAAGAGGTGATCCTCTTGATGCCTGACAGCGCTCAACACCAGTAGGCATATCCAAATAAAAAGGCCCAGGCTAGGCAACCCTTGCTGCCTCGTACAATTGCAGAACTACAACTGCTGCTGTCCAGAGCCAAAGTTGTGACTGAGGATGCAATGCCTGTCGTGCTTGCAGCCCTCAGTCTCTATGCGGGAACATGCAACCTAACGTCCTCGTCTCTCTCCACCTTCTCTATTGCTGAGCTTCTCAGCTGTGTGACTTTGGGTTCATTCACAGTGAAATCTCAACCCTCATCATCATCCGCTGTGTTGTTCCACTTCTCGCCCTGAAAGTCACCCTACTCAACTTCCTGCCTTGAATGCACAGTACAGTGTGGGTATTCCTCAGGTATCTGAGTCTCATCATCATCATAACTTCCACCCCCATGGGTTAATATCTGGTGATGAGGGTCTGGATTCTGCTTGGACCATACTCCCTCCATCTTCAGATACAACTCCAAAAGATTTTGGCCAATGGTGCAGATGTTTACCTCCTCTGGAGTATGCAAATTTTCGGAGCTGACCTCTGATACCAATGGAATACAATGTGTAAAATAGCCCATCTGTGTTTCCTTACAATCAGTTGAGTGGTTGGAAACTTGTGACATGAGATGACACATGGGTAATTGGGGCACCACCTCTGAGGACTGTACTGTTTGTGATGTTGAGGTGGAGGAAGATGGCAGACCACTTGATGCAGTGGTTTCCATGAACTGTAGCAAAAGCTTTCCTCATCCACAACTTGAATCATTCTGCTGCTGGGAAGCAAAGAGACTGGAGTAGGCTGTCCAGTAACAGAAGTTGTCACACTTCACTTGGGATATGACGACGAGCCAATGTTTGGTTGCTACAACTATCTGTAAGGTTATAATTATCACCTACCCCATGTACACCTCGAACACCAAGCCTTTTCCAATAATCTTTTTGTCTGCAACACCCTTTCTACTGCAACCTCAGGATTTGCCACTCTTTTATGCATAGAGATTTGGAAAGCTCTTGTTAGAGGCCAAATAGAGCCTTTTTAGGGGAAACTGAAGTATTTCAGAATAACAGGTTATAGATTAAAGAATGCCTTTTTATGGGAAACTGAAGGTTTTGAGATTCAAAGGTTACAGGCCAAACAGAACCTTTTTAGGTGAAACTGAAGGATTTCAGATTCCTAGGTTAGAGGCCAAAACATGCCTTTTTTGGGGAAAATGAAGGATTTGAGATTCACAGGTGAGAGGTAAAACATAGCCTTTTTAGTGAAAACTGAAGGTTTTGAGATTCACAGGTAAGAGGCCAAACAGCCTTTTTAGGGAAAACTGAAGGATTCAAGATTCACAGGTCACAGACCAAAAAAATGCCTTTTTAGGAGAAACTTAAGGATTTGAAATTCACAGGTTAGAGGCCAAATAGAGCCTTTTTAGGGGAAACTGAAAGATGTGAGATTTATAGGTTACTTGCAAAAAAATGTCTTTTTAGGGGAAACTAAAGGATTTGGAAATCTTTTTCTGTATGCATAAAATTGACTTGAGCGGTTGCATGAGGTTTGAGGGCCTCCTGCCTACTAGGCCTATACTGGTCACTAACCCACTTGAATATGACTTCCTATAGTAATTCGGAAAGCTGATACCTGTGCCATCTGAGTGTGGTGTAGTTTAATTTATTGGAGCTTTTGCATGAGGGTTGAGTCCTACACCTGTCACTCATCCCCCTGTTCCTGGTCAATGTTCAACCTTGAAATACTAGGCCAGGCCGTGTTCCAGGCCCTGTACCATGCATTCAGGCTGGATATAAATTAAATAAAGTTGGATTACTTGCTAGGAGCTCGGTCACATGGGCTTGCGGTTATGTGACCCGCACGTCATGGGATCTGACGTCACCGGAGGTCCTTGCACTCCACAGGCCGTCTTGCTTCAGGGAATTATCGGCAGCACCCACAGCTCCAATAACCCACAACCAGGAAGGGTGGCAAGTACATAAATTAAATAAAGTTGGGTTCCTTGCTAGGAGCGCTGGGGACACAGATAAGGAGCAGTATTAAGGTTAAAACATGCATTTCCACAACGGGTTGTTGTCTTCCTCAGGTGGATTTACTTTAACAATGACCATGGACACATTAAATAGTCTAACCTACCAATCAGGTCTATCAATTAATGATGTCATCATGTTAACTCTTTCCACTCCATACCAGCCTGAAGTATGGACACGTTAAGTGGAAACCAATCTATATAAAATCATTAGAATTAATTTCTTATACATGAAAGAATTAATGATAAATGAAATTATTCAACTCCTATCCCTTTTACAGAGTCAGTTTCAAACAAGGGGGAATCAGAATGTTTATTATCACATACCTAAAAATTCACTACAATATAATTACAAAATTATGCATTAATATCAATCGATTTCCCATAAAAAAACAGAATACATTTTTTAATATAAAACAATATAAACCTGAACTGTAATATATATATAATATATATATATATATATATATATTTCCAGGAGAGACAAAAATGTATAAGTAATGAGATTGTACAGGCTCATTTACAGACATTATCAATTATAAGATTTAGTTACTTTGGGCTCAAGTTGCAAGTTTGAAAATCCAGTAACTTTCTTTTTTTTTATCAGATCCTTGAAGTATTGACGATCTGGGTAGCGTGTCCACTTCAACATATTTCAAACCAGTGGATGTGAATAATTATTTGAGGTTTCACGGTGGGCACCTACCCAGATGGCTAAGAAATATTCGCACATTCGCAAGAATTGTACTAGCCAGGAGGACTTTGAGAAGGAGGCCATAATTTTGAAAAATAGGTTTATTCAAAAAGGATACCCAAAGACATTGGTAAAGGATGACTATTTATGTACTGCCCCCTTGACATAAAACGCCTGTGTCTCAAAAATTCATTCGGATAGAAAGAAATCTCCAGTCGGTGGTTAAAATAATTGGAGTCTTATCACAACCTTTAACAAGTCTCGCCGTAATATCCAAAAAATGTTAATGCAACATTGGTTTATCCTAGAAGGGGATCCCGTTTTATCGAAGGTCATACTAAAAAGGCCTCTTATAATATGTAGAAGGAGCCGTAACATACGTAGTTGGGGGTCCCCTAGCAATACTATGTTGAGAATAGAATAGAAAAAGAGGCTATAGAGGATAAACAAATGGTTGTTTCACATGCAATTCCCCTGGTTGTCTGTGTTGTAAGATAGTGGTCAATGGGACGGTCTCTTTTCATTCACAGATAACAGGAGAAATGTTCAACATTAATTGCAGAGTGACTTGTCAATCCAGCTACGTAGTGTACTTACTCCAGTGCTCTTGTGGACTCCAGTATGTGGGTCAGATGATCCAAAAAATACATGCCTGGCTTAACAAGCATAGGTCGAACATATGGAGTGGTTATCCTCTGCATAGTGTTTCAAAACACTTTGGTGCGGTGCATTCTAAACGTCCAAAAGATCTGAAACTCACTATTATTGACCAGATCCCTGATACTGTGACCGATCTATTCAACGATCTAATAAAAAAGAAAGTTACTGTATTTTTAAACACGAAACATTGAGCCCAGAGGGACTAAATTATATGATTGATAATGTCTGTAAATGAGACCGTACAATCTCATTACTTATACAGTTTTATGTCTCCTGGAATATATATATATATTTTACAGTTCAGGTTTATATTGTATTATATTAAGAAAATGTACCGTATATACTCGTGTATAAGCCGACCCGTGTATAAGCAGACCCCCTACCTTTGCCCCAAGACCTGAGAAAACCTATTGGCTCATGTATAAGCCGAGGGTGGACCCCAGCACAGGTATACAGCCTCCAGCAGTGTGGTATACAGCAGCCCCAGAGGTATATTCAGCAGCCCCAGTGGTAGTATACAGCAGCAGCCCCAGTGGTATATACAGCAGCAGCCCCAGTAGTTAGTATACAGCAGCCCCAGAGGTATATACAGCAGACCCAGTGGTAGTATACAGCAGCCCCGAGGTGTATACAGCAGCCCCAGTGGTAGTATACAGCAGCCCCAGTGGTATATACAGCCCCAGTGGTAGTATACAGCAGCCCCAGAGGTATATACAGCCCCAGTGGTAGTATACAGCAGCCCCAGTGGTATATACAGCCCCAGTGGTATATACAGCCCCAGTGGTAGTATACAGCAGCCCCAGAGGTATATACAGCCCCAGTGGTAGTATACAGCAGCCCCAGAGGTATATACAGCCCCAGTGGTAGTATACAGCAGCCCCAGTGGTATATACAGCCCCAGTGGTAGTATACAGCAGCCCCAGTGGTATATACAGCCCCAGTGGTAGTATACAGCAGCCCCAGTGGTATATACAGCCCCAGTGGTAGTATACAGCAGCCCCAGTGGTATATACAGCCCCAGTGGTATATACAGCCCCAGTGGTAGTATACAGCAGCCCCAGTGGTATATACAGCCCCAGTGGTATATACAGCCCCAGTGGTAGTATACAGCAGCCCCAGAGGTATATACAGCCCCAGTGGTAGTATACAGCAGCCCCAGAGGTATATACAGCCCCAGTGGTAGTATACAGCAGCCCCAGTGGTATATACAGCCCCAGTGGTAGTATACAGCAGCCCCAGTGGTATATACAGCCCCAGTGGTAGTATACAGCAGCCCCAGTGGTATATACAGCCCCAGTGGTAGTATACAGCAGCCCCAGAGGTATATACAGCCCCAGTGGTATATACAGCCCCAGTGGTAGTATACAGTGGTAGTATACAGCAGCCCCAGAGGTATATACAGCCCCAGTGGTAGTATACAGCAGCCCCAGTGGTATATATAGCCCCAGTGGTAGTATACAGCAGCCCCAGAGGTATATACAGCCCCAGTGGTATATACAGCCCCAGTAGTAGTATACAGCAGCCCCAGAGGTATATACAGCCCCAGTGGTAGTATACAGCAGCCCCAGGGGTATATACAGCCCCAGTGGTAGTATACAGCAGCCCCAGAGGTATATACAGCCCCAGTGGTATATACAGCCCCAGTGGTAGTATACAGCAGCCCCCAGGGGGTATATAGCAGCCCCCAAATGCTGGCACTCGCCCCCCTTGTAAGGGCACCCCCCCTTCCCGCTGCTTATCTTACCATCCCGGTCTTCTGCTCAGTGCCGCTCCTCGGTGCTCCGTTCTCCATGCTCCGTCCTCGCTGCAACCGGGATCCCCGGCCGTCGCGCGATGACGTCATATGCCTGCGACGGCCGGAGATCCCGGATGTAGCAGGACGGGAGCATGAAGAACGGAGCACCAAGGAGCGGCGCTGTGCAGAAGACCGGGATGGTAAGATACGCAGCGGGGGGGGGGGGCCCTTACAAGGGGGGAGAGTGCCAGCATTTGGGGCATATATGCACTGCTTCCCCCTGCCGCTGATTGACAGGGGGAAGCAGTGCATATATAAAGAGCGGCCCCGACTACCGTATTGACCCATGTATAAGCCGAGGGGGAGACTTTTCAGCCCAAATTTTGGGCTGAAAAGCTCGGCTTTTACACGAGTATATACGGTATTCTATTTTTTTATGGGAAATCGATTGATATTAATGCATAATTTTGTAATTATATTGTAGTGAATTTTTAGGTACATTCTGATTCTCCCTTGTTTGAAACTGACTCTGTAAAAGGGATAGGAGTGGAATAATTTCATTAATCATTAATTCTTTTATTGTATAAGAAATTAATTCTAATGGTTTTATTTAGATTGGTTTCCACTGAACGCATCCATACTTCAGGCTGGTATGGGGTGGACAGAGTTAATATGATGACATCATTAATTGATAGAGCCTGATGGGTAGGTTAGACTATTTAATATTTCAATGGTCATTGTTAATGTAAATTCACCTGAGGAAGACAACAACCCATTGTGGAAACGCATTGTGGTAATAAAAGACGTGTTTTAACCTTAATACTGCTCCTTATCTGTGTCTCCAGAGCTCCTAGCAAGTAACCCAACTTTATTTAATTTATGTACTTCCCAACTCTTTTCTGGGTGTGGGGTTATTGGAGCTGTGGGTGCTGCCGATAATCCCCTGAAGCAAGACAGCCTGTAGAGCATGAGGACCTGCGGTGACGTCAGATCCCGTGACCGGTGACGGTCACAATCAGTTGTACAGGCGCCAGAAGGCCCCCGGCAACGGCAAACACTAAGGTTGTGCGGTGGCGACACAACCTGATCAGGTTAGAGTCATTCCACCCCGCTCACCTCCCTATCACCCCCCTATATAGATCACCAGTTTCTCCCCATTGGGAGCTCTTCCTGTCCCTTTTTGTCTCTTACATGCATTCAGGCTGAATACACAATAGTTCACCTTGATAATTACACATTTTACATAAAGGGGCTCAGGATGTAATACAACCCTTCTATCCACCCCTATGGCCGACTCATTTAAGCATTATATACAAACAGACACTGAGTCTTTACTCTGCTCAACATAACAATCAACAATTTATTTACAAAAATGCACTCATTTTAAAAATGCAAGTTTGGCTATCGATACAGGTAGTGCGTTTTTACACAGCATGATATTACAGTTTTTCACATCAGGTAGTATACATCAAGTATTGCACACATAATGTATTGCACTAGTCCACAAGAGAGTATGACATGGTACACACAGAGTAAACATATGGCCAAATCAGCCCCACATCATTACACTCAGATAGATTGCACATTGCCACATAGTATATTGCACTGATCCACAAAAATATGACATGGTATATACAGAGTAAACATGTAGCCCAATCAGCCCCACATCAATGGCCCTGATGGCGGTGTTAATGGCAATTGCTGCTGCATCTATGCATACCCACAGTGACTGCACGCTGTGATGAAACCCCAACCTAGGCCTCCAAGGAAAAAGCGGCAGCGAAACGGCGTAGGAGTTGGAGGCCTAGGTTGGGGTTTCATCACAGCGTGCAGTCACTGTGGGTATACATAGATGCAGCAGCAATTGCCATTAACACCGCCATCAGGGCCATTGATGTGGGGCTGATTGGGCTACATGTTTACTCTGTATATACCATGTCATATTTTTGTGGATCAGTGCAATATACTATGTGGCAATGTGCAATCTATCTGAGTGTAATGATGTGGGGCTGATTTGGCCATATGTTTACTCTGTGTGTACTATGTCATACTCTCTTGTGGACTAGTGCAATACATTATGTGTGCAATACTTGATGTATACTACCTGATGTGAAAAACTGTAATATCATGCTGTGTAAAAACGCACTACCTGTATCGATAGCCAAACTTGCATTTTTAAAATGAGTGCATTTTTGTAAATAAATTGTTGATTGTTATGTTGAGCAGAGTAAAGACTCAGTGTCTGTTTGTATATAATGCATTCAGGCTGGGTCATTCTACAATTCTTGGTCTGGGTCAATTGATGCCACTATCCTGTGGTCTGACCCTTATTTTTATAAAAGTGAGGACTCATCTTGGGGTCGCCTTGTTGTGTGGTGCTCTCTAAGTGACATGCCTACACCTGTAACTTATCCTCCTTTTACTCCTTATACTCCTTTTATTTAATATAGAAAACTTCTGCCATTTTTTCTCTGTGACTCATCTATCTGTCAATTCTAACTGAGCTTCACCCACCACTGAAATGTAAGTGAATTTGAGCCACCTCCTATTATTAACTGACTTTGAAGAGTGTGCAGGTTGGCACAAACTGTGTCTCGTGCACCCATGCTATGCAATTATACAATTTGTACTTTGGCTTGAATGCTGTCACCTTACCTTAAGTCTAGCACAAAAATTAGCAGTTTGGCAGCTTTTGGGCACCTTTGAAGGTATTTTCTTTGTGCTTCATGTTGTCTGCCTTTGATTTTAATGGGGTTGCGGGATACAATTCAGCAAACACCCTGATGTTTGGTAAATTGAACTGAACACTAAAGTGTTTGCTTATCTCTATTTATCACAAAAAAAAGTGAATGGAAATATAGAGGGCTTTCACATTACTGGAAGGTCACATGCTCTGGAAATGTGCTATGCTTTCCTCACATAGAAATCCATCAAAATCAGTTTTTCCCAAATACCCCCCTACTTCTGGGCCCTAGAGTGTGCTTAATCCACATATGGCATCCACATGTTTATCAATACTGTAGAAATAAGAGCCCGCTTAATTTCCAGAGTGTCTTTCTCCAGAAGCACTAGCTGAGCACTACAGTGTACTGGGAACTACAGCATACTGATCTCTGCAAACACAACATGGTGTTTGCTATCGATTTCAGACAATTCTTCATTCCAAAAGGCAAATGGTGCTCTTTCCCTCTTAAACCCTACCGTGCGCCCAAAAAGTAGTTTTTAACAATATACAGAGAATCAGTGTACTTAGGAGAAACTGCACAACACATTGTATGATGCATTTTCTTCTGTTACCCTTGAGAAAATGCAAAATTTAGGGCTAAACAATTTTGTGGGAAAAATATGATTTTTTTTATTTTCATGTCTCAACGTTATAAAATTATGTGAAGCACCTGGGGGTTCAAGGTGCTCACTACACATGGAAATAAATTCCTTGAAGGGTCTAGTTTCCAAAAGGAGGAAACTTGTGGGGGTTTTCCACTGTTTAGTCACATCAGGGGCTCTGCAAACGTAACATGGCATCCGCTAAAGATTCTAGCCGATTTCGCATTCTAATAGTCAAATAGTGCTCCCTCCCTTCAGAGCCCTGCCTTTTGCCCAAATAGTTTTGCCAAACAGATGGAATATAATTGTGCTTATTACAAATTGCACAACAAATTCTATGGTAAATGTTCAAATTTGCACTTCTTTAAGGAAGTGGAGAAACTGCAGTGCCGCATTTAAGCAGCTCCTCAAAGTCATAATCGCTTTCCAACAAAATTTTAATATGACTAAGGGATTTGTGCCAGATCAGAACCCCAAACTACAGACGCTGCATTTCAGGGTACCTGCCCCTCATCAGTGTAGTGTGTGGGATATTCTGATCTGGCTGTGTGAGTGGGCTAAGACAAGGTCTGGGAACTTGCTATCTACCTTATGGAGACAGCGAAGTAGGTGAGGAGATTGTAGCCACTTCCCTCCTCTCAGATATATGCAAATTTGCACTTCTTTAAGGAAGTGGAGAAACTCCAGTGTCACATTTAAGCAGCTCCTCAAAGTCATAATCGCTTTCCAACAAGCTTTTAATATGACTAAGGAATTTGTGCCAGATTAGAACCCCAAACTACAGACTCTGCGTTTCGGGGTAACTGCCCCTCATCAGTGTAGTGTGTGGGATATTCTAATCTGGCTGTGTGAGTGGGCTAAGACAAGGTCTGGGAACTTGGCAAATGTTGTAACTCTTAATAAAATGCAAAGTATGGGTCTAAAGCAGGGGTGGGGAACTCCAGGCCTCGAGGGCCGCACACAGTGCAGGTTTTCATGATTTCCTTAGTATTGCACAGGTGATAGTATAATCACCAGTACTGGTGATGATTCCAGACTCTGTGCAATACTAAGGAAATCATGAAAACCTGCACTGTGTGCGGCCCTGGAGTTCCCCACCCCTGGTCTAAAGTAATATTTTTGTGAGTAAAAAGTAACATTTGCTTTTTTTCCTTCCACATTGCTTTAGTTCCTGTAAAGCACTTGAAGGGTAAAGAAACTTTTTGAATGTGAGTTTGGCCAGTCGGAGGGGTGCATTTTTTTTTTTATAATGGTGTAATTATGGGTATTCCCTGTCACATAGGCCTCTCAAAGTCACTTTAAATGTTATGTAGCTGCTGCAAAAAATCCTTTTGTAAATTTTGTTGGAAAAATGACAAATTGCTGATGAACTTTGAACCCTAACGTCCTAACAAAATAACTTTATGTTTCAAACATGATGCTGATGTAAAGTAGACATGTGGGAAATGGTATTTATTAACTGTTTTGTGTGGCATAACTCTCTAACTTAAAGGCATAAAAATTTAAATTGTGACATTTTTACCAAATTTCTTATATTTTCACAAATAAACAAAACATTTTTTTCTAAATTTACCAATAACATGAAGTACAATATGTCAAAAAAATATTCTCAGAATCACTGAAACCATTGAAGCATTCCAGAATTATTACCTCATAAAGTGATGCTGGTCAGAATCAAGAAAAACTAGTTATATTGTGTTTTCCCCACTGATAAAATGGATTTCTAGGTGTATAGGTGTTTTTAGATGGGCAGATTTCTCCATTATTAATCGAAACAACTAAAGTATATGGCTTTTAATCATTCTTTGGCTGATCAGAAGTATGTTTTGACAATTACTGGTCCATATAAATGGAACTTAAATGCTTTAGAAAAAATAATAGTACTACATGTGAGTTCTACCAAAGTTTATTAAGGCCATAAATTCAAAATATGCATCTGAAGCCCTTAAGTAAGGAGAACCTATCATCATTTACTAAGGGTGGAAACACACTCAGATGAGTCACCTGGAATGGCCCCTGTCTCTCTGGAGAGGAGCATGTCAGCTGCATGGAAACACATGCAGCTGACGTTCTCCGGTTCAGAAAGGAAGGAGCTGTTCTCGGTGACTCATGCAAGATGCATGCAAAATACTCACATGCATCTCACATAAGTGTGTTTCTACCCTGAAGGCTGTTTAACTGCAGATAAAAGTTAATTTGCAGGTCAATTGTGTTACAAAACCTGTCCACCCACCTTACTTAAAGGGAACCTGTCAGGTGGTATATGTCCCCGCAGCTATCACTATCTGTCCCTGTAGCTTTATAATACTATTCTAATCATCCCTGTCTGAGCTCAGAGTGTAATGTTATAGGTGAAAAAAAGCAGTTATACACTTACAATTCAGTCTACACCTTGAAGGATGGAGACTGTATAGCAGGATACGAAATTAACTCACTATTAACTTGCATGGCTAAAGGACCTGTGTGATGTAACGATCATGTGACCATAGTGGGAGGAGCTAAGTGAGCAAACTTATTATATCCTATGGGGACTTAGCTCGCCCATTGTAGTCACATGGTTATGACATCACATCAGGTCTCCCAATGTGTTCTAACATAAGGCTGAAATGTTAACTATTAACCTGCCAAACAGTCTCTGTCCTCCAAGCTGGAGACTGACTGCCTCATTACATAAGGAATGTAAGTGTATAAATGCTTTTATTTCACATTACACTATGAGCTAGAAGAAGGCCATGACTGTTTTTAAAGCTGACATGTATACAGACAGTGATAGCTAGAGGGGCATAAACCAGCTGACAGTTCCTTTAAAGCCCAAGAGAGAATTAACTTTACTCCTTTGAAAGTCTAGAGGGGATAAGAAGGTAAATAGGGTAAAATATCACAGTCTAAAAATCAGAAAGGACTGGTTACATTTCCAAAATTAAAGTGTCTGACAATTAACTACTTCAAACGAAGCATTTGTATCTCAAGAACAAGCGATCTGGAGTGGGGAAGCAATGCTTTATATTCACTATGGTGCACATACATTGGGGTGTTGAGATAACTGTAAACTGACATTTCAAAGGTGACGTTTGATAAATGTTTGAAGGGCATTGAAACAGTTTGCATGTAATAACACATAAAAGGAAATCACATTTTGCCTGGCGATTGTAGGATATGAAATCCTAGGTACAGAGGTGATTAGTAAGGGTGTTCAAAACCCACTTTTCTTCTGGCAATAATGTATTTTAGTGGTTATTATTTATTGATTTATTTATTTTTAAGTCAACATATTAAAGGTGAATACAGTATATAGGTCTCCATCTCCCTGTGGTTATATGACTATGCAAAGTTTCAAGGTGGATGGAAAACCTGCAGCAAACATGTTATGGTGTTGTAACGTATTTTCTATATGAATCTACGCATTTACAACCATGAATAAATACAAATCCATGTGGTCCTATACAAATATCAAATGGGCTGAGGTCCAAACCCATAATTAGCCCAAGGCAAACTCTATACAAGTATACAAAGGAGGAGATGACAGAGTTTTTAATTGCTTCACCAAACTTTTGAATTTCATTACAAGTGCAACCCATTTAAAAAGAGTGCAAAATTGGCTGAAAGATACAGTGATTAAAACTGACAAAGCATAGCTTCACTGTGAACATCGGTAATATTGCACATAATCTCTTTATAGAGGATGTCCTCCATGTGTAGCAGCATAAACAATAAAGTGCTTTACAATCAATAGTATGAAATACATTGTGCACAATGAGGTACAACCAGAAACATTCTTACAGAGATAGTGCATTTACCTAAAGGACACCGTTTAGCTGTTGCCAAGACAGGGTATAGGGGATCCCTCCAGCACAGAACCCCCTATGTATGTTTTGCTAAGCAGTTTTACTGCTTTCTCAAGGGGATATGACCCAAGTAGCCTCCACAGTGCCTTTTATATGTGTTTTCGGGTGGACCACAAATACGTGATCCGCCCACTGGCGTCGGTAATGGCGATCGCTCCCTGCCGCCCTGTCTAGTCTCCACCCCCGTAAGTGCGTCATCATCGCGTATGTGTATCCCGGTGATTACCATGGCACCCGGACAACTCAACGATAAAAGAGACCCCCCGGGGCGGCCAGAGGGGAACAGTAGGAAAACAAGTGCACGTCACACCAGAGTTAATAGAAATTACATGCTCAAAGTCCACAAATAGTAATCTTCATCTGTGGGTATTGATAGTCAATATTCTGTTCGGACTGAGGCAGGACAATTGTTCATAGGCATTGTGGACACAGAGGGGACATAAATTAAAAGTTTTGCATATAAAAACCCAAATAAAAACAAGATTAAAAACAAATTACAATATCAACATATGTACATATATATGTAGAATAAGCTGAAGGGGAAAAGGCAAGAAATGGGAAGGGAAGACAAGGGGAGGGAAAGGGGGTCAAAAGGGAGGGGAGAGGAAAATATAAGAAAAAATAAGTGAACGGACAGAATTGTCCGGGAAAACAGAAAAGGGGGAAAAGCAACCGGTTTCCGGAACCAGAGAAATGGTTGCTTTTAGAGGAATGGAGCAAAACTGACAATCTCGTTCAACCCCTTTGGCACTAGTCTCAAGAATGGTAATCCATCTTGATTCCTTTTGTGCCAGGAGTTTCTTTAGATTACCCCTCTAATTCCAAGGTGAACAATGTCAATTCCCAGTGTCTTAAGTGTGCTGGCATTGCTATTATGGCATACTTTAAAGTGTCTGGGCAGTGATCTAAGAGTACTCAGATCTTTACACCCCTTTGATCTCTCAATATCTCTGATGAGCTCACGTGTTCGCATGAGCAATTCCCTAGAGGTAAGTCCGATGTGAATTTTGGGGCAGCCGTACGTGGCATAGTAAACCACGTGTGTACTTCCACAAGAGATATAATTCTTTTATTTTATACCTAGACTTCTCGTCGCTTGAAAAAAATTCAAAACCACGGAAAGTATTCCTACACGTGATGCAGTGTCCACATGGGAAACAACCTTGAATCGTTCTTGTGCTACCAAAAATGCCAATGGTCCTTGGGGCATAATGACTTCTAACCAGGAGATCTTTAAGATTATTAACCCTCCTACTTGTCATTCTCAGATATTCTGAGATGAACTCCCGCAGGGTGGCATTGGTTTGATGAATCGGCCAATGTTTTTCCAAGATCCTACGCATATTGCCCTCTCATGATTGTAAACTGAGATGAACCGAATGGGTCCATTATTTTCCACATTCTTCTTCCCGGAAGAATGGAAGAGATCATCACGAAAAGTTCTTTTGACTCTCTTATAGCCTGCCTTAATAGCTTGTTTACTATAGCCTCTTGCCCTAAGCCTCTCGCCCAAGTCCTCTGCCTGTTTTTGAAAATATGCTTCTGTGGAACAGACTTGCCTCATCCGGAGATATTGTCCAAACAGAACGACTTTCATAGCGGATGCATGGTCGGCAGACGAGGCGTGAAGTAATGAATTTACTGATGTTTTTTACGAAAGACGTCAGTTTGTAAAAAGCCCGTCATCACCTTCATTCATATGTTGAGAAAATCAAGTGAGATCTGACTCCACTTGAATGTGAGTTTGATATTAAGATTATTACTATTCAAACCATCTACAAAGTCACCAAGCTGCCCCAGAGAACCCTGCCAAAAAAATAAACAATCATTGATGTAGTGCATCCAGCACTGAACATCGGCCGCGGCGCCCGCGCTCCTGCCAACGAACATGCCCCTCTCCCAATAGCACAGGCTGCGCCCATCGCAGTGCCCCGCTGCTGTAAATAAAATCGTTCTTTAAATACAAAAAAGTTATGACGCAGGACACACTGGAGCAGCTTGATGACTAACTCACATAAATGGCCATCCTGGTCAGAGTTCTCCAAAGAGAAGCGAGAAGCCTCATGATCGATGCAGGTGTAAAGGGGTTCCACTTCAGCCGTAACCATGTACATATCAGGTTCCACAAAGATCCCCTCGATCCTCCACAGGACGTATCTCTAACATATGATGGCAATGTTTCCACAATGGGGTCTCCACAAAGTGGAATGGAATTTTTTTTAACTCCAAAATGTTTTTCTAGACTGAAGTTTTTTAATTTCAGAAGAAATAATAGGCTAAAACTGTAATGCTGGGGTCCATGACCCTGCAGCGGTGTCGCTTGTGTACTTACCCCTTCAGCGGTCCGGAAGTGTCTGTTGCGTCTGCTGCTTCTACTTCTATCTCCCGGGGCACGTCACACAGGTTTCCCAGGAACCGCAGTTAAGGTGTGAGCATCAAAATTCTCCTTCTATTAAAGGGGCAATGAGTAAACTCTCTATGGGCCCCAAGCTAATTTGTCATTTAAGTGAGGTGCCTGGGCAATGTGATCTATTGCTAGAGACAAGCTGATAGTTATCAGATCCCATTCTCATTTCCTGTGTCCTGTTCTAGCTAATCTCTACCTGTGCTTGTAATCCAACCTTTGCTTGCAAACCTGCTCCTGTGTTCAAGTACCTGTCCGTACCCGCTGTACCAGCCGTGCTTACCATACCTGCTATGTCTTCTATACCTTTTGTACCAGCTGTGCCTGCCATATCTGCTGCACCTGCCATATCAACTGCACCAGCTGCATCTGCTGTATTTGCCATAGCCATTTTGCAAGCTGTTCCTGCCATATCTGCTGCACCAGATTTACCTACTGCACCTGCCATGTATGCTGTACCCTCTGCAGCAGTCTGAAACAGCAGTCCAGTGTATACCTGTCTGTTGAAGCCATCCAATTTGCTCCGAACTATGCCAGAGACTGTCCCTGTTTGCATCCATTTCCGTGCCTGTATCCCTGACTCCTGGAGTCAGCTGTTGACTACCGTGTCTCTCTAGAGTGACACCTGGTGGCTACCTTCCAGCACAAGCCTAACCTCACTATCAGAGGCTCTAGTGAAGATAAGATAATTGCTTAGTCAAACTCCTCCAGGTTGAGCAAGTACTGTGTTCCAGTGGGTACACTCCCTCTTGCACATTCAAGTGTTCCAGCTGCTGGCTCTAGCCCCATCCAGCTTGCGGGACTGGAACAGGAATTAACCCATCAACTGGAACTGAAAGGCTGAATGCTGGTTTTCCTGCAGTCAGTGGACTCCATTTTGGATATCCTCACTCTTGCTGCTCCACGTGAACCTACCCAGGTTGCAGAATTAACTCTGACAGTAAATTCAGCTGGAGGTTTTGACCCTTGCTTGTGATCATGTGATCTCTGAGACTTGGGGTCTGCAGCACTGACAGCTACACTGTATGGATTATTGCCATACAGTGCTGCTGTAATCTGTGTGCACCCAGAGACTGCAGCGAGAGGACCCTTAATCCCTTGCTGCAGTCTTTGCATGTAGCAGAGGTGATTGAGCGTCGCTGGACCATCATTGTGGATTACTGTTAGATTGTATGTTGGGGTAATAGATTGGATAATGAGGGTTGTCTGTCTAATTTATATCAAGTAAATTATTTTTCACAGAGTGGTGTATTATTTACTATTTATTTATTTATTTATTTATTTATTTATTTATTATTATTATAATTATTTATTCATATAGCACCATTAGGTTCCATGTCGCTTTACATGAGGATAAGGGAGACAAGAACAAATCTAGGCGATCAGGACGTACAGGTACAGGAGGGCAGGGACCCTGTCCAGAAGGGCTCACAGTCTATGAGGGGCGGGTTAGGATACAGTAAGTTGGGGGAATGTCAGGTATGGGTTCCTAATGGCTAGGTTTAACATTGGCCTAACATTAGGAAGCTCAGGCTTGATGCGAGCTGCCAATGCAAAGCTAGAATTAACCCCTTTCTTACCCAGTTTGCAACTGGCACCAGGACAACTGGAAGAGTCAGGAACCACACCAGAAAATGAAGCTTCAATGAATACGCCATTTTCTGGAGTGGTTGCAGGCTGCAATTCGCAGCGTGGGGAGGGGATCAGAATGCTTGGGCGTTCTTAGGATTCGAGCCCCCAGCATTCTTGTTGTACCTGGCTGGCAACCAAAAATACAGCAGAGCCCCATGATTTTTTTTTAATTATTTTCAGAAATAATTTTTAAAAAAAGGATTCTGCTGTATTTTTGTTTACCAACCAGGTAAAACTAGTCAGCTGGGTGTGCGTGGCAGCCAATACCTGCCTGCTGAACCTGTGCTGGTGACCAAGAATGCAACAGAGCCCCATGTCATCAGCTCAAAATCCCCACTAAATACACAACATATACTGAGTATTTTGGATGTGACATTGAGTTCTATGGGCGAAAATCATGTCAAAATATGCTGAAAGAATTGACATGCGGCAGATTTTTCTGCTGGAAAATGTGCACCATTTCCACTATGGGAAAATCCGCAGCATGGGCACAACACTTCTAATTTCGCATACACTTTGCAGGTGTCGTGTTTTACTGCATAACTGTCAAAGATATGCCAATAAAACATAGGAAAATAAAAGCAAAAAACATAGGAAATCCACAGCAAATATACCCACCGATCCTGTATTCTGCTGGAACCGTCATTGTGCAGCTGCTGCCGCTGTCCAGTGCTGAAATTAGCCGCGGTTCTGAAATTTCAGCCAAGTGCTCTCCAGGTGCTGAAGTTCAGCGCCGGCCACCACTGAACTTCAGCACCTGGCGTCCAGGAACCAAAACCATTTTATGGCATATCCTGCGCGATCCAGCGCCCCTAGACTCCCATGTTAGGGGGTACCGGATCACACTTGATCCAGGAGGATCTGGTTTGGTCCAATTTTTGCCCCAGACACAAAAATACTGCAAGCTCCGATTTTGTGTTCGGGCAAAAAAACTGAATGTGCCTGATCCTCCCTGACAGCACAAAGAAAATCAGATGGCAAATCACTGCCATCCGGCCCCATTCGGCCCTATAGGAATACTATGGGGCCAAAATCAGATCCGGAGCTGTCTGATTCACACCGGACAGCCCTGGATCCCTAAAATCATGGTGTGAAGCCGGCCTTAGCTGGCATCTTGCAAGCTCAGAATAAATAGTATGTCCATTCCATCTGAAAGGGGAACCACTCTACTCTACCCATGTACAGACAATTGGGTTGATTAAGCAGAATCCCCTCCAAGGCGTATTTCTGCCTTTGAAAAAATACAGATTTAGTACAATATTCTATATGCTATTTTACTACCACAAGAAAGCAAAGAAAACAGCTAAAGTATGACCCGTCCCAAGGCAGTGGGGTACCTGGTTCCGGGCATTATAGTTCACGGGGAATGTCATGGGCCTGTTGCCCGGTTCTGTGGCCCTGGTGGTCGCAGAAAAGGGGAACAGTTAATAGGGATAGTGATTTGTGACGCCACCTACCATTCCGGTAATGGTACTGGTGCTGCGGGACAGTCCTCTGGGGCGATGGTGAAGCAGCAAGTTGGAGTGGGACCCCCGGGGCAGTAGTGGATGATAGGAGGTGTGGAACAGTTCGGCAACTCCGCAGGTGAATGAAATACATCACACAGTTTATAACTTGCAACGGGTTGACTAGCAGTTTTTTAAACACAGTCTTCACGGGTCTGCCTGGCCTGGGTAGTCGCTGGGAGTTAGGATGCTGCACTTGGGTCCCTCGGTGGAATGCCTACTGTTCCTCTCCAGTCCCTTCCTGCACTCTCTCCTGCCTTCCTCTGCGCCTCTGCGCGCAGAGCCTAATGCCAGCTCCTCAGATCCTCTCTAACTGAGTGACTCTTCTCTGAGCCCGCAAGATCCTATATGGGCCTTTTTCTGAGTGCGCCGGGTGTCAGCCTCAACTTCCTGAAAAACCTCGGACCTCTGGTTCGGTGGCTCAGGGGTATACACTCGCACAGCTCTCGAAGCCAGTCCTCCGTCCTGGGACTGAACCCCTCTGGGTGGTAGACGTACCGCATCCGGATTTGGGGGCACCGCAACACCTGGTGACCCTAGGGTCCCCTTCAGTCCTGACGGCACCTCCGTCATCTACTTCTCACTCCCCATTGGAGCTCTTCCTGACTGACCTGTCTTTCCTCCCACCCACACACTTTTCTACCCTGCCTGAGCTCCTTCCCGGGACTGGGTCCTCTCTAAAGTGGGTCCACCCACGGTCCCTTGCTCTAGGGTGTATATGTGTGAATGGGTGTGATGATGGTCCCTTATGCAGCATCCCAATTCCTCAGCCACAAGAATACTACACGCTCTTTTATGGGTGCAGTACCCCTCTGTGGTGTCCTGACCAGTGGGGCACCACAAGTACATGAAGAATCACAATATTTTTTGCCGGAATAGGTCAAATATGAGAAAAAATAAAGAAATAAAAAATTAAAATAAATAATATATAGTAATAATACACAAATCCTACTTCAAGATATCCTAAAACATTAATAAAATGGAAAATTGTTCAAAAACAGAAATATGCAATATTAAGTTAAATCCTAATATATAAAAAATACTTTCATTATACCTGTCATGCCAGCTTCAGGCTCTGTTCACACTGGGGATACTGATGTGCAGCATTAGACTTCTTTTTACTCAACCTGAGTTAGGGCGTCGGTGGTGGTTAGTTCACTCATGTTCAGCTTTGCAGGAGTTAACTTGATGACTAATTTCAATTGAAGGTTGAGGCTGCTGGAACGCCTTCTCCCTATAAATATGGCTTAGAAAATTCTTGGATGCAGAATATAGCATTTGCGTGCCTCTTGCATACCGGTCCTGTGTTGGAGTTGCTGTGGAATCTCTAATCGTGGTGTCTTGTGAAGAATACCTTGTTGTTTTTTCATTCCTTATTTATATTTGAGTTCTCCCTATGCACATATTGTCAATCTTCCTGATTGTTTGCTGTGTGGTGCTATTTGCTTTATCCCTGCCTGTCTATATCTGTGGGTTCCTGTTGCCTTGAAAAGACCATGATGTGGCTGCGTGTAATTCAGGACTTTCCTTCCTTCAGGGAAGACACAGGAAGGAAAGTCCTGAATTACACGCAGCCACATCGTGGTCTTTTCAAGGCAACAGGCACAATTGTGTCCGATGCCTGCCTGTTCCTACCTTCCAGTGGCCGCGTGTAAATGTACCATTATGGTTCTCCTCCTCAAGTGTAGGTTGTTGGTTCAGCTCAGGGCTGGACAGGAGAAAGGGACAGATAGGCGACTCAGGCCTCTCTACCATCAAGGGCACCGTTGAATTAAGGAAAATCAGGATTCCCTTAGCCTGAGGGACAGTTCAGGGGCCCAGGTTCCTTTCTTCCATTTTTCCCCAAGGCTCCCCGTGACAATACCCATCTCAAAAACAGAAACCCAAAATTAATTAACCATCCAGAATATAGTGAACTGATAGGGGACAATAGATTATTGGACATATAGATAGATCAGGACTACACTGTATTATAATTAAATAGCAATCCTCTAATGGTACATCGTAACCAGTGTAGAATTAAATACACCCATATACTCACAAATTCCATATTTTCAGCTCACAATTCTCGACTAAAAAATCGTACGGGAAATTATAAAACAAAAATTGCTGAAAAAGAAAGACAAAAACCACTTCACCTATAATTGGTTTGATCACACAGACACAAAAAACAGTGAAAAAAACTGATCTGCATTAAACAATCCACATTGTAACATCACGAAATGGCTTACATACAACCCCTGGCAAAAATTATGGATGTCCATTCAGTTTTTTCATTTTGTGGAAAAAAAAAGCAGATCATAGACATGGCACAAAACTAAAGTAATTTCAAATGGCAACTCTCTGCCGTGAAGAAACACTAAAAGAAATCGTGAAAAAAATGTGCTAGCTAGTAATGGTTACTTTTGTAGACCAAGCAGTGGGAAAAATTATGGAATCACTCAATTCTGAGGAAAATATTATGGAATCACCCTGCAAATTTTAATTCCCAAAACTAACACCTGCATCAAATAAGATCTGCTTGTTAGTCTGCATCTAAAAAGAAGTGATCACACCTTGGAGAACTGTTGCACTAAGTGGACTGACATGAATCATGGCTCCAATACGAGAGATGTCAATTGAAATAAAGGAGAGGATTATGAAACTCTTTAAAGAGGGTAAATCAACATGCACTGTTGCAAAATATGTTGTTAGTTCACAGTCAGCTGTGTCTAAAATCTGGTCCAAATACAAACAACATGGGAAGGTTGTTAAAGGGAAACATACTGGTAGACCAAGGAAGACATCAAAGCGTCAATACCGGAAACTTAAAGCAATATGTCTCCAAAACAGGAAATGCACAACAAAACATATGAGGAACGAATGGGAGGAAACTTGAGTCAATGTATGTGACTGAACTGTAAGAAACCGCCTAAAGGAAATGGGATTTACATACAGAAAAGCTAAACAAAAGCCATCATTAACACCTAAACAGAAAAAAACAAGGTTACAATGGGCTAAGGAAAAGCAATCGTGGACTGTGGATGACTGGATGAAATTCATAGTCAGTGATGAATCGCGAATCTGCATTGGGTAAGGTGATGATGCTGGAACTTTTGCTTGGTGTCGTTCCAATGAGATTTATAAAGATGACTGTCTGAAGAGAACATGCAGATTTCCACCGTCATTGATGATATGGGGATGCATGTCAGGTAAAGGCACTGGGGAGATAGCTGTCATTACGTCTTCAATAAATGCTCAAGTTTACATTGATATTTTGGACACTTTTCTTATCCCATCAATTGAAAGGATGTTTGGGGATGATGAAATCATTTATCAAGATGATAATGCATCCTGCCATAGACCAAAAACTTTCCTTGAAAGAAGACACATAAGGTCAATGTCATGGCCTGCAAATAATCCGGATCTCAATCCAATTGAAAATCTTTGGTGGAAGTTGAAGAAAATGGTCCATGACAAGGCTCCAACCTGCAAAGCTGATCTGGCAACAGGAATTCATAGAAAGTTAGAGCCAGATTGATGATGAGTACTGTTTGTCACTCGTTAAGTCCATGCTTCAGAGACTGCAAGCTGTATTTTTTTGTGTAAAAGCCAGAGATGGTGCAAACAAAATACTAGTGATGTATTTGAATGTTCTTTTGTTTGTTTGTCATGATTCCAGAATTTTTCCCTCAGAATTGAGTGATTCCATAATTTTTCCCCCTGCTTGGTCAACAAAAGTAACCGTTACTGGCTAGCACATTATTTTTCAAGTTTTCTTTTAGGGTTTCTTCAAGGCAGAGAGTAGCCATTTGTAATGACTTTAGTTTTGTGCCATGTCTGTGATCTGCTTTTTTTCTACTAAATTAAACAACTGAATGGACATCCTCTGAGCCAGGTGACTCCATAATTTTGCCAGGGTTGTGTATTGTAGTCACAGATCCTGACTTTTATTTAGACCTACCGTATATACTCGTGTATAAGCCGAGTTTTTCAGCCCAAAATTTGGGCTGAAAAGTCTCCCCCTCGGCTTATACACGGATCATATACGGTACATGGAGTGGTGGGCGCTGTGTCCCGGGGCTGTGGAGGCTGGAGGAGGCGGGGGGAGGCTGCAGTATGAGCGGCCCCGTCACGTGGGGCCGCTCATTAAATATGCACTGCTTCCCCCTGTCAATCAGCGGCAGGGGGAAGCAGTGCATATAAGCCCCCAAATGCTGGCACTCGCCCCCACTTGTAAGGGCCCCCCCGCTGCTTATATTACCATCCCGGTCTTCTGATCAGCGCCGCTCCTCGGTGCTCCATCCTCGCTGCTCCGTCCTGCTACATCCGGGTTCTCCGGCCGTCGCAGGCATATGATGTCATCGCGCGATGGCCGGGGATCCCAGATGTAGCAGGACGGGAGCAGCGAGGACGGAGCACCGAGGAGCGGCGCTGATCAGAAGTCCGGGATGGTAAGAGAAGCAGCGGGGGGGGGGGCCCTTGCAAGGGGGGGCGAGTGCCAGCATTTGGGGGCTGCTGGGTACCCCCAGGGGGCTGCTGGGTACCCCCTGGGGGCTGCTGGGTACCCCCAGGGGGCTGCTTGATACCCCCTGGGGGCTGCTGGGTACCCCTGGGGGCTGCTGTATATACCCCTGGGGGCCTGCTGAATAACCCTGGGGGCCTGCTGTATACCACTGGGGCTGCTGTATACTACCACTGGGGCTGCTGGGGCTGCTATATACTACCACTGGGGCTGCTGTATACTACCACTGGGGCTGCTGGGGCTGCTGTATACTACCACTGGGGCTGCTGGGGCTGCTATATGCTACCACTGGGGCTGCTGTATACTACCGCTGGGGCTGCTATATACTACCACTGGGTCTGCTGTATACTACCACTGGGGCTGCTGGGGCTGCTATATACTACCACTGGGGCTGCTGTATACTACCACTGGGGCTGCTATATACTACCACTGGGGCTGCTATATACTACCACTGGGGCTGCTGTATACTACCACTGGGGCTGCTATATACTGCCACTGGGGCTGCTGTATACTACTGCTGGGGCTGCTATATACTACCACTGGGGCTGCTGTATACTACCACTGGGGCTGCTATAAACTACCACTGGGGCTGCTATATACTACCACTGGGGCTGCTGTATACTACCACTGGGGCTGCTATATACTACCACTGGGGCTGCTGTATACTACTGCTGGGGCTGCTATATACTACCACTGGGGCTGCTGTATACTACCACTGGGGAGGCCTGTATACCACTGGGGGGGGCCTGTATACCACACTGCTGGGGGCTGTATACCTGTGCTGGGGTCCACCCTCGGCTTATACACGAGTCAATAGGTTTTTCTAGATTTTTGGGGCAAAAGTAGGGGGGTCGGCTTATACACGGGTCGGCTTATACACGAGTATATACGGTACTGGATTTCTACTGTTCATTTTTAGTATCCATTATGATTTCCTATTGAAAACTTTACCACGAAAATTACCCCACTTATATTTTTTTTAGTTTTTCAATGGCATGAAAAGTAAGACAAGTTGTGTCCCCACCATGTATCAAGGAGAATGCTTTACATTGAGGAAATGCCTGTTTTTGGATTCCCACTGGCATTAGAGATGTGCCTTCTGTGTTTTTACTGCGTTAATTATGCAGCCTATATACTGCAATGAACATGCAATGCATTCCACAACATACACCACCCCCTCAGTGTTACAGTTTAGGAATCTATTAAAGCACTGACCTGTTGACACAAACTTAAAAATATTGTTTATTTAGCATGGGAACATGTCAAACATACTCTCTGATCACATTTATGAAATCCATTTGCATGCAACCATGTTTTGGATTGCGTTGTTTTCTAGTTTTGACTCATATAAAGACTTGGAGACAGCATAGTACCCAAGTGGGTGCTCTTTTTCCTGCAAATCTTATATTAAATATTATGATCTAATTTCTGATCCTGTTTGAGGATTTAGGAGATTTTTTTAATAATATCTGTTATCCTATGACATTGTGAACTGAGAGTGGTTGTAAAGGTAATATAATTGTTGCTATTCCTTATTTTAGAATTTTTTTTATCTAAAGTTTTTACCTTTATTATCAACCACTTTTTTCAGATTATCACTAATTTTGTGAGCTCCTGGTTTAGTCTTATTGGATCGGTGCAGTTTATTTTCGTTCTTGTCATTTCGCCAATTGGAAGATTATGTATGACATGGCGTGCATGACAAGAACTTCATCTAAAATACTGTTTACATTTTTATAAGGTGTTACAAATACGGCCAACCCTAAGTGATCATGTAGACTTATATCCAGGAAGTTCACAGTCTCGCAGTGATGATAATAAGTAAATTTCAGGTTAAAACAGTTATTATTTAGATAATGCACAAATTTAAGTATTTCTGACTCCTTCCCCTTCCACACAATTAGGATATCATCAATATACCACTCTATCCATTCTGAATGCACCAAATGCATCGGATTCAGAGAATATATCATGTTTTTCCCAGAACCCATGACGATATTTGCGAACGACAGGGAGAATTTTTCACCTATGCTCACATCACTTGTCTGATTGTAAAAAGTGGAGTCGAGCAAGAAATAATTAGTTCTCAGCAAAAAACATACTGAACTTATCAAGTATTCCTGCAATTCAAATGAGTAATTACTGTAAAATTTCAGAAAATGAGTGAGGGCTGCAATCTCTACTTTAAATGGATCAAGGACTATAGACCTTCTAGATCTACTGTGATCCAATGGAAATCTTTTTGCCAATAAATGTTTTTGCATATGTCTGCTATTATTCCTCCATTGCTTGCTGGAAATTCCTTCCTTTGGATTCTGCTGTGCATAGCCCGGACTGGGCTACTTTTATACTGGAGCTCCATTTGCGGTCATCATAGTGGTGAGCTAAAAATCCCCCTTTTTGTTAAAAATTGTTTTCCCACCACATATGGAGTACCGCATACACAGGAGAAATTGCCCAACATATTTTGGAGTTCATCTAATCATGTTGCCTGTATGAAAATGAAAAAAATCCTTTTTTTTCACAAAAATATTCCTTTAGTCTCCAAATTGTTTTTTCACAGCTCAATGTTATAAAAATCTGTGAAGCACCTGGGGATTCAAGGTGCTCACCAAACATTCAAATAAATTCCTTGTGGGTCTAGTTTACAAAATGGGGTCACTTGTGGGGGGTTACGGCTGTTAGGCACGTCAGGGGCTCTCCAAACATGACATGACACCCACAGACTATTCCTTAAAAATCTGTGTTTCAAAATGTCACTTCCTTAAATACAGAATTGGAAAGATCTATTCTGCAGTTGCTGCTTTTATTTTAGTATCTTAAAATATCCAGTGTGGATTTAGTGTTAAAAGTGATCGTGAACTCAAAAACAAAAATGCCCTCCCCCCAGAAAGATAGTATAGATAAAGACAGGTTCCACCTTTTAGGTTGATAGAGAGGGGTGTCAGAAGCAGGACCTATCGCTTTTGGTGTGTTTTGTTGGAGTGTCCTTAGGTGTCCCTGGACACAATTCGTCTCCAGAAGACAACCTGTGGTGATCTCCCTTGTGTTAACTGTCTTACTTAAGATGCAGCGTTTAACCTACCGTGGTCTGGTGGTCTGCTCCCACCCCCCTGTCACAGGTCCTAAAAGTGGTTTTGCATGATATACACAATGTCATGATCCACCAATGTGGTATAATCCCGCCCTACGCGTTTCGCCTCTATTATTTCATAGAAGGCTCATCAGGGGCACTTAGGTTCGGATCTTGCTATATCACGTATAATGTGATTAGTCTTTATGTGATAACCCTGGTTCTGTAGTACTGGGTGGACCGCTTCTGTGTGGTCGTCCTCATTGAGCATAGGTTTTTCAGGATTTATTCATTGTCTGTAGGTGGGAATCCACTTCACATACACTTTTCAGATGAAGTAAGACAGTTAACACAAGGGAGATCACCACAGGTTGTCTTCTGGAGACAAATTGTGTCCAGGGACACCTAAGGTAATTACTCCAACAAAAACACACCAAAAAGCGATAGGTCCTGCTTCTGACACCCCTCTCTATCAACCTAAAAAGTGGAACCTGTCTTTATCTATACTATCTTTCTGGGGGGAGGGTATTTGTTGTTATATTTGTGTTGAGTTCACAATCACTTTTAACAATAAATCCACACTGGATATTTTAAGATACTAAAATAAAAGCAACAATTGCAGAATAGATCTTTCCAATTCTTTAATATAATACTAAAAAGGAAAGACCGAAGCCTAATCGGTGAATCGTCAATTAAATGTCACTTCCTCCCTTTAGAGCCCTGCCATGCACCCAAACAGTGGTTTTTCATCACATATGAGGTATCAGTGTACTCAGTACAAATTGCCCAACATATTTTAGAATCCATTTTGCCCTGTTGCCCTTGTGAAAATGAAAAAAAATTGAAGCTAAAAGAACATTTTTGCGAGAAAAAAGGACTTTTTCATATTTACAGCTCAATTGATAAGGCACCTTGAATTTTTAAGTGCTCACTATGGATCTAAATAAGTTCCTTAGGGGGTCTAGTCTCCAAAATGGGTCACTTGTGGGAGAGGTCCACTGTTTAGGCAGATAAGTGGCTCTCCAAACACTGCATGTTGTCCGCTATTGATTGCAGCTAATTTTCTGTTTGAAATGTCAAATGTCACTCCTTCCCTTCCTAGACCTGCCATGTCCCCAAACAGTGTTTTTTTTTCACCACATATGAGGTATCGGCGTACTCAGTAAAAATTGGCCAAGAAATTTTAGGATTCCATTTTATCCTCTTTTTTTCTGGAAAAAAAAAGTACTTTTTCATTTTCACAGCTCAATACATGAAGCACCTGAGAGTTCAAACTGCTCACTACACACCTAGATAAAGGGTCTAGTTTCCAAAATGGGGTTGCTTGTGGGGTGTTTCCACTGTTTAGGCACATCAGGAGTTCTCCACATGCACAAGGTGTCGGCTAACAATTCCAGCTAATTTTCCACTTGAAGTGTCAAATGTCGCTCCTTCCCTTCCAAGCCCTGATGTGTGCCACAACAGTGTACTTTTTTGCCACATGTGGGATATGAGCGTACTCAGGAGAAATTGTAAATTTTAGAGTCTATTTTCTGTTGTTACCCTTATGAAATTGCAGTATTTGAGGCTAAATTAACATTTTTATTGGAAAAAGTAAAATGTTCATTTTTTCTTTCTACATTGCTTTAGTTCCTGTGAAGCACATAAAGGGTTAATAATCTTCTTAAATGTGGTTTTGAATAGCTTAAGGGGTGTGGTATGTGTAATGGTGTCATATTTGGGAGTTTTCTGTCATCTAGGTCCCTCAAAGTCACTTCAAATGTGACGTGGCCCCTAAAAAATGTGGCTTTTAAACTTTGTTGAAAAAAATTAGAAATTGCTGAAGAACATTGAACCCTTCTAACTTCCTAACAAAAAAAATGTTGTTTTCAAAATTGTGCTGCTGTAAAGTAGACATGTGGGAAATATTTATTAACTATTTAGTGTGACATTATTCTCTATTTTAAAAGTATAAAAATTCTAAGTTTGAAAATTGCAAAATTTTCTCCTTATTTCCGCTTTTTAAATAAATAAATAAACACAAAAAAATTTCAATCAAAATTTACCACTTTCATGAAGTCCAATATGTCATGAAAAATGCAGTCTCAGAATCACTGAGGTACATTGAAGCATTCGAGAGTTATTACCTCATAAAGTGACACTAGTCAGAATTGCAAAAAATGGCCTGGTCATTAGTTACACAAAAAGGCTCGGGGGTGAAGGGGAAAAAAAAATTCTGAGGTCCTCCTTCTCCTGCTGTACAGGGTGTATCGCAAACCCTTTGTCTAATTTTTTGCAGCTCTTGCAGTTAGTGCATAGGCTTTCCCAGTCTAGGAGTCCCACTACCAGTGACGCAACATTCGCAGTCACAAGGGCCGCAGCTGCGAAGGGGCTCAGACATATATGGGCCCACGCAGCCAGCAGCCCCTGCACCTGCCGATCCCACCACCCCCGAGGAGGCACATCCATGTCACTGTGTGGCAGCACACGCCGCTGTGGGGCCCGTATGTCAGGGAGAGGAGGAGAGAGGAGCCTCTTGCTTTCTACTGCTGCTGCTATCACCCCGCCCCTCCCTTCCTCTAATCACAGCCGGCTTTCATTTTGCGTTCTACTTGGAATGCATACAGCAGGCTGGTTCCTCCTCCTCCACACTAGGAGTAGGCGGCACTTCCTGCTTTATGAATTCCACAGTTCCTCCTCCTTAGTCTTCTCTTCAGGCTTTGCAAGGAGAGGAGACCAGAACAGCGGGGGAACAGGGAGAGGTGAGAACAGATATATTTTTGTGAGTGCTCAGTGGCCAGAAGATTATGGGGAAGAAGGAGGGGTGGAGCATTATACTATTTGGAGAGTTATGAGGCTGCATTATGTAGAGAGATATGAGGCTGCTTTTATAACGCTGCACTATATAGAGAGATAGATTAACATAAAAAATGAGTAAAGGCTCCATTAAGCATAATCAAGATTTCTTTTATTAAAATGACAAGGATTAAGAACAAGGAGGAGGGAATGTCACCAAAAATATACCGCCTAGAACTCTGGTGTCACATCAGTTAATACTGCAGCCATCAGAAAATCCTACAAACATATCTAAATTGTATGTACCAACCAATACAGACTCTGAGGTTTATAGATGGATATCAATAAACAGTGGACAAAAAAGGGGGGGTTACATAGGATTTCAGTCAGGTACAATATAACCAACACACAATAGGATACCTTTCCACAAGAGAAAAAAGATGTACCAATATATAGGACCAAAGTACCCTTCACTAAAGTGCCTAGTGCCTGTTATAAATTGCCACTTGCCCATGTAGATAACTCAGACTCCATATTTCATAGGTTAAGGTGCTACAAGATAAAGAGAGGACTGAGGCGTCAGCATTCAGCCATATTACATGTTACCTTGTTCGTCCGCGGCCATATCTAAGGTGACACTCAGGGGGGGAGAGGTAGCTGCAGCCTTAAACCCCAACACGTTTCGTGACCCTTCCCTTATGGGTCACTTCCTCAGGGGGATTAGGAATGATCCCTACATGTCGGCGTTCTTATGCACGAGGACCATGCGCGTCACCGGAAGTGACGTGACGCTAACAGCGTCACGTGACCAGAAGTGACGTGCCGCACCCTCCGCCTGTCATTGCAGCACCTCCCCTCAGTGCAACGTCACAGGAGTGCGCACTGCGGACAGGACGAGTGTCCATGGCAACCTGCGCACCCTGACAACGATACACATATTAGAGATGCACCGCAACCTGACGGGCAGATTATACGGATCCAGACCCCAATGACACCGTGAGACCCGGCCACACCAGAAAGAGCCAGTGCCGTGCCTATAAGTGCACGGGTGGACGCCAGGAGGCCCAACCATGGCACCCACCCGCGCACCGCAGCATGAGCAACTAACCCCATCAGTGCCCCAATGTCCAAAAGGCAATGGGGTCACATTTACATCTGCCCACATATATATCATATGTGTAAGCAAGAAAATCATCCCGACAAAAATATATACTCATAGAGAGCAAAAGATGTCGATGTCGCCGCGATGTCGCTCATGAGTCACAGATTATTTGTCTTGAGCGACTTAAATTATCGTGGTAAGATGTCACACGCGTCATATCGTCACATGGATCCAGAGATGTAATGCGCCAACTTGAGACGATCAACGAGCGATTTATTTAGTCGCTTGTACGGTTCACACGCACGTCTCCTGCGATCTTTCTGTCAATGTGGCGTTTTTTTGTGTTATCATGGTAGTAGGCGTACCAGGATTCTTTTAACACACCTATTCTATGTAGTGGTATGTGATATCGTAGTTCGGTGGCGCAGACAACGTCCGTGTGTCAATGCGGTAATGCAGAGATGTTCGTGCGTCATTTTTGACTTGCTGAGGTGTCCATCTACCGATTGTGAAGCTCGGGATTGGTTGCAGCACAGAGGAGGCAGGGCACAGAATCAGTTATTTGATTTAGGGTTTTTTTCAGCTTTTTATACTGTTTTATGTTCTTAATCCATACATTGCACTTTACTGTTTTTACTCTTCAGTCTTTAGTCTTCTTGACCACCCTCACTTCTTCTCTCAGCTCTCCTGTTTGGTCAGGTTGGACAGGCTCCATCGCTGTCAAATTGCTTCTCTATCCTTCACCTTGGATATCAGCCGGTTAGCTGAGAAGGCTGGTAACCAAGGTATACATCGGGTATCTAGACAGCGCGCCTAGCGCCTTACCAGACTGCGGACATAGTGGAACGATATTTAATCATTCACGATGTCGCTGGTCAATAACATTGAATGTGTGACGCGGCTTTAGTAGTTTCAGACGGATAAGTTGGTTTAACCAATGATCTTGGAATAATAATATTTTCGCTGTAATGTGATAAAAAAAAATCTTCTTTGATGCAACATGGCTCTCTGAACTTGACAAGGCCCTGGATGGGGTTGGAGGGGCAGCTGGGGAGCGAGCAGGTGGCAGTAGTGTGGATGAGGCGGTCAAGGCATACAGAGGGCTTTTGAAAAAGCGTACAAGAACCTGGTGGAACAGGGCTTTCTTGGATAAATACATCGAGAGAGATATGGTACCTCGGGGATTCCGTGTACAAGTTTTTCCCTCCTTCCCTATAGAAGATGAGACCTTCAGAACGGAGTGGAAGGAATTTGCTAGCAAATGCTCTAAGGGATTCCTAGGCCTCCTCGTTGATTTAAAACGGCCTCAATTGAGGTAATGGAAGGGGAAATGGAGACATTACTGAGACAGATTAAAGGACAGATGACCAGCGAGGCTCTGACTAAATTCAACTCGCAGAATGAAACTGAACTCAAACAGCTTGAAAAAGATATAAGGGGTTTCAAAATCAAAAAATTCCAGAGAGATCAATCTGACTACAATACAGGGAGAGTATATAAATGGAGGGTGGGTGGTAAACCAAGACCAAATCATGTACCAAAGGGGAAATCTAAGAATGGTGCACATCCAAAACTACAGCCAAGACAAGAACCAACTAATCCGGGTCCAAGTAGTACAGATGAATCTGATGTTGAATCCCTCCCAGGTGATGGAGTTCTGACCCGCTTCAGGGCCCGTCACCAATTGGGAACGAATTCTGCGGGCAGGGCCTTGCAGGTAATCAATCTGTCTCAGCACTCTCTTTCATTGACTCAAATTGAGGTTTTGTCTTTGGGGTTGTCCTTCTCGCCTGTGAGTAATTTTCATTTTTTAACAGCTCTAAAGGATGTCCATCTTTTCTCAAGGAAGATGATCCTGAGAAAGCTACACAGTAAAAATCAAAGGCATCCGGAGGAGCTTAACCAGGGAGAGAGGGAGGCTCTTGAGAACTTGGAGGACCTGGCCAATGAGGTTGAACCTAGTCAAACAGGTAGGTTCCCCCCATCGTCTTTCCCCAGATCTGCGAGGTTTCCGCCCTTGTCTGTTTGTCCATCCGTTAAAATTTTTACAAACCTAGTTGTCGATGATTTAAAACGACTTCCAGTTCGATCCAGGTCGGATAATTTGACACACAAACAGCGGTGTGCATTGTCCGATCTGGAAAAGATGAAAGATGTTACCATGAAACCGGCGGACAAGGGTGGGAACATCGTGATCTGGCTGTCTGACCAGTATGAATGTGAGGCATTTAAGCAACTCCGAGACAAGGATAAATATCGTAAAATGGCTTGTAATCCCGTGTCCTCATTCTCGAATCTGCTACAGGCCATCCTTGGCTGGGCGTGTGAGAAAGGGATTATCCCAAAAAAAGTTGTGGAGGGACTCACCGTCAAATATCCGAAAATACAAACATTGTATTTATTACTAAAGATCCGCAAAGATGCTGTCACTCCGCCAGGGCGTCCGATCGTTTCAGCATAGGGGGGCTCTGTAATCCTATCTGCAAATTTATTGATTACTATCTAAAACCATTAGTGGAAACATTGCCCACCTATGTCCACGATATGACAGACGTCCTGATGAGAATTGACGGCATCTCTGTGGATACCAGCACGGTACTGATAACGGCTGATGTTGAGTCCCCCTACACATGCATACGGCACAAGGATGGTCTGAGAGCTGTACAATTTTTTCTACAGAGTGGGAGGGATGGTGCGACATGCGAACTAATCCTCGAGCTGCTCCACTTTGCCTTAACCCACAACTTTTTTGTTTTCAAAGACAATTATTATCTGCAGACCCGTGGCACTGCCATGGGCGCGGCCTGCGCGCCCTCATACGCAAACCTCTTTCTCGGGTTCTGGGAGAGGGGTCTCCTTTGCGATGGGGGCGGGCCGAACCGACGCCCATGTGCAGTGCTGGCAAAGTATATTGACGATCTATTAATTATGTGGCAAGGCAAGGTGGAGCAGCTTGACGAGTTCATGGGACAATTGGCGGTGATCGAGTTTAATATCAGACTGACATATAAACATGATACTTGTAAGATCGACTTCCTGGACATCTGTGTTGAGATTGATGCTGACCGCACCATACAGACAGATGTTTACAGGAAGTCAACGTCAGTCAATTCCCTCCTTCACCGTCTTCGTCCCATGAAGTTCAACTGTTCGTGCCATCCCAAACGGCCAATTCCTCCGCATGAGTAGGATATGTTCATCTGATAAATCATTTGAGAGGCGGGCCCATGATCTGAGTGTACGGTTTCGAGAGCGAGGATACAGCAACAGGTCAGTGAAACGACCATATCTGCGGGCCAAAAATACTCCCCATCATGATCTCCTCTATGGATCAAAGGTAAAGAACACTGGAAGGAGTGTCCAACCAATAAGATTTATATCAACCTTTAACCATGGATGGGACAGAATGAGGGAGATATTAGAGAGACACTGGCCAATACTCCTGTCCGATCCGTTTCTGAAAGGGTCGATCTCTGACCGTCCATTAATGATGGCAAGAAGGGCTAGGAATCTCAGAGATGTGCTAGTCCATAGCCACCATTTAACTGTTACGCCAGGCTTGTTCGGTTACAAACGCCCTCTAAAGGGGACTTTCCCCTGTGGTCACTGTGTGGCCTGCGTATATGTACAACGCATTGCTTCCTTCGCCTCCTCCGATGGCTCCCGCACGTATGAGATCCGACACTATGTATCCTGTGGCATGAGCAATGTGGTGTATTATGCCACTTGCTTGTGTCCACGGATATACGTGGGAAGAACATGCAGGGAGCTGAGGAGGAGAGTGAGAGAGCATGTGAATGGCATTTCCGCAGCTCCCACGGTGAAAGATAAATCCACGTTGAAAACACTGCCACGACATTTTGATATACACCATAATAGTGACCCATCATCCCTGTTGTTTCAGGGTATTGATGTGGTCCATGGGGGTGTCAGAGGTGGTGATGTTCGGAAGACCCTATCACAACGTGAAATTAAATGGATAGTGACATAAGATACAATGTCACCATGTGGGTTGAATGAAAACCTAAGCTTTGCGCCCTTCCTCTAACCGCCTCCGCTCTGTAGTCTCGGTCTTAATTGTACTCCTATATTGAATGTTGGATTCTCCAACATGTGATTTTAACTGATTTTTTTATCCTTAAGTATTCTTAGATCCCGTTTTTGGCACTATTGACTGCGAGGACCAGTTATGCGTGACATGGGGTGACGTGGTTTTCTATACGAGGATCCGAATTTTCGACATCTTCCCGTATTCTAATTGATGGAAGCAAAAAAAGAATAAATTCTCTTTTTCACTAAAGACCAAGTGGGATATGGACAGTGAAGAACGACAGAGCTGATTCTACTAAACCGAGCTGGGACGAGTGGTCCATTGCATCATATCTTTGGAAAGTCACCAAACACTGGACTATGCCCTGCTGGGACTCTGTTTAAATCTATTGTTATATTTAGCCTCTATCTTTTGCTCTATATGAGTATATATTTTTGTCGGGATGATTTTCTTGCTTAAACATATGATATATATGTGGGCAGATGTAAATGTGACCCCGTTGCCTGTTGGACATTGGGGCACTGATGGGGTTAGTTGCTCGTGCTGCGGTGTGCGGGTGGGTGCCATGGTTGCGCCTCCTGGCGTCCACCCGTGCACTTATAGGCACGGCGCTGGCTCTTTCTGGTGTGGCCGGGTCTCACAGTGTCATTGGGGTCTGGATCCATATAATCTGCCCGTCAGGTTGCGGTGCATCTATGCACGTTGTCAGGGTGCGCAGGTTGCCATGGGCACGCGTCCTGGCCGCCGTGCGCACTCCTGTGACGTTGCACTGAGGGGAGGTGCTGCAATGACAGGCAGAGGGTGCGGCACATCACTTCCGGTCACGTGACACTGTTAGCGTCGCGTCACTTCCGGTGACGCGCACGGTCCTCGTGCATAAGAACGCTGACATGTGGGGATCATTCCTAATCCCCTGAGGAAGTGACCCATAAGGAAGCGTCATGAAACGCGTTGGGGTTTAAAGCTGCAGCTACCTCTCCCCCCGAGTGTCACCTGAGATATGGTCGCGGACGAACAAGGTAACATGTAATATGGCTGAATGCTGAAGCCTCAGTCCTCTCTTTATCTTGTAGCACCTTAACCTATGAAATATGGAGTCTGAGTTATCTACATGAGCAAGTGGACAATTTATAACAGGCACTAGGCACTTTAGTGAAGGGTACTTTGGTTCTATATATTGGTACACCTTTTTTCTCTTGTGGAAAGCTATCCTATTGTGTGTTGGTTATATTGTACCTAACTGAAATCCTATGTAACCCCCCCCCTTTTTTTGTCCACTGTTTATTGATATCCATCTATAAACCTCAGAGTCTGTATTGGTTGGTACATACAATTTAGATATGTTTGTAGGATTTTCTGATGGCTGCAGTAATTCAAGTATTAACTGATGTGACACCAGAGTTCTAGGCGGTATATTTTGGGTGACATTCCCTCCTCCTTGTTCTTAATCCTTGTCACTTTAATAAAAGAAATCTTAATTATGCTTAATGGAGCCTTTACTCATTTTTTATGTTAATCTATTAAGTTTGAGTAGCTCCCTAGGAGTGGGACATAGCTTGATGTGGTGCTCCACTATCTATTGGATAGGGTGTTGTGTGTTAATTACTATATAGAGAGATATAAGGCTTCACTATATGAGGCTGCATATAACACTGCACTATATAGAGAGATATAACACTGCACTATAGAGGCTGCACTATATGAGAACTGAGCATGCATTATACTGTATAGAGGGCTATGAGACTGCATTATACTGCATGGAGGTTATGAGGCTGCATTATACTATATGGAGAGTTGTGAGAATGCATTATACTATATGGAGAGCTGTGAGGCTGCATTATACTATATGAAGGGATGTGAGGCTGCATTATACTGTTGTGAATTCATTGGAGCTCCCTCTGGTGGTGTTGCTGGAGATGCAGCTGACTGTGTGGACTTCACAGGTGATAGTGATGATTGGCAATCTGGTTCTTGGTTCTTATAATTGTTTGAAGTAGATCAATCTTTGCCAGTTGTCTTTGGTTCCTGGAGGAGTTCACATATCTCTGGCTTCTTCTGCTCTGTGGAATTCTTTGAAAGCTAAGTGGATGGTTTTTTGATATTTTGTGGCACACTTTTGTGTGCTTAAAATTCTGCTTATGTTTTGTCTTATTCTGAGCTGTGGGTTTGCAATTTAGTCTGTATATTTGTTTATCTGCTCTCAGAACGGAAGTTTTCTTCCTAGGAATTTTACCATTCACTATTATCTGTTATTTCCAGTTCTGCTGGCATTTGATTTATAGTCTGCAGAGATAGAGGGTGCCGAGTCTTAGTGACTCAGGGTGATTTTTGTTCTATCTGCTCTTGGTGGTTTTTTGATAATGTTTTATACTGACCACAGTAGTATTTTATCCTTTCTTTCCTATATAGCTAGTTTGGCCACTTTTGCTAAATGTTTTACTCTGCCTGTGTTTGTTTTTCTTTCTCTGGTTTTCCAGTTAATATATGTGGGGGCTTGCTATTCTCTTGGGGTTCTGCTCTGAGGTAAGATAGCTTTTCCTACATCCATCTTTAGGATCAGTTAGTTTTCTGGCTGTGCAGAGGTGTTTAGGTCTGGTTAGTTACATCCCATGGCTACTTCTAGTTGTGGTGTGTAGTCAGGGATTGTGGTCAGTAGAGTTGCCAAGGACTTCTATGGAATCTGAAAGTTACTCCTGAGTCATCGGTTCATAACATTATACTATATGGAGAGTTGTGAGGATGCATTATACTATATGGAGGGCTGTGATCAGTGGCGTAGCGTGGGGGGGGCGGTCCGCCCCAGGCGGCACATGTGTAGGGCGGGGCAATGTGGCAGCTACTGCCATAGGATCCGCGGCCGCCGCGCCTGCGCTATATACTGAAGCAGTGCAGCACGTCGGCTGCTGGCTGCTTTCAAATCTCCCGCCCCTGCAGCTCTGCTGTGCACTGAGAGGGAGGTGATGTCATCAGTCAGCGTCCCGCAGGGCAGAGCACAGGACACATGCTGGAAGAGACTGGAGGAGGTGAGGGGAGCTGCGAGGAGAGGAGGAGAGCGGAGGGAAGAGCTTGAAGGTGTCGGTGAGAGGAGAGCAGAGGAGCTGAGAGGAGAGGAGGCAGGGGGTAATGACTGGCCAGTGATCTGAATGAAGGGAAGCAGTGAGAGCCAGCAGAGGTGGCTACCTGTGCTGCAGGAGGACACCTAGGAGCAGCTCCGGGTCACAAGGTGACTGATCTCCTGCTTTGTAGTGAGTGGGGGAGGGGCGAGGAGTGGGACCCAGCTGCTGTGAGCAGGTGAAGCTGCCCATGTGAACAAGCCCTCCTGCAGCACAGAGGATTGTGAGTGAGGAATCTATAGAATGTGTGTATGAGTTGTGTGTGTGTGATAGCCGTGCCTGTGTGTGTGTGATAGCCGTGCCTCTGTGTGTGTGATTGCCGTGCCTCTGTGTGTTGTGTGATTGCCGTGCCTGTGTGTGTGTGATTGCCGTGCCTCTGTGTGTGTGTGATTGCCGTGCCTGTGTGTGATTGCCGTGCCTCTGTGTGTGCGAGCCGTGCCTCTGTGTGTGTGTGTGTGCAGGCCGTGCCTCTGTGTGTGTGTGTGCGGGCCGTGCCTCTGTGTGTGTGTGTGTGTGTGTGTGTGTGTGCGGGCCGTGCCTCTGTGTGTGTGTGTGTGAGGGCCGTGCCTCTGTGTGTGTGTGTGTGTGTGTGTGTGTGTGCGAGCCGTGTACTAGGTGTACACCTGTATATTGCCATCCTCTGATCTCTGTACTAGGTGATGACCTGTATATTACTATCTTCCTCTGTGCACAATGTTTTCTATGTGTATATTACTGTTTATTCTCATTAATTTACAGTTAGATCAATTTGTATTCAGTGTTTGATTTATTCCATTCTTCTATCTTTGGTGCTATATACTGTATATCCCAGCGTATTCTATTGGGGAATTGTTAACATTGTTGTTTCAGATAACAATATGATGACTATAATAGGGACACTGGTGATCGGTGGTAGGACCTGTGGTGATGTCGCTGCCCGCACTTTACGGCATTACGGCATGACATCATAACTAAGTGCCGTTCCGGATCCCAGAGGCCGCAAGCGCGCATCCTACAGCAGTTGATCACCATTGAATTTGACCCTGATTAACAGGTACACTTAAGTGGCTCCTAACCCACTAGCGGTACCCCCCTGACCCCCGGAATTATCAACGACCAAGGGGGCGGCAAATTTTTCGACCGCCCCGGGCGCCACAAACAGTAGCTACGCCACTGCCTGTGATGCTGTATTATACTATATGGAGGACTATGAGGGTGCATTATACTAATGGAGGACTGTCAGGCTGTATTATACTATATATAGGATAATGTGTTAGGTTCCCTCTCACCGCTCCCCAGCTCACCTCTCCCAGGTCGGCATCCTCTGCCCCTCTGCCAACCGGGCATCCAGCGTCCAGGCGTACTGTGTCTCGGAGCCGTCTCCTGGTTCCCTTCCTGTCAGCTGACCACCGGGCTCACACATGAGCACATTACAATGGGCATATTCATGTGACCAATCAGCGGCGTACTAGGTGCACTCCTCCCCTGTGACTCTAGGGGCCGGCACGGTTCAACCCGACACTCCCCTCGACCAATAGCTGCTCTTCCTCTGGTATGTCAGGCCACCTCCACTGATGGGAGGTGCCTGATTATTAAGTCAGTTTGCTTCTGCCTTGCTGACTGTTGGTCAGGCCTTCCTTGTACTCTGTTTCCTGGAACCCTTGCTGTGCTCTTCCCCGGTAGCACCATTCCTGTTCTTCTAGCTTTGTACCCTGTTATCCTGGAATCCTTAGCTGTGCCGTAGCATAGACTAACTTTACAAGCTGCCCCCCTGGTACTAGCAGCTGTAGTATTCAGACCCCCTGGGCTTGCCCCTGACAATCCCTGTATAGGGATTGGTTAAACTAGGACCAGCTTACCCAGGGGAGTTCGGTACCACGGCCCAGTGGGTCCACTCTAGGGCACCACCCCCCGGAAGCATGACAGAATGGGAGTGCTTTATAATAATTGGATGACTATTGGGGCAACCTTATGAATGGGGGACTATGGGATGAATTATAATACATGGAGGACTATGGGGGTATTTTGTAATATATGGAGGAATATGGGGATGCATTATAATAATTGGTAGACTATGGTGGCAGGAGGAGGGAGAACATATAAACCATGATGGGGGACATATATTCTATGATAAGGGCCATATTCCAGGTGGAGGACCATATATATCAGGATGAGGGACATTAATACATAATGAAGGGGAAGAGGGTTCAATTGGTGAGTCTTTAAAGGATTTAGAACCTTACACGGGGCCCATACATCTGACCAATGTGTGCGCAGGGGGCGGGGGGCCCAGGTCCTAATTTTGCATTGGGGCCCGCCACACTCTAACATAGTAACATAGTAACATAGTTTTTAAGGTTGAAGGAAGACTTTAAGTCCATCTAGTTCAACCCATAGCCTAACATGTTGATCCAGAGGAAGGCAAAAAAAACCCCATGTGGCAACACTAATCTCCACATTGGGGGAAAAAATTCCTTCCTGACTCCAGATACGGCAATCAGACTAATTCCCTGGATCAACGCCCTATCAAAGAATCTAGTATATATAACTGGTAATATTATAGTTTTCAAGAAAGGCATCCAGGCCCTTCTTAAATGTTAGTAGTGACTCACTCATTACAACATCATGTGGCAGAGAGTTCCATAGTCTCACTGCTCTTACAGTAAAGAATCCGCGTCTGTGATTATGATTAAACCTTCTTCCCTCCAGACGTAGAGGATGCCCCCTTGTCCCAGTCTCAGGCCTAAGAGTAAAGAGATCATTAGAAAGGTCTCTGTACTGCCCCCTCATATATTTATACATTATTATAAGATCACCCCTAAGCCTTCGTTTTTCCAAGCTAAATAACCCCAAGTTTAATAACCTGTCTTGGTATTGCAGACCCCTTAGTCCTCTAATAACTTTTGTCGCTCTTCTCTGGACCCGCTCTAGTTCAGCTATGTCTTTCTTATACACCGGAGACCAGAATTGTACACAGTATTCTAAGTGTGGTCGCACTAGTGACTTGTATAGAGGTAAAATTATGTTCTCCTCATGAGCATCTATGCCTCTTTTAATACATCCCATTATTTTATTTGCCTTTGCAGCAGCTGCCTGACACTGGCCACTAAATGTGAGTTTGTCATCTACCCATACACCCAGGTCTTTTTCAGTGACAGTTTTGCCCAGTGTTTTACAATTAAGCACATAATTATACCTTTTGTTTCCTCTGCCCAAGTGCATGACTTTACATTTATCCCCATTAAAGCGCATTTGCCATTTAGCAGCCCAAGCTTCTAGTTTACATAAATCCTCCTGTAATATAAAATTGTCCTCCTCTGTATTGATTACCCTGCAAAGTTTAGTGTCATCTGCAAATATTGAGATTCTACTCTGTATGCCCCCTACAAGGTCATTAATAAATATATTAAATAGAAGCGGGCCCAACACTGACCCCTGTGGTACCCCACTGTTAACTGTGACCCATTCTGAGTGTGTTCCATTAATAACCACCCTTTGTTTCCTATCACTAAGCCAGTTCTTAACCCACTTACACATATTTTCCCCTATCCCCATTGCCCTCATTTTATGTATCAACCTTTTGTGTGGCACCGTATCAAAAGCTTTTGAAAAGTCCATATACACCACATCCACTGCATTTCCTTGGTCCAGTCCAGAACTTACTTCTTCATAGAAGCTTATTAGATTAGTTTGACAGGAACGGTCCCTCGTAAAACCATGTTGATAATGGGTCATGAGGTTATTTTTCTTCAGATACTCCAGTATAGCATCTCTTAGAAAACCCTCTAGGATTTTACCCACAGTAGAGGTTAAGCTTACTGGCCTATAATTTCCAAGTTCAGTTTTTGTCCCCTTTTTGAATATTGGCACCACATTTGCTATACGCCAGTCCTGTGGTACAGACCCTGTTATTATGGAATCTTTAAATATTAAAAATAATGGTCTATCTATGACAGTACTTAGGGTACTCTAGTTACGCCGCTGCCCACTACCTAGCAAATTTAACAGAATATGTATGAGGACCTCCTTTATACCTAATACAGGGTGTATCTGAGTCCCTATTCCTTCTAATTTTTGTCAGTTCTTGCATTACCCACATAGGCTTTGTGAGTTTCAGAGTCCCTCCCTCATAAATTAAACAGGATGTGTCTGACCTTGTCAAACATACCACATTCCCAAACAAAGAAGTAAAATGTAAACATTACATCTATTGGTGGGTGTAGTTTTATTTCACCTTCCACTATGTCATCTACTGTACAGTATTAGAGATGACAAGGAAATAAGCTGATACATGGCCTGGTTATTCAGGGGAGAAGTCGGCATTTTTTTTCTCTGTTTAACTTTGCCTTATATACAAGTCATTATACAGGAAAGAATGTATCCTAACTAGAGTTGATCGGACCGATGAAAGTTCACAGTGGCGTAACTTCAGGCCCAGGGCCCCCGATGCGAAAGCTCCAACGGGGCCCCAATTATTGCAAATCTTTAATAGTATCAGTCTTTTTCTATGGGCCAAAGGGACTTTTGGGGCCCCCCTAGGCTGCAGGGCCCAGGTGTGATCGCAACCCCTGCACCTATTGTAGTTACGCCCCTGAAAGTTCAGGTTATAGAGGTTCACCCATACTTTTTTTAAAGGTCTGTTCTGGACCCAAACTTGACCCAAACCTCATTAGAAATCACTGATTGGGCAGTTCTGCTCTTCATTCACAAATACAGCCAGCCATAAGTAAACCACTTCCGGGAAAGGACAGGGCATTGTCATTGTCTTATTTTGGTACACACTACATTCGATAACTCTGATTTTACCCCAAGTTTTAGCTGTTCAAACACTGCAAGCAGCTCACACAGTGTACCCGAGCAAAGTGATGCTCACTCTAGTGATTTAAGTACGTAAAGCACCATAACTCAGAACCAGAACAATGAAAATTTTTTTAATGTCTGTGTTTGCTACGAACTCTGAACTTCAAAGTGTGGTTTGCTCATCCCTATTCCTAACATTTTCCTGTAATCCATTTAATCTTCAGTTTTGTATATTTGACTGTCAGTCCATAAAAGCAGAATGTTTGTGCACACGTTGAGTATTTTGGTTCCATAAATTTCTGCACCATTTCTACATGTGCATTTTTGCAGTGTTTACAATGCATTTTTTGCATGTGTTTTTTTCACCTGCGTATTTATGCTGTTTTAGACTGACTTTATTGAAGTTAATGGAGGAAAAAATGCTGCTAAACCGCGGAAAGATTTGACATCCTGCAAATTATTTTTGGCACCAAATCTGTAAGTCATAAATAAGCAGCATGTGCTTGACACTTCAGGATTCCCATTAATTTTGCTAACATCAGGATGCCCTTCTAGTTGTGTGAAAAATCTGCACTCAAAAACCCATAAAAAACACAAGGTGTACACGCAGCCTAATACCCTGACATCATTGTTCCCACTTGGAAGTCAGAGAAGCTTCCAGGTGTCTTCCCCATGCTATTTCCATTCTATTTGAGCTCATTTTCCATCAATTTCAGCACTTTTCTTGCACTCCCCCCCAGCCCCAGGGCCTTTTTAGAAAAATGTTTGAGTTTCTCGTTGACTTCAATTACACTCGTTACTCGAATTGAGCCTATACGAGCATCCGACCTCCTCAATTCGAGCATTAATCACGCAAGCATTTTAGTCTTCGCTCATTACTAATGGTCACCTGAAAAATAGTCTAGCGAATTTACTATAGGTTAGCAAATAGTGCGGCTGTTGCAATGGCTTGGGCCTAATTGGATTCATGATGTGGAATCTGCTCTGCAAGGTTTTCAACCAACTGGGTCAGGACCTGGATCTGATTCATCAAAGCTTGGAATTGAACTACATTTTTATAGGCCAGCTAAACTACCAGTGTGCAAAGTAAGTGGTAGGGCCCTTTCACATCAGCGGTATTTTCAAATCGCGGCAGATGCAGTGAAAAAACCACATCTGCCGCGATTACCGCATAACCGCTACACTTGCGGCACACTTGCGGCAAGCCCCATGCAATGTCTATGGGGCTTGCGGTAAGGATGCGGCAGGTGCGGCAAGTGCGGTTTCGGCACTTGCGGCAGGTGCGGCCGCGAAAAAAAACGCTGCTTGCCGCAAGTGTGCCGCAAGTGTAGCGGTTATGCGGTAATCGCGGCAGATGTGGTTTTTTCACCGCATCTGCCGCGATTTGAAAATACCGCTGATGTGAAAGGGCCCTTAGACAGGCAGCAATTGAGCATACTTTAGTCTAGCAACTTCGATTAGAAATTACTGGAGAATCAAGGCCTTCACTCTTTAACCCTAATGCAGATATCTGGACTTATAGCCTGTAGAGGCCCCTGGTTTGAACCTATACAGTGGCTGTTGGCTGGTGCAGAGTGCTGCCAAAGGATGGTCAGGCAAGAACCAAGAGATCAGGATAATTAGTCAAATCTTCAAGCAGTAGAATAGTTAAAATCCAAACTGAGGTCAGACACAGGAATTAAACAGGAGCAGAGTTAACAGGAGTAAACTAGAGTAAGGTGAACCAACCAAAGGCAGAAAGATAGTGACATATATAGCGTGAAGCCCCACTCAGGGATTACAGAAGGGAGTTAATTAGAAACCCATTTTCAGGAAATAGCTTCCAAATTTCCTTCCCGGATGGCCGCACAAGTCCTAGAATATTCCAACTGCTGGATTGTCACTTTCCATAGCCCTCAACATGGTGCAGTGTCATCTAGTGACAGAAGCTGAAGGATATGATGCAAGAACAAATATGTATGATACACTCTCATTATAGGAAGAGAAGTGGGTGCAGTACTGAAAGAATACTGCAGAGTTAACAAGAATAGCAAAATAATTCCTGATTCAAAGCTCAATTATATCGTGTTTCTCCCTTCATTATGTCTAAATTACAAATTAACTGCTTTATCTATACAGAAACATCTGCTTTGAGATTCAGTAGTATTTTTAAGATGTAGATGTGTGTACAAAATGGCACAGTTACTATGGAAACACAAAAGAAGATGTCTATGAAAGACATCTAATAAAAGGGTTTTCTATTTGTTTCCAAATGCTGAACAATCTACAAATATTTTCATACACACTGATATATATTTTGTAGTATAATACAATCTTGTTACGTTGCTTTTATTTATGCTAGTGCAATGTAGCCACAGTAACCTGCACCTGTATGTTTATCTAATTTCAGTAGGAGATACTTGTCAATTTTGATTTTTGCAGTGTACATGTATACTGCCTCCATATTTACCGTATATTGTGTGGGAGTGTGGAATGTAAAAGCATCAGCAGAGCACTAGGACCCTGTGAGTTCGGCCTGCCTGAACAATAGCTGGAGTGAGGCAGAAGGGGCTTGGGTGAAAGAACCCGTGTCTGTAGGAGAATGAGGCTCATGGTGAAGGGGAGCTGAGAGCTGACCTGCTAGAAGAGATAGGCTGTAAAGCGTGCTAAAAATAAACAGTGGTGAGAAGCCTGGAGATTGGACTTTGATAAGACTTTTTGTGCAAGCTGTCGACAGGAATGGCTGATCCCTGTCTTGGGGGAACTTGTGCTTTTGCTGGAAACTAGTGCATAGGCGGTGGAAACTGTTGGACTAGAGACTGTACGTTGAGTTGACCAGGGTTCCATTACCAGACAAGAGACTGAAGAGAGACTGGGTCCAGAGCCATTCCGATCAAGAGGATCCTAAAAAGCCCTGGTAAAGAGTGCTCCACAGACTGTATCCCGAGGCTACAGAAATAAAGTACTGGACGTGTGAATCTGGCATTGGCTGGCAAGCCACTGAATTTTTGCTGTTTTATAAGGGTTTTTTTGGTGCAAAGGTTTTTTTTTTCAGGACTTGCTGCAGCCAATGTGTACTATAGGCTGGTGTGAAACTACACTTGAGGTTGATGGTACCATAGCTTTTAAGATACCCGGTGAAAATGGAGACCTTATAAAGAAGGAAATTGTAACACCCCGATTGTCTCCTTCCATACGACCTGAGGAACATGGCATCTGAGACTAAGTAACAGTTTTGGAGCGTTGTGGACAAACATTACTGAAATAATCAGTGTGACCACAATAGAAACATGCTCCACCAGCCTGATGAACCACAAAAGGTTTAATATGAGGCGTTTATCCCCCTATAGCATTGGTTCATCAAGTCTACTACGTGGGACCTCCCCAACAGAGACTGCCATAGGGGACAAGGTTTTTCTTAGTCTCTCCCTCAGACATTTTTCTACCCCAACATCTAGGGACATAGCAGCCTCCAATGACTCAGGAGAGGAATATTGAACGACAGTGTCCTGTTGTCTAGCTGACAGATCCACACAGAACTGACTTATAAGGTCAGGATCATTCCACTGGGTATCAATCGCCCATCTCCAAAACTCTGAGCAGTACTCCTCCACTGCCCACATTCCCTGCTTGAGTTTGCATAGATTAGACTCAGGGGGTGTCACTGTATCTGGTTCACCATACATCTGAGCCAATGCACTGAAAAACCCACCAACAGCAGAGATGGTGAGTCAGTCATAAGGGAAAAGCCCCAGGCCTGTGGATCCCCCTTAATAAGGGACGTTATCATCCCCACATGGTGAAGCCAGAAATACCATTTACAGGCCTCTCTGAACACCAAGAATTTGTCTCTTCCCTTAGAAAATCTATCAGGAAAAGATATCTTGGGTTCTTGTACGGCCTGGACATGCGCTGACAACCCAACAACTTGGCCTAGCTGATACACCACCTGAGTATGCAATTCAACAATCCCCTGAGAGAAGGCATCATCCAAATATGCAAAAGCTTGTAAGTAAGCTATATGGCTTCAGAAAAACTGTAAGGTGGCTGATAATGTACCAGGGTGGAAATAGCGCTTTGGTGAGTAGTTTCAGGATGGCAGAGATGGGTTTAAAAGAACTGGAAAGCTAATTTCACCCTGTAGGCTGGGGTTCCCTAGCTGACCTGGTTCCCAGAATTACCTCTAATGGAGAGGACATCCGGGCTGCCACCTTTGCCCTTCTCCTAGCCAGCTCTGGCTAAAACTCTGTCACCTCCACCAAAGGAAGGAACAGCAGCTCCCAAAAGAAGAATCCCAAATAGGTTAGCTTCTTGAAAGTTTCTGCAAAATCACTTTGCCTCATCACAGCATGAGGATATAAGAAGTAATATTAGCGGCTAAGCAGGCGCTCAGGAAAAAGTAGACATTAACATGGGTAGAAATGTATACTTTACTTGTGGTCAGTCTCCTCACAACATGTTTCGGCGGTAATCTCCACCTTCATCAGGTGATGATCATCACCTGATGAAGGTGGAGATTACTGCAGAAACATGTTGTGAGGAGACTGACCACAAGTAAATTATACATTTCTACCCATGTCAATGTCTGCTTTTTGCCAAGAACCTGCTTAGATGCTAATTTTACTTCTTATATCCCTGTGTGCCCTCTGGGCGAGCAGCCTGCTGTAGCACAGGTCTGACAGACCAATAACTTAATCGGCGGGACCTTAACGCTGACAAAGACAGACGACCTGTGGTGACATCAGCTCCACATGAATCCCCACGTGACCAGACCATCCTCCGAACCCGGAAGTGGGAACAGCGACTGGGGCGCGACGAGCACCGCGGGCTCTCGCTCCGTGGTTATGCCGGCTGCATAACCACATCATGTTAGTGCGAATCCGATTGTACATCCTCCACTTGACCATCGGGTATCATCCCAGGAGCTCCCGTCTTTCACATTATTTTGTCTCCTCACAGCATGAGGTCAGAGTAAAGACTGAACTCTGTCAGTGACACCCTCTGTTGGTTGATAGGAATATTTAAAGGCTGGGGGAGTGGACAACTATATCTGCTGACACACCCATCAGCAGCTCACGTGTGCCTGCAGAGCCACAAGCAGCTAAATATCATGGACAGCAAACATTGCAGCAGCTACAGACATTAACCCTAATTGTGCCAATGGAAATTTACTCCCATTTAAACCACAACACATCATTTCACATGGACTGCAGAAAAATTAACATGTCACACTTAGGGAAACCAGAAAGATGCACACAGATCTGGCATTCAATTGTTGTAAGGATAAAATGCCTATTTCTTAATGGACACTTTCACCATGCTATCTATCTAAAAAATAGATCAAGTAGCTAGCTATCTCTCTTTGTAGCATAGCGCAGAGGAAGCTGCACTCTCTCTGAGCAGTAGCACTGTCAAAATGGTGCTGATATGACTTCAGCTCCTCATATGCTGATGGGCAAGTGATTTAGGCAGCCAACGATACAAGCCCTTGTTTCTCAACATTGTGGTTGGTTTCTGTGCTTGATGGACTGCAAAAACATTTACACAGTATGTGATGGGAAAAAAAATTGAGTCCCACGTGCCATTCTAGACAGTCATAAGGCAGAAGAAAAGCATTACTACAAATGCAGTAATGCTTTTTTTTAACCTCCGGACAATTACCGAACAAACCTGAGTTCACCGATTTTTTGAGCAGTGTTTGGGTTTCCGATCCCGAATATGAATAGGCCAGGTTCAAGCAGAATTTGAAATTGATGCTCCACACTAATCGCGACACCTTCAGAGCCATCTTGATCACCAGCAATTTTCAATCACCAATCAAGTAGTTGCTTTCATATACAGCTGTCACGCTGGGAGTGGGGAAGACACCCAGCGTAGGATAACGACGGGGGGGGGGAATTAGGAGTCCCTAACGCTAAGGGCACAAGAAGCAGACGGTGACCCCTAGACTTCCTAGAGCTGACCCTGTCTGCCCTAACGTCCCTATACAGTCTCCTCAACTGTCGCCGACCACGAACCTCGTCCCTCTCTGATCCTAGCACTATCTTATCTAAGGATCAGATGGAGGGGTTCACTAGACCCCTCCACTATCAACTAAAGACAAACACCAGGGAAGACAGACATTTGGGAAAAGGAAACACTTATCTGACAGCAGAGCTCAGCAACCTCCACAACCTCCGTGTCTGCTGGAGCAAGGATAATGAGTGCACAAGGAACTATCACCTGCACCGAGGAAGGGTGATGAACCTCCTTATAAAAGTGGAAGGAATCCGCTGGGTCCTAGTGACCTACAATATTGGTGGATAAAACCAGACCGAGCACAAGACCTCCACAGCCGTCCCCCCATAACAGCGAGATCCCATCACACCCTCTCTCCATCTACACAGAAGGTAAATGCCCCTGAAAGAGACGGACCATCCTCCACCATTATGGCTGGTGGGCCACACGCTGGGATCGTCTGCGCGTGGCCTCCACCCTGTCATCCGTGCCACCCGTGACAACAGCATAGGCCTTTGAAAAGTAGCCTTAGGTCACCATCTGACCAGTAGAGGACTTCTCAGTGAGGAACGCACCAGCCCCATAGGAGGAGCATTCACCTCCAAGAAAAAGGTTTGTTGATCTCCAGTCTTGCAGTGCCGGTCTAGAAGCAAAGGTCTGCTTGAGGGTGACCAGGGCACTCTCCACTTCTGGAGTTCACAACCTAGGATTCTCTCCCTTGTGGGTTAAGGCTGTGTTGGGAAGGACCTGAGAAGAGCAGTGGGGAATCAATTGCCCAGAGATGTTGATGATGCAGGTGTAGTGAGGTGTGGTAAAAGTAAGGCTTAATCAGCTTAATTTCTGGAAAAAATTATAAAAAATTTGCAATCTAAAGAAGAGGTTGAATCAAACCAGAATAAGTATGGAAAAGCTTTGGTTGTTAGACACATTTTTGGACAAAAGACATTTCGTATCTGATCTTGGTTGGTAGATACTAAAGGGAATTGAAGGGGAACAAAATATGTTTACTTCAAAGAGAGACGTATGAAATAGGGATGGGTGAACCCGAACTGTAAAGTTTGGCATCTGTACTGAACACCTAATGTTCAGGCACAGACCCCGAACGCAAACGTCCCTGGGAAGTCCTTTCACAGTTCAAGTTTGGTTTGGGAAGCTTTAAAAAAAAAAAAAGAAAATAGTTATTGAACAGCAGCATTATACTTACTGGCATCCGTTCATCCTCCCGCTTGTATTTCCAGGGCCGCACATTAACTTCTGAGAATTCACTGCTGAAGGGAGGAACTGTCAATTACAGACGCTATCACAAGGAATGGGCATCTGTGATTGGCTGTTGGAGTAATCTGGAAACAGCCCATATATTCTAACATTGTAGATACTAGAAAGTATGGGCTGTTGTCAGGTTACTCCAACAGCTAATCACAGATGCCCATTTTCTGTGATTGGCTGTTCTGCACCTCAGCCATTGACTGACATAATAGTGCTGTAAAAATAAATAAATAATTAAAAAAAAATGATGTAAGGCTTTGGTGCATTTTTGAGTCTCAGCCTAGGAAAAGCAGACAGCTGCGGGCTGAAATGCCCAGCGGTCTGGCTTTACCTTGGCTGGCAATTAAAATACAGGAAAGCTAGTATTTTTTTTAATTATTTAAATACATATTTTTTTTAAAAATGCATGGGCTTCACCCTATTTTTGTTTGCTAGCCAAGGTAAAACAGTTGGTGGCTGGGATTGTCAGCGTGGTAGGGCTTAGGCGTTCTGAGCCCCAAATGCTGAAAATTTCAGGCCGCAGCTGCCCCTGAAAATGGTACATTCTTCTACATCATTATTTTAAAGTGCTTTACCCAGCTTTTCCAGCAGCCCTGGTGGCTGTGGCATGCTGGGTAATAATGGGGTTAATGGCAGCTTTATATTGGCAGCTGGCACTAAATTGGAAATTGATATTGCTGGGACAATGTTAAACCCGCCTACTCTAGTAAACATTAAGAAGACACAACACCGAGAAAATAATCTTTTAATTTCAATAAAACACAAAAGACATCCCTAATTCCCATCCAGAGGCCATGATGAAGTTCATCAGAGTAATCCAAGTTCACAGCTGATGTGTCAGCTGTAAACTTTAATAAACTTGACTCTGACATCACAGCGAGCACATCTCAAGTAATTTTCTTGGTGGTGTGCGCGGTGATTAGACATTCCTGTTTGTCGGCCTGTGAATTATCATCAGTGGGTTTTGTTTTGAGTTGTTATAGATGGGAGCCAGGAATGTATTTTGTGTTTTATTGTTATTAAAAGATTTTTTTCTCGGTGTTATGTTTTTTAATGTTTATTAGAGATTCATAGAGGGCGGGTCTAACATTGGCCCGACATTATGAATCTAGCTTTAATGCAAGCTGCCAATACAAAGTTGGCATTAACCTCATTATTAACCAACGAGCCAATGCCATCATCGCCGGAAGAGCCAGGTAAAGTGCCTGAAAATGGTGATACAAAAGAATGAGCCATTTTCAGGGGTAGCCTGGAATTTTCAGCATTGGGGATCTAGCTGCCTGGGATTTACCTTGGCTGACAATCACAAATATGGCAAAGCCCATGTATTTTTAAAAAAATTATTTATTTGAATAATTAAAAAAATAATGGCAAATTATTTATTTAAATAAGTACAAAAATAATGGCTTCCCTGTATTTTAATTGCCAGCCAAAGTAAAGTCAGGCAGCTGGGGGTGGCAGCACGTAGATGCTATCACAAAGAATGGGCATCTGTGATTGTCTGTTGGAGGAACCTGAAAACAGCTCATACATTCTAGCATCTACCAAGGTAGAATGTATGAACTGTTTCCAGGTTCCTCCAACAACCAATTACAGATGCCCATTCTATGTGACAGTGTTTGTGATTGGCTATTGGGCCCATTCGCAGTGAATATTCAGTAAGTTAATGAGTGGCCCTGATAGTACAAGCGTGTAGACACCTGTAAGTGTAATGCTTATGTTTAAAGGAATCCTGTCACCCCCAAAACACCTCTATAGCTATTAAAAGCTGTCCCTAGAGCATAGTAACACTTACCCTACACTCCTTTTAGCTCCTAAAAGCATCTACTGAGAATGACGATAAACATTATTACAGTACCTCATTAGTGATTATAATTAGTGACTATGGTATTCGTAGTCACCCAGCCAGGCTCTCCCTCTTCATGATAACATGCCTCAATAGGCGTGATCTTCAAATCGGATTCAAATGCGCCGCCTCCCCGCTCTGTTATGTGTCGTCCGTGCTGCAGTGGGGCTGTGTGACGCGAATCGCGTCATTTCCGGCGCCGGGTGACGTATTACACCCGCGCCGCTCTTTTTGCTTCAAGCCCCGCACTGCGCATGCACGGCACGCATGCGCAGTGCGGGGCTTGAAGCAAACAGAGCGGCGCGGGTGTAATACGTCACCCGGCGCCGGAAATGACGCGATTCACGTCACACAGCCCCACTGCAGCACGGACGAAGCATAACAGAGCGGGAGGCGGCGCATTTGAATCCGATTTGAAGATCACGCCTATTGAGGCGTGTTATCATGAAGAGGGAGAGCCTGGCTGGGTGACTATGAATACCATAGTCACTAATTATAATCACTAATGAGGTACTGTAATAACGTTTATCTTCATTCTCAGTAGATGCTTTTAGGAGCTAAAAGGAGTGTAGGGTAAGTGTTACTATGCTCTAGGGACAGCTTTTAATAGCTTTAGAGGTGTTTTGGGGTGACAGGATCCCTTTAATCACTATCTTTTTTCTTTTTACAGCCCCCCAGCCCGCTCTTACAACTTTAAATTTGCTTCGGTCTGCAAAACCCGAACATCGGTGGGTTCGTTCATCACTAGTATTACATTTTTACTATAGGTTCTCTAATGCCAATAGGTAACAGTTGCTGAGGAATTTGTTCTCCCAGATTGCATATAATCTAAATAACTAATAATTCTTATAAATAATGTAGGTTATATGTATATTAATAGGTGTTTGTATTAATATTTGAAATATTGCATTTAACTTATTATTATAACGATTGGATGCAGGCCTGATGATATTGAATTGGTAGAGTGGTGACGTCATGGTGTGAGTGGGGTCTGTGGCACTAAGGGCGGCGGCTGTCTCTTCCTCCCATGCCCTGTCCCCCATGTCTGCTCTCTCTCTCCCCCTATGCTGTCTTCTCCCCTCTGTGGTCTCCCCTATTACTTGTCACCCCTGTGCGCTGTCTCTCTTCTGTGTGCTGTCTTCTTCCCCTGTGCTTGCTCCTTTTACCCATCTTTCCCCTGAATAGAGAGATGTGCCCAGAAGGTTAAAGATAAGAAAAAGCTGTACCACAAGTACCCAGGTGACTTTGAAAGTGAATGGAACAAAATACTATGCATGTGTTCCTTACACTTGATTCAATTAATTATAAAATACTAGATGGTGGCCCAATTCTAACTCATCGGGTATTCTAGAATATATATGTAGTTTATTTATAAAGTTTTAAAAATAATGCATTGAATACATAGGATTTTCCCAATCAGCGACGCGGCTTCGTTCAATATATCTGCATGTGTGACACCTCACCAGCAATCAGTAAGGTACCGTCACAATTGGCGATGCTCCAGCGATCCCGACAAACGATACGACCTGGTAGGGATCACTGGAGTTTCAGTACGTGGTCGCTGGTGAGATTGTCACACTGAGCAAGATCACTAGTGCCGGTCGAGGTACTTCTGCTACGAGCAGCCGGGGGATGACTGGCTAATGCAGGTCATCCCCTGGCTGCGTTGCCGCTGACCTCTGTGACCTGATCAGCGATCTCACAGCGGGGGCCTACTCACTGCTGCGTGCCACACTGAGCGAGATTGCTAGCGCCGGTCGGGGTACTTCCACTGTGTCGCCGATGACCTTCGTACAGCAGGAGATGACCCGCGGCTACCATCGGGAGTCCCTACCAGGTCGTATTGTTGTAGTGATCGCTGGAGCATCGCCAAGTGTGACGGTACCCCCAGTCTGACACGATCAGCAGTGGGGGCCTGGTCATTGCTGCGTGTCACACTGGGCGAGATCGCTTGCGCCGGTCGATGTACACTGGTCATCTTCCAGCTACATCTCCGTTGTCCTCCTTGTGGCAGGAGATGACCCGCAGCTACCACAGTGGCGTGTGTGGTTCAAATTCCGCGCCAATTCGCGGCCGGACTGCGACTGTTGCTGATTGGTCACTGCGGTCAGCGGCGACCAATCAGTGACGCGGTATTTCCATTACAGAGAGACAGACACGATAATGCGATTATATAGTAGGATGAAGAGAAAGAGATTGCGAGAACCCAGAAGGAAATATACAGCATATTCCAAACTCAATAAAATAGAATTGATGTAAATTATGAAGATCTGAGAGAGAGAATTAGCGAAGAAACTGTAAAATGAGATATTACAAATGAAAAAATATACATTTCAGAGAGACTATAATGACAATGAGAAGAACAAAGTGTACACATGGAAACGCCATAAATCAATACTGAAAAAGAAACAAGGACAGCGGAAAAACAAACAAAAAAGAAATGTTAGTTTCTCAAATCCAGATACTTCCATCGGCTCTGTGTCTTCTGTTAATTCTGTCGATACAATCGATTCTACAGGAGGACCTGTAGACAGGGAAAATCAGAACCAACCTAAAAGCATTATGACAAAAAACGGAGTTGCAGGGCAGGGAGAAGGAGGAAGATACCCGAAGAGGAAAAGAGGCCGCTACCAACCTGCCCAGTTTGGAATCTAAGCACCCACATATTGTCAGAGGAGGAAATCTCGGTACTTGCAAAAGGAATAGGTTTTGCTCAGGACCGGACTGGGACCAAAAAGCAGCCCTGGAAAACAGACCCCACCAGCCCACATACTATATCACCCATCAGCCCCGATCCGTGAAATTTACTTTTACGTTGTTGTGGCCCCCACTTTCTTAAAGGAGTTATCTGAAGAGCCATATGTGAATGGTGCCACAGAGGGAATAATCAACCACAGCTCCATTTACATGGTGCTCTTCAAAGCCAGTTTCTCAGGATTATGGGGTCCCAGTGGTCAGCCACACACACAGCCAGCCAGCCACACAAACTGCCTCACACAGCCACACACAGCCAGCCACACACATTGCCACACACAGCCACAGCCAGTCACACATAGAGCCACGGCCAGACACAAACAGCCAGCCACATAGACAGCCACCAGCCACAGCCAGCCACACAGACGCAGCCAGCCACATAGACAGCCACACACAGCCAGAACCAGCCACAGACAGCCACACAACCAGCCACAGCCACACAGCCAAAGCCAGCCACACAGCCAAAGCCACAGCCAGCAATACACAGAGCCACAGCCAGCCACACAGCCAGCCAGCCACACAGCCAGCCAGCCACACACACACAGACAGCCACACACAGACACACAGCCAGCCATACACGGCCAGCACACACACACACACAGCCAAAGCCAGCCACACAAACAGACACAGCCATGCACACAAACAGACACAGCCAGCCACACACAGACACAGCCATACACACAGCTACAGCCACAGCCAGCCAACCACACACACAGCCACACACACACAGCCAAAGCCAGCCACACAAAGAGCCAGAGCCAGCCACATAGACAGCCACATACACAGCCACACACACACACAGCTACAGCCACAACCAGCCACACACAGACACACACAGCCAGCCACATAGACAATCAGACACACACAGTCAGACACACACAGCCAGACACACACAGTGAGATACAGAGACAGCCAGACACATAGACAGCCAGGCACATAGACAGTCAGACACACACATACAGCCAAACACATACAGCCACACGGCCAGCCACACACAGCCACACAGCCACAACCAGCCACACACAAACTGCCAGCCACATAGACAGCCACACACACACAGCCATCCAGCCACATGGACAGCCACACACACAGCCATAGCCAACCACACACACACAGCCATAGCCAGCCACACACAGACACACAGCCACACACACAGCCAGCCACACACACACACAGCCACACAGTCAACCGCACACAGCCAAGCAGCCCCAGCCACACACAGCCAGCCACAGCAACACAGCTCAAGCCACACACAGACATAGTCAGCCACACAGACACACAGCCATCCCCAGCCACACTCAGTCAGCCACAACCATGCAGCCCCAGCCACACAAATACAGTCAGCCACACACAGCCCAAGCCATACACAGACACATAGTCAGCCACACAGCCAGCCATAGCCATGCAGCCCCAGCCACAGAGACACATAGTCAGCCGCACAGACAGCCACGCAGCCACAGCCACATAATCAGCCACACAGCCAGCCACTCAGTCCCAGCCCACAGTCAAGCCACAGTCATGCAGCCCCTGCCACACACAGACACATAGTCAGCCACACAGCTAGCCACAGCCACACACAGTCAGTCCCATCCATGTAGCCCCAGCCACATACAGACACATAGTCAGCCACACAGTCAGCCACACAGCCAGTCACACAGCCAGCCACAGCCATGCAGCCCCAGCCACACACAGACACATAGTTATCCACACAAACACACAGTCAGCCACACAGCCAGCCACAGCCACACACAGTCAGACCCAGCCATGCAGCCCCAGCCACATACAAACACATAGTCAGCCACACACACGGTCAGCCCCAGCCATGTAGCCCCAGCCACATACAGACACATAGTCAGCCACACAGTCAGCCACACAGCCAGCCACACAGCCAGCCCCAGCCATGCAGCCCCAGCCACACACAGACACATAGTTAGCCACACAGACATACAGTCAGCCACACAGACAGCCACAGCCACACACAGTCAGACCCAGCCACGCAGCCGCAGCCACATACAGACACATAGTCAGCCACACACACGGTCAGCCCCAGCCACACAGAAACAGTCAGCCACACATTCAGCCACAGCCACACACAGAAAGCCCCAACCACACAGCCCCAGCCACATAGTCAGCCACACACACATTCAGCCCCAGCCATGCAGCCCCAGCCACACACAGACACATAGTCAGCCACACACACAGTCAGCCACAGCCATGCAGCCCCAGCCACACACACATAGTCAGCCACACACAGACACAGTCAGCCACACAGACACATAGTCAGCCACACAGACACACAGCCAGCCACAGCCATGCAGCCCCAGGCACACACAGACACATAGTCATCCAAACAGCCAGCCACAGACACATAGACAGACACACACATGTCTACATACAGAGACATACACACACATACACTACTCACCACCAGCAGCTGCGGTAGCTCATCTTGCTGGATCCTGCACTGTGGAACACCTTCCAACGCCTGCAGTAGAAATGAGGGGGCGGGGCCCAGAGAGATTTACAGGAGATTGGGCCCACAGAAGTGGTGAAGGGGCATGGCCTGGAGGAAATTGGGGCCCATCCTCTCACCTCTCCTCCCGCTCCTTCTCCTGTCAAACTCCTCGGGCTCTCACAGCTGTCAGAGAAGAGCAGTCATGCTCTGCCAGCCCCTGCTGCTCTCCTCCTCTGCCTGCTATGCCCGGTGGGTGGTGGTGGCCGCAAAGTGATTAAAAGCTGGCCTGCATCTGGAGGAGCAGGTGCTGTGGCCACGCCCATTCCACAACTACCGGCCCATAGGTAAGAGTCCCGCCTCTCCCTATTGCCAGTCCGGGCCTGGCTTTGCTCCTACAAATAAATTTAACTTGTTCAGAACCCTGTTAGATGTGAACAAGTTTGCTAGAAATTTAACGTTAAAATGCCATTTTTTAGAGAGTACGGAGGAGGGGGAATCAAACCGTACCTGTACAAATATTGTGGCGAATAAAGATCTATGTAGTCCTGTACCAATTTCCAAGAGCTAAATAACATAATGGTATTAAGACAATTAGAAGCTGAAACAGAACTGCAGGGAAATAGAGGAATTGAAAGCTTTACTACTTGTAACCCACTTTATTATCCAGTACAATCAAAAGCACAGGTACTTGATCAATTTGAGGAAATAACAGAGCAGGATCCAACTAGAAAAATAACCACAATCAAAGGTAAGAAAAAAGGTAATTTAACAAAAAAAATCAAAATCAATCAAATCAATCAAAATATGCTGAACAACTTTGACATATATGACAGACTAAGGCTAGGGTCACACTTGAAAAGGTAATTGCGGTTCCCGCATGAGGATTTGGATGCGGGAACCGCAATTACCTTCAGGGTACCTTTACACGCGGCAACTTTTCTAGGAATTTCACAGGCAACTTACTGGTTGCAGTGAAATCATGGACACATTGTTCTATCTTGTTGCTGTGTACAAATGGAACAATGTCTCCATGATTTCACTGCAACCAGTAAGTTGCCAGTGAAATTCCTAGAAAAGTTGCCATGTGTAAAGGTACCTTTAGACACATTTTTGTGTCCAAATCATTTCTTTAAACCGCAATGCGGTAACCGGATTGCTTAGGATGTGTAATCCGGAGCAATCCGGTTACCGCCTGATTTGTTCATACCGGCTGCTGCAGGGATGAACAAAGGGTTAAATAATATGAATCTATGTGGGCAACATGTCTCTAGGGGGTGTCCACCCCCCTAGAAACATGCTGTCTACACAGGACGGCATGTCAGGGGTTAACTTTACTGTTAACCCCTATTGTCGGCTTTCTTCTATTCATTCTATTAAAACCCGCCGGCTCCTGCATCAGCACCAGTAGCCTAAGCAATTTGCATAAGCACTTTACAGTACAGCATCCTCAATGAGGAGCTGTCTGTGGTGCTTACGCAATTTGCGTAGGATAGTGGCTGCTCTCCAGGATCCAGATCTAATGTACAGTAGTTCTATGGGCAGCACACACCCATAGAACTACTGAACATTAGATCTGGACCCTGGAGAGCAACCACTATCCTATGCAAATTGCGTAAGCACCACAGACAGCTCCTCATTGAGGATGTTGCAGGAGCCAGCTGGTTTTAATAGAATGAATAGAAGAAAGCCGACAATAGCGGCGATGGGGTAAACAGTTAAGTTAACCCCTGACATGTCCTGTGTGGTAGTATATCTCTAGGGGGGTGGACACCCCCTAGAGACATGTTGCCCACATGGATTCATATTATTTAACCCTTTATTCATCCCTGCGGCTGCCGCGGGCATACACATATGCCTTGCGGCAGCTGCACGGGCTCCCATGGGAGCCCATTATAACAAAAAGGGTAACCGCTACGAAAACTGCAGCCTGCATGATTTTTCACGCAGGCTGCAAATCCGGAGCCGTTAACCGGATTGCATGTAGTGCAATCCGGTTAACATAATGGCCTCCTATAGACAGCGGTTCCTGATCCGGTTTTGAGCTTTTTGACAGCTCAAAACCAGATCAGGATTTCAAAAATCTGCCGCAAGTGTGACCCCAGCCTAAGAAAAGATCCATCTAATGAATTCAACGAAGAAATTCATAATCTATTATAGGAAGGGAAAGCGATGGGGGTCCTGGATCAAAAACTAGTAGATTCTTTATATGTACAGTTCCCAGTGAAACCAATCTACCAAACTTTACCTAAGATCCACAAAAACATTTGTCCACCAGTGTTCAGACCAATCATTTCAGGGATAAGGTCATTTACAGAGAGGTTAGGAGTAGAGATGAGCCACCACCCTAGTGTTCGAATTCAATTTGTCGAATTGGGGGGTGTTCATCGAATGTTCGTCAAACACCGTTGAACACCATTGAAAACAATGGCAGGCAAACACAAACACATATAAACACATAGAAAACACCTTCCAAGTTCTAAGGTGTCCAAAAGGTGACAAACTACTCAGAAGACACAACAAACACATGGAAAAGTGACAAGTACATATAAAAATGCGAAAAGAAAAGGGTTGGACTAGTAAAAGGAGGAGGAGACACAGATATAGGCATGTCATGCCTTTCTAAAATCATTTAAAACACAGCAAGGGGACTCCAACAAGAGTCTCCATTTTTTCCAAAAATTTGGGCAGACACCACTTAAGTGGCATCAATAGCCCCACAGTTGCAAACTTAAAATGGTTAGTGAGGTGACCTTCATGCAGCATATTCCAAAATCCACAAGCCTTTAGTCTCCCCATGTTATCTGTAAGAATTGTCACCAAAATCTAAGCAGAGGCCGAAAAAGCAATAGTTTGAGTACTTCATGCATGAACCGTCACATGGATATGAAGCAAAAGTCGCAGTGGGAAGCTCACTGTGCTACAATGCGGCCTAGCGGGCTGGGCCAACCAATGTCTGCCCCATCAAGTGCATCTGCGGCCTCTTCATCCTCTGTGACTGTGGGGACAGCAGTCACACATGCTTTTGGACGTAGACCTTCCACCTCTTTACCGCCGCAGCCAGTGTGATTGTCAGATATCGAGTGCACCACCTTTGGATGAAGGCAACACAATATCTCCGCCTGCACCTTCCTTACAGACTAGCAGTTTCCGGGGACACCCTACTCAACCCCGTCTCAGCACAGCAGTAAGCCCTCGGTCTCTCAGATATGGACAATAAAGATCATTTCCTCCTATCCATGAGGAAGCTAAGAGGTTGAATTTCAACATCTGCAAGCTGTTGACTACAGAAATGCTGCCTTTCCACCTGGTGAAAAGAAAGGATTTTCGAGACCTTATATCCGTTGCAGTGCCCCACTATCAGATGCCCAGTTACCACTACTTCTCAAAGAAAGCTGTACCTGCGCTACACCATCATGTCGCACACAACATCACCGCTATCCTTAGAAACTCTGTGTGTGACAGGGTGCATTTCACCACAGACACTTGGACCAGTAAGCATGGAGAGGGGCATTACATGTCACTGACTGGGCACTGGGTAACTATGGTGACAGCAGGAGAAGGGGCTGCTGTCCAAGTCTTGCCGTCCCCGCGAGTTGTGCGTCAGTCCTCTGTATGTAGTAGTTCCTCCACTGCTTCTGCCTCCTCAACCTCGTCTCGGTCCTCCACCTGCACCCAAAGCCGGTCTGGTAACGCCAACCGCATTCTAACTGCGCAGAAGGAATCCTGCACACCTCCTTACTATGCTGGCAGCAGGGCTCAACGGCATCAGGCAGTATTTACATTAAAATGTCTGGGAAAAGTGAGTCACACAGCTGAGGAGTTGTGGTCAGCTGTGAAGACTGAGTTTCATCAATTGTCTCCACTGAACCTGCAGCCAGGGAAGGCCTGTGTGACAATGCTGCAATGCTGGGTGCAGCCCTTTGCCTGGGCAATGTGACAAACGTGCTTTGAATGGCTCACGTCTTGAACCTTGTTGTCCAGCAATTTTTAGCCCACTATCCCAGCCTAGATGGGCTTCTACAGAGGGCACAGTCGCTGTGTGCTCACATCCGCCATTCGCATCCCACAGCTCAACGACTTGCATCTCTACAGAAGTCGTTCAGCCTGCCAGTTCACCGGCTGAAGTGCGATGTGCCGACACGATGGAATTCAACTCTGCACATGTTGCAGCAGCTGTGGCAGCACCAACGAGCCCTGGTGCAATACATTATGACGTATAACCTGGGTCAACGCGATCCAGAGGTGAGGCAAATCATGCTGCTGGAGTGGTCTCAGATCAAGGACCTATGCACCCTTCTGCACAGTTTTGAAATGGCGACAAAGATGTTTAGTGCTGATGATGCCATTATCAGCATGACTATTTCGGTCATTTACATGCTGGAGTACACATTAAACAGTATTTGTAGTCAGGTGGTGGGACAAGAGGAGGGGGAGGAAGTACAGGAGGAGTCGTATGGGATAGCAAGATCTCCAAGGTCCAGATGGTCGGCAGCATCAAGGTGGCAGGCATGGGAGGGTGGGTGAGAGGGATTAATGAGGGCGCATGGTAGCAGCCAAACTGTTGAGGAAGGTGCAGGAGCCGAGGAACAAGTAGAGGACGAACTGGTGATGGGCATGGAAGACTCATCAGAAGAGGGAGACCTTGATCACATTTAGGTTGTGCGAGGTTGGGGGGAGAGGGCAGAGGAAGGAAGCATGATTCTTACCTTACCGCCACAAACACAACAAGGACTTGGGCCTCTTGAATGCGCAAGACACATGTGTGCCTTCTTGCTGCACTACCTGCAATATGACCCACGGATTGTCAGAATTTGAAGTAATGCCGACTACTGGGTTGCCACACTCTTAGATCCCCGATACAAGAGTAAATTTGGCGAAATAATTCCTGCCATAGAAAGGGATTCATGAATGCAGGAGTATCAGCAGAAGCTGTCATAGAATCTTAGATCTGCTTTTCCAAAAAACACTAGTGGTGTACATAGTGAATCAAACAGTTCTAATTTGGCAACCGTGGGACTGTCGAGTCATCACTCAAACTGTAACAATAACACCGTATCTGGTGGTAACAGCAATTTTGTGGAATTTTCACCAATTTATTAGACCATCGTTTGCAAGGCCAGAGGAGACAAGAAGTCTGACACATAGTCAACGCCTAAACAGGATGGTACAGGAGTATCTTCGAGTGAACATCGATGCCATGACTGTGGAACTGGACCCTTGCTCATTTTGGGCTTCCAATCTGGAAAAATAGCCTGAGCTCGCCACTCACGCCTTGGAGATCATGTTGTGCCCCTCAGACAACGTTCTCTCTGAAAGTGTCTTCAGCGCTGCTGGTGGTGTGCTGACAATAAGCGCACAGCTGTCTTCAGTGACAATGTAGACAGACTAATGTTCATCAAGATGAACAAGTCATGCATGCGCAAGGACTTTTCTACCCCTGTGTCATCCTGAGTTGGGTCATCCTTTTCCATCTCAAAAAAGGCCCAGGCTAGGCAAGACTTAGAGCCCAATCGACCTGAAGAAGAGCCACCACGACTTCTGCTTAGAGGCAGAGTTGTGGTTGAGGATGCAGTTGTTGACGTGCTTCCAGTACTCCATCTCTGTCCAGAAGGCATAACCTAACTTAGTCATCACTAGCATCCTCCTCCACCTCCTCTGCTGACTCTCATCCACTGGCTGACTTTGGGTTGATAGTAAGTGGGATTTCCAACCTCATCATCACCCTGTGTGCTCTCACACCCGTCGTCCTCAGAGTCAACCTCTTCCTGGCCTGAGAGAATAGTCAAGTTGTCGTTCCAATCAGGTATCTCAGTTTCATCAGCATCTTCCTCATTGTCTCCATCAACAGGACTTACAGTTTGGGAATGAGGGTCTACATTATGCTTGCTCAGAACTTTCTTCATCTGGGCCTGGATCCGACTCACAAAGCTTCTGGGCATCAGTGCAGGTCATTTCCTCATCTGGACACACAGAAGCTTTGGAGCAGACCTCTGATTCCCAGGCTATAGGATAAGTGAACATCTCTGCATACCCAACCATCTGTCTTACCCCATACTCAGACTGGCGACTGGAGACTTGGGAGCTGTGAGGAAGCAAGTGCGATTGGGATGACACCTCTGAGGACTGGTGTATTTGTGATGTTGAAGTTGAGGTGGAGGAGAGCCCACTTGATGAAGTGCTTGCTATCCATTCAAGCGCCTGCTCTTTTTGTGCCTCATCTACAATTGGAAGCCATCACCGTGTGACTCGTGTCTGTAAGAAAGGGATCATATCAGATTGTCCACGGAAAGAAGTAGACATCTTACTTTGGCTGGAAGATGGTCTTTCTTCAGCAGATGTTACTGTTGCTTTACCACCTACCCCACAGACACAAACTTTTTTTCCCTTTCCACCACGCTTATTCCCCTTTCCACTAGCAGCAGACCTTTTGCCACTCATTTTGTATGTGAACAAATTTGCAACTCTGCAGTTGTTGGCAAAAAAAAACTTGGATAGAAATCAACCAGAGCTGCGTGGCCAAACAGTGCTACTAGACCCAAACTATTACCTGGGCTAGGTGCAGTTAAAAATTAGTATGAAATAGACAGGCGGTGAAGCTTGGTTCACAAGTGGGCTACACCACTGACTAACACACACTGCTACTAGGCCCAAACTATTTTACCAGCGACAGACAGTTTTTGTTTAATACAAATGACAAGTGACACCACAGTCCCCTGAGGAAGACTGAAAACACGTGTCGGGGCTCCTCTCTGACACTAGGGGCACTATTACATGGCTAATGGTATGATGTTAACTGCTTGGTGTTTAAATGAGGTTGATGTTGATGATTTCTATTTACTTTATGTCGTTCTTATAGGGATCTGTGATCTGTATGCCTGAATTGATTTACTTTGTGTCCTTGGACATAAGTACCCCTATGTACTGACTTATAATCCATTATGCAGTCTCTCCAGAGCATTTTCATGTAAATACCATGCTAATGTTATGTATACTCATTGCCTGTAGTTAATTTGTGCTCGTGGTGTCTGTGTCTCCCTACACCACCAACTCCTGTCCTGTTTTATGTTGTAACAATGTTTGGATCCTCTGTTTCATGTTTTTGATTTGTATTAAACTTTTATATATTTGCATGAGAACTCTGGCTTCCGCTCATGTGTTAATAAGGTACATTAAACACAAACTGTCTGTCGCTGGTAAAATAAGTAAAAGTGTTGTGCCTATACCTATGGGACCCTTGTTTCCTTACATGTTTTATAGTAGTAAAAAAACTATAAATTAAAGAGTTTTATAGCCCAATATATGGTATAAAAACAAATATTTTATTGGTACAATTCATAAAATATAGTGTGGAGCCCCAGGCGGGACTGGGGTACTCGGTGCCGGACCGGATGGTACTGGGGATGTCACGGGTGGCTTGGTCCGGACCGTGTCCCTGGGCCCTCACAATAAAAGGGGGGAATTATTTACAAGGGGATTGTCACGGGTGACGCCACCCACTTGGTGCGGCCAGTAATGGGGGCCGCCGCTGCTGCAGAACCTCCGAGGGGTGATGTGAGGGCAGCGGAGGTGGTATAGTTCCGTGGGGGAACTGTATCCCCCGGGGCAGTAAAGGTTAAAGTCTATTGGGGTTATAGATGGTGGAGAAGGGTTGGAGGACACACACTCACGTTTGGTAGGCACTGCAATTCCCTTCTTCTCCTGATGCTGCAGAGCTGACAGGCTGGATCCGTAGGGAGGAATTGTCTCTGTGCTGAATCTGGAGCAAAGGTCGCAATCAATACACAGACTCCAAAGCTGTTTTCCAAGGCTTTACTGCTGATATTATTGCAGATTATAGTCCACGGAGTCTGTAATGGGGCTGAGCTCTCTTCCCACACCCTGTCCGGGTCGTCGGCTTCCTTGTGCTGCACTGTGTGTGTGTCCTGAGCTGCTGCTTCTAGCTAAGCTGCTGGGATTCCTCACGTCTCTCTGTATGCTGCTGGTACCACTTGGCTAGGCAACTTGAGTCCTCTATGCTGTGCTGACCCCTCCGTGTTGCTTCGCTCTGGTACTAGGGGGCATCTAGTGATCCCACTGTTCCTGGATTCACTGTGCTGTGGGTGCCAGACACAGTACCGGATCCGGTGTCCGTCTCTGTGCGTACTTCTGGGGCAAGTGATGGTGTCACTCTAGCTCCCAGATGTGTTCCTCTGTCTTTCGTTCTCCTTGTTCCTCTGACCCTTGCTAGGTCTGCACTGAGCTAACTCTGCTCTGTGTCCTCTTCTCAGCCCTGCTCCGAGCTGAACTCTTCTCAGTTCTCCAGGAACTGACTGAGCTCTCCCTCATGGGCAAGAGTATATAAGGAAGCAGGTGGTGCTCCCCCTCTTGCCCAGAGGTGGTAGTGTTTGTCAGTGTGTAGTGGGGGAGAGAACCCATGTGATGTTATTGTGGCACATTAACCCATGGGGTGCCACAATAGTCTGTAATGTTTTATAGTTGGCCCAAACTATTACCTGGGATAGATGCAGTTAAAAATCAGTATGAAATAGACTGGCGGTGTAGCTTGCTTCACAGCTGGGCTACTCCACTGACTACCAGACACTGCTACTAGCCCAAAAGGATTGACTGGGCTAGCTGCAGTAAGACAGGCGGTGTAGCTTACTTTACAGCTGGGCTACACTGCTGACTACCAGACACTGCTACTAGCCCAAAAGGGTTGACTGAGCTAGCTACAGTAAAAAATTGGCTACTGAAGACAGGTGGTGTTGCCTTCTTCACAGCAGTGCTACACTACCTGCCCAAAAGGATTGCCTGAGTTAGATTTGGCCAGATGCTGTGAAAAACACTTGCACAGCACTGGCACACACCTGCCTGGCAAAAACTAATAGGAACTGCTCTAGCCTAGCCCACAAAAGGGCTGAAATTACAACTAGTCCCTAATTTTATGAAGTAACCCTCAAAAGGGCTGATATTCCAAGTCCAACTAGTCCCTACTCCCTACTTGTCTGAAGTAGCCCTCAAAAGGGCTGATATTCCAACTAGTCCCTACTACCTAAACCTATCTGTCTTTCTAACTTGATATTCGCTCACTATCTGTCTAAGTCACACTTTATAGTGCCCACAGCAGAAGTATCGGTGCCTGACTGACACACAACTGCAGCACTGAGGTAATGGTGGCGATGGGGAAAATGGGTCTTATAGGGCAAGGACATGTGACATACACAGCCAATGACACATGCACTTGCTTTTGTGCAAAAAATGCACTTTGCTGTGTGTGTGTGATTGGCTGACAGCCTGCACAGCCCCACTGTATATGCGGTTAGGAGAAAAAAAAAGGAGATCGGCATTATTTCAGCAGCACTGATCTAAACCCCGCCCTCTGTCTGCATGCTATACACTGAAACTGGATATTAACATTCAATAACAGCATTAATTTGAAAATCCAGTTACGCTTTTGGTGAACGAACCGTTATCGAACATAGCCTTAAACTGCCGAAATTTAAGCAAATTGTTCACATTCGTGGAATGACTCGAACACCGCCCAAAACAGGTCGAATTTGAAATTGCCGAACATTTCAAATCGAACATTGCTCATCTCTAGTTAGGAGCGTGGACAGATCACCTATTGCAGCCCTTGGTGAAAAACATACCCCGCCTTCATCAAAGATAGCAAATTACTGATAAAAACTTTTGAAAATTTTGAGTGGGAAAATAGTATGAGTTGGATAACTGCAGATGTGGAGGCCCTATATCCCTTAATCCCACATAATATTAGTTTAGAAGCTTTAGATTATTTAAAAAAAAAAACTACAGTGGTTTAAAAAAAGATGTCCAGACTTTTGTTATACAAGCAGTGAATTTTTTACTAGCCAAAAATTATTTTTCCTTCAATAAAGAATTCTACATCCAGAAAAGGGACGTTAGTATGGGGGGTGGAATTTTCCCCCTCACTTTTCAAATCTTACAATGGCGTTATCGGAATAAAAATACATATTTTCCACCAAAAATCCATAACATGAAAAAATATTATGGATGGGCAGGTACATTGATGATTTCTTGTTTGTGTGGAGTGAAAATGAAGAGGAAGCGATAGGATTTATACAGTATATGAATATCAATACTTTCAATCTTAATTTTACCTATACATATAATAAACACACAATCAGCTTTCTAGATGTGACATTGACAGCAGAGAGGGATCAAAACAAAGTTCTCATCACTCCCTTCAGAAAAGATGCATACAGTAATACGATCCTCAGGGCAAGCCCATGGCACCCAGCCCACGTAGTGGGTAACATTCCCAAAGGAGAATTTGTACGTACGAAAAAAAATTGCTCGGTAATCTCTGTATTAGACAAAGAAATGAATAAAGTACAAAAAAGATTGGAGGAGAGAGGATATAAACATAAAGAACTTGAGAATGTTAAAAAGGAAGTGATATTGGTTAATAGAAAGGATGTCATTGTCAATAAAACCAAAGAAAATCTGGGAGAGATGAGAAACATAACATTCAGCACACAGTATGGCACAAAATATAAGGCTGGAAACACACTAACCTACTTACATGCGAGTCTCTCGGACGAGTCTCGGATCAGTGAACCTGAATGGCCTCTGCCTCTCTGGACGGGAGTGTGATGCTGCACAAACACACAAGCACCTGACACTCCTGTCCAAAGAGGGAGAGGCCGTTTAGGGTCACTGATCCGAGTCTCGTTCTAGAGACTCGCATGTAAGTAGGATAGTGTGTTCCACCCTAATAAGATCACTAACAAAATAAAAAATATGTCCCCATGTAAGGCTAGGGTCACACATGCATATTTCATTTGCTTTTTTTGAGACCTGCGTTTTGTAAAAATGCATGTAAAAACGCACCCATAGGCCCCCATGCAAAAAACGCATGCCCCAATACCAAAAACGCATGCAAAGACGCATGGTACCATTTAGTGCAATATAAAAACGAATGCGTTTTCCATAGGGCCCCATGTTAAAAAAAATGCATGCGTTTTTAAAAACGCACCAAAAAATGCAGCTTGCACTATTTTTTGGTGCTGATTCAAAAACGCATGCAAAAACGCAGGGTGTCATAAAACACCTTAAAAAACACATGCAGAAATGTAAAAAAGCATGCAGAAACGCATGCATTTTTTTAAGGCACCAAAAAAACGCATACCAAGTGTGACCCTAGCCTTAAATCAGGATGAAAAATTGAGAAAAATCATGGCAACCAATCCAGTCAGATACAGTTGTGGCCAAAAGTATTGACACCCCTACAATTCTGTCAGAAAATACTCAGTTTCTTCCTGAAAATGATTGCAATCAAAAATTCTTTGGTGTTATTATCTTCATTTAATTTGTCTTCAATGAAAAAACACAAAAGAGAATGAAGCAAAAAGCAAAACATGGATCATTTCACACAAAACTCCAAAAATGGGCCAGACAAAAGTATTGGCACCCTCAGCCTAATACTTGGTTGCACAACCTTTAGCCAAAATAACTGCGATCAACCGCTTCCGTTAACCATCAATGAGTTTCTTACAATGCTCTGCTGGAATTTTAGACCATTCTTCTTTGGCAAACTGCTCCAGGTCCCTGATATTTGAAGGGTGCCTTCTGCAAACTGCCATTAGATCTCTCCACAGGTGTTCTATGGGATTCAGGTCTGGACTCATTGCTTGCACCTTAGCAGTCTCTAGTGGTTTCTCTCAAACCATTTTCTAGTGCTTTTTGAAGTGTTTTGGGTCATTGTCCTGCTGGAAGACCCATGACCTCTGAGGGAGACCCAGCTTTCTCACACTGGGCCCAACATTATGCTGCAAAATTTGTTGGTAGTCTTCAGATTTCATAATGCCATGCACCCCCAAAACATCAGGGAACCTCCGCCATGTTTGACTGTAGGGACCATGTTCTTTTCTTTAAATGCCTCTTTTTTTCTCCTGTAAACTCTATGTTGATGCCTTTCCCCAAAAAGCTCTACTTTTGTTTCATCTAACCAGAGAACATTCTTCCAAAACATTTTAGGCTTTCTCAGGTACGTTTTGGCAAACTTCAGCCTGTTTTTTTTATGTCTCGGGGTAAGAAGTGGGGTCTTCCTGGGTATCCTACCATACAGTCCCTTTTCATGCGGACGCCGACGGATAGTACGGGTTGACACTGTTGTACCCTCGGACTGCAGGTCAGCTTGAACTTGTTTGGATGTTAGTCGATGTTCTTTATCCACCATCCGCACAATCTTGCATTGAAATATCTCGTCAATTTTTCTTTTCCGTCCACATCTAGGGAGGTTATCCACAGTGCCATGGGCTTTAAACTTCTTGATGACACTGCGCATGGTAGGCACAGGAACATTCAGGTCTTTGGAGATGGACTTGTAGCCTTGAGATTGCTCATGCTTCCTCACAATTTGGTTTCTCAAGTCCTCAGACAGTTCTTTGGTCTTCTTTCTTTTCTCCATGCTCAATGTGGTACACACAAGGACACAGGACAGAAGTTGAGTCAACTTTAATCCATGTCTACTGGCTGCAAGTGTGATTTAGTTATTGCCAACACCTGTTAGGTGCCACAGGTAAGTTACAGGTGCTGTTAATTACACAAATTAGAGAAGCATCACATGAATTTTCTAACAGTGCCAATACTTTTGTCCACCCCCTTTTTTATGTTTGGTGTGGAATTATATCCAATTTGGCTTTAGGACAATTCTTTTTGTGTTTTTTCATTGAAGACAAATTAAATGAAGATAATAATACCAAAGAATTTGTGATTGCAATCATTTTCAGGAAGAAACTGAGTATTATCTGACAGAATTGCAGGGGTGTCAATACTTTTGGCCACAACTGTATGTAGCCAAAAAAGCACCTACATGATTCCATTGATGAACAGGATTCTGTGGTGCCCCACCATGCAGGCGTCACAGAGGGGTACTGTACTGTAAAAGAGGTGCAGATGCTCCAGCTGCAAGAAGATTCTAGGAGGGTGGGTGAAACCCATTAACCAGCACCCCACACTAGATCACTCGGTGGGAGGTTACCCGGGAGGGAATAAAACCACCGCTAGGGGGGAACAAGGAGGTTTTTGCATCCAAGTGAGTGGAGGAAGAGGTCCTCTTGGCCTCTGAGGAAGAAGAGAGAAGGGAGTAGGAGAAAGGGCTCCCAGGCACAGACAGCTGAAAGGGAAAGAAGGACTTGAGGAGGTCTATCCTCGACAGCTTACCGGGGACCGGAGCCCGCACCTGTGGGATACTATAGGACCACAGAAAATCCGGAGTCCTGAGGAGACTACAAGTCGCTCAGGCACCCAAGCAACCAAAAGAGGGTACCAGGCACCGCTGAAGCAGCAAGTGGTCAGCCAGCAGAAGGTTATCCGAAGGCAGCTAGGGTGAGAGACAGACATCAGAGTCATAAAGAATGGAGGTCCGGCTGATTCCAAGTCACCAGGCTTCATATAACTACTGGGACACAGGAAGGAATAGATGGGAAAGAAGGCACACACCAAGGGTTCCATCATACCACCTGGGATCTGCTTGCAGCCACCCGTTAGCTACCTGTGTTTAACATCTGATGCTGAACTGTAAACTGCAACTTAAATGCTACAAGTTTCCAGTAAAGTACCAGGAGAGAAGTGAACTTGACTCTACTGCATCTTCTTTAGCATCAACTTGTTCCTTCACAGGATCGCTGCCCCGGAGGTCCAGTCCTACCTGCGGAGGACCTTACCACACTTGCCGCAATACCATCTACCTCCGGCTGACTGTGGCAGCGCTGGTGGCAACTCACCAGAAACTGCAGGTGGCGTCACAACAAACTTTGTAAATAGTCCCCTGTAAATATCACCCCTTTTTAGAAGATACCCAAGGACACGGGGTCAGGCGCGGCCACCATTCCCCGTGACACACCGTTAACCCCTTGCCGCCTGACACCCGAGTATCCCAAAGCCTGGGCGCTACAATTCTATCTCCATGCAGTAGGTACAATTTCATATAAAGTAGTGAGAATAGAAAAATGTATCTTTATTAGAGCTATACATTACCTTGCTAACTATTAAAATTGAGTATTGCAAAGCTCAAAATTACTTTTCATCAGATATTAACACAGTTTTGTGAGAAAAATACAATCAATTCCCTGTACGACACTAGTAACTCACGCCGCTGAACTCACATCCTGGATAATGTGGTGAATGTCCAGATTATGGCTAGGGTCACATCCGCGTTTTTTTTTTTAAATCCTGATCCGGTTTGGAGCTTTCAAAAAGCTCCAAACCGGACCAGGAAACGCTCCTCATAGGAGCCTATGCAAAACACCGGATGGCTTCACAAGCCATCCGGTGGCCGTATCCGGCACTGCTGCCTGCGTTTTAAATCATGCAGGCAGCAGTTTTCGCAGCGTTTCTGGGACCGCACTGCGGTCACCGGATGGCTCAGGATGTGTAATCCCTGAGCCATCCGGTAACTGCATAGGTTGCGGATCCCGGCTATTGCCGGGATCAGCAAACCTAGTAAAGAGTTAAATTGATTACTAAAGTACTGTTTGAGGTCTGTAGGGGGGCTTAGACCCCCCTACAGACCGGCCGCCCACTTCGGTGGCCTTCTAGTACAATATCCCCGCTGGCACGGGCTCCTCCGAGCCCGTGCAAGTTCCCAACACCCCCAGCCCCCCGATTTACTATACAGGGGTGCCTGCACCCCTCTGGTATACTTATTCCTGTATGGGGGGAAAATGATATATTAAAGTCATGGTTAAAGTACATATTTACGTGTATCCTGCAGGCTCCAATGTTGTGAATAATCCATGGGCGGGGCTGTTTGCGGCAGCCTCCGCCCCCTCATTTCTCATGGCCGCCCCCTCTGTGCCTCAGCCATTGATGTGAGGCCGGCCGCGTCATGAAAGGGGCGGGGCGCACGGTGTGACGGGGTTCGCCCCGCCCCTTTCATGACGCGTCCGGCGTCACATCAATGGCTGAGGCACAGAGGGGGCGGCCATGAGAAATGAGGGGGCGGAGGCTGCCGCAAACAGCCCCGCCCATGGATTATTCACAACATTGGAGCCTGCAGGATACACGTAAATATGTACTTTAACCATGACTTTAATATATCATTTTCCCCCCATACAGGAATAAGTATACCAGAGGGGTGCAGGCACCCCTGTATAGTAAATCGGGGGGCTGGGGGTGTTGGGAACTTGCACGGGCTCGGAGGAGCCCGTGCCAGCGGGGATATTGTACTAGAAGGCCACCGAAGTGGGCGGCCGGTCTGTAGGGGGGGTCTAAGCCCCCCTACAGACCTCAAACAGTACTTTAGTAATCAATTTAACTCTTTACTAGGTTTGCTGATCCCGGCAATAGCCGGGATCCGCAACCTATGCAGTTACCGGATGGCTCAGGGATTACACATCCTGAGCCATCCGGTGACCGCAGTGCGGTATTCTGCACACAGTTTTGAAAAAAACTGTGTGCGACCGGCATTGCGTTCACCGCATCCGGATCCGGATGCGGTGAATGCAATTTATGTTTTCAATGTGACCCTACCCTATGATAGTGGTGGAAAGAATAATTGGGTATTGATATGACATGTGTAAATTTAAAACGGATAGAAATTCACCTCTTTTTTTTCTGTGTAAAACAGCTACCGATGCACGAGAGGCATAAACTGAAAGACCGTAAGGTACTCTAAGGACGCTGCACAAGAATCTCGGATATTCGGGTAAGAGCTCCGGGGTGGACGTCTGTGACACCGGTCACGGCGGAATTGGTCATTATGATTAGGAAAACATACACAGAAAATCTACTAGTGTTAGTATAAATAAAAAGTGACTATATAACTTTTTTATAGAAAATAATAAAAAGTACTAACAGATTGACGATATGGGAAACTGCTTTGCGACCTATGCATTAGAAACTGCGGTGACCACATTCGCACCTGCCATCCTGAGCTAAAATAAGGGGGAGGAGAAGGTAGAAAGGGAAAAAAAGAAACATATGCCCAATATAGACAGACAGGGGTTAAAACAATGCATAGAGACTGTGTATTTGATGAGGAGGGGAAAAAAATGTATTGTGACAAGCATATAAATACACGAATTTGGGGATGCAGGAAAGAAATAGAGTGATAAGGATAAAGCTACTTTATATGCATTTTTGACTCCAAAGAATTGTAAGACACAAATGATACCAATGTATATATTTTTGTTCTTATTATTGTATGTGTTGAACCAAGGAGTTAGAATTGTAATAATTTTATTTCACATGTAATTCAGGTGATATCCAGGCATAGTATGAAACCAATATTACATTTGAAAACCTGCAGCAAGATTATCCAGAATAATTAGGAACAAGTACTAAGGAAACACAGGTGGCAAGATGGGTGACCGGACAGGGAATGGGGCAGTTCCTGAACTGAACTGAGAGACTTGGATTTCTTTATAAGACTTTTAAACAGACAGGTAGATGCAACACCATGATTAAGACCTGTTCAGTCGAAACATGTTGGTTTCTACGCCTCTTTTATCATGAGTGCATCATAACTGCTTTACTTTTTCACATGTCTTCCCCTTGTATGCTCTCCCCTGTATGCAGATTCTCTCTTCTCTGCGCTGTATTCTCTCCTCTGTGCTCTATCTTCATTGAGCTGCTTCCTCCCATGCTGTCTTTTCCTCTAATGTGCTCTCGCCTTTGAGCTTTGTCCCCACTGTGCGCTCTCTCTCTTCCCCCTGTGTGCTTTCTCTTCCCCTGTATGCTCTCTTTTCCCTCTGTGTGCTTTCTCTGCCCCCTATGCACACTCTCTGCCTCTCTGCTGTGCGCTGTCTCCCAGCCCCCTTCTTTGCTGTGTGATCCTTCTCTGCTCCCCCTCTGCTGTAAGCAGGGGTGAACCTAGCCTCTCTGCTGCCTGAGGCGAACTGCAAAACGGCGCCCCCCCCCCCCCCAGTAAATTTTTTTAATTGGTAGAAATAAATCTGGTTCATACAGATCTATATATATCCTGTAAAAATGAGGACAACATTGGACATTTTAATTTAGAGAAATAGAGAAAGGGATGTCCAAACAAAGGATGTCAGCGCCATCACATGCACATACAAGAACGACACAGAAGAATTCAGAACAAGGATCATTAATGGCAATGGCGGCATAGCACACACTGCAGACTCACAATAATGGCTGCAGAGCTGTGCTCCTGTGGGCAAAGACAGTCCTGCATCCTTTTAGCACAGGAGGCAGCACTAATTGCAACCTATTATTTTTGGCACACACCTCCAAAACTCTGGGCAGCTCTAATGTGGCAACTGCCTGGCACTGACTAGTCAGACATGTCCACCATGCCTCACCGTCTACACAGCTCATCCAATGTGGCAGCTGCCTGGCACTGACTAGTCAGACATGTCCACCATGCCTCACCGTCTACACAGCTCATCCAATGTGGCAGCTGCCTGGCACTGACTAGTCAGACATGTCCACCATGCCTCACCGTCTACACAGCTCATCCAATGTGGCAGTTGCCTGGCACTGACTAGTCAGACATGTATACCATGACTCACCGTCTACACAGCACATGCAACAACCTGCAGTCTGAGCAACAACAAGCCACCACTGCACTAAGCTGATACAATGGCGCGTCTCCCCCAACAGACCACGCCTCCTCCTGAAACACTTAGCCAATCACAAGTGCCGCACACGGTCCATAGCTAAGAGCAGGAGCCTTCCTATTGGGCTAAGGAAGGGATGTGCATGTAGGAAGGAGGATGAGTACCACTGACTTTCCACCGCCCAGGAGAAACATGGCTGGATGCCTGTATGTACTAATCAGTCCTGCAGCAGAGGGACAATGCATCGTGCACGAGCGGCCTACATAGAAATCATGGGGCCCCATAGCAAAAGTTCTAACTGCTCCCTCCCCTCAAAAAAATAAAATATTTGGCTGGGTCACATAATAACATATCTCTCAACTCTGTAGCCTTACAAGGTAAATTTTCCTCCTATTGAAGCCCCTGGATTCATCTTTCATTGCAACTATAAAGTAGGATGCTAGCAGAAGTGCCCCACAAACGCTGTATGATCCCCCCAAAGTGATTTCTCCACAGTACCCTCCACATGCACAGTATGATGACCCTACTGTACCCCCCTCAACTACCCCAGCACAGTATGATCTCCAACTGTGACCCCCCACACAACCCTCCATGTAGTATAATAGACCAATATACAGTATAATGGCTCCTACATCTCCTCACACTGTATAATGGCCTCCAACACAGTACTCAAACAGCCCTCCATAAAGTATAAAGGTTTCCACATAGCCCTTCAAGTATTATCATGCCCCCACAGAGCCATCCAAATATTATAATGGCTTCCATATAGTATAATTGGCTCCATATATCATAATGCATCATCCATTGTCCTCAATATATTGTAATGCATCATCCAAATTCCTCCATAAAGTATAATGCACCCCCATAGTTCTCCATATAGTATAATGTACCCCAAATTCCCCATATAAATAGTAAATTAATAATAATAATAATGTACACCTCACAGCCCTCTATTTAATATAATGCACCATCTATAGTCCTCCATATAGTATAATGTACGCCCTTAGCCCTCCATATTATATAATGCACCCTCACAAGCCTTCATATAGTATAATGCACCCCAATAGTCCTCATATATTATATTGCACATTACATAGTGCTACATAGTCACCCACCAGTGTACTCACTGATTAAAAATGAAAAGTAAATACTCACCTGTCTTGTCGCAGCTCTGGTCTCCCCAAAGTGCGTCTTCCCTCTGCATGGATCAGCACAGGGGCGCCCACTCATGACGTCATCGTGCCCTGCTGTGCCGAGCTGCAGAGTGCAGACTGCGGTGGCCGAGACTTGGAAGTATGCGGCCAGCAGCGGCATCCGGGGGGGGCTGGGGCTGCCACCGAGTCCCCTGCGGATGCCGCCCTCTGCTTACCAGCAGCAACTAACTTGGGTCGCATCACGATAGGTGCACCCCTGCACTTCCTAGGGTTGCACATATCTTTGTGCAGCACAGACGTTTTTCTTGATAGCATCTATATACAGAAGATACTAGGTTTTGGACTGCGTACTTGCTATCAGTAAACACAGTGTTTTAGATGCAGTGTGTTGCCACTGCCTCCAAAGCGCTGCATTTTACAGTACCAGCATAGTGGATGCGATAAATCCCATGCTCACTGTGCTTCTCCTCACCGCAGTGTGTTTTCACCTGCAGTGCAGGTTTCCGGACTTCTGCATCTCCGCAGCATGTTCATTTCAAGCTGCGGAGTCAGAAGCGATCACCATCAGGTGTATACAGGGAGAAGCCGCCCTGCACTCACTGCAGATCATGGGTTTCAGGGCGGCTGCGTTCTCCCTGTGTGCACCTGTGGGTTCCCTCAGGTCCAAGACGCAGTGTCTCCAGACCATGAGCACGTACACTTAATCAGTATTTATTGTATCTCTGGATGCAGTGAACGAATAACAGCAATTCTTGTAGGGTTTTTATACATATTTTTTTTACATGTTTCGCATGGGTTAAATAATTTGATTTTTATTCAGCTCAAACTTTTAGAGTTGAAATTCCAAACACTATGGGCTTTGTCACACCTGCGCTAGGCTGCGTTTGGCTGCATTGCGTTAGCGCTGTGCAAACGCAGTCAAGCGCAAATCTAACGCTGTGCGTTAACATTGCCATTATATGCTATGGGCGAACACATGCAAATGCAACCACAAGCGCAAGTGCAAAGTGGGGCTGTGTTTGAATGCATGGGCTAGTCTTAGCGCGCAGAAAACGTAGCAGGACACATTTCCTGTACACTAGGACTAATGCATGCGTTCAAACGCAACCACCTTTTGCACTTGCGCTTGGGGTTGCATTTGCATGCGTTCGCCTATAGCATTTAATGGCAGTGTTAACGCAATGCAGCCAAACGCAGCCTAGTGCAGGTGTGAACTGGGCCTATTTATGTATATATTTTTTTTTGTAGATTTTAATCAGCTTTTAATAGTTTTTCTGAGTTTTACATTATTGCTCAGTGCTGTCTGCTGCACTATTCTATGCTGGTAATGAAAGGTGGTTAATCCTTTAGTAAAGTATGGGAATGTTCACTGCAATCTCTCCTGAGTCATTCATGTAAAATACAGAATTATCAGGACTCCCTGCAGTGTTCACACTGATAATACAGGCAGCACAGAAATACAAGCCATAGATCTAGAGGAGCTGAGGTGTCTGCCTGGCCTGTGGGGGTTCTGTGCACACACTTGTAAATGTGGAGAGATCAGCAGGAAGACAGCAATTAAAGAGTTAAACCAAGGAAAGATGTTTATGTAAGCAGGAGGCTGTGCAGAGCTCTATACTGATCATTACCGTTTACTTTTGCCCCGAACTCCAGAGGATTCTCACAGCGGGAGCTCAGTCTGGTCTGGTGCAGCTGTATTCCCCTGAGAGCTTCAGAGTCCTCAGTCCTGCCCTGCACAGCCTCCCCATGTGGCACCATTCTCCTGTGGGACTGGAGAGAATGTCAGCAGGAGCAGCATCTGCAGGGCCGACGCTACCACCAGGTCCTCTGCTGTGATGCCGCCCTCTGGCTACCAGCAGGTGGCGCCGCCTGGGACAAACACTTCAACTTGACTCATGGATGATACGGCCCTGGCTGTACGCTCTATCTGCCTCCCCCTCTATGCTGTGTGTGTAGCGCCCCTGCTACCAGGGCGGCCACAGGGTGAACTGCAGTCAGACAAGGAAGACGATTGACCATAGGAACACCCACATACCGACACACACTGACCCTACACCTAGGACTCTAGGTTAGGCAGGGGGTAACAGGGGTTAAGAGCAGTTTGGGAAGAGAGAAGGAGTAACTGGACAAGTGGGTGGAGAGACCGTAAATAAAACCACGGGCACACCAAGTCAGCGAGAGAGACAGAAGAGAGTGAGCGGTCAGAAAAAGAACAAGACACTTCCCAAGAGGAGAGGTTCTCTGGAGGATGCAGAACCCTAGAGGCAGACTTACTAGAGGACAAAGCTCTCTCCATAGCCGGAGGCAAGGCAAGGAAGCCACAAGCAAACACACCCCACAGTGAGACAGAAAGAGCCCGGTGAGCCCACAATATACCTGGGTCACAGTAGGGCTAGGCCAAGGACAGCTAGAGAGCTGGCTCTAAAGAAGTGACCGGGGAGACTCTAAGTCCTCAATCACGAGACTCACCGGCATGGGGCAGGTATTTTATGACCTGCAGCCTATCTACCGCTACAGTGTAGGGACACAGCCATCAGACTAGGGCTGGTGACTTTAAGACAGAGGGAAGCATAACACAAAAGCCCATGACAGCCAGACCGAACCCATGAGCGAGGAAAGATGAGAGACAAGTAAGGCCTGAAAGCAACATTGAGGGAGGCAACGCTAAGGAACCGTCTGAGCTGCAGTAAAACCCGGGTGCCCAGAGCAGTGCTAATTTGTAAGAACTGTGACTGTGAGAACTGTGACTTGTAACTCGCTGCTAAGGAACTTTGAACCAGTAAAGTACCCGGTGAGCTCAACATTGCCTGAGACTGTTCTTTCCAGCGCCGCTGCAGAGATCTCGACCTGAGGAGCCGCATCCCTGCTGTCCTTGCATGCTCACTGGGGAATCTGCAGCACAGAAGTAAGTGAAGCATCCAGAGTACACAGCCCTTTACACTACACCTGCTCTGGGGACACTCAGCCCTACCGAGGAGGACTTACCATCCACAATGCCCTAAGTCACCGTCCCCAGCAGGAATACGACAGGGGTGGTCCTACTGAATACATACCCTGGGTGGCATCACGACAAATCCCCTGTAAATAATCCCTTTACTTGCTGCATCAGGGATAACGGGACCAGGCTCGGCACCTTGGCATCCCAGAGACAGTACAACCCGGTCTCAAGTACTCCGGTCCCTAGTGTGCGACAACTTGGCGTCACAAACAAGATATCGTGCCCACCAAACAGGGTACTCTGTGCCTGCAGAGACTTGTGTTTTGCACTGTATGAACCCCCATAATGGCGGCCAAAAGATACTGACGCAATATGCTGGCCATGGGGCGTGCCAGAGCCCCTTATCGTGGGCCGAGCCAGCCAGGAGCGGGAAGAGAAGGACTTGCCCCTGCCATCCTTCGCTCCGCGAGAGCGCACTGCCACTTAACAAGATGTAACTCAGCCTCGTGGTGGGACGGCCGACAGCGCAGGAAGAATCAGTGATGCCCAAAGAAGGGGAGAGAGGGAGAAGAAACGAGTGTGCGAGCTGCATGGTGACTTCCCAGAGGAAGAGTGTGAGAACCCGGTTATGGATACCCGGAGGAGGATCCTGCGGTTGCTCCAGATGAGCCCACGGCAGACAAAGGTGATGGAGGAACCCATGCGAAGAGTGGAGAGGAGTCCCTTATAGCAGAAGAGCAACACCCGAATGGGTGGTCGCAGCCTAGTAAACTGGCCCGCGAGAGAATGTGCAGGCCTGGTGCGCAGAGGAGATCCATTTGGAGCCTTGGAGGAAGAATGCCCAGGCTTGGAAAACCATTAATCCCAGAACTGGTGACACAGGAGGTGAAAGAAGTGCTCTGCTGCTGGTGGGAGATCCCGGAGCAGACCTGACTGGTTTCCCAGCAATGGCGAGGGCTGGTGGTGGAGGCAGAGTTAAGATCCTGAACAGAGAGGAATTCCGGAGATGCTGTCTGGCCCAGTGGGAGAAGGAAGAGATCGCAAAACAGGCCCAAAAGCAGGAGCTGATGGCCAGAACTGTGGCAGCCAAAGCAATGCCCAGGGCAGACCCAGCAGTATCTCAGGTAAGGTGCCGTGAAGGCAGAATCGTGATGTTCAAGGGCTCAGTGAGGTATGGTTTCATCCATGATCCCGGCATGCTCCAAGAAACTTTCGTGACCCGTCGTGATGTCGAGTCCTACCTGCCAGAAGGTCACCCGGGCAGGAGCCTAGTAGTTGGCGAGTGGGTGAGCTTCATCCAAGTACCCAGAGAGCGAGGCCCATACGCCATCAAGGTTAAGAAGAAGCCCAGGAGTGAGTCAACCGCAATTCCAGCACCCCGTGAATACCCGGATTCATTAAGTGCCGCAGCCCCGAAGGAGCGACTTGCAGAGGCCGCAGCAGTGATCCTGGCAAGAATGCAAACCAGCAACCAAGGAACTCAAACAAGTTTGACCGAATGGTGTGAGTATTCTGTGCCAGCACTTCACGTTCCCTGCGTCCGCCAGGAGATCTTGCCATGGAAAGTGCCAGCGAATAAGGAGAAGAAAGAATAAGCTGTACCCGGACAGCACTAAAGTAAGTGTGGGTGAGACTTTACCTCAGTGTCCCCATCCTTACCCTGAATGAGTGTGTAGATTCCCCCTCATTATGCTGTTTAAAATACTGAGGAGAACATGAACTCTAAATGGTCCGAACTGTAATGTAAATAGTTGAGCACACCCTTGGGCTTCCTACAGGTTTTATAGTGGAACTTTAATAATTGTGGAACTTTGAAGTTTTTGAGAAAGTAAATGTGACTAGAACACGGTAAATTTAGTGTACAGAAGGGTGGAGGAACTGGACTAACCCCCATGCATATTAAGTGAGTGACAGAAAGTACTTGGGGGTGGTAAGAGTAAAACCAGGCCTTCTAAGCCGAGACACCCATAGGGACAATGTTTATAAATATGTGTGATATATGTGGACATTGGACTCTTTTTGCATTTTTATAGTGATAAGGAATGTTTTTTTTGTTTAGTAATGTTTACGCCTGAACCTCCCTGATGGGAAGACTCAAGTATTCTTGTATTATTGTTATGCCTAAAAACAAAATTGAGCTTGCCACCGGTACGCTCAGCGCAATGACACGCTGAGGTTTTGCTCCAGGGGAATGTGGCGCTCCAGCGACAAGGGTGGCCAGAGGGTGAACTGCAGCCAGATGAGGAAGATGGTTGACCATAGGAACACCCACACACCGACACATACTGACCCTACGCCTAGGACTCTAGGTTAGGCAAGGGGTAGCAGGGGTTAAGAGCAGTGTGGGAGGAGAGAAGGAGTAACTGGACAAGTGGGTGGAGAGACCGTAAATAAAACCACTGGAACACCAAGTCAGAGAGAGAGAGAAGAGAGTGAGTGGTCAGAAGAATAACAAGAAACTTCCCAGGAGCAGAGGTTCCCTGGAGCACTCAAAACCCTAGAGACAGACTTCCTAGGGGAGTAAGCTCGCTCCATAGCCGGAGGCGAGGGGAAGGAAGCCACAAGCAGTGACACCCCACAGTGAGATAGAAGGAGCCTGGTTAGCCCACATTATACCTGGGTCACTGGAGGATTAGGCCAAAGACAGCCAGATAGCCGGCTCTGAAGAAGTTACCGGGGAGACTCTAAGACCCCAATCATGAGACACATCGGTGTGGGGAAGGTACTCTATGACCTGCAGCATACCTACCGCCACGGAGCAGGAACACAGCCATCGGACTGGGGCTGGTGACCCTAAGACAGAGGGAAGCATCACATTAAAGCCCGTGATGGCCAGACCAAACCCATGAGCAAGGAAAGAGGAGAGACAAGTAAGGCCTGAAAGGAACTTTGAGGGAGGCAACGCAGAGGAACCGTCTGAGCTGCAGTTAAACCCGGGTGCCCGGAGCAATGCTAACTTGTAAGAACTCTGACTGTGAGAACTGTGACTTTTAACTTGCTGCTAAGGAACTTTGAACCAGTAAAGTACCAGGTGAGCTCACCATTGCCTGAGACTGTTCTTTCCAGTGCCACTGCAGAGATCTCCACCTGCGGAGCCATATCTCTGCTATCCCTGTGTTCTGACTGGAGAAGCTGCATCACAGAAATAAATGAAGCATCCAGAGTATGCAGCCCCTTACACCACACCTGCCCTGGAGACACTCAGCCCTGCCCGAGGAGGACTTACCATCCACTCTGCCCTAAGTCACCATCCCCAGCAGGAATACGGTAGCGGTGGTCCCACTGAATACATACCCCGGGCGGCGTCACAACAAATCCCCTGTAAATAATCCTTTTACTTGCCACATCTGGGACAAAGGGACCGGGCCCGACACCTTGGCATCCCAGAGACTGTACAATCCGATGTCGAGTACCCTTGTCCCTAGTGTGTGACATGTGCTATCAATGTCCTTTCTCTGCTGTGCTCTTTATCTGCCCCCCTTCCTGCTGTGCACTCTTTCTGTCCCCTCTGTGCAGTGTTCTTCCTATCTGCCCCTGCCTCCCTGCTGTGCATTCTCTCTCTGCCTCTCTTCCACCCTTGTGTGCGTTCTCTCTCTGCCCCCTTCCTCCCTGTGGTGTGCTCTCTCTGCCATCCCCTATCTACTGTGCACTCTCTTAGCCCACCCCTCTCTACTGTGCACTCTCTTTGCCCCACCTCTCTGTTTTGAACACTTTCTGCCCCCCTCCCTGCTGTGCGCTCTTTCTGCCCCCTGCTGTTCCTCTGTCCCATCCTTTCTGACATGCATTCTCTCTTTGCCCTCTGCTGTGCATTCTCTCTCTGCCCCTTCCTCCCTGCTGTGCACTTTCCCTGCCCTCTCTTGGCCGTTCACTCTGTCTGCCTTCACCTCTCTGCTGTGCGCTCTCTATGCCACCCCTTCCTGCTGTGCACTTTCCCTGCCCTCTCTTGGCCGTTCACTCTGTCTGCCTTCACCTCTCTGCTGTGCGCTCTCTATGCCACTCATCCCTGCTGTATGCTCTCTATTTGTCCCCTCCCTTCTGTGCACTCTTTCTGCCCACAATCCTCCCTCCCTCCTATGCGTTCTCTGTCTTCCCCCTCCTCCCTCCCGACCTTGCTGTGTATTCTCTCTATGCCCCATCCTTCCCTGCTGTGTGTTCTCTCTCTGCCCCCCCCCCCTCCTACCTTCCTCCCTCCCTGCTGTGTGTTCTGTCTCTGGCTGCCCAGTTCTGCATTATTACCTGCCCCTGTGTGTATCCAGTACAGTTAATCAAATAGGGTAGTGGTCTGATTAACTGCACCTGCGCACGCTGGGTGCACACAAGCACAGTTAATCATGCGAGAGCTGTGTGTGGCAGGTGACAAGAAATGGTGTGGAAAAGCGGCGGCGGATTCTAGGCATCTCAGCAGTCAGCATTAGCACTGGCGGTAAGATGCGATGGGGCAGTACTGTGAGTGGGCATCATAATTGCACACCCATCATTTAGGTGTGCAAATATGGCTACCGCAAAATGTGCTGGTCAATCAGAGGTAGGCGTGTGATAGGAGGACATAATGATGGCGAAAGTGGATGAGAGACGCCACAAGGTAAGTAAATAGATAATTTATATTAAACTGAGGTCAGACTAGCCTATGGCATCAATTGCGAAAGCGTCGGATACAATATGCTAATGACACTCAGCTCAGGCTCTGCTGCAGGCGTGAGTCGACTGTCATGCAACTGTGATCTGATCCTGTGATTGCATCCCAGGCGTGCAGGGAAGGGAGAGATTGATCTTTCCATCTCAACCATTGCCAGTCTTGGCATATATCACATTACACTCGGATGACATCTGAGTGTAGTGCAATGTTTCACTTGCACTCATTGACTTGAAAAGGTACGAGTTATCCAAGACTCGCCAACAATCGCAGCATGCTGCAATTTTTTTTCTCAGTCCAATTAAGGCTGAGGAAAAATTGTAGATCTGAGCTGAATCCTTGTATAAAATTAGGCAAACTGCAATGCAAGAAAATCTTGCATTGCACTCCAGCGAGTCACAGACCATTGGGACTCTGCCCTAAATCTGACAATCTTGAGATTTATTTTGTCTTTAGACGCCTGTTCATCATGCATGCTTGAAAAAGGGGACATTTTCCTGAAATGTAGCAGTGTTTGTGTGATGTGGTTAGAGCTTCTGTGAACAAGCGATATATGGACTCTGAGACAGGTTTATTTGCATACATAAAAAGGGTGAGCATCTGGGTGTGGACCGACTAGACCAAGACACTGATCACCACCTGAAGGAGTGTACCTGAATGAGTATTGAGTCTTGACTAGATCCTCAGATGGAAAGGGTAGGCTTGTGCGGGTAGATGGCCACCAGGTGCAGGCCCAAGAGATCTGTGTACCACAACAACTGAATCTTGGAGTTGGGTTTCAAACCGACAGGCAAAGTCTCTGGTATATTGGTGTGGCCATTCGGGCAGACAGGATGGAGGCATGGCTGGAACTGCCAGGTGCAGCCGGTATAATGGCATGGCAGGAATTGGCAGGTGCAGTAGGTATGATGAAATGACTGCAACTGGCTGGTGCTGTGGTTATAATGACACAACAGGATCAACGGATGCAGGCAGGGAACTAGGACAGAGGAACAGGTTAATAGACACATGTATGAGATAAATGGACACAGGTATGGGAACAGGACATGGAACAGGGACTTGAGAACTAGCAATGTGTATCTAGGACATAGATTGTGTTGCTTGAGCACCTCCCAAAGAGGAATGGTGCGTTAAATACTCTGTGTTTCTCAGCCAATTGCTGAAAAGCACATCCAGGTAGGGCACACTTGCTCTTTAACAGAAGTAGGGCCTGAGATCAGGAAGCAGGACTCCAGGCTTGGTAAGTTGCTGGAGAGGTGAGTACGCAATTGCCGCCAGTCACCTAGACATGGAAATAGAGGTGCTATGGCGATGGGTGCTACAATATAATGGACGTAAGTTCTTTATAAGGACGTTTTGATATGGCAAATATCTCTCATCATATTTTTTGCATGAAGTATATAGTGCAGTAAAAAAAAAGTGCAAATTGAAGAAAAGTGTGGTATGAGCATTTCTTTTATTGTTACACAATCCACTTGGAGAAATTAGAACCGGATGGATAGAAGCCGCGCTGACCACAATAAGAGAAACAGAGTAACACACACACTCTGTTTATTCAGCCTACGCGTTTCGTGGCAAACAGGCCACTTCATCAGGGCTCAAGATTCAACAGCACATCCAGCTATATATACACACAGGAACAATCAAAAAAAAAAAATCAGAAGAAATGAAGCTCCACCCCCCTCTGACGTCACTTCTGGTGAAAACGCCCACTATAAGTCAAACGTATAAAAATGCCCATTACATTGTTTACAATACATTAAAAATACATTAAAACACAATAATCAGTATTTAAAATCGCATATGTTCTTCAATAAATAATTAAAACATTTTTGGTAAAAAGATAAATCAGGATTAGAACTAACCCTGGCAGGGGCATAAAACTCTTCTCTGGAGATTAAACCTCCGTCTTATACCACTTAACCATCCGGTCGCCTTAGGTCAGAGCAAGTTTAGCCAGGATCTACCAACTCAACCCATCCAAACAATTAAATATCATCATTTACTTGGTACAAAAAAAAACATCTTTTTTATATAAAAATTAAACAATAATTATAAAAATATAAATTTCTTGTCTATAGGGATCTTTCAAGGTAAATGACCACTAAATTTTGTGTCTATAATATGCTCACTGAATAATTTATATTCCTTGGTTTGTTGATCTATGTAAATTACAAGTCACCTGTATATACAAACTCGCAATTAAAAACCTCTCAATATAAAGAGGAAATGCAGACAGGATCTATATGAGGTAAAGGATTAACAGAGAAACCGAAAAAATGAATTACAGTGTACTCGAATCACAATTACATGAAAATAAAGGGTTCATCCAGAATATGAACTCATTATGTCTAGGGGTAACCGCAAAGTGATTAAGCAACACCTCAGACCGGTAAGCTATCTGAGTTCATGGGGAATAGAGAACACTACGGTCATAATATCTCGCCACATTGTCACATAGAAGAACTCCATCTGGCAAGATGGTAAGAAAGAAACCATCACAGATAACTATCAGTATAATAAAAGTCTTCGAAGGAATCAAGAAGACATTAACAACTCATGGGTTCTTAAAAAAGGTCACTTACCTCATTAAGCCCACCAGGGCTTAAAGTGCCCAGCTTAAAAATCCAATATGTTTCTCTTTTACCTAGGACATCCAATCTCCTAGGAGTATTTTCAGGCACATAATCAATAGGGGTAACAGATAATTTAACATCACCATGGTGAACTACGGTGCAATGTCGCGATAATCCATGTTTTAAAAAACCTCTGAGAATGTTAAACCTATGGGAATTTACACGTTTATGAAGAGGTTGAGAAGTTCTTCCCACATACTGTTTACCACAGTTGCACTGGATCAAATAGATCACATGATCCGTCTGGCATGTCATTCTGAAGTTAATATTAAAAACCTTCCCTTCATTCGAAAATGACATGAAACTGTCCACGTCATTACTAATAGACCTACAACATTTACACCCACGTCTATTGCATCGGTACGAACCCCTATGGCCAGTTTGTTCATTACCTACCTTTGTATATCCAGAGCTAGGAATCTTAACTACACTAGGTGCCAAGACATTTTTAATGGTAGGAGCCCTTTTAAATGTCACTGTCGGTTTCCTGGGGACCACCTTATTGAGGATCGGGTCATTTAAAATCACATTCCAATGTTTTTCCAATATATTTCGTACATGTAAATTTTGTGACGAAAAAGTAGTGATAAAATTTGTTTCAAAAAGGTTATCCTTTACACCCTTGTTCTTGTCAGAATTTATAAGTTCATTCTGGGTACAATGTTTAACAGAGTTATAGGCCTTTTTGACAAGCCTCGGGGGATATTCTTTTTCTTGAAATCTCTCCCTCAATATTTTGCTTTGATCCCTAAATACTGCATCAGAAGTGCAATTTTTCCTAATTCTGTAGTACTGATTCAAAATATTGAGGGAGAGATTTCAAGAAAAAGAATATCCCCCGAGGCTTGTCAAAAAGGCCTATAACTCTGTTAAACATTGTACCCAGAATGAACTTATAAATTCTGACAAGAACAAGGGTGTAAAGGATAACCTTTTTGAAACAAATTTTATCACTACTTTTTCGTCACAAAATTTACATGTACGAAATATATTGGAAAAACATTGGAATGTGATTTTAAATGACCCGATCCTCAATAAGGTGGTCCCCAGGAAACCGACAGTGACATTTAAAAGGGCTCCTACCATTAAAAATGTCTTGGCACCTAGTGTAGTTAAGATTCCTAGCTCTGGATATACAAAGGTAGGTAATGAACAAACTGGCCATAGGGGTTCGTACCGATGCAATAGACGTGGGTGTAAATGTTGTAGGTCTATTAGTAATGACGTGGACAGTTTCATGTCATTTTCGAATGAAGGGAAGGTTTTTAATATTAACTTCAGAATGACATGCCAGACGGATCATGTGATCTATTTGATCCAGTGCAACTGTGGTAAACAGTATGTGGGAAGAACTTCTCAACCTCTTCATAAACGTGTAAATTCCCATAGGTTTAACATTCTCAGAGGTTTTTTAAAACATGGATTATCGCGACATTGCACCGTAGTTCACCATGGTGATGTTAAATTATCTGTTACCCCTATTGATTATGTGCCTGAAAATACTCCTAGGAGATTGGATGTCCTAGGTAAAAGAGAAACATATTGGATTTTTAAGCTGGGCACTTTAAGCCCTGGTGGGCTTAATGAGGTAAGTGACCTTTTTTAAGAACCCATGAGTTGTTAATGTCTTCTTGATTCCTTCGAAGACTTTTATTATACTGATAGTTATCTGTGATGGTTTCTTTCTTACCATCTTGCCAGATGGAGTTCTTCTATGTGACAATGTGACGAGATATTATGACCGTAGTGTTCTCTATTCCCCATGAACTCAGATAGCTTACCGGTCTGAGGTGTTGCTTAATCACTTTGCGGTTACCCCTAGACATAATGAGTTCATATTCTGGATGAACCCTTTATTTTCATGTAATTGTGATTCGAGTACACTGTAATTCATTTTTTCGGTTTCTCTGTTAATCCTTTACCTCATATAGATCCTGTCTGCATTTCCTCTTTATATTGAGAGGTTTTTAATTGCGAGTTTGTATATACAGGTGACTTGTAATTTACATAGATCAACAAACCAAGGAATATAAATTATTCAGTGAGCATATTATAGACACAAAATTTAGTGGTCATTTACCTTGAAAGATCCCTATAGACAAGAAATTTATATTTTTATAATTATTGTTTAATTTTTATATAAAAAAGATGTTTTTTTTTTGTACCAAGTAAATGATGATATTTAATTGTTTGGATGGGTTGAGTTGGTAGATCCTGGCTAAACTTGCTCTGACCTAAGGCGACCGGATGGTTAAGTGGTATAAGACGGAGGTTTAATCTCCAGAGAAGAGTTTTATGCCCCTGCCAGGGTTAGTTCTAATCCTGATTTATCTTTTTACCAAAAATGTTTTAATTATTTATTGAAGAACATATGCGATTTTAAATACTGATTATTGTGTTTTAATGTATTTTTAATGTATTGTAAACAATGTAATGGGCATTTTTATACGTTTGACTTATAGTGGGCGTTTTCACCAGAAGTGACGTCAGAGGGGGGTGGAGCTTCATTTCTTCTGATTTTTTTTTTTTTGATTGTTCCTGTGTGTATATATAGCTGGATGTGCTGTTGAATCTTGAGCCCTGATGAAGTGGCCTGTTTGCCACGAAACGCGTAGGCTGAATAAACAGAGTGTGTGTGTTACTCTGTTTCTCTTATTGTGGTCAGCGCGGCTTCTATCCATCCGGTTCTAATTTCTCCAAGTGGATCCTTTCTTTTTGCCGGGAGCCTGCTGCGACCATACGTGCTTGTCCAAGGGAGTTGTGACCATTCACAACCAGACCAGGTGAGTCTGTATTGTGGGAGTCCGTGTGACCATCAAACCCGAAGGTATTACTCTATGTGCGCTTCTTTTCCTTCTTATTTGTAGAGATTGTTACACAATATGACACCCGTTTTTTGCATATCAGCCGTTAATGTCACGTCTTTATTTTTTCAGTTTATTTTTTGAACATTAGAGTGTAAAAATCTGTTATCATCAAGACCAAAGGGATGTTACGAAATACTTACAACAGGTCAACACATTGTAAATGAGAAAAAATATAGTATTTATTTTGTTCTTACATGCCAATGTAACAATACATTTTTGCATGTGTCTTTCTATATATGATTACAGTAAAAAGCTATAGTGTTTTCTTTTTCCATTGCAATATGAACAAACTAAGTATTTGACCGAATCCATTTAATGAAATAGAGGCACACATGGCTTTGTTTTTCTGGCCATTAACTAGAGAGAGAATACAAAATGCATAGAGTGTATCTGGTGCCTAATAGCCTTGTGGGGTAGAAAGGTCTGATCAATTGTTAAAGTGATTGCTGAGCAAATGATAGAGGAGATAACAATGTCATCGAAAGACAAAAATAGACTCAAGAAAAATGAGAGAACCTAGACTTCATTCTGTCTGGGTCAGGGAACTGATAACATTTCTAAATCAATGTCACAAAGTTTTGGTTTTCCAGTAAATTAATTCATTTCTTTGTCAGATAAACCCTCTTAACTGTCTTATGTACATGCTAAAAATAGCAAGTTATTTTACAGAATAAAAACTAACATCACTGTAATAAATGAGACATTTCATTTTTCAAGTTGTTTTATACAGAAATGTAACTTTTAACCACAAGCTAAATCACTGATGGCAAATATCTTTAAAGGGCCTGTCACACGTGTCAATGTCGTCAGCGATCTGATCGCTGGTGAGCTGTCACACAGGCAGACTCACCAGCGATCAATTGACCAGAAACATCGTGGAAACGATTTAAATATCGTTTCCACGATGTCTTGCTCCTGCTGCCAGCCTGCTGGAAGCGGGAGCAGGCTGGTCTCCAAGGTAAACTGCGGGTATCTAGGCAGCGAGCGCTGCCTAGATACCCGACGTGTACCTTAGTTACCAGCCTCCTCCGCTCACCGGCTGGTATCTAAGGTACACAGCGGGTAACTAGGGACCTTAGTTACCCGCTGTGTACCTTAAATACCAGCCGGTGAGCGGAGGAGGCTGGTAACTAAGGTACACGTCGGGTATCTAGGCAGCGCGCGCTGCCTAGATACACGCAGTTTACCTTGGATACCAGCTCCCAGCGCTTGTGAGAGGCGCTGGGAGCTGGAATATCGCTACTCCCGGTGTCACACGCAGCGATGCTGCGTGTCCACCGGGCGTCAATCGCCAGGTTTTAGGACAGATTCTAAAACCTGGCGATCATCAACCAGCGATTTATCGCTGGTTGATTCAGTATGTCACACGCGTCAATATCGCTGCAACGTCACGTGCAGCCGATATCGTGTAGGCGATATTGACGCGTGTGACTCCCCCTTAAGTTACTAGTAGTGTTTTTGGATTTGCAATTAAAAAATGCATTTGATTGCATGTACTATATTATATAGATAGTTTAGAAGCTGCGAAATGCAAGAGACCTATGGGCAAGAATGAACCTGAAGTTTGGAACAAAGAAGCCATGACCAGTTATGGTTAGATCAATAGAAAATTATGCTTTTCAGTTGTATCATCTACTATATAATCGTCTAATTCTGTCTGTTTGTCTGTAACGAAAATCCTGCGTCGCTGATTGGTCGCGCCAGCCACCCACGACTAATCAGCGACTGCCGCAGTCCGGCCGCGAATTGGCGTGGGATTTGAACCCAATTTGGCGCTAGCCGCTGATCTCCCGACGGTAGCCGCGGGTCATCTCCTGCCGCACGAAGGTCAACAGCGACGCAGTCGGGAGATGACCCGCGCCAGCCGGTCATCTCCTGGCCGCTTGCAGCGGAAGTATTCCGATCGCCATATTGGAACACCCAAGTTATTGGTATCGTGATATGCTGGCCGGGATTCAAATCCCCCGCCAAGCCGCGCGTTGCTTTGCTGATTGGATATTGCGGCTGGCGGTGACCAATCAGCGAAGCGGGATTTAAATCACGCGCTAAGAGCACGCCACTTCACTGATTGGTCGCCGAGCTCAACGACGACCAATCAGCACAGCGGAGCGCGGCTTGGCGGGGGATTTGAATCCTGTGCCACTCAGCCAATGAGCGAAGTGGGATTCAAATACCCACCAGCCGTGTGCCACTTTGCTGATTGGTCGTCGCTGAATGCGGTGACAAATTAGCGAAGAGGGATTTAAATCACGCGCCAAGAGCATTGATTGGTCACCACGCTCAGCGGCGACCAATCAGCGAAGCGGGATTCAAAACACCCGCCAAGCTATGCGCTGCTTCGCTGATTGGTAACTGCTGAGCGCGGTGGTTAGCACTATACAGTGGCTCAGTGGTTAGCACTGTATATGGTGGCTCAGTGATTAGCAGTGTATGGTGGTTCAGTGGTTAGCATTGTATATGGTGGCTCAGTGTTAGCACTGTATATGGTGGCTCAGTGGTTAGCACTGTATGGTGGCTCAGTGGTTAGCAGTGTATATGGTGGCTCAATGGTGAGCACTGTATATGGTGGCTCAGTGGTTAGCATCGTATGATGGGTCAGTGGTTAGCACCGTATGGTGGCTCAGTAGTTAGCACTATATGATGTCTCAGTGGTTAGCACTGTATGGTGGCTCAGTGATGAGCATTGTATGGTGGCTCAGTAATGGGAGGCAGGCACATGGGAGGCAGGAGGCACAGAGGAGGCAGGGGCACAGGAGAGGGAGATGGCACAGGGGAGGCAGAGGCACAGGGGGAGGCAGAGCCATAGGGAGAGATAGCACACACAGGGAGAGACAGTGCACACAGGGGCTGAGAGCACACAGAGCGGAGAGAAAGGCACAAGTAAGACAGAGAACACAGGGGAAGAGACAGCACAGAGAGGAGAGAGCGCACAAGTGGACACAGGCACAGAGACTGCCCTCCCGATGCAATAGCATCGATCCTATTTCTATATTCTAGAATACCCGATGCGTTAAAATCGGGCCACCATCTAGTATTGTAATACTTATTATGGTGGGGTTTGCATACCTTCTGTGCCACATATGTGACCTGGCATATTAGCTAATAATAACTGTCTGCCCTTTTAACTCCTATACTACACTGAACTCGCCCACCATGGAAACCCTGGAAACCTTCAAAAGGAACCTGAAGACCCATCTCTTCCGACAAGCCTACAACCTGCAGTGATCCTCAATCTACTGAACCGCTGCACGACCAACTCTACCCTCTCCTAATGTATCCTTACCCATCCCTTGTAGACTGTAAGCCCTCGCGGGCAGGGTCCCCTCTCTTTCAGTACTTGTGTGTGCCTTGTATTGCTCATGGTTATTGAACTTGTCTGTGTATGCCCTTTTCACATGTACAGTATGTCATTGCAGCGTCTTCTGGTTGTGTTTGGCATTGTAGATCATCTACACTTCAATGGAGCCAAGTTTCGAAAGCACACACAGTTCGTGGAGAGGAGTGAAACGTTCTGAAAGAAGAAGCAGATATATTTTTCTAATCCTGCAATGATTCTATTTGCATTATGAAGAATTCAAAAGTATTAGATCTATCTACATTGTTATGACTTCCATTTTTGTCTAATAAATATTCTAAATGCTGTATCAATGTGCAGAGATAACTAAACAGTATACAATATATCACTAAACCAACCCTGTCTCTATGCGCTTTATATAGGAGCATATTGCAGGTGCTGTAAAGGCAGAAGAACTCTAGCAAATTTTTAGAGGGTACACATCAAGGGTCCTGCGCATTTATTAATGTACTAGATGGTGGCCCGATTCTAAAGAATCGGGTAGTCTAGAATCTATATATAGTTTATTTAGTAATAGGGGAGTGCTGTGAAATTAATTGTGTGTATACAGGCGGCTCAGTGGTCAGCAGTGAGTGCGGTGGCTCAGTGGTCAGCAGTGAGTGCGGTGGCTCAGTGTCAGCAGTGAGTGCGGTGGCTCAGTGGTCAGCAGTGAGTGCAGCAGAGGCTGGAGGGGGCAGAGGCTGGAGGGGGCAGAGGAGGGAGGAGGCAGAGGACGGAGGAGGCAGAAACTGGAGGGGTTAGAGGAGGAAGGGGTCAGGGGAGAGCGGAGGCAGGGGAGAGCGGAGGCAGAGGAGAGCGGAGGCTGGAGGGCAGGGGAGAGCGGAGGCAGAGGAGAGCGGAGAGCGGAGGCTGGAGAAGAGCGGAGGCTGGAGAAGAGCGGAGGCTGGAGAAGAGCGGAGGCTGGAGAAGAGCGGAGGTTGGAGGGCAGGGGAGAGCGGAGGCAGAGGAGAGCAGAGGCTGGAGAAGAGCGGAGGCTGGAGGAGAGCGGAGGCTGGAGAAGAGCGGAGGCTGGAGGAGAGCGGAGGCTGGGGAAGAGCGGAGGCTGGAGGAGAGCGGAGGCTGGAGGAGAGCGGAGGCTGGAGAAGAGCGGAGGCTGGAGGGCAGAGGAGAGCGGAGGCTGGAGGGCAGAGGAGAGCGGAGGCTGGAGGGCAGAGGAGAGCGGAGGCTGGAGGGCAGAGGAGAGTGGAGGCAGGGGAGAGCGGAGGCAGAGGAGAGTGGAGGCAGGGGAGAGCGGAGGCAGGGGAGAGCGGAGGCAGGGAAGAGCGGAGGCAGGAGAGTGGAGGCTGGAGAAGAGCGGAGGCAGAGGAGAGCGGAGGCAGAGGAGAGCGGAGGCAGAGGAGAGCGGAGGCAGAGGAGAGCGGAGGCTGGAGAAGAGCGGAGGCAGAGGAGAGCGGAGGCAGGGGAGAGCGGAGGCAGGGGAGAGCAGAGGCTGGAGAAGAGCGGAGGCAGGGGAAGAGCGGAGGCAGGGGAATAGCGGAGGCAGGGGAAGAGCGGAGGCAGGGGAAAAGCGGAGGCAGGGGAAGAGCGGAGGCAGGGGAGAGCGGAGGCAGAGGAGAGCGGAGGCTGGAGGGCAGAGGAGAGCGGAGGCAGGGAGAGCGGAGGCAGGGGAGAGCGGAGGCAGGGGAGAGCAGAGGCTGGAGGGCAGGGGAGAGGGGAGGCAGAGGAGAGCGGAGGCTGGAGAAGAGCGGAGGCTGGAGAAGAGCGGAGGCTGGAGAAGAGCGGAGGCAGGGGAGAGCGGAGGCTGGAGGGCAGGGAGAGTGGAGGCAGAGGAGAGCGGAGGCTGGAGGGCAGAGGAGAGCGGAGGCTGGAGAAGAGCGGAGGCTAGAGAAGAGCGGAGGCTGGAGAAGAGCGGAGGCAGGGGAGAGCGGAGGCTGGAGGGCAGGGGAGAGCGGAGGCAGAGGAGAGCGGAGGCTGGAGGGCAGAGGAGAGCGGAGGCTAGAGAAGAGCGGAGGCTGGAGAAGAGCGGAGGCTGGAGAAGAGCGGAGGCTGGAGGAGAGCGGAGGCTGGAGGGCAGAGGAGAGCGGAGGCTGGAGGGCAGAGGAGAGCGGAGGCAGAGGAGAGTGGAGACAGAGGAGAGCGGAGGCAGAGGAGAGCGGAGGCTGGAGGGCAAAGGAGAGTGGAGGCGAGAGGAGGCTGGAGGGCAGAGGAGAGCGGAGGCTGGAGGGCAGAGGAGAGCAGAGGCAGGGGAGAGCGGAGGCTGGAGAAGAGCGGAGGCTGGAGAAGAGCGGAGGCTGGAGAAGAGCGGAGGCTGGAGAAGAGTGGAGGCAGAGGAGAGCGGAGGCTGGAGAAGAGCGGAGGCAGAGGAGAGGCTGGGGGGCACAGAAGAAGGGAGGCTGGGGGGGCACAGGAGAGGGGAGGCTGGGGGGGCACAGGAGAGGGGAGGCTGGGGGGGCACAGGAGAGGGGAGGCTGGGGGGCACAGGAAAGTGGAGGCTGGGGGCACAGGAAAGTGGAGGCTGGGGGGCACAGGAAAGTGGAGGCTGGGGGGGCACAGGAAAGGGGAGGCTGGGGGGGCACAGGAGAGGGGAGGCTGGGGGGCACAGGAAAGGGGAGGCTGGGGGGGCACAGGAGAGGGGAGGCTGGGGGCACAGGAAAGGGGAGGCTGGGGGGGCACAGGAAAGGGGAGGATGGGGGGGCACAGGAGAGGGGAGGCTGGGGGGGCACAGGAGAGGGGAGGCTGGGGGGGCACAGGAGAGGGGAGGCAGAACACGCACCGGGCTGTCGGCGGGGCTGTGTGGTCCCTGATGGAGGAGGAGAGTGGGCGGTGCCGGCGGAGGCCGCACACCGGAGTGTGGGGCGGGCCGGTTCCCGGATGTTGGTGAGAGGGTGCATGTAGCCACCCTGCCGCCTGAGCCGATCGGAGGCCGGTGTCAGCCCCGCCGGCCCTGCAGCGTCCGCTCGGCGCCGCCGCCCTGCAGCCTACAGTGCCACAGGGCGCGCGCCCTCTTACAGCGTCCGTCTCTGCTGAGGCCGCCGCTGATGTTGGTGGCGCCGCCCCCTTATGTGATGCCGCTCCCCCTGGCTGCCGGCGCTCTGGACTCAGGGCTCACACTGTCCAGTGGACGGTGTGGCCCTGGGTGGGAGCACACGGCTCTGTGTGGGGGTGGCGCTTTAGCGCCCACTGCGAGCCGCTATGCAGGTTTGACAGCGGCTCGCGGTGAGCACCGCTCGTGGGTCTGGAACTTCCGGTTCCGGTCTGTGACACAGGGCGCAGGCCGTCACGGAAGTTGGCCAGATTCCACAGGAAGTGGCCTTCGGGTATTATATATATGATGATAGAATTGACTTAAAAATGATGCACGATAACTGCCACATGTTAAGTAAAATGATGAACTCCTCATAATCTGTTGTTATTAGGGTTAAGGAGGACAAAAGAAACATATTTATTCTTATCTATGGTTCTTTTTTTCTGAATGTACACAAAAGAGCCAATGGCATGATTAGCTGTAATGTAAATTCTCATTGGAATGTTACCTGCAGCACCTCTTTAACAGCACTAAAGTGGAGAAATCAACTAGTATAGGTGGTGTGCATATCCAAATTTACCAAAAAATAAGATAGAAAAATGTACCGCACAATCTGCATTTGAAAGCAGATTCTCTAATGAGTATATAGTCATCAACATGCAGCAAAATAAAGACCTTGAGCAATGTAAAAGTGACTTCAGTGTGACACTTCATTCCAATCTGGGTCTTATTCATACAGTCCCACTAAAAAGAAAACATAATGTAATGTTATTGGAATCATTGCAACATATGAAAAAATACATACAAAACAGACAATATACAGGTGCATCTCATGCAATTAGAATATCATCAAAAAGTACATTTTTTTCAGTAATTCAATACTAAAAGGGAAACAGATCTATTTCATAGAGTCATTACAGAGTGATTGGCCCCTTTCATATCTATATGTCGATGCATTTAGCAGCATTGCGCTAGCGCAGTGCAAATGCAGCCATGCGACATTTACAGCGCGTCCGAAATAAGTGCATGCGCTGTGACACAGGACTTGACACACTTACGCTTCCAGGATGTGGTCTCCTGTGCTCACCCATAACAGGTAATGGCGGCGTGAGCGCAATGGGCTTCATCTGTGCGCTGATGCGCTTGGCTGTGATAGCACCTGTGCTTGCACCAACGCTAGCGCAATGCTCCTAAACGCATCGTCGCATAGATGTGAAATGGGGCATCTATTTCAAGTGTTTATTTCTCTAAATGTTGATGATTATGGCTTACAGGCAATGAAAACCCAAAGGTCATTATCTCAGAAAATTAAAGTAGGGATGATGAAGAGTTAAAAACCACACTGCCGTATTCATATTTTTAATTACAATTTATATTTACCTTTGGGTTGAATATAATATTGATTTATTAGTCAATGTGTTTCAAGGCTCCCTGAAATGCTCTGAAACATGGCAATATGATATTGATTTGTACTGACTAATAATCAGTATTATGATTAACCCTTTGATGTAGAATATGGCAGCATGGTTTTAAACCCCTTCATCCTCCCTACTCTATAAGCAATATGCTGGGGACTGCAGAAGCCATGATATGCTTTTATAGTGGTTGTGACTCTCACAACCACACAAGGTGAAGCCTCTGATATCTATTTAGGTAATATTTTATCTCTCAGACCCTTCAATCTCCCTACTTTACGTTTCTGAGATAATGACCTGTGGGTTTTCATTGTCTGTAACTCATAATCATCAACATTAATAGAAACAAATACTTGAAATATATCACTCTGTTTGTAATGACTCTGTATGATATACCATATATACTCGTGTATAAGCCGAGTTTTTCAGCCCAAAAATTGGGCTGAAAAGTCTCCCCCTTGGCTTATACACGGGTCAATACGGTAGGCTGCTGTGATGGGGGCTGTGTCCGGGGCTGGGGAGGCTGGAGGAGGTGGGGGGAGGCTGCTGAATGAGCGCCCCATCACGTGGGGCCGCTCATTATATATGCACTGCTTCCCCCTGTCAATCAGCGGCAGGGGGAAGCAGTGCATATCTAAATATATGCCCCCAAATGCTGTCACTTGCCCCCCTACTTGTAAGGCCCCCCCCCCGGCTGCTTATCTTACCATCCCTGGTATTCTGCATCGCGCGCGCAGGTCCCTCCGTGCTCCCGTCCTCCGTAGCATCCGGAGTCATGTGACCGGCTGGTTGCATGACGTCATCGCTACGCGACGACCAGGGACCCCGGATGCAGCTGATGCCGGGAGCACAGAGGACGGGAGCACGGAGGGATCTGCGCGCGCGATGCTGAAGACCAGGGATGGTAAGTTAAGCAGCCGGGGGGGGGCCTTACAAGCAGGGGGGCAAATGCCAGCATTTGGGGCTGCTGTATACACCTCTGGGGCTGCCTGTATATACCACCTCTGGAGCTGCCTTTATATACCACCACTGGGGCTGCTGTATAAACCACTGGGGCTGCCTGTATATACCACCACTGGGGCTGCTGTATACACCACTTTGGCTGCCTGTATATACCACCACTGGGGCTGCTGTATACACCACTGGGGCTGCCTGTATATACCACCACTGGGGCTGCTGTATACACCACTTTGGCTGCCTGTATATACCACCACTGGGGCTGCTGTATACACCACTGGGGCTGCCTGTATATACCACCACTGGGGCTGCTGTATACACCTCTGGGGCTGCCTGTATATGCCACCACTGGGGCTGCTGTATACACCTCTGGGGCTGCCTGTAAATACCACCACTGGGGCTGCTGTATACACCTCTGGGGCTGCCTGTATATACCACCACTGGGGCTGTCTGTATACACCTCTGGGGCTGCCTGTATATACCACCACTGGGGCTGTCTGTATACACCTCTGGGGCTGCCTGTATATACCACCACTGGGGCTGCTGTATACACCTCTGGGGCTGCCTGTATATACCACCACTGGGGCTACTGTATACACCTCTGGGGCTGCCTGTATATACCACCACTGGGGCTGCCTGTATACACCTCTGGGGCTGCCTGTATATACCACCACTGGGGCTGCTGTATACACCTCTGGGGCTGCCTGTATATACCACCACTGAGGCTGCTGTATACACCTCTGGGGAGGCTGCTGTATACACCACTGGGGAGGCTGCTGTATACACCACTAAGGAGGCTGCTGTGTACACCGCTGGGGCCTGTATGTACCACTGGGGAGGCTGCTGTAATACTGTTGGGGCCTGTATACACCTCTGGGGAGGCTGCTGTATACTACTACTGGGGAGGCCTGTATACCACTGGGGAGGCTGCTGTATACTACCACTGGGGAGGCTGCTGTATACTACCACTGGGGAGGCCTGTATACCACTGGGGAGGCTGCTGTATACTACGACTGGGGAGGCCTGTATACCAGTGCTGGGGTCCACCCTCGGCTTATACACGAGTCAATAGGTTTTCCCAGGTTTTGGGGGCAAAAGTAGGGGGGTCAGCTTATACACGGGTCGGCTTATACACGAGTATATACGGTATGTGTTTCACTTTATCTACCAAATTACTGAAATAAATAAACTTTTTGATGATATTCTAATTCATTGATGTGCACCTGTATATATAGAATAATATTATACAATAGAAGTATATTACAAAATAACCATATGAAGAAGTGATAATGGATATATACACTGGCAATCAAAATTAGAGAACAATGTGACCACTTATTTTTTTTCAGACAGAATGACATTGATCAACATTTGAAAGTTTTTGTGTAAGTAGAACAGTGTTTTCCAAAATAACCAAAGTTTGTCAACTTAAAACCTTTCTTTTACTCAAAATGTAATGATCGTAATTAGAGAACAGCAATGACTGTAGCACAGAGAAAGATTTAAACTAAATTTAGTGAAGGTTACAACAGTCACCAAACAATAGGAAGTGTACAGGCCTTTGCTTTGAATGGCTTCTGCACATCTGCAACCACAGGACATCACTAGTCTCTCACACCGCTCTGGTGGGATATTAGTCCACAGTCTCCTCCACAACTCTGTAACTGTTGTAGGTTTCTTGGCCATAACTTTGTCACCAAGGATTTTCCTGAGGGTTTTCTATTGGGTTTAGATCAGGACTCTATGCTGGCCATTTCATTATTTCAACGTTTTCTGTTTCAAGGAACTGATTTACCCATTTTGCTGTGTGATAGGGGGCATTGTACGGCATGAAAATTGCTGTCTGATGGAGTGCTGAATGCAATCAAGGAACCACGTGTTGTTGAAGAAAGTTCTGATACACACTTACATTCACTTGCCATGTAGCTGTATGAGAGTTCCAACCCCTGCAACAGAAAACAAACGATGACACTTCCTCCACCACCTTCCACTGATTTCTTTACACACTTTGGGTTCAGTCTTTCCCCAGTTTATCACAAATATAATGTTTTTCATCAGACCTAAATACATTAAAGTTGCTTTCATTACTAAAATGAACTGTTGACCACTCCTCCTCACCAAATGAACTGTGGTCCACACATGCTCCTCACCAAAGGCGAGTCTAGCCTTTTGATTCATTTTGCTAAAGAGACTTTTGGTCACTGCAAAGTGGGCTTTCAGTCCAAATGCTTTTAAACATTGGGACACTGTATGCCAAGACAGATCCCTGCCCTGTTCAGTGCAGAAATGGCAGGCTATCCCAGCCGCAGTGTTGGAACGATTACCTAGGGAGATTCTCTGCATTATCCTCTCCTGTTTTGCATTTGTCTTTCGAAGATGACCAGTCTTCTTCGGGGACTTGAAAGAGTTTGTGATGTTGTAAATATGCAATATTTTAGAAATCACAGACTTGGCATGACTAACATCTGTTGCTATGGCTGATAGGGTCATCCCTTTGGCCTTTATCTGGACAACCTGCTGCTGGAGGGTTTAAGTCACTTTGAAATGGCACTCCATTTTTGCTAACTGAGTGCAAACTGGAAAGTTAGGCTGCCAGTTAAATAGGGTTTGTCAGATAATTAAGGAACTTGCACCAGGTGCCATATTAACACCAATAACTTGCAAATATCTTAAAGTGTTCTCTAATTTTGATCAGTGTTCTTTTTTATTTATCTCATTTATATTTTATTCTGTGCTTTAGAATACATTCAATTTATTAAATAAGCTTAAAATACTGTATATACTCGTGTATAAGCCGACCCATGTATAAGCCGACCCCCCTACTTTTGGCCCCAAAACCTGGGAAAACCTATTGACTCGTGTATAAGCCGAGGGTGGACCCTAGCACAGGTATACTGCCCCCAGCAGTGTGGTATACATGCCCCCTCAGTGGTAGTATACAGCAGCCTCCCCAGTGGCATATACAGGCCCCAGCAGTATATACAGCAGCCCCAGTGGTATAAAGCAGCCTCCCCAGTGGTATATACAGACCCCACCAGTATATACAGCAGCCCCAGTGGTATATACAGACCCCACCAGTATATACAGCAGCCCCAGTGGTATATACAGACCCCACCAGTATATACAGCAGCCCCAGTGGTATATACAGACCCCACCAGTATATACAGCAGCCCCAGTGGTATACAGGCCCCAGCAGTATATACAGCAGCCCCAGTGGTATACAGGCCCCAGCAGTATATACAGCAGCCCTGGGGGTATACAGCAGCCTCCGGAGTTATACAGCAGCCCCCAGGGGTAATACAGCAGCCCCCAGGGGTAATACAGCAGCCCCCAGGGGTTATACAGCAGCCCCCAGGGGTTATACAGCAGCCCCCAGGGGTATACAGCACCCCCCAGGGGTAATACAGCAGCCCCCAGGGGTTATACAGCAGCCCCCAGGGTAATACAGCAGCCCCCAGGGGTAATACAGCAGCCCCCAGGGGTTATACAGCAGCCCCCAGGGGTTATACAGCAGCCTTCAGGGGTTATACAGCAGCCCCCAGGGGTTATACAGCAGCCCCCAGGGGTATACAGCACCCCCCAGGGGTTATACAGCAGCCCCCAGGGGTAATACAGCAGCCCCCAGGGGTAATACAGCAGCCCCCAGGGGTTATACAGCAGCCCCCAGGGGTTTATACAGCAGCCTTCAGGGGTTATACAGCAGCCCCCAGGGGTAATACAGCAGCCCCCAGGGGTAATACAGCAGCCCCCAGGGGTAATACAGCAGCCCCCAGGGGTATACAGCAGCCCCCAGGGGTTATACAGCAGCCTTCAGGGGTATACAGCACCCCCCAGGGGTAATACAGCAGCCCCAGGGGTAATACAGCAGCCCCCAAATGCTGGCACTCGCCCCCCCTGCTGCTTAACTTACCATCCCTGGTCTTCTGCACAGCGCCGGTCTTCTTTGCTCCGTCCTCCATGCTCCCGTCCTCGCTGCATCCGGGATCCCCGGCCGTCGCACGATGACGTCATATGCCTGCGACGGCCGGGGATCCCGGATGTAGCCGGACGGGAGCATGGAGAACGGAGTACCGAGGACCGGCGCTGTGCAGAAGACTGGGATGGTAAGATAAGCAGCTGGGGGGGGGGACCTTACACAGAGGGGGGACGAGTGCCAGCATTTGGGGGCATATATGCACTGCTTCCCCCTGCCGCTGATTGACATTGGGAAGCAGTGCATATATAATGAGCGGCCCCACGTGACGGGGCCGCTCATACAGCAGCCTCCCCCCGCCTCCTCCAGCCTCCCCAGCCCCGACTACGGTATTGACCCGTGTATAAGCCGAGGGGGAGACTTTTCAGCCCAATATTTGGGCTGAAAAACTCGGCTTATATACGAGTATATACGGTACTGCTATTTTACTCATGTTAGAATATTTTCACATAGGACAACGCAATGACCTTAAAATGAAGGAAATTGTGTTTTCTGTAATTTTGATTGCCAGTGTATGTACAAATATTTACATAATACAAATATCTGAACCCCATTAGGGAAATATGGGAGATGGGAGAAATGTTCCCAAATACCTCACAGTAGTCAATATCTTTGTTTTATTTAATTTGAGTAGCAGTCCCATGTTCAAACTTCCCAACTTAAAGCTCTAAACCAAATAATACTGATGGATAGTGTTCATGTAATACAACAACATGCTATAAGCTTAAAATGGCCAATTAATACTAATAGGCAGTCCTCATATAATATCAAATTGCTTTGTTAAAGTATTACAAACAAAATAAAGCATAAAGTGCTCGAAAATACAAGAAAAATAATACCATAATATAATGCCAATATATAGTACCCAATAATACCAACATACAGTGCACGAGCAATTCAATAGTAGCAAAGGTAACATATTTGTTCTCAATTTTTTCTCTGTGTCTTTTAGCAGTTTTCTGCAATGCCCTTATGCCCCATTCACACTTGAACAGCTTCACATTTAGCTTTGACATCTGCATTCATTAGCCAGTAAGCTACTTCACATTTCATAGTGTTAGTGTGCAGCAGATATAATTCTATTTTGACTTGATATTTTTTCTAGCTAGCACCTTTCACACAAGAGGTGTCACCAGTCGTCTTTTAATGTTAATACATTTTTTGACTGTGCACCCTCCCCCGTCCTGTAGCCATGTTGAAATTCTCCATCTTATTGTAGCCTAGGTCCTGGACACACCCTTACATGCATGTTTTTAATTACACTTAGTGGCACAGACACCTATACATACAATTTATACAGCAGGCAGAGGCACTAAGGTAAGACATGGTAAGATGAGACACCTTGACGTTGGTTACCGGGCTCAGATGCTATGGCCGGCGCGTTTGCTAAGTTTTCAATTTTTTCTCTGTATCTTTAAGCAGTTTTCTGCAGTGCCTTTATGCCCCATTCACACTTAAACAGCTCCACATATAGCTTTGCCATTTGCATTCATTAGTCAGTAAGCTACTTCGCATGTCAAAGTGTTAGTGTGCAGCAGATATAATTCTCTTTTGATTCACTAAAACTTGACAACAGAGCCAAAATCTTCTAATTTACAGTTAAGACCAGGGTAAAAGTTATGTAATTTGGTCACAAAATATATTTAATACACTTTTAATATTAACAATAATATTCAATGTTGTTTAGCACCACATGTCATATTCAAAATCACAAAAATATTTTTTTTCTGAATTTTTTGTTACCAATAAAATGTTAAAACTATGTTGCTAATTCATTGTTTACTGTAAAATGAATGTGGTAAAACCAAAATGAGAAGAACAATGGCAGAATTCAATCTGTTGAATTTTTTAGGAACTTGCTGAACCAGGAGAATTTGAAAAGTCTGTGAATTACGTCACATGAATTGCCTAAAATAGCTGCAATTTTACCAAATACAGGAAATTGTATCAGCCTTTTAAAGAGTGCCTAACTTCTGGGCTTCCCAATAATGCCTTGCAGCCATCACATTATATGGCACATCACAGCTAATCCAGGTGTGCTTTATACGCCAAGGTAATGAATGCAGCAGCCATTTTGTGGTGGACTAGTCTAAAGACAGAATGTCACAGCTCACAGTTCAGCCAAACAGATTTAGAGAAAGCCATAACACACTAGATAATCTGCACAGTCTATGTGCCACCCCAGCTTTGAAGGGCAGTTGCCATTCGTGTACCTATAGCCATATATGTTAGGGTCAGGGCGGACCGTCACCCCCGGGGGCCCTGGTGCAGGAGAGGACCGGGGGGTGGGGCTACTGGCCGTCGGCGCGGCCCCGGGGGGGAGGGGTGCCGTTGACCGTCGGCGCGGCCCGGGAAGGGGGGGGTGGGTGCTGCTAGGAGCCGCTGGGAGCCGCAGGGAGCTGCAGGCGCGATGCTCTCCTACCTGGGAGCTGCGCCGGATGTATGCTAGGGGCCGGAGGAGCAGAGGAGAGGAGGGGCTGGATCAGGCAGGGGAAGCAGGAAGCTCTCTGCTTCCCTTGCCTGACCCTCCTCTCCTTTGTTGGCGGCTTGCGGGGGTCGGCTGGGGGCCCCCCTCCAGGCTTGAAGGGGCCCCCAGCCGGTCGGGGCCCTGGTGCAGCTGCACCAGCTGCACCAGTGTAGTTCCGCCCATGGTTAGGGTCCCTTTGACAATACTAAGGTTGTGTTTTTGATAAAAAGCTTGATAGGGGTTGAATGCATTCCAAGGAGACCTCAAACTGTCATTTTTCAGGGTAATTGGGGGCATTGGGGTACCTTCAATTCACAGAAAACCGATTTGTCACAAATCAAATTTATGTAGAATAAATTTGTCAAAGCTTGTTAATTTGAATTTCAAGATTTGCTAATCTCTAAGGCCCCTTTCACATCGGCGTTTTTTTCAAATCGTGGCAGATGCGGTGAAAAAAACGCATCTGCCGCGATTACCGCATACCGGCTGCACTTGCAGCACGGTTGCGGCACAGTTGCGGCAAGCCCCATACAATGTATAGGCGGGCTTGCGGCAAGTGCGGTTTTGGCACTTGCGGCAGGTGTGGCCGTGAAAAAAATGCGGCTGACCGCGGTTTTTTTTCGCGGCCGCACCTGCCGCAAGTACCAAAACCGCACTTGCCGCGCCTGCCGCAAGCCCACCTATACATTGTATGGGGCTTGCCGCAACCGTGCCGCAACCGTGCCGCAAGTGCAGCCGGTATGCGGTAATTGCGGCAGATGCGTTTTTTTCACCGCATCTGCCGCAATTTGAAAAAAACGCTGATGTGAAAGGGGCCTAATAGAGATGCATTTGACATTGTTTGGAATTTTATGAACAATGAGTCATAATTTAAATAAATTCAACTACGGTATATTTGGGTATAGCATAACCCATTTTGCGCTCAATATTCCCTTATTGACTTTTTTTTTAACCCCTTAAGTGCCAAGCCTCATTTTTGCAATTCTGACCAGTGTCACTTTCTGAGGTAATAACTCTGGAACAGTTCAACATATTCCAAGGATTCCAAGACTGATTTTTCATGACATATTGGACTTCATGTTAGTAGTAAATTTAGGATGATATTTTCTGCATTTCTTTGACCAAAGAGAGTGTTTACATGCAGTGACAGTTCAAAGCCATGACGGGTATAGCCGTCATTGATCATTAAGAGGTTAAATCTGTATAAAGGAGTATTTCCATAAAGTGATAGAATATTGCTAAGATATATCATTATGGTCCGACGTCTTGGAACCCACAGTTATGACAATAAAGAGGGCACAGCACCAATTTATCTCTATATTCCATGTACAATACTTTTTTTAGCCACCTGAAAATGTAGGATTTGGCAGCTGTTATCTTTGACTAAGGCACAGGGACTTTCCATTTAGAGAGCATGAATGTCATAGTAAATTGAAAAATGGTCAAAATTGGCACTGCAGAAATTATACTTCCTAACTTTTTAAGGACAGAAAGAGCTACAAATTATGGGTCACAAGTAGCGCACCGTGACAAATTTTTACCATGCCCCTACCACACCCATTTGCCATTTATTTCTATCCTGGTACAGGGGCATTGGCAATGAGGCACTTTCAGCAGACACATGAGACTGCAGAGTGTAAACCTAAATCTGGGACTGTCCTGCTCTATCCAGGATAGTTGGGACTATAGATACAGTAACTAGGTTGATTCATGGGTCTGCAGTCCAGCATCCAGGTCAGTGTTATCCAGCACGGCTTTTCAATAGCCACAACTGGTGCAGCAACATTTGTGCATTATGTTCATCTCTAGTTGGAAGCTATGGATTTATTTTTTGTACATTCATTCATCCATCCATTCATTCATTAATAGCAGCAGCTAGAATTTTCTCATTTTTATGTACCCTTCATCATAAGACATTGTGCTTTTATGTGTCTGTAAGGCTAGGACCACACTTCAGTTTGCAATCCAGATACTGAAAACCTGATCAGGTACCTGACCCATAGACTCCAATGTTAACAATTGTTTGCCAAAGTGCAATCTGTCTACTGGATCCAGTTTTTGAGAAATCAGGTTTTAATAGGGTCTGCAACATTTTTTGACCTATTATCAAAATCTTATCAGCTTTCTTAACATTGAACCCTATGGGAACCTGATCCGGTACTGGATGATACATATAGGTACCATCCGGTACCTGATCCAGTACCTGATCCGGTAAAAATGCCTCCAAACAGAAAAGGGGAAAAACTGGATCCAGCAATGCATCCAGTTACTAGATGCAGCCTTCCAAGTGTGCCCTAGCCTAAGGCCATTTTTCACATTTTGCATAAGTAATGTTTTTTTGCTGTTCTCCACACCAAAATACACAAAATCAAATACTTCCTTTGATTACTGCAATTTTGCTACATATTTTAGGCCTTTTCTCCCTTATTTTTGATGCAGATATAAAGCTGCTGTTTTTTACATATATTCTTTTAGGCTCCACATAGTAGCCTCCGTGGAAACAAAAGCACCAAAAGCGCACATTTGGTGAGGTTTTATAAATAAATCACATCACTTTGCTTGGACAGCTATACACAGCAGAATTTATGTGCAAAAAGACTAGCAGAAAAAATGCATAATTCACTCTACATGTGAACACAGCCTAAATGTTCAAGCAAAGTGGTTCTCAGTGGATATTAGGGAGACCAGAAGAGAGAATTGTTTATTTAATATATGTATATATATATATATATATATATATATATATATATATATATATATGTATATGCATAAAGAGATGTCAATTAGGGATGAGCGAGTATACTCGCTACTATTCAGAACTCGCCGAATTATAGCGGTATTCGGGTACTCGCTACTCTCTGAGTATCTTATGAGTACTCGGGAGTAGTGAGTAGTTCGATTATGTTTGCAGTGTATCTATAGATACACTGTGAAAGTACCCTAAAAGTGAATAAAAGTTGTTAAAAATAATAATGTGATCGCTAGCAGCCACCTGATTGGCCATATTGCAAGGTCCTAGGTGTCTGCCAGAACCTTGCAATCTGGCCAATCAGGTGGCTGCTAAGTGGCCAATCAGGTGGCCAGATCACTACCAGCCATCTGATTGGCTGGAAGTCACAGGTCCTTGTCCGGTGATCGCAGGTCTTCTGGGACGGTCCCGGTGCAGGCATCGGACAAGTGAGTATGTAATTTATTATTTTTAACAAATTTTATTCACTTTTAGGGTACTTTCGCAGTGTATCTAAAGATACACTGCGAAAGTAATCGGACCCGCTATACTCGCAAAGAGTACCGAGTACAGAGACCTACTCATTGCGAGTACAGCGAGTCCGAATAGTGCGGTACTCGTTCATCCCTAATGTCAACCTTCCCCCAGAGCAGGATTAAGAACTATTCAGCTGGCAAGGAGAGGTGAGAGGAAGTCGGGACAAATGTCCTGAGTTCTGGGACAGTGAGACTTGGTCACCAAATCAGGACAGTCTCACTGAATCCAGTACAGTTGAGAGCTTTGCTTAAATTCTTGTCAATAATAGCTCTAGTTATAGTCCTATAAAGGATTTCATGATCACAAATATCTATCGATAAAGGTGACAGCCATGGCTGAAATAAATCATGTTTAAAGAGAAATCATCATAATTTTTGGAGTTATGTTGAAAGTACAGAGTAAGAAAAATTCCGAAGCCAAATTCGTGCATCACTTCTTAGTGAGATGCAGTTTCATTTCCCAAGCAAAAATGTCTACTTTGTTCTTCATATTATGAGGATATAGCACCATCCAGTGGACCTACAATGAAATCACTTACATTAGTTTATGAATAGAGATGAGCAAACTTTCCCTGAACTTGTTCACCAATTTCAAATTCAGCACAAACATTGCATATTTTGTTCGTTATCAAAAATCTGAGCATTTTATCGAAACACTGGCAAACGTAGCATTGTTGGGGAAAAAGTTAGAAATTTTAAAATGGCCCTAAAACTTTTCCTGAATTTTTGAGGCCAAAATGCTCGCCGGAAGACTCATTGGCTGAGAACAAAGACCTAACCTTACCATTAGGAGTGTTTGTCGAGCCCCAGGCCCTGGGGTACTCAGGTATCAGGGTCGGTGGGTGCTTTTGCGGGGATGTCACGGGTCGCAGCGCCTGAGCCCGTAGCCTGGGTGACACTTCAAAAAGGGTGTATTTACAGGGAAAATAATTTGTCATGTGATGCCACCTGTAGTACCTGGTTATGGGTCACCAGCGCTGCACAGTCCGCTGGAGGTAGATGGTAGTGCGGCTGAGTTGGCAAAGCTCCCTACAGGTGGAGCTATTTTTCCGGGGCAGCGCTCCTGCAAGGGAACAGGTAGATGTAGAAACTCACACACAGGCAAAGTAACTTTCTCCCAAGTACTTTACTGTCAACTTGTAGCAGCATTAGAGAAAGTTCACAGTCCAGCATCAGATGTTAAAATAACAGGTAGCTATACGGGTGGCTGCAAGTGGATCACAGGTGGTATGGTGGAACCCATGGTGTACCTTAGTTGACAAACCTGTGTCCTTTCTTCCCTGCCTAGGATGGGCCTATACCCAATAGCTCCGTGTAGGTAGTACTGAGGGTCCTCTCCCTCATAGTGAGGAAGCAGGCAGACCGCTCCATCAGGCAGGGTGCTGTGGCGATATATGGACCACAGCAGCCGGTTGCCGACTGCAAAGATGGACTTTGGCCGGAACCTCGGGCTCAGCATTCCTGTGGTGGGCTGGAGATTCCCCTTTTAGTATGGTCACTTCACTCTGGGAATCTCCCTTTCTCTCTAGGGTCCGGACTTCTCACGTCAGGCGTCCTCTTTCAGGATCTCCTTCAAGATCCCTTCTTCTTTCCTCCGGATTGGCTTGAAACCGTCCGGGTAGATCTTCCGCCTCATTCCACACTCTTTTCAGCTATCCTGACACCTCTCCTCCTCCTCCAACTAACCGCTCTTGATCTCCCCTGCCACTATCACTGGCAACCGGTAGCAACCGAACATGCGCGTGCACGTTTTGAACTGTTGCTAATGATCGCCGATTCCGCATGTACACGCCGCCATTGCGTTGTCAACTCAAGGTATCGTGGTTCCCCGGAAGTTCCAACAGATCCTGCGGATAACTTCCTGTTGAATCCCGTCTCTGTGGAGGTAGCCAGCAGACAAAAGGAATCCTCAAGCCTTTAACCACAAATGCGGCTCTCACTGGACTCTCTTGGGTCCTGTCCCCATAGTGTATTTTTTGATGCTTTTTTGATGCAAAATCTGCATGTCTATCCTGAGGCCAGCAAAGTCTATGACAGGACAAAAGTGCTGTGCCCACATTGCTTTTTTTCCCTTGCAGATGTTGTGAATATATATATTTTTCCATCCACAAAATCTGCACAATATCTGCAAGGAAAAAAACACACATTGACACAGCACTTCTGAACTCTCATAGACTTTGCTGACTTCAGAATTGAAATGCAGATTTTGATGCAGATTTTCAAAATCAGCTTCCAAAACAGCATGCAACAACACACCATGGCTACGGGGCTTTACAAGCATATGAGCACATAAAGCATCCCCCATATGCTGTAAGAGCAGGCACACAGGCACTGGTGACAGTGTGACAAGCAATGCCATCACAAGCATTACTGCAGTTCAGACTCGAGGAGTCACAAGGGGGCTATCCCCCAATTTTGAACTGCACTGCACTCCCCGATGTCTTCGCATCGCACCTTACATGTGCTGTTTCATGATCCAGGCAAGATATATCCGCTATTTTGCCACGGCTCTCAAGAGACACATGTGTTATGAGCGCTGACACCACTCAGGTTACCTCAAGTCACGCAGCGGGATTCCCTTCTGCATTATACTCACTGTGAAACCTGAGACAACCACAGGGATGGTGGGGTTATTTGTGTCTTTAGTTACTTTGTTGGTAATATTGGGTATATGATTGACAACTTGACATTATTACCCTCCGGGCTTACTGTCAGCTGACATTAACCCTTTATTACCCACTCTGTAACTGGCACCAGGGCAACTGGAAGAGCATGATAACTGCCATTTTGTCATCTCCCATGGAGGCATCAATTCTGGGGTGACTGTGGGCTGCAATTTTTAGTGTGGGGGGCCCAGAATGCTTGGCCTCACCACACTAAGAATTCCAGCCTGCAGCTCCCTTGGTTACCTTGGCTGGCAATCAAAAATACAATGAAGCACATGCCCATATTTACAAGTATTTATTTAGTTTTACAGTAATCTGATGTCAGTTTGGTTGCCATACTGGCAACTGTTCTCAGATGCTGGCAGAGAGGGTGGGCGGGGCTAAGTCTGACTTTAACGAATCAAGGGGGGTCAGCAGTCAATATGTCTGAGGTTCATGAGTGGGCCTGGCAGCAGGGTGACAGTGATATTAAAGCTTGGAAAGTAATAGTCTAGCATGTCTTTGCCAAAAGAGCCGGGCCCCACTGTAAAACAGTTTGAGCTGTGTTTTACAGCTTTTGGGACCTTTTAAAGGCGTATTCTAGGATCCTCATTTTGCATCTCATTGATTTAAATTGGGTTCAGGTGTTTGGAGACCCATTCACCAATCTATTCGGCAAACATGTACCTGTGTGGGTACACAGAGCTAAACCCGAACTTCAAAAGTTGTACTCATCTCTTCTCACGTTCTCTGCAAAATTTGTAAAAACAACACAGTAGATGTAAAAAGTGATTGTTCATATGCATGAACCATCGAATGAACTTTCATCATAACTTATTGTGGGAAGCTCACTGTACTAAAATGCAGACTAGCTGGCCTCGTAAACTAATGTCTGCCCCATCAACTGAGACGCCCCCTGTTTGTTTCCCTGTTTACTTGGGGCCAAAATGCTCACTGGAAGACACACTTGCTGGGGACAGCACCTAACCTTAAAAAGAAAGTTTGTATGCCAAGTACAGTGGAATTTCCTAAAAAAAGGCATCTAGTTTGGTTGATGAGCCATCGTTATATGCATTTTGGCTAAAAAAAGGCCTTTTTTGTTAGTTTTTTTTTTTCAGTTCATCCTTGACCGAGGCCTGTGTTTTAGTTAAACTTATATTTCCCCTTTCACGTTTTGCACTATTTCCCCGTACTGGAAATGCATGCAACCTTTCAGTTTCAACTCAAAAACCTTAATGAACTGTGCCCTTCATGGACTTTCCATCAGTCTGTGTGCTGCTAATCACTGTGGGACTTTTGTTATATTTATATACTGAGTATACTGTTATTTTGTTTATTTACACTTGCAAAATTCTAAGTTCCCTGCGTTGTTTGCAGAGAACTTAGAATTTTTTTTTTCCTACGAAGCCTTCACGCAGGCTGCATAGCAGGGAACGTGGCCCCTAGAAACCCCTGTGTTCCCTAGATACCAGCTACACAGTGGGCTGCGGGAGTCGATTAGCACCTGAGCTGGTGATGGTGCCGTGCATGTGCAAATCAGAAATCGCACTCTCCGAGCCCGCTGTGTAGCTGGTATCCAGGGAACACAGCGGCGTTGCTAGGGGCCGCGTTCCCGCTATGCAGCCTGCATGAAGGCTGCATAGGGAGGAAAAAAATTCTAAGTTCTCTGCAAACAACGCAGGGAACTTAGAATTTTGCAAGTGTGACTAGCCAGGGGTGGAACTCAGTCCGGCGCAACATAGTTCAGATTTCGAAATTGCACGGTTGGATCATCACAGTGCAAGTGTTATGTTATACCTGTGCAATACTAGGAATCTGAAATGCATTTTGCGGCTGAGACTGAGTTCCCCACCTGCTAGCCTAAGATTAGTCGTGCTAAAGTAAGCTTTTGAGTTCACTCTTGTAGTGAATTTTCTGCAAACAGGTGCTTTGATACTGCCCTACAGAGACAGGTGAACAAGACACAGGCCTCTGGCCTGAAGGTCTGAGGTATGGAAATGCAAGACACTACACACACTCTTGTAGAACAGGGATGGCCAAGTGCAGTATTTAAGGGCTATGAACAGTGCATGTTTTCAGGATTTCCTTGGCATTGTACAAGGTGCTGGAATCATCACCTCAATAGGTGATGAAATTAGGACCTTTGGAATGCTAAGGAATCCTGAAAACTTGCACTGCTTTCAGACCTTAAGAACTGTATTTAGCCACTGCTCACTTAGAAGTCTCTTTAGAAGTGGGCAGTTGGCAAGAGAAATACTCGAGCACTTCACTACAACTGCAGCTCTCTTGGCCCTTTTAGTCCATGTAACCACAGTGTGTTTTGATGCTTTTTTTTAGCAGGTTTTGAGAATCTGCATAAAAGTCTGTTTGTCTATCCTGAGGCCAGCAAAGTCTGAGACAGGTGCTGTGCCCACATGTTTTTTTTCCCTTGCACATGTAGTTCATATTCCTTTTTACTGCCCCGAAATCTGCACAGAAAGAAAACCACGTTGGCACAGCACTTCTCAACTCTTGAACTTGACTAGCTTCAGAATAAACATGCTAGATTATGATGTAGATTCTCAAAATCTTCTTCAAAAGAAGCATCAAATAATGTACCGCATATACAAGGCCTTGCAACAATATGGTGGGGTCATGTTCACAGAAAGCATCCCCCATATTCTGTGAGAGCAGGCACGCATGAGAGTGTGCCATCACAAACATTATTGCATTTCAGACTTGAGGAGTCACACAGGGGCAAGTTTGAACTGCACTGCACTCCCCAGAATCAACGGTCCTCACATGCTGTGTTTCATGATACCAGCAAGATGTATCCATTACGTCTCATACGATATTGCGGCTCTCATGAGACCAAGCGCTTATGCCACTGAGGTTATTTCAGATCATGCAGCAGGATTCACTGCTACGTGATATCCACTGTGTAACCTGAGACAACCTCAGGGAAGGCATGAGGATGTCTGAGGTTCATGAGCGAGCCCGGAAGCATGGTGAATGATACAGCAGATGCTGAAATTTACTAAGTAAGGCCAGGGTCACACATACCATTCCGTTTTTGCCTTAAATTTGTTTTTGGGAATATTTTGTACATTTTTTTTTTTAAAGACCAAAAACGCATATGCGTTAATGCATGTCTGGGTGTTTTTCAAAAAACCCTTGCATTTTTATGCAGCATTGCAAAAAGTTGGCTAGCAGTGTTTTTGGGGTGCTTTTGAAAAACGCATGCGTTTTTTAACATGGGGCCCTATGGGAGACGCATGCATTAACGCATGGTACATATAGGCACCATGCGTTAACGCATATAAGTTTTTGGTGAAAAAATGACTAAGTCCCAAGATTCAAAAAAAAGTCCAGGACTTCAGGGGACACTATTGGCTCACTTAGAAAAAACGTTTTTCTAAGGGCTTAAAAAAATGGATGGGCACTGTGTGACCCTGGCCTAATACTGTAGGAAGATAATGTCTGTGCCAAAACAGCTGGGCTCCACTGTAAAATGATTTGAGGCAAAAATGACATGAAAATGGCAACTTCAAAAGCTGGATCCATTAATGCGTTCAGTAAACGGATGACCGCTCCCAAGTGTGACCCTAGCCTAAGGGAAAATAAAAAATATTATGGCATCTGGAATGTGTCAATAGAATAGCAGATAATATGTTGACTCCATAAGGTCAAAATAAGCCCAGTGCTCAAAAAGTTAAGGCCACTCAAACGCAAATGGAGCATAAACCTTGAAACTAATCTTCGGCTTTATTAGTAGATTAAGTCATATATTAAGGTCAATTCTGCTTGTTAGCAGTGAGGTACAAATTTATAAATACACTTTTATTGGTGCAAGAATAATAAATATATTTCCGTACATTAGAGAAAAGGAAAAAAAAAATCTTAATACAAGAGACTGTATTACACTGAGACAATTATGAAGCTTTCAGTGTGTTCTGTGGGTTCTCCCTATTGTAATGTTTTAGTACATTTTGAAAGGCATACTTCTGTGAAGGCCCAAATGAATAAATCCACAGATGAGGCTAATATGTTCAGGAATTAAATTTGCTTATTTTGCACAATTTTTCTGTTAGTCATAAGAATTTGCAAGTAAAATTATGTGTGTGTTTGGTAGAATATAAACAGATTACCATATATACCCGTGTATAAGCCGAGTTTTTCAGCCCAAACATTGTCATCGGTATACAGGCGCCCCCCCCCATAGGTATACAGGCCCCCCCCATGGGTATACGTGCCCCCCTTTGCTGCCGCAAACCTGTAAAGTAATAATCATTATACTTATCCCTGTCCTGTCGCCGCCGCCGCTCTCTGACACTGCGCGCTCCTCCGGCTTCATCTGGCTTCTTCCGGCTTCCTCCCCCTGGTGGGCGCAGGCAATGACGTCATTGTCTGTGCGCCGGAGGAGGAAGCCGGAAGAAGCCCGATGAAGCCGAGAGTGCGCGGTGTCAGAGAGCGGCGGCGACAGAACAGGGATAAGTATAATGATTATTACTTTACAGGTTTGCGGCAGCAAGGGGGACCCTGTATACCTATGGGGGGGGGCCCTGTATACCTATGGGGGGGGCACCTGTATACCTATGGGGGGGCGCCTGTATACCACTGGGGCTGCTGCTGTATACACCACTGGGGCTGCTGCTGTATACACCACTGGGGCTGCTGCTGTATACACACTGGGGCTGCTGCTGTATATACACTGGGGAGGCTGCTGTAACACTGCTGGGCTTGTATATACCACTGGAAGGCTGCTTTATACCACACTGCTGGGGGCTGTATACCTGTGCTGGGGTCCACCCTCGGCTAATACACGAGTCAATAGGTTTTCCCAGGTTTTGGGGGCAAAATGTAGGGGGGTCGGCTTATACACGGGTCGGCTTATACACGAGTATATACGGTAACTGACTATTTTCTATCCATTTAGCAGCATGTTATGCTCAAATAAAAACCATTGCAATATATTCCTTTCCTATTACAGTAAAAAGAAAAATTATTTTTGGGCAGTATGCTTATGGATATTAGGGAATAAATATACACAAATTATTACAGAAACAAGATCAGGAATGTCATAGTTAGAGATGAGCGAGCCTTTTAAAGTTCGGGTTCAGCTCGGTTCGGTTAAAGGGCATATGTTTTGATGAACTTCTGATTCCCATTCAAATTTATGGAAGGCGAGATCAAAGGCCTAGAAAACACCTTCAAAGGGGTATATATGCTGCCAAACACAGCTCAAACCATTTTACATTGGGGACCCACTGTTTTGGCACAGATATTAATTATCCTCCTGCACTATTACTTAGCAAATTTCAGTTACGCTGTGACCATGCTTCCAGGCCCGCTCATGAACCTTAAACATACTCATGACTTCCCTGAGGTTGTCTCAAGTTACATAGCAGGTGTTATACAGCAGAGAACCCCAATGTGTGACCTGAGATAACCTCAGTGGCGGGCGTCAGCTCTCATAACACTAGCTATGCCATGAGAGCTGCGATATCGTGCAAGACATAGTGGGTATATCTCAACAATACTGTGAAACAGAACGTGTGAAGAGCGGTGATGTCAGGGAGTGCAGGGCTGTTCAAACTTTTGAAATAGCCCCTGTGTGACCCCTTGAGTCTGAACTGGAGTAATGTTTGTGATGGCACTGCTTATCAAACTCTCACCAATGCCGGCTCTCACAGCATATGAGGGATGCTTTCTATGAATGTGACCCCACTATATTGTTTATAGGTCCTATGCCCATAGTACGTTGTTTGATGCTTCGTTTGAAGCAGATTTTGAGAATGTGCATGTCTATCCGGAAGACAGTAAAGTCTATGAGAGTTCACAAGTGCTGTGCCAACAATTTTTTTTTTACCTTGCAGATTTTGTGCAGCTTTTGGGACCCAAAAAAGAAATCTGAACCACATGTGCAAGGAAAAATAAAGCAATGGGGGCACAGCACAACACTTCTGACCTTTCATAGACTTTGCTCGCCTCAGGATAGACACGCAGATTTTGATGCAGATTCTCATAATCTGCATAAAAAAAGCCTCAAACAATGCACTGTGGGAACTGGACCTGAAAGGGTCTGGGGAGAGCTGCAGTTGTGGTTAAAGAGCTTGAGGATTCCTCTTGCCCTATGGCTACTTCCACGGAGACTTTTAGGACAAGGGTGGTCAACTAAAGTCCTCAAGGTCTAAAATCAGCGCATGTTTTCAGGATTTCCTTAGCATTGCACAGGTACTAATTTCATCACCTGCAGAGGTGATGATTCCAGCATGTTGTGCAATGCTAAGGAAATCCTTGCACTGTTTGCAGCCCTTGAAGACTGCACTTGATCAGTCCTGTTCTAAATGAGTTTGTGTAGTGTCTTGCATTTCCATACCTCAGACCGTCAGGCTTAAGGCCTGCGGCTTGTTCGCCAGTCTCTATAGGGCACTATCAAAAAATCTCTTTGCAGAAACAGTCCAGTACAGAAGGAGTGAAGTGAAGTGAAAAAAAACGTTACTGCAGCATGGACTATAATAAATCTCAAACACACGAAGATAAATAATGAAAATAAATAGTTTTATTTAGCTAACCGTCTGGAATGCAGAATAAGGCTAGTGGGCAGCAATGCAAGGACAAGTTCAATATTACAGATACATATAGCACACTTGTGCACATGCCAAACATCAGTATTCTAAACATATGGAATTAAATTAAATAAAGTGATTGTACATTTTCAAGAAGCAATATCCATAGTATGGTGTTTCAAGAATGTGAACAGACCTATAAGATCATTTATGTGAAGAATATAATGGCCATATGCTATGTTTATGACACCATTTAATGAAGATTCAGTGGCACACGTCTTAGGTTAAAGTCGTCTTCTTTATTAATCCATTAAAAGTGTAGCAACTGCTATTTAGGAGCATGGGGGGAGAGAGCAAACAACAAGAGCAAATTCTACTATGGCCATTTTGTGCAGTCAGCGCTTTTTACTCGATTTGCTCCTGTTGTTCCCTCTGTTCCCTCATGTTCCTTAGTAGCATGTACTACACTTTAACCCTGCTGTTCTGATCGCATTTACTATACACTTGTACTGTTTCGGATTAACATGACCCGACCTATGAAAATGTTGATTTTAGCTACTGTGTTTTGAAACCAATTTCATTATTAAACTGTATGTCAACATGGTTGATCATAAACAAATGAAAAATGAAATTAAAACTGAATTTTTATTTATTCTTTTCAGAAAAAGGTTACACGGGCTGTTTGCAATTATGTTCGCTTTATAGCATTCTGCGCACAAATAACAAACATGCTTTAGATTTCTATTACTATAACATGAAATCTAACTAAATATAACTTTGTGTTAACATATTTTATAAAACAATAAATGAAAAATAATGAAAACTTCAGTTTTTCTTTTTTATCTCTAAAAAACTGTGAACAGGTTCATGCATTTTTACATTGAACACAATAATATAAACACATGTCCTTTACATAGATATTTTGCACCCCCAGCACATGTCAGATTTGTTTTATTGTCACAAGAAGATGGACAGAAGCTCCATCTCTTCCTTTTTAGGCTGGTAGCTGTGCTGGTGGAGTCTGTTTCTTGAGCATGCTGTTGGACACTCTTCACAATGGCTGCTGATCCTTCACATCTGGGGTTTACTTTTCTGGCTTCGATATAAGGGCCTAACAAGGGATTTTCCTAATTCTTCAATAAAATTATTCTTTTATGCAGCTTATTTGTGCTCAAATTGGGGCTGATTTCTTTCCATAAAACAAATGTGTTGTATGCCAAAACATCCAGAATGTTGTAAAATATTATCATTGGCCAACGATTAGTTTTGCGTTTGCATGTGTATGTTGATATTGAGAAATGACTGGATGAGGTCACTAATAAGAACAGTGATTTCCACCGAAGAAAAAGCTGGGCTTTGTAGTCCATGCTGACCTCAAGAAACTTCTAGTCAAGTAAAGGGTTAATCAGGTTCTGGTTTATTTGCCTACGCGTTTTGTGGCTTTAAATCTGCCTCTTCATCAGGGCTATTACATGCAATTGTATGTAATAGCCCTGATGAGGTGGCAGATTTAAAGCCACAAAACGCGTAGGCAAATAAACCAGAACCTGATTAACCCTTTACTGGACTAGAAGTTTCTTGAGGTCAGCACGGACTACAAAGCCCAGCTCTTTCTTCGGTGGAAATCATTTATCTTCAGTGGGCTCCTGCAGCGCCTATTACCAGGCTCTCTCAGTTTGTTGTGGCTCTCACAACCACCGCAGGTGAGTCACACTGATTGGGGAGACTGGACTATTTATTAAGACGATAATGCCCTATGTGCGCTCCCTATTTATCCTTTTTTTAATAAGAACATTGAAACCTCCTCCCTTTTAAACAATGAGATGAAGTACCCAGGAAAACAAATTTTGCAAGCAAAAATAATTAGTGACCTGTTGAACAGTATAAAATGTTATCGGGTCATATTGACCCAAACAGTACAAGTGTAACAATCAGCGTGTAGCAAGAAGTAAACAAAAAACAACACTCATAGTAAGTAGCCCTTATTATTTAATAAAAATAAATAAAAATAAAATAAAAATAAAAATAAAATGAAAATAAAATATCCCTTTTATTCTCGGAGGGCTGGCTCAGCACCTTACTTTTTCAAAGTGTTCTTTGCCAAGTGTTCATTTGTGAACTATTTTTATACAAATAATAATAATTTTTATACAATATATTTTATATAATAATTTTTATACAATAATAATGTTATACAATTTTTAATAAAAATCAAATAACAATAAAAATAAAAATAAATTAAAATAAAATAAAAAAATAAATAAAAATAAAATATCCCTTTTATTCTCAGAGGGCTGGCTCAGCACCTTACTTTTTGAAAGTGTTCTTTGCCAAGTGTTCATTTGTGAACTATATTTATACAAATCATAATAATAATAATTTTTATACAATATATTTTATACAATAATAATTTGATCCAATATTTAATAAAAATAAAATAAAATAACAATAAAAATAAAAATAAATGAAAATAAAATATCCCTTTTATTCTTGGTGGGTTGGCTCAGCATCTTACTTTTTCAAAGTGTTCTTTGCCAAGTGTTCATTTGTGAACTATTTTTATAGAAATAATAATAATTTTTATACAATATATTTTATATAATAATTTTTATACAATAATAATGTTATACAATTTTTAATAAAAATAAAATAACAATAAAAAGAAAAATAAATTAAAATAAAATAAAAAAATAAATAAAAATAAAATATCCCTTTTATTCTTGGAGGGCTGGCTCAGCACCTTACTTTTTGAAAGTGTTCTTTGCGAAGTGTTCATTTGTGAACTATATTTATACAAATAATAATAATAATTTTTATACAATATATTTTATACAATAATAATTTGATACAATATTTAATACAAATCAAATAAAATAAAATAACAATAAAAATAAAAATAAAATGAAAATAAAATATCCCTTTTATTCTCGGAGGCCTGGCTCAGCACCTTACTTTCTGAAAGTGTTCTTTGCCAAGTGTTCATTTGAGAACAATTTTTATACAAACAATAATAATAATTGTTATACAATATATTTTATACTATAACATTTATACAATAGTAAGTTTTATACAATATTTTATAAAAACTAAAATAAAAATAAAATAAAAAAAAATAAAAAAAAATAAAAATAAATTTACAACTATGCATTTTAAGCTATAATTTACTATACTGTATAATGTCATATTACTTTTTCAGATGTATACCCAAAAATAAAAATAGATTAGCTTATGATACTATAATTGATGCTGTTTTATAATTTTATTATCATGATACATGTTACCTAATATGGCCACAAGATGGCAATAGTGATCCATCGTATTCACGTCTCAATCATTTTACACTGAACTATTATGTTATGACTGAGTTCATAAAGCAACTGTATTGGCAAGAAACCCTATGACTGCACAAATTAATGCATTATTAATAAAAAAAAAAACATGCTTAAGGTTGTTGGTGTGTTTGGCACCATTTTCACTGGAAGTTATGATGACTTAGTGAATTTATTCCCATTAAGAAGTGAGAGGATTTAGAAGTAGGCATATACAGTATGTATTGAACACTTAGAGACTCGGTGCATCAGTAGTCTTATATGGTAATAGCATTTACTTAATTTTGGGATGTTTTACCCAGTAAAGTAAGTAAATATATATGTAACCACATCCATGATACTATGGCCGTCCTCACAATAGGGGCTAGAATAGAAGTTAAAGCTTTTGAGGTCCTACTAGGCTTCCTGCTTTCTTGTTCATGATCAGGTAGAGAATTTAATCAGACACATTGTCTTTTAAAATCTCTGCATTTATAGTATTGCACAATGATCAGCATGGTGGCTCAGTGGTTAGCACTGCAGCCGCGTATCTCCAGGGTCCTGATTTCAAGTTTCATCCAAACAACATCTGCAAGAAGTTTGTATGTTCTTCCCGTGTTTGCATGGGTTTCCTCCAGGTTCTCCGGTTCCTTCCACGCTCCAAAGACTCTGTAGGATAGGGAATTTACATTGTGAGCCCCTCAATAGGGAGAATGATGATAAACTTTGTAAAGTGCGGTGTAATATGATGATGCTTAATAGGAAAATAAATACTGAAAGTGCAAAACTAGAAACATCATCTCTAAGGGTGCTTTCACATCAGCGTTTTTCGTAATTCGCGGCAGATGCGGTGAAAAAACCGCATCTGCCGCGTTTGCCGCATAACCGTTCCACTTGCGGCACGGTTGCGGTTTTTTCCATAGGAAGTATAGGGGGACTTGCGGCAGATGCGGCAAGTGCGGTATTGCACTTGCGGCAGGTGCGGCAGCGAAAAAAACCGCGGTCAGCCGCGGTTTTTTTCTCTGCCGCACCTGCCGCAAGTGCAATACCGCACTTGCCGCATCTGCCGCAAGTCCCCTATACTTCCTATGGAAAAAACCGCAACCGTGCCGCAAGTGGAACGGTTATGCGGCAAACGCGGCAGATGCGGTTTTTTCACCGCATCTGCCGCGAATTACGAAAAACGCAGATGTGAAAGGGCCCTAAGAAGTATTATGTTATAAAGTTTAGTTAGTTCCAGTGGTCAAAGCTTCAAAAATGTCACCTGACCTCTGGTACACTGGTGGACCCCAGAAGAACTTTGTCCAATCTGGACTCATCTTCTCACTAGGGTTCTTTTTTTAATGGTTTATTAACAACCAATGTATATTAAGAGAATATACAATACAAGTGCATGTTATATATAAATAGAGGATGGGAAGATATAATTATTTCCTCAATTTGTATGAGGAGCCAATATTGTAATATGAGATGGGAGATTGGTGGAGACGACACTCAACTGCTAATCCCAACCTACTGTCTCTCTCCCCACCACCCTGTGCAATGTAAGCCCCCAAGGGCAGGGCCCTCTCCCCCCTCTGTACCAGTCTGTCACTGTTAGTTTGTTCATTATATTTTTAACTTGTTTGTATGTCACCCTTTCTCATGTACAGCACCATGGAATCAATGGTGCTCTATAAATAAATAATAATATTAATAATTTTACCTTGGGAAGCCATAGCCAGCCATGGAGTATTAGGGTACGTGTGAACTTTGAGTATTTAGTTGCAGGAATTTCTGCCCCAAATCTGCATTTCCTGCCAGAAATAAACATGCAGTTTTGATGTGCTTTTTTATGCATTTTTGCACATTTTGGTGTATTCTTTTGTATATGTTATTTCCATGCATTTTTTATGCATTTGGGGTGGAAAGACGCTACAAGAATTGACATACTGCAATTTTTTTCTGCACCAATTGTGCAAGGGAAATAAAACTAACGTGCACAAAATTTTAGGATTCTCATTGACTTTACTGGCATAAGAATATCCGTGCAGTTTTGTGAAAAAAAAGCACTAAAAAATGTCATCAAAAAGTATTAAACATGCACTGTGTGACCTAGGGCCTTATAGTCCAGTCATTTAGATAGAGAGCCTCTCCAACAGAGGAATCACATAGAGGGAGTGAGCGATATCACTCTGCCATCCTGATGCCTTCATAAGACATCTACTTTAAGCTAACTACATGGATAGTAGGGATGAAAACTACTTTGTTAAAGGTTTATGAAAAGCAAAAGCCCAGTCTGTCTTTCTAATGCAGCCGCTTGCATTTGAATTTTATTACATTTACTATGAAACTGATTTAAAATTATGTCTACTTGACAGCTTTATTTAAAGCCTTAATAAAAATGAAGTAGAAAGAACTGCTGCTGTTGACACACGTAAGTACTGTAGAAATACACTCACTTAGCTGAGCTTAATGGGGGAGTTCTTTAAATTCTACTTTATACGCCCCTGACATTTTTGTGAGCCTATTATGGAAATTAGTGAATGCCTTAAAATCATTAATTATTGATTCAAGTTGACAAATATTTGCAGAAGCCAAAAAGGTGAAAGATTTACTATATATGGGTTCATACATCTCCAAGGTCTGACAACAGAGATAACAATGAGCTATACATTCACAGGGATCATATGTGAGATCACCACATTCAGTTTTCATTTGTGCTATTAAACAACTTTGACAAATATTTGCCTCATTTTCTTAAACATTATTTCTGTGATTTTTTAGAAATAATTTTTGACACTGCTATCTATGTTAGGCTATTACTACAATGCCATGTAGAATGCAGCATGCTTTACCACCGGGGATAATTAAACCTACATGACTATGCATTCCTCATTCGGACATCAATGACTTTTCCAATGTGCAAAAAACATTACAAGAGTCACGGTCAGTGTTTTTGATTCAATTTTTATCAGTGTTTGGTCAGTATGAAATTCATACCTTCATCATTAAAGGGATCCTGTCACCTCCAGAACGCCTTCTAAGCTACCAAAACACGTCCCTGCAGCATCCCATCACCATTCTCACACTTCGTTTGTCTACTAAAAGCATCCTGTGAAAGTGCATAAAAACGTTTTAATACTTACTCATTAGTGATAATAATTAGCAGGGGCTATATTCTCTAGCCCTTAGGGTATGTGCACACTGTGAGTTTTGTTAGCTGTTTTTTAGCGTTTTCCGCCAGCGTTTTCTGCTGAGTTTTATGTTAATTTTATGTTAATCCTAACCACCGGTTGGATTAACATGCTAGTCAATGGATTTCAGAAAACGCTATGCACATTAGAACTTTTTTTTTTTCTCCTCTCCACTTTTTTCACCGGTTTTCCACCGGTTGTCAAGAATAGAGCATGTGACTTCTTTTTAGCGTTTTTCCAGCGTGTCTAGCACAAAAACCAGTCGCCAAGAAAATCGCTAACAAAACGCTGTATAAACGCTGAAAATCGCTAGGAAATCGCTAGCAAATCGCTAGAAAATCGCTAGCGAATCGCTAGAAAATCGCTAACAAAACGAGGGACACTGCTCAGGTTTTCTGACGGTCTGCAAAGATGCAGAAACGTCAGATGTGCACATACCCTTAGGGCGTGTAGTTTTGCAGCCTCGAGGATCCACCCTCTCTCTGTCTGTGTGCTCTGCTTGTGCAGGCTTTACCCTCCCCTCTCTGTCACTCACAGAATGCAAATCATTAGTCCTGCCTTCAGCTCCATATCAAAGCAGCACAGACAGAGAGAGGATGGATCATTCGGGGCGTGAAAATGAGCACCTAGGGAGGGCTTAGGGTCTCACAGGGGACGTCCTGTGAGACTTATTTAGGGTCAAGAAGTCTCAGATTTGTAAGTGTACAGTTAGGGCCAGAAATATTTGGACAGTGACACAATTTTCGCGAGTTGGGCTCTGCATGCCACCACATTGGATTTGAAATGAAACCTCTACAACAGAATTCAAGTGCAGATTGTAACGTTTAATTTGAAGGGTTGAACAAAAATATCTGATAGAAAATGTAGGAATTGTACACATTTCTTTACAAACACTCCACATTTTAGGAGGTCAAAAGTAATTGGACAAATAAACATAATCCAAACAAAATATTTTTATTTTCAATATTTTGTTGCGAATCCTTTGGAGGCAATCACTGCCTTAAGTCTGGAACCCATGGACATCACCAAACGCTGGGTTTCCTCCTTCTTAATGCTTTGCCAGGCCTTTACAGCCGCAGCCTTCAGGTCTTGCTTGTTTGTGGGTCTTTCCGTCTTAAGTCTGGATTTGAGCAAGTGAAATGCATGCTCAATTGGGTTAAGATCTGGTGATTGACTTGGCCATTGCAGAATGTTCCACTTTTTTGCACTCATGAACTCCTGGGTAGCTTTGGCTGTATGCTTAGGGTCATTGTCCATCTGTACTATGAAGCGCCGTCCAATCAACTTTGCAGCATTTGGCTGAATCTGGGCTGAAAGTATATCCGGTACACTTCAGAATTCATCCGGCTACTCTTGTCTGCTGTTATGTCATCAATAAACACAAGTGACCCAGTGCCATTGAAAGCCATGCATGCCCATGCCATCACGTTGCCTCCACCATGTTTTACAGAGGATGTGGTGTGCCTTGCATCATGTGCCGTTCCCTTTCTTCTCCAAACTTTTTTCTTCCCATCATTCTGGTACAGGTTGATCTTTGTCTCATCTGTCCATAGAATACTTTTCCAGAACTGAGCTGGCTTCTTGAGGTGTTTTTCAGCAAATTTAACTCTGGTCTGTCTATTTTTGGAATTGATGAATGGTTTGAATCTAGATGTGAACCCTTTGTATTTACTGTCATGGAGTCTTCTCTTTACTGTTGACTTAGAGACAGATACACCTACTTCACTGAGAGTGTTCTGGACTTCAGTTGATGTTGTGAACGGGTTCTTCTTCACCAAATAAAGTATGCGGCGATCATCCACCACTGTTGTCATCCGTGGACGCCCAGGCCTTTTAGAGTTCCCAAGCTCACCAGTCAATTCCTTTTTTCTCAGAATGTACCCAACTGTTGATTTTGCTACTCCAAGCATGTCTGCTATCTCTCTGATGGATTTTTTCTTTTTTTTCAGCCTCAGGATGTTCTGCTTCACCTCAATTGAGAGTTCCTTTGACCGCATGTTGTCTGGTCACAGCAACAGCTTCCAAATGCAAAACCACACACCTGGAACCCACCCCTGACCTTTTAACTACTTCATTGATTACAGGTTAACGAGGGAGACGCCTTCAGATTTAATTGCAGCCCTTAGAGTCCATTGTCCATTTACTTTTGGACCCTTGAAAAAGAGGAGGCTATGCATTACAGAGCTATAATTCCTAAACCCTTTCTCCGATTTGGATGTGGAAACTCTCATATTGCAGCTGGGAGTGTGCACTTTCAGCCCATATTATATATATAATTGTATTTCTGAACATGTTTTTGTAAACAGCTAAAATAACAAAACTTGTGTCACTGTCCAAATATTTCTGGCCCTAACTGTATATTGTTGATTATTCCAATGATACAGAGTGCTTTTTTTTTTATAGAAAAGGAGAACTAATACTGATATGATAGGGTGCAGGGACAGATATTAATAGGGTTGGGGGCGATTTGGAAGGGTCAGGTTCCTTTAAGTCATACTTTACCACCATGAAGTCATATCATAAAGTTAAAGCTTCATCATGAAGTCATACCTTACCACCATGAAGTCATATTTTGAAGTCATAGCTTCATCATGAAGACATACATTACAACCATGAAGGCATACGTTAGCACCATAAAGTCATATCTTGAAGTCATATCTTCATCATGAAAGCATACCTTACCACCATGAAGTCATATCTTGAAGTCATATCTTTACCATGAAGGCATACCTTACCACCATGAAGTCATATCTTGAAGTCATATCTTTATCATGAAGGCATACCTTACCACCATGAAGTCATATCTCGAAGTCATATCTTTATCATGAAGGCATACCTTACCACCATGAAGTCATATCTTGAAGTCATATCTTTATCATGAAGGCATACCTTACCACCATGAAGTCATATCTTGAAGTCATAGCTTCATCATGAAGACATACATTACAACCATGAAGGCATACGTTAGCACCATAAAGTCATATCTTGAAGTCATATCTTCATCATGAAAGCATACCTTACCACCATGAAGTCATATCTTGAAGTCATATCTTTACCATGAAGGCATACCTTACCACCATGAAGGCATACCTCACCACCACGGAGGCATACCTTACCACCATGAAGGCATACCTCACCACCATGAAGGTATACCTTACCACCATGAAGTCATATCTTGAATTCATACTTCACCACTATGAAGTCATACCTCACCACCATGAAGGCATACCTTACCCCATGACATCATATCTTGAAGTCATACCTTACCACTCACTTAAACTCACAAGCATCAACAGACTCAAACTGTGAAATTTAGGGTGCATTTTTTCTCTGTAGTCTTCCATGGGGAGCTTGATAAAAATGCATTTAAACAATATAAGAAAAAAACACATCTAAAAAAGTCAGTTTTTCTTTAACAAAAAAAGCACATCAAATGTACTTTTAAATTGTCACCAAAAATGCATCATATTATAGGGTAACATATTAAAAACAGCTAAAATACAATAATCTGAGGTAATTGCTACTGAGTACCATGTGCAGACATCTGCAGAAGACATGGAGTTAAAACCCCCACTCACATAAAACAATGCATTTATGCTTCATGTGAATACTGCCTTAAAAGAGGTCTGTCACCAGGTGTTTGCTACCTAATCTTAGAGCAGCATGTTGTAGAATCACATTCCTATTGTACTGCTTCTTGTAATTTTAATAAAATCACTATTTTATCATTAGTAGATTATCACTAAATGACTAGTAAACCTATTGCTATGTAGTCCTCCATATTTTTGAGCTTTGTATAATGCCCCCTACACTGACTGGCAGCATTTTTTAGACACTGCACATGGTCAATCGGTGGTGTTGACAGGTTCTACACAGCTCAACATTCAGATAACTGCTAGATCTGAAGCAGATTAAACAGTGATTTCATCAAAACTGTAGCAAATAGTTGAGTAAGTGACAATGACCGGAATCAGTGTCTCTGTCACTATATTATACTGCTGTGGGGTACCTAACACAAGAAGACAGATTTCCTATTGAGGTTTTTAAACTTTTTTTTCTAGTTGACATGCACTGTAATTGATTCTTATGTTAACATCAATGCTCTTTCTAAGGCTAGGGTCACATTATCGTTTGCGGAACGCTCAGGGGGTAGCGTTTAAAACTTAGACTTTGGCAGCATAAATGCAGTGCTACCGCCATGGTAGAGCTGCGGTAATACTGCCAATGTTACCCTATGGAGCCGCGGCCCGTGTGTTTGAAATCTTGTGTTATTTCCCAATGCGAGAAAACAACGTCTTTTCTTGCATTAGGAAATAATGCAAGATTTCAATCAGATGGCCGCGCTGGAGCCGCGCTACAGGCCGCGACTCCATTGGGTAACATTGGCAGCATTAACGCAGCACTGCCATGGCGGTAGCGCCATGTTTTTGCTGCCAAAATCTAAGTTTTAAACGCTACCCCTCCAAGCGCGCTGCAAGCAATAATACGACCCTAGCCTAAGGCTACAATCACATGACTGTTTTTCTCTCATCTGAAAAAAATGGTACAATTATATTAACCACACCCTGATCAGACTCTGTTGATGTGGATGTGGAAAAGATTGAAAAACAAATGTCTCCATCTTTCTTTTCTGTCAGGCCATTAAAATTGGACTGCACTCGGATGGCATCTGAGTGCAGTCTGTTTTTTTCAAAGACCCATTGACTTGCATCGCTGAGTCCAATCAAATATACAGACGTAAATTGTGCATGCTGTGATTTTTTTCCTTGAACAGACTTGGTCAAAGTAAAAATTTGGACAAATGAATGGCCCAAGGTAATTACACAAGGACAACGACAAGTGCTATCAGTCAAAATGATGGAAAGCACTCATTAGATTTTTACAATCATGTGCACGAGACCTAATTTTGAAATGATCTTCATGTTTTATTGAAGCTGTGAATGGGCTTGTACTTAATTAAATTAATGGCACCAAATATTCAGTAAATCTTTGATCATTGAAATAATTGAGTGGGAAAATGGTGCACCAAAACCTCTTCATTTACATATCTAATATACCGTATATACTCACGTATAAGCCGAGTTTTTCAGCCCAAAAATTGGGCTGAAAAGTCCCCCCCTCGGCTTATACACGAGTCATCGGTGTACGCAGTTCCCCCCCATCGGTATACAGCCCCCCCTATCGGTATACAGGCCCCCCTTGGTGCCGCAAACCTGTAAAGGAATAATCATTATACTTATCCCTGTCCTCGCCGCTGCCGCCATCGCGCTCCTCGGGCTTCATCCGGCTTCTTCCGGCTCCGGTGGGCGCAGTCAATGACGTCATTGTCTGTGCGCCGGAGGAAGCCGGATGAAGCCGGAGGAGTGCGATGGCGGCGGCGAGGACAGGGATAAGTATAATGATTATTCCTTTACAGGTTTGCGGCACACCAAGGGGAAGGGCTGTATACCGACTGGGGCCTGTATACCGATTGGGGGGGGGGGCTGTATACCGACTGGGGCCTGTATGTACCACCACTGAGGCCTGTATACCAATGGGGGGGGCTGTATACTGACTGGGGCCTGCATATACCACCACTGGGGCCTGTATACTGATTGGGGGGGGCTGTATACCGACTGGGGCCTGTATGTACCACCACTGGGGCCTGTATACCGATGGGGGGGGGGCTGTATACCGACTGGGGCCTGTATGTACCACCACTGGGGCCTGCATACCGATGGGGGGGGCTGTATACCGACTGGGGCCTGTATGTACCACCACTGGGGCCTGTATACCGATGGGGGGGGCTGTATACCGACTGGGGCCTGTATATACCACCACTGTAGCCTGTATATACCACCACTGGGGCCTGTATATACCACCACTGGGGCCTGTATATACCACCACTGGGGCCTGTATATATCACCACTGGGGCCTGTATATACCACTGGGGAGGCTGCTGTATATTACCACTGGGGAGGCTGCTGTATACTACCACTGGGGAGGCCTGTATACCACTGGGGAGGCCTGTATACCACTGGGGGGGCCTGTATACCACACTGCTGGGGGCTGTATACCTGTGCTGGGGTCCACCCTCGGCTTATACACGAGTCAATAGGTTTTCCCAGGTTTTGGGGGCAAAAGTAGGGGGGTCGGCTTATACACGGGTCGGCTTATACACGAGTATATACGGTAGCTGTTTTTAAATAAAGCAACATGAGTAAATATGAATTTTTTAACATGGCAATCTGGGTGTCCGTGTAAGTCATCTATGTGTCATCCGTGTGTCTGTGTGACACGTAGAGGGAGAAAATGCATGTCACTGAAATTAATGATTTTTTTATGTGTAAAATATGTGCAAAGATAGATAATGTCCCCCCTACATATTCTCAGCTTGCACCCTTTAGTGCCTTTCTTGGGGCACTAAAGGGTGTTTAGCCTTGTACTTATAAATAATTATGTAAAATTAACAACATAGGTCCCCTCTATTTTTGATCTCCAGCTAGAGCAAAGTAGAAGGCTAGAACCTGCAGAACACAGCTGGTGGCTTTACCTTGGCTGGTAATCCAAAATACAGGTCACCCCAAGTTACTTTTGCAATTATTTTTATTTATAAATTAATAATTTATTTGAAATAAATGGTATAGGATCCCTCCTATTTTGAAAAAACAGCCAAGGTAAAGCCAACAGCTGGAGTCTGGTATTCTCAGGGAGGGAAGGTCCATGGTTATTGGCTCTCCCCAGTTTAAAAATAGCAGGCCGCGACCAGCGCAAAACTGGCAGCTCCATTAGATATGCAAATCCTGGCACTCACCTCTGCCCTGGAGTGGAGACAGATTAATAGAAAGGGTTAATGACAGCTGAGAATTGACAGCTGTCATCAAGCCCTAGATTGGTAATGTTCAGGCATCTATGAGACCCGTGCATTGCCAATCCTATACATGAGCCTAACAATTTATGATGTGAATGCTGTATATCTCCCCTGCCTGAGGCACTAGTCTCTTTGAAAGCTGTTCTGTAACTCCCATTTGGCCAGAGTACTGTATGTGTTTCTACTGATTGTATTGTAATTATTGGTAATCTTTTAATGATAAAACCATATATTTTCATAAATTCACCCTTGAGTCTCTTTGAGGACTTTTTTGAGTATCAGCCAATATAAAGTGCACCCCTGCGGGCTGCAGGCCGTAGCTCTCCACTTTATATGCACTGATAATCAAAAATACGGGAGACCGCTACTCAATTTTTCCAGTTATTTTTTAATTTTTACACACATATGACGGTAGGTTCATTGCCATACATGTGTATTACAACCAATCACTGACACTGGTACAGTCTAACTCAACAGCCAATCAGAGACGCTGTGACAGAGAGTGGACATCTACGATTGGCTGATGGCGTCAGTGTAGTGAATATGCATGAGAGATAATGAGCAGACCCAGAAGTAGGTTTGACCGTAACGGGAAACTGGTCAGTATGCAACTTATTTCAATGACATTCATTTATATGTTACACTGATGCCTCACAGATCACATCTGTTTGTGGTCTGTGGTGTGGCATCTGTACTGCCGGTGAAAAATGGATATGTGTCCATGTGGAGCACATGGACACCACACGGACACATGATCTGTGTGGAAACACCGATGTGTGACGATTGCTTTAGAATTTAATGTGCCTGTGTGTCCGGGTCTCCAGTACATGTAAAATTAGATGCCACGAAAACAAGGACGTGTGATGCTGGCCTAAGGCAGCAATATCAAAAGGATGTGAATGCAGGCAAGGAACCTGTGACCCCCACCTTCAATCAATAAAAAGTTAAATACTAGAAAACCTTTTTAGTTTAGTTATGAAAATGTACAGCTTAGTAAACACTCTTGCTTTAACTCTAGCTGTTTATTACTATTTAATATCTTTTTGAGGTGACTCAATGTTAAAACCATAAATGTGTTGTGCATTGATGTATTAATTAGGAATTACAACTACAGAGCGCATTTCTTCAAACACACAAATAGATTGCTCTCACTTCTTTACACCGCATTACAGTTATGTATTTTCTGTAAAGCATTTTGTTATGCAAGGAAGATCTGGTCTGATGATTCAATTACTTGCACTAGTCTTTCCACTGTGCTGGGTACTCTATCAACAAATAGATTATGAACTCAGAATACAAAAAAAATCTGCTAGTGGTTAAGAAAGGCCTTCACATTCAGAGAGCTAGAATGCCAGAGAACCGGTATGCGGGACAATTATTCACACATGGAAAAGCACATACACATTGAAGTATTATTTCATATGAGAAATAAATAAAAACAATAACACTCTAGTCCCCCCCTATGCATGTTTTTCTTTGCATACCCACAATTTTTGCCCACATTTTGGTGCTTTTTTTGGCATTTGACTATTTACTCAACAAGGTCAAAGACAAAAACAAAGGTCATTTTTTACTTTTTTCAAAATTTATGAACTGCATGCATCATTTAGAAGCAAGCAGCTCATCATAAAAAAACAGTTTTCTTAGGCTAGGGTCACACTTAAAAATATAATTGCGTTCATCGCAGTATAATCCTTCAGGACCTCGGACAGCGCACATACTATACCTACAATAGGTATAGTATGAGCGCTGCTCTCAGAAGAGACCGGCGCCTTTATTCATAAAAATGTACAGCAGCTGACAGGAGCCGGCTGCGGTACATAAGAGATTAAATCATTATATGCCCACCTGAGTGGGTGGTAGGTCTCTAGGGGGATGGGCACCCCTAGAGACCGTATAGACACATTTAATAATAAAATTAAAGCTTTTAAAATACTGACAAAACTTTGCTTATCCCGGCAGCAGCCGGGATAAGCAAAGTGTATGCGGTAACCGCATTGCTCAGGATTGCACATTCTGAGCAACCAGTTCCCGCATTGCGGTTGCCAGAACCTCTCCGAAAACTGCAGCCTGCATGATTTTTCACACAGGCTGCAGAGCGGAGCCGGTAACCGGAGTGCATGTGAAGCAATCCGGTTTTTATAATAGGCTCCTATGAGGAGAGTTTCCTGATCCAGTTTTGAGCTTTTTAAAAGCTCAAAACCGGATCATGTTTTTTAAAAAATAAACTGAAATGTGACCCTAGCCTTATTTCTTAGTTATATGTTACTTAAATAGCCTCATCATAGTATTCAACACTTTACAGACAACAAAATTACTTTCCCCATTTGGGCTCAGAATCTAAGTCCCCTATCTGTCTTATGGTAGGAAACCCGAGGTACGTACGAAAACATGGGGAGAATATACAATTCCTTGCAGACGATCTCTGAAGGGATTTGAAACCAGGACCCCAGTGCTTCAAAGAAACAGTACTGCCCCAGAGAAAATCATAATTTTTAAAGTCTTCAACAGATTTTTTTTATTGTTTCAACTTTTCGAGAAGGAGATCCTTAAGTTTTGCAGTGGAAAAAACAAACAAACATAAAAAACCTCATTCATCATTGCATTTTTACAATTTTTTATGTGATTAGTTCTTAATTAGGAATTTGTGTGACAAAATGATCAAAGGGAAAAGACTCCTTCATGTAATATTGGTGCCATGCTAAACAAAATAACCACTCAGTAGCCATGTTGAGGCGTTACACTTTTACTGGTTCTTAACCTACTTATGTACCTTCACCTTCTGTCTCAGCCTCTCTCTGGATTAAAAATCTCCCATTAAATTTTATCACAGAGAACAACAGCATCTCAGGGCTAGCGGGGGAGACTTTTAATCCAGAGAGAACTGAGACTGAAGATACAGGCACATAAGTAGATAATGAGTTGGTTGACAGGGTAGGGGTACTTGTATACCGGGATAGGTTGTTACTTCAGTGGGGATCACGGCTGGTCGGGTCCTGGTCCCGTGCCCTGGACACTCAATGGCTGAGGGGAAACCTTTTTGGGATGGGGGATTATTATACGTGACGCCACCTGTGGTACCTGGTAATGTAGTTAGCAGAGCTGCAGCCGGCTGCTGAGGTGATGGTGATGCAGCTTTGGGTAGTACAGCTTCCCGCAGGCAGAGCCTTACCTCAGGGCAGTGGGGTGGATGAGGGGAGTAGTAGTCCTTACCTCTGTGATGCTGTAGAGGCCCTCCAGGCAGCGGATGAAAGGACACCAGACACTAGATCAGCTCAAACATTTCTTTACTTGCACCAGGTGAAAACGGTACACGGTACAGTCTGGTTTAACGGGGGTTGTAGTCCCTTTATTTTGGAGGCTTTCCCAGAGTCTGTCAGAGGTGTCTCTACTTCCAGTGGCTCTTGGCTCTCAGCCACACTAAAGTACCCCTTCGCCGATCCCCAGGTCTGTTACTAAAGTACTTCTGACTCCTTTCCAGTTCTGACGGGAGTGGTGAGAAGACAAACTCTCTCGCCACCGGTAATTAGTCGCTCCCTTTTAGTGTCTTGGACCCTCTTTGGGACAAAGGTGAGATTTAGTTTTGTGGCGATGTGGCTCCTAATTTAAGGCAACAGCCTGCCGGTCTGCGGTTAGAGATAACCCGTCAACTAACTGCTCGGTTCTGGTTGACCGGTGTTGACTGGACTTTCTCCATCCGCTCCGACCAGTCCTGGAGTGTCCCCTTCTGTTGTCTGGGTCACCTCCTTCTCAGAGATGCCCTCCTGTCACGACCACAGAGTCCCCGCGACCGTCCTCTCCGCTCTTCTGTCACCGCCTTTTTATTATTCTGTATTTTGTTCAACATTGCACCAAATTTGCTTAAAGGAGTGCCCCAGTCTTTTCTCTTAAATGATGAGGTCACTCCCTCTGTTGTGCACCCTTCCCTCGCTAGCCCTGAGATGCTGTTGTTTTCTGTTATCAGCTCCATACTCTCTCATTCAAGATAGATTTTAATCAAAGAGAATCTGAGACTGAAAGTGCAGGTATATACATATGTTAGAACCAAGTAAAAGGGCCTCAACGTGGCTACTGGCTGGTTATTGATATGGACATATGTAATAAGGTAAGTGCCCCATTTTTCAAATTTCCTTAGCCAATTTGCTGCTTTGTATTAAATAATGTGTCTTAGGCTAGGGTCACACTTGCGTTTTTTGGTTTTTTTAAATCCTGATCCGGTTTTGAGCTTTCAAAAAGCTCAAAACCGGAGCAGGAAACGCTTCTCATAGGAGCCCATTATGGTAATCGGATTGCTTTACAAGCAATCCGGTTACCGGCTCCGGATCTGCAGCCTGTGTGAAAAATCATGCAGGCTGCAGTTTTTGGAGTGGTTCTAGCATCAGCAATGCGGTAACCGCATTGCTCAGAATGTGTAATTCTGAGCAATGCGGTTACCGTACAGTTTGTTCATCCCTGCTGCTGCAAGGATAAACAAACTGTTAAATGTGTTAAAAAAGATTAAATATTAATAATAATTGTGGGCATCATGTCTAGGGGGTGCCCACGTCCCCTAGAGACATACTGCCCACTCAGGATGGCATGTCATGGGTTAATAACCCCTGTACAGTATAGCCGGCTATTGTCGACTCTGTACAATTTTCTCATGGGCAGCGCAGCGCCATAGATCTAATGTAAATGCCCACAGGACCTCAGACAGCGGCACATACTATACGTACATTACGAATAATATATGCGCAGCTTTCAGAGGAGCCGTGGCTTCATTGAGAAAATTGTACAGAGCCGACAATAGCCGGCTCTACTGTACAGGGGTTATTAACCCATCACATGCTGTCCTGAGTGGGCAGCATGTCTCTGGGGGGACATGTTGCCCACAATTATTATTAATATTTAATCTTTTATGACAGTGTTAACAGTTTGCTCATCCCTGCAGTAGCAGGGATGAGCAAACTGTACAGAAACCGCATTATTCTGGATTACACATACAGAGCAATCCGGTTACCAGATTGCGGCTTCATCCACACATTTTGCCTGCAAATTGTGTGTGATGGCATTTGCAGTTACCGCATCCAAATCTGGATGTGGTAACCGCAATTGCAATACCAAATGTGACCCTAGCCTAAGGGCCACTTTACACACACCAACTTCTGTGACCAACTTCTAAACAGATCTCTGGTTGCAGTGAAATCATGGACACATTGTTCCATTGTACACAGCCACTAAATGGAGCAATGTTTCCATGATTTCACTGCAACCAGAGATCTGTTCAGAAGTTGGACACAGAAGTTTGTGTGTGAGTAAAGCGGCCCTTAATGTTGCTAGTTGCTAGTGTTGCTAGTGTTGTAGAGTACTGCTTTTAATTATTGCCTTTTAATTATTGTAAATTCATCAAAGGACTTGCACTTTTTAAAGTTGTCTTTTGTTTTTTATTTTTTAAGTCAATTTGGATTGTCTAGATGTTTTAGATGGATTTATAAAATGCAATGCACAAATGTACTCCATTCCCCTTGGAGTGATTTTTTTTTTTATGCAGCAGAAATTTTACCCAACGTTAGTGATATTTTGTATAACACGTAGCATTTTTTATATAACAAGTACAAAAAGTTGAAGAACAAAAATAATACTATATTTGACTTTGTGGAATTACTTGAACTATGTGCACCATTTTAAAGATTTGGGAGTTAAAAAACTAAATGACTATCACAAGATGAAAAAGAAAGAGACAAAAAAACTGCATGTGATGAGTTGGGGCCAAATTTTATTTGATTTTTTAAAATCTTACTTATCATAGACTACACTCGTTCAAGCACTACATGAAAGGAAACCTGTCATGCAAAAAAATGCAATTAACCTGCAGATATGGAATTAATCTGCAGGTAAAAAGCATTTTGATGAAGCAGAGAACTCAGCTACTGGGAGGGAACAAACTTTATTCCTCCTGACAGTCTCAGGCTAGGGCCACATTAGCATTGTAAAAGTTCTTTGGACAAGTGCCTTAATGCCCGCGCTGCTGCTACAGGATCAAAGGAACCGAGACACAGGAATGTCTGGATCAGTACAAGCCTTTATTTTCCGACGCGTTTCGGAGCCTCCTACCGAGCTCCTTCCTCAGGGAACATCAAGATCAAACTGAACCATTTCTTATTTAAAAGAGAAAAGGCACCAAAACATAATTGGCATTACATCAGCATGGAGGAAGGATCTGTACATAATGTCACAATGTTTATAAACAAATTCTCGTAACAATGACAAGTAATTCAGAACTTCAAAATCACAAAGGAGTCTTTCTATAGAACATATAAATCATACAGAATAGTAATACACAAAATAATACTAAAAAATCTTTAAAAATAAATTGTTTACATTAAAAACTGAAGGTCCCATAATCCGGGATCAAACTCACCAAAAAGGTGATATATACATGAAGTCTGCAGTTCTCCTACCAATTGAGCTATCACTCTTTCTATTTGCTCACAACCATAGAGAAAATATATAGGTAAGAAGGTAACTAGGTAAAATATCTTCGTCCAAAGGCACTTCGTCCAAAGAACTTTTGCATCACAACCACTGTTTCCTGTGGGAGTGCGGTCCCTGCAGCACCTACCATAACGCTTTTCTACCAGTTGTGGGTGATCACAACTGACAAAGGTGAGCAATTCCACATCGCCAAAAGCTAAAGTGTTTAATTGAGATAAGAACCTATTTGCGCACTTTTTGTTCGCACATTAGCATTGTGGCCTCTGTCATGGAGGGTCCTCCAAAGAGCAGGTTTCCCGCAGCATTAACGCAGTGTTATTGAAGTGTAATGCTGCCTTAACACTGCCAATAGAGTCCCATGGGTGACGGAAGCCACAGCGCTTGTAAATGCTGTGCTATTTCATACTGCACAGGAAAATGCTCCTTGTCATGTTTTCCTGTGCACTAAGAAATAGCGCGAGATTTCAAACTCCGGCACTTACATGCCAGCGTTTGCATGCACTGAGGATTGGCTTAAAGCACAAGCAGAACAGGGATTCTCTGAATTTTTATCTTTGGTGTGTGTATCTCCCATAGGAATCAGAAACTCTTTAACAGTTTTTGAACAATAAAAGTTTCAAGCACATCTATCTTCTGTGTTGAGCAAATGTGTGCTTTTCCCTATCCCAGAAGTTTACCTGGAGCATGACCATATACAATTGTCAAATGGCGCGTGTAGGTAAGGTTATTTTCATAAATAACAATTTTGTTCTATGGGTTTGTAAGTAAGTATCAGAATTGCAACATGCATAAAATTATGAGAAATAACATTACAGAAACCTCCATGACACTCACTATTACTCAGAGTCAGCACTACGACACTGAGAAAAAAAGTGTAAATGTGTAAATAAAATACAGAAATTAAATAAACATTTTTATTTATTAAAATGTTTCCATTTCTATATACCTAAAGATCATATAAAGGTTTTTCAGATGTAGATTTTAGTCCATAGCAAATGAAAAAAAGCATCCCCTCAGCTTGATGCTGCCACCATCATGTTTAATGGCGGGGATGGTGTTTTCAGTGTGATGTCTTGTATTTGCTTTCTGCCACACATATTATTTTGCATTTAGTGCAAAAAATTCTACTTTGGTCTCATCTGACCAGAGTACCTTCTTCCCCATGACAGCTGTGTTGTCCCCTACATGTTTTTTTGCAAAAAGCAAATGGGACTTATTATGGCCTGCTTTAAAAAATGGGTTTTCTTGCCACTGTTCCATAAAGCAATTTAGCAAGAAAAGAATAAAATATATGTTTTAATGGGAAATTCTGGACTTTGCTGCCGCCATACTTGCCATGCTATGCAGGCCGTTTGGGTTATATCTAACAGAGACTCCCTATGTTCCCTTCATTTATGCTTCCACGACGACCTTCGAGTAGTCAGGCGCAAACACATCTGGAGGATTTATTGGGGTAAAGGCAGTGCTTGACTTGTGTGCTGCCCTTGTAAGGGTGGAAGCAATACTCAAGGACATGACAGGGTGTTTATTAATTGAAGCCCCCCCATTCTATTAAGGATCAGCAGTTTGGTTTGGTGAGATCTACTCTTTTTATATTATGCACTTTTTGCACCTTGGTGTGTTGTGTTGCACATTGTCACCTTTGCATTGTTGTCATTTTTTTTATCAGGATTTCCCATTAAAAGTTATATTTTTTTTTTCTTTCCTAAATTGGTTTACAGCTCTGAGGGAATGCTCAGTCTATATTATCTATTCTTCCATAAAGGTCAGATTTGAGGAGTATAAAAGCAATAGTTTTCATGTGGAGGGATTCTAACGCTTCAGCTGTTGATCTCTGTAGCTGATATGGGACTCTTGGATGATTCTCTAATCAGTGCTCTCCTCGCTTTGGATGTCAGTTTAGCTGTATGAACATGTCTTGGTAGATTTGCAGTTGAACATGCCATTCATTTTGGATCATTAATAAGCGCTTTGTGGGATGTTCAGCGTTTGGGCTAATTTATTATAAACTAACCGTACTTTATTTTTCTCCCCAAATTTATCCCTGACCAATCTGGTGTGTTCCTTGGTTTTTAAAATGCTGTTTGATTCATGGTTGTCTAGGGCCGGCTTCACACTGTGGGTCTGATCCGATCTGTGGCTGTCCGTGTAAACCAGACAGCCCCGACCGGATTTTGACCCCATATATCTATGGGGCCGGATGGAAGCTGTTCTCTGCCCTGCAGCTCTCTGTCCGAGAGAATCCAGGAAAATTCAGATTTTTCCCACGGACACAAAAACGTTGCTTGCAACGTTTTTGTGTCCAAGGAGAAAAATCTTCCCCTAATTGCCTTCTTCCAGATCCAGGGCAATCCGACGCTCCCTAACATGGGAGCCTATGGATTGCTCCAGTCTGGGAGGAGCCGGGAACCTGACACCTGCGGCTGAACGCAGCTGTTGTTTCAGGACCGCTGCTAGCTCCCTGCGAGCCGCGGTCTCTTGATTCATCAGCAGCTGCGTGCGTGCGCAGCACACTGGACCGGAGGGCATAGTAGCCTCCGGTTCTGTGTGCTGATCCGGTCCGGGGCTGTCAGTTCACCCTGACAGCCATGATCGGATCAGACCCGCAGTGTGAAGCCGGCCTAAGACAAACTCTGAGGCCTTCACAGAATCAGCTGTAATTATTCTGAGAACTAATTACACACAGGTGGACTTATTTTACTACTTATGTGACTTATGGAGTCAATTGGTAATTCATGATCTCATTTAGGGATATCAGACTACTGGGAGCTGAATACAAATGCACATGACACTTTTCAGATTTGTATTTTTCAAATATTTACCGTATATACTCATGTATAAGCCGACCGTGTATAAGCCGACCCCTACTTTTGCCCCAAAACCTGGGAAAACCTATTGACTCGTGTATAAGCCGAGGGTGGACCCCAGCACAGGTATACAGCCCCAGCAGTGTGGAATACAGCAGCCCCAGAGGTATATACGCAGCCCCAGTGGTAGTATACAGCAGCAGCCCCAGTGGTATATACAGCAGCAGCCCAGTAGTTAGTATACAGCAGCCCCAGAGGTATATACAGCAGACCAGTGGTAGTATACAGCAGCCCGAGGTGTTATACAGCAGCCCCAGTGGTAGTATAAGAAGCCCCAGTGGTATATACAGCCCCAGTGGTAGTATACAGCAGCCCCAGAGGTTTATATACAGCCCCAGTGTAGTATACAGCAGCCCAGAGGTATATACAGCCCCAGTGTAGTATACAGCACCCAGTGGTATATACAGCCCCAGTGGTAGTATACAGCAGCCCCAGTGGTATATACAGCCCAGTGGTAGTATACAGCAGCCCCAGTGGTATATACAGCCCCAGTGTAGTATACAGCAGCCCCAGAGGTATATACAGCCCCAGTGGTATATACAGCCCCAGTGGTATATTACAGCCCAGTGGTAGTATACAGCAGCCCCAGAGGTAATATACAGCCCCAGTGGTGTATACAGCCCCAGTGGTATATACAGCCCCAGTGGTAGTATACAGCAGCCCCAGGGGGTATATAGCAGCCCCAAATGCTGGCACTCGCCCCTCTTGTAAGACCCCCCCCCCGCTGCTTATCTTCCCATCCCGGTCTTCTGCTCAGCGCCGCTCCTCGGTGCTCCGTTCTTCATGCTCCGTCCTCACTGCATCCGGATCCCCGACCGTCGCGCGATGACGTCATATGCCTGCGATGGACGGAGATCCCGGATGTAGCAGGACGGGAGCAGCGAGGACGGAGCACCGAGAGCGGCGCTGTGCAGAAGACCGGGATGGTAAGATACGCAGCGGGGGGCCCTTACAAGGGGAGAGTGCAGCATTTGGGGGCACATATGCACTGCTTCCCCCTGCCGCTGATTGACAGGGGGAAGCAGTGCATATATAATGAGCGTCGGGCCCCGACTACATATTGACCTGTGTATAAGCCGAGGGGGGACTTGTCAGCCCAAATTTTGGGCTGAAAAACTCGGCTTATACACGAGTATATACGGTAGATAACTATCTGTCATTTCTTTAATACTTCACAATAGTTGCTACTTTGTGTTGTATTTCACAAAAAATATCAATAAAATATATTTAAGTTTCTCAGTGTAATTGGAAAAATGTGGAAAAAGTTCACAGGTTAGGAAAACTATTTCAAAGCAATGTCTATACATGTAATGTAATGTGGGTCAGTCAATATACTAATGATGCTCTCTTTGGTGCCAGTGCTGTATTCCTCAGCTTTTTGGTGCCAGTGCTGTGTTCCTGAGCTAGAAGTCTGTTTTACAATGAAAGTCTATGAAGCATTTTTCTGAAGGTCCATTAAATTACATAGTAAAAATCACATCTGGGTAATGCACAGTGCAGCATGACCAGGACAATATGCAGACAAGTGACGTTAGTCTGTAAAATTCTTTTCTGAATATTTGGTGAAATTCAGTGTATTGACAACTGAAATCAGGAAGGAAATATTAGCTCTACTACTGGAGAGGACTGAATCAAGCATTGTGCTTATACTTTTATGCTTTCTTATCCCTCAGTTGAACTTGTTGGACATTTGTCCTATTTTAACTGTATTAACTACGGTATGTTAAATGATTGCTTTAGTCTTATATACTTACTCAAATAAGTGTAGTGCTCCAAACACTGCTTACAGTGTATGTAGGAGTATAGAGCTCACTCCTGCACATGGAACCAGCGAAAGAATCACCTAATCCCATGTGAACCAGTCTGAACTTGCTATAGTAAACTTTTTTGTTGACGCGCTGCTTTTTCTTAAAGGTGTTATCAGGAATGTATAAAAAAAATATATATATATATATGCCCAAACACTAACAGGCAGGTAGCTGCCCCTACCTGCCTGTTGTGCCCGGCACCATTCACTGCCATTCACCCCCAGCACAGAGTGGTCAAAGACCACTTCTACCAGGGACAGCATCGTGGGGTAATACCTAATTGGGGGACCCAGTTGTCAATCAGCGTGACATCCACTCTGACGCTTGTTGACAGAGGGTGACAATCCTCCCCTCTGTTGACGTGACATCAGCGGAAGCACCAAAATTGCCAACAGGAGTGGTCTATGGTGAATGGCCCAGGCACAACAAGCAGGTAGGTGCCAACTACCTGCCTGTTAGTGGTTAGGTACAATTTTGATGTTTTTTATACATCTCGGATAAGCCCTTAAAGTGTGTGTTTGTGTGCAAATTTATAATTATCTCAACATTTTTCCTTTAAGTTTGCAGCAACATTGAATTTAGACTGATTGTCAGTGTTGATAGGTTTAGTTCCCATAAAGCATTTTTCAAGTTTATGTCTTTTCAGAATGTTTGACAACCATATCCCTTCTGTAATTTCATTGCAGAGTGAGATGTGTTCTGCTTCACATGTTGACAGATATAACATAGGTTACATTGTTACTTTACAGTTGACTGCTGATTGGAAAAATGTAAAGGCATACCCTGCTGCGGATTTCCCATCAGTAGTCCTCAAATTCCAGCAAGCATCTGAATATACGCTACAACAACCCTTTCCTGCTCGTACATTGTAACACTGTTCTTGATATTGCATCCAATAAAATATTAAAGTGCACATCCTCAGCTATTGCTCTGAATGTAAAGGGTTCTATTAAAAGTAATGTAAACATTTTTAATTGTGAGCTGATAGCATTTCATAAGGAAATAAGCAACAGAATTTTCTACATTCTTCTTGGTCCATCGATAGTCATGGACACCTTGTGCAAAAACAATGCACCCTGCTATATCTGGAGTTGCCACAGTAAATCAACATAGATAAATGCAGTACACTACTCATACTAGTTTCTCTTTTATGATGGCCTTATATTAGCAAGGACTGGGAAGATGTCCAGAATTAATTGGAAAATGGAGCTATAAATTTCATCCTCTAGATGTGCACAGCTGGTAAAGATTAAGGATGAGAGAAAATTTTGAAATTTGGGTTCGGACGATGCAACCAAACTTTTTGGTGACCCCAAACTTGTCCTAACCCTCAATGGAAGTCACTGTTTCCCAGTTCCCAGTTCAGCCCACATACAGCCAGCCATATGTAAAAAAGAAAATCCAAGAGTGGGAAAGTTTTTTTTAGTTAATTTTGGTCAAAGGCTGGCTTCACACTGCAGTTTTTCACTGATCAGTGTCCATCAGTGTTTGGGTGCCAAAACCAGGAGAGGAACCAGGAGTGTCTCCAAAACTCAGAACAGGTGTCAATATTTCACTTAGGGTACCTTTACACGCCGCTACTGGTGGGTGGATACAACCAGCTACTTCATGTGCACGAGCACGCACAAACGGTTACAAACGGTAATTGCACCACCTTTACACGCCGCCACAAGGTGCGCTACGCTACGTTACATCTATCTCTGGATACACCGCCGGGTGTCTCAAGTAGCCATCTGTAGCTTACCTTACCTCATTTACACACCGCTACAACAAGCTAATATGGGCGGACCTGGTGCAGCAGGGACAGCACATAGGCGTGCCACAATTGTGGATTACGAGACGTCCGTACACTGATAGGACAAAGCAAGGACATCATGATTGGCCAGGCATCGCAGGAGGCTGTTTAATACATGACGCTCGAGCAATTGTGTAGTGTGACTGGTCAGCTCCTTAAATATGCCGCCCTATGCAGCGACTACCAATCGTAGTGCAGGAACCTCCTCCAATGATCGCTGATGGGGCGCGGTATCCCGGAGCCTGTGTCACGCCCCAGGTACATACCAGGTACATAGCATGGTGTAGAAACAACCCTTCTGTTCCTTCTTTACACGCCGATACAGCTCGCTACAATCGCCTGGGTAGCCACCTGTTTCAGGGCAGTGCTCGGAAACAGATGCATCTACTGCCGGGTGCCTCCTACCGTCTTCACACGCCGCTACTACGGGGTACATTGCTGATGCAAGCTACATTTGTAGCATGTAGCTGGTTGTATCCACCCACCAGTAGCGGCGTGTAAAGGTACCCTTATAGTTTTTCTCTGCAAGTTCCTTTCCTGGTTCCTCTCCTGCTGTTGGCACCCAAACACTGATGGACACTGACCAGTGAAAAACTGCAGTGTGAAGCCAGCCAAACACTACATCCAAAAACTGCTTTTAAGCCCAGTGTTAGGCGATCAAACTCTGTACATGGAACAAGCATCAACTGTACCCAATTACAGCAATGCTCGCTCCAGTGCTTTGCAAATGTAATGCACCCGAACTCCGAGCTCGAACAAGTTTGCTAAACAACGGGACCACTCATCCCTAGTAGAGACATACCCACAAATTTCAGCAATAATTGGATTAAAAGATCCTACAATGTAATGACTCAGTGGGGCTTAGTACAAATGCATATCACAATTTTCAGATTTGTAAAGTCAAATGATTAGAAAACCATGTACAGTATTTCCTTTACACTTCACAAATACTTGCTACTTAGTGTTGATATATCATATAAAATCCCTGTAATATACAGTTAAGTTTGTGCTGTAAAGTGAATAAAAGTATAAAAGTTCATGGGTTATGAATACTTTCTTAAGGCATTACATACACACATTTAATGAGTAAAAAACATAATGGGAGTGCTACTTTGATACTCATTATGGAAAAAAGCCTTGTCTCCTCTGGAGATTGAACATTTCTTTTTTCAGACAGAGGGCGTGCCCCTTTGTCTTCTGAGAGAGTTTTACATGAAACAACTCTGATCATCTTTCTGTATGTCCCCCTTAGATGTCTAGTCTCAAGATTAAAGATAGTTATTGTCTTTTTCCTCGTAACCAAAACCCTCCATGTCTTTTATCAGTTTTGTGGCTCTTCTTTGTACCTATTCTAACTACAGTGCATCATTTCTATGATCTGCTGCTTAGAACTCCATATTCCAGTTAAAGATGCACTAATGCTTTTTAAAGTGGCAGTATTATATACCGGCCATACAAGTTCATACATTTTTTAAATTTTTGATCATATCTTGTTGGTCTTGGAAGCCACTGATTGATATTTCAAGATATTATGCATAACTTTACATTTCTCCATACTGAACTTCATCTGTCAAGTGGATGCCCAAACAATCTGTAGCTTATGACCATTTTTGATAGCAATACAATACATATGTTTATGTCAACTGCAAAAATCAAACCATCACTATTAATAATATGTTCTACATAATTAATAATTAAGTGGAATAATAGCAAACCTGGCTCTGAACCTTGCAGTTTGCTGCAACTGAGCCACTAAGAGTAGTCCTTGAGCCAGAATTTGATCCAATTGCAAACTTTCCAATCTTATAGACCTTAATTTGTCCATGAAGCATTTATGTAGGACAGTATCAAGTGCCATTGCAAAATGCAAAAACAATTCATCCAAAGCTATCCCTCTAAGGCTAGTTTCACATCACGGCCCTATCAGGTCTGGGGCTATCCGGGGTGATCCTGACAGCCCCGGACCCGATTTGCAAACAGAACCAAAGGGCAAATATGCTCTCCAGTCCTGTGTGTAGCCAGATTCAGTTGAATGCACCTGTCCCCTGCGAAATGGTGCTGAACCACTTCACAGGGGACAGCTCCCTGGTGCTGAAGTTCAGCGTAGCTCACGCTGAACTTCAGCAGCCAGCATCCGGTTCCAGGATCCTCCCGGATCTGGGCAATCCGGTGCCATAGACACCTATGATAGTGAGCGCTGGATTGCCCCGGATACAGGAGGATCCAATTTGGGCAGGTTTTTCGCCCCAGACACAAAAATGCTGCAAGCAGCATTTTTGTGTCCGGGAGAAAAATCTGAATACACCCGGATCCTTCCGGACAGATGGAAACAGGATAGCAGATAACTGGCAACATTACCACAAAATTGGGTCCGTGGCTGTCAGGTTCACCCCGGACAGTCCCGGACCCGATAGTGCCATGGTGTGAAACCTGCCTAAGGCTGATTTCACACTGCAGTTTTTCCCTGATCAGGGTTCATCAGGTTTTGTGTACCAAAACTAAGAGTGCCTCCAAAATACAGAACAGGTGTCAATATTTCAATTATACTTTTTCTATGCAAGTTCCACTTCTAGTTTTGGAAAAAAATGTGTGTGAAACCAGCCTAGCTAGGTTTTCTTCTCACTTTATCTTAAAAATCTTATTAGGTTAGGCTAGGGTCAGACTTGCATCATGCATTTGCTAAATGCATGCCCTATTTTCATGTGCAAATGTTGAAAAATGCATGCATTAACGCACCCATAGACTCCAACGTAAAAAAGGCATTGCAAAAGTGCAATGCATTTGACGCTATGTGTTTTTGCAAGTGGACTAAAAAATGTGGTATGCAGCATTTTTCCAAATTATTAGGCACAGTAGAGTTTCTAAACATTTGATATGTTTGAAAGAACTGAAAATGCTCATTTGTTGAATTTGCAGAAGTCACATTCACTGAAATAAAAAACTATTTAACTCCAAAACATCCTAATAGGCCAAGTTACATGTTAACATAGGAATCCTTCTTTGATATCACCTTCACAATTCTTGCATCCATGGAACTTGTGAGTTTCTAGAGAGTTTCTGCTTGTATTTCTTTGTATGATGTCAGAATAGCCTCCCAGAGCTGCTGTTTTGATGTGACCTGCCCCCCAGCCTCTTAGATCTTTTGCTCGATAATGCTCCAAAGGTTCTCTACAGGGTTGAGGCCAGGGGAAGATGATGGCCACACAATGAGTTTATGTCCTTTTATGCCCATAGCAGCCAATGACACAGAGGTATTCTTTGCAGCATGAGATGGTGCATTGTCATGCATGAAGATGATTTTGCTCCTGAAGGTACGTTTTGCTCTTTGTACCATGGAATAAAGTTCTCAGTTAGAAACTCTATATACTTTGTAGAGGTAATTTTCACACCGTCAGGAACCTTAAAGGGGCCTACCAGCTGTTTCCCAATGATTCCAGTCCAAATCATGACTCCTCCACCTCCTTGCTGACATCGCAGCCTTGTTGTCACATGGTGGCCATTCACAAACCATCCACTACTCCATCCATCTGGACCATCCAGGGTTGCTCGGCACTCATCAGTAAACAAGACTGTTTGAAAATTAGTCTTTATGTATGTTTGGGCCCACTGCAACCGTTTCTGCTTGTGAGCACTGTTTAGGGGTGGCCGAATAGCAGGTTTATGCACCACGGCAAGCCTTTGAAGGATCCTACACCTTGAGGTTTGAGGGACTCCAGAGGAACGAGCAGCTTCAAATATCTGTGTGCTGGTTTGTAAGGCCTTTTTAGTAGCAGCTCTCTTAATCTGATGAATTTGCCTGGCAGAAACCTTCCTCATTCTGCCTTTATCTGCATGAACATATAACCAGATAAAGACAAATGGCAATCTTTACACCATACTTTGTATATAAAGCAAGTAATTTTATTTGTTACAGGAAAACATCACACTCCATAAAAACCCATCCCCTAAAAACACCTCAGACAGTGTGTATGCAGGTATATATATACAAAATACAGGCAAAATACCATTATAGATACCATCAACACTAGGTCTGCACAGGGGGAATTAAATTAATTCTCCATTACACCTACTGACACCCAGGAATTGTCCAATGGGACAGGGGTACAGCATAGTATATAGTAACCGTTATAACCCTCACAAAGTGCAAAAGTGCTCAGTTATGAAGTATCCATACCGCACCACACTGCCCAGCACCTTGAGGTGGGTTTTTATGGAGTGTGATGTTTTCCTGTAACAAATAAAATTACTTGCTTTATATACAAAGTATGGTGTAAAGATTGCCGTTTGTCTTTATCTGGTTATATTGATTTATAGTGAGACTATGCGGCTGATGATATATATAGTATGATGGACTCTAGAATTTGTTAGTGATTTATCTGCATGAACACCTCTGTGCTTAGAATCAGAAAAAAATCTCTTCACAGTACGATGATCACGCTTATGTTTTCGTGCAATATCTAATGTTTTCATCCCTTGTTCAAGGCATTGCACTAATCCAAATAATCAAGGAGAAAAAAGCCAGGCGGCACTCGCCAATTTTCTATGCTCCTTTTATTAGTCTAGTAACATACAAGACTTATTCCAGCGAGCAGAGGGCATGGACGACGGCTGGCATTTCGCGGGACAATGCCGCTTCCACAGGTCCAGTTCTCCTTGGATATTTGGATTCCTGCAACACAGGCGAGCAACACCGTGCTCCGAAGGGTACCTTGTTTGGACATTGCAACCTGCAGCCAAGGAAAACGCTCCAGCCCAAACCAGGTAGGTGCCCGGTATTTCTCTTTTACTTGCAAGGCATTGCACTGTTTTTTGCTTTTCTGCAGCAGAGAGATCCTTTTTCTTTCCCATGTTGCTTGAAAACTGTGGCCTGCTCAATATTGTGGAACATACAGTTTTCCTTTTATTGGGCTCACCTGCCAAACTAATTATCACAGGTATCTGAGATTGATGTCAGTGATCCAAAGAGCCCTGAGACACAATACCATCAATGGGTTTCATTAAAAAAAAAAAAGCCTCTGACACTTAAAACCAGTTTGCATAATAATTTGGAACATGGTTTTTGTAATTGAAAGTAATCTAGTAATCCATGGCAGAAAAATGTCATGTCCTGTCTATATCCCCCCCCCCCCACAAAAAAATAAATAAATAAAATAAATGCAAACCTACAGTAAAATGGGATAAGCAGAAATATAATTGAGAAATGACACAAGATGCATAAAATGTGCATACTTTGTTTAATGAAGAGACAAGGATTGAAAACAGGCACAAAAAAGGGGTCTCCAGATGGACAAGATGAAATTGTAGAAAAGCATAATAGTAGCCATGTATATCTGATGCAAATAAAGAAAATTAAGGACGAGTACACATTTAAACTTGTAAAAAGTCATGCAAAAATCAGCTGCAAGAAATCAAATTACCGTATATACTCGTGTATAAGCCGACCCGTGTATAAGCCGACCCCCCTACTTTTGCCCCCAAAACCTGGGAAAACCTATTGACTCATGTATAAGCCGAGGGTGGACCCCAGCACAGGTATACAGCCCCCAGCAGTGTGGTATACAGGCCCCCCCAGTGGTAGTATACAGCAGCCTCCCCAGTGGTAGTATACAGCAGCCTCCCCAGTGGTAGTACACAGCAGCCTCCCCAGTGGTAGTATACAGCAGCCTCCCCAGTGGTAGTATACAGCAGCCTCCCCAGTGGTAGTATACAGCAGCCTCCCCAGTGGTAGTATACAGCAGCCTCCCCAGTGGTATATACAGCAGCAGCCCCAGAGGTATATACAGCAGCCCCAGAGGTATATACAGCATCCCCAGTGGTATATACAGCAGCCCCAGTGGTATATACAGCAGCCCCAGTGATATACAGCAGCCCCAGAGGTATATAGCAGCCCCAGAGGTGTATACAGCAGCCCCAGTGATATACAGCAGCCCCAGAGGTATATAGCAGCCCCAGAGGTGTATACAGCAGCCCCAGAGGTATATAGCAGCCCCAAAGGTGTATACAGCAGCCCCAGAGGTATATAGCAGCCCCAGAGGTGTATACAGCAGCCCCAGTGATATACAGCAGCCCCAGAGGTATATAGCAGCCACAGAGGTGTATACAGCAGCCACAGAGGTACATAGCAGCCCCAGAGGTGTATACAGCAGCCCCAGTGATATACAGCAGCCCCAGAGGTATATAGCAGCCACAGAGGTGTATACAGCAGCCCCAGAGGTACATAGCAGCCCCAGAGGTGTATACAGCAGCCCCAGAGGTATATAGCAGCCCCAGAGGTGTATACAGCAGCCCCAGAGATATATAGCAGCCCCAGAGGTGTATACAGCATCCCCAGTGATATACAGAAGCCCCAGAGGTATATAGCAGCCCCAGAGGTGTATACAGCAGCCCCAGAGGTATATAGCAGCCCCAGAGGTGTATACAGCAGCCCCAGTGATATACAGCAGCCCCAGAGGTACATAGCAGCCCCAGAGGTGTATACAGCAGCCCCAGAGGTATATAGCAGCCCCAGAGGTGTATACAGCAGCCCCAGTGGTATATATATGGCCCCCAAATGCTGGCACTCGCCCCCTTCCTTGTAAGGCCCCCCCCCATCCTTGCTCTTCTGCTCTGCGCCGGGCTCCATGCTCCGTCCTCTGCTGCATCCGGGGTCCCCGGCCAGTAGCGATGACGTCATGCGATCGGCCAGTCACATGACCCTGGATGCTGCCGAGGACGGAGCATGGAGCCCGGCGCGGAGCAGAAGAGCAAGGATGGTAACTTAAGCAGCCGGGGGGGGGGGCTTACAAGGAGGGGGACGAGTGCCAGCATTTGGGGGCCATATATGAACTGCTTCCCCCTGCCGCTGATTGACAGGGGGAAGCAGTGCATATATAATGAGCGGCCCCAAGTGATGGGGAGCTCATTCAGAAGCCTCCCCCCGCCTCCTCCAGCCTTGTTGCTACCGTATTGACCCGTGTATAAGCCGAGGGGGGGACTCTTCAGCCCAATTTTTGGTAAATAAAATTATATATAAAGTAAATATTCAGGATATGAAGGGTGTTTGTGTGCGGAAAATGGGCCAAAATTACAATTGAGTAATGCACGCGACTAGTTTCCTCATAGAGGAGGCATTATGAAGCTGTGATCACCAACAAAGGCTTTTGTACAAAGTATTAAACACATGTCATTTCTCATTGTTATACTTCACTAAATTAATGGACATCTATGGTTTAATTCTTTGCCTGTGTGAATTTGATGAGTTGTCACCAACATTTTATGAGAGACTCATGTCAATAGCACTTTTAGAAATTCAATACTTATTTCACCTCTGTATATAATATGTATGTATTGTACAAACTCAGGTGCAAGTCCTCTAAGGAGGCTAAAGAATATAGTGAAAAGTAGAAAATAATGCTTTAAAGTATATTAAAAAATGGACAATTTCAAATCAGCCCTCTTTTACTACAATGAAAATTAAGAAATAAAAATCTAAATTGCACATATTTGGTATCACTGCATTTGTAAAAGTCTGGTCTATCAAAATATAAAATAAACTAATTTGATCATTAACAGCATAATGAGAATAAAAACAAAATACCGTAATTGCAATTTTTAGCACACCACAGCAGCAGAACAAAATGTAATAACAGACGATCAAAATACCATGTATACCCCACAATAATATCAGTAAAAACAGTGGATAACGGTACAGAAAATCAAACCTTCAAACATCACAATATCCTAAAATTTGAAAACTTTATCACTCTTGGAAGGTCGTGACGACAGCAAAACATTTTTTGTGTACAAATCTCATTTTTTCACCACTTAAATAAAACAAAAATTATACATGTTTTGTGTCTCTGTAATCGTATTGATCTGGAAAATGATACTATAACAGAAATAGACTCTGCACTTAAGAATGTTCTTTTAAGTGAATGTTTAATAGTGGCAGCTTGAAATCCAACAGCATAGAATTTAGATTTCATTCATAACGTTTCAGTCTACAATTGACCTTCATCAGATACAGTTGAAACCAGATGTTTACATACACTATATAACTAGTACTTATTATTATTATTATTATTATTATTATTATTATTATTATTTATTTATAGAGCACCATTAATTCCATGGTGTTCTACATGAGGAAAGGTTATATACAGACAAGTTAAAAATACAATGAACAAAGTGACAGACTGATACAGAGGGGAGAGAGGACCCTGCCCTTGCGGGCTTAAATTTTACAGGGCAATGGGGAGGGAGACAATAGGTTGGGTCTGCTCGGGAGGTGGTGGAGCGCCGGGTCTAAGGGTGCTGGAGTGCCAGGTCTGATGGTGGTGGAGCGCCAGGTCCAGTGAAATGCTAAGGAAATCCTGAAAACCTGCACTGTTGACGGCCCTCGAGGCCTGGAGTTCCCCACCCCTGATTTAAATGTTTACATCCTTAAATTAGATAATTCAGCTATAAAAATTGTTAATACATTTTCCATATGTCTTCTTAATATCACCATTTTTTTTTCAAATGACCTTTCATTTCATTAGGATGCTAGAAGGGTTAAAATTTAGCAGCAATATTTAATTATTTTTGGGGGCACATAAATATTAGAATCTGTGAGTGTAGCGCCCTGCTCACACAGCTAACCACAGACTCACCTACAACATGAATGGGTTTCCACAGTGGGTACACAGACGCAAACAACACCTTCCACCCCAGCACAGTAGAGGGAGCCCAACTTGCTGCCCTTAGGCAAGATCCCCTATAAATACTGGCGCTGGGGGCAGAGTTAGTTAGAGTGTGCAGATGCTACAAGAGCTGTGAAAACGTTCTGGTGGTCGGTGCCGCGTTAGGCCCGAGCCAGTGACTCTGAACAGCCTTCGAAGTAGTCCTGCAGGGCTCAAGAGTGGGGTCAGAAGATGAGGAGAGAAGAGAGAACAGAGTGGGAACCAAGGAGCCATCGTCAGCTTCACCCAAACAGTACCCCGAACACCGGAGTCCGAGTCTACCAGAGAGCACCTGGCCCAGTAGAGAATACCAGTCTACCATGGAGACATCTGTGCAGCTACTAACCAGGGAGCCAGGCACCGCGGAGAGAGGAATAGCGGTAGTCCATCGAGGGTTTCCCAACAACATCACAGATGGTAAGAGAGCAGAGGAGGCCAGCGAAGTTTTACACGGGGCAGGGGCTTCACACACATGGGAAAAGAGACAAGGAGGCCTTATACCCACTCACTATGGAGACCCAGAAGTGCATCCTGAACACCCGGCAGTGCCCTGGACGGTTTCCTGCAATTCCACCAGTTAAAGGTAAAGAAACAACCAGTGGTGTGTGTGTCGGTTCCTTACCCATGCCCTGCCATCCACAGAGAATGTCCCGTTATCCAACAGCCCTGACAAAACCCTGCTCCATCCCTCATCATCATCACCAAACTCCCCATGGATCCAGCTCCACCTGTGGGGAACTTCAACACCTAACTGCTCGTCCATCATCCCTGGAGGCCCCACACAGAGCTGGTGCAGTCACCAGATACCACAGGTGGCATCACGAGAACGTTGAACTTTATTCCCATTTTAATTATCCCCATTTTGTTGACCACCAGGGCCACGGGTCTGGGCCGGCCACCAGTGACATCCCAACTGCAGCAGAGGGCCCAGATACCCGAGTCCCCGTATAACCCTGGGTGAGTCAACCTTGGCATCACGAACATGATCCCGTGCCCGATGCTACCGGGTACTGTGTGCCGTGTTTAAGACTGTAATTTGTGACTTTTAACCAGAGACGCCATTTCTGCGCTGCGGAGCGGCAAGAAAGGAGGCATATCAGCTTGCATAGCGCGAAAACCAAACCCCGCCCCTGACTGTGCCGAATACTTCCAAAGTGCAGCGGCCTAATCCGGAAATTCCCGAACTCTTCACCCCCTGCCTTCGGGTTCAAAAACTGTTTAAAGACTGGTCGTGATTCACTAGGGGGGCCCCGAAAATGTCCGCCTCATCCAGCGGCGATGACAGCACATTTGCTGGCCCTGAGAATCACCCGTAGTCACCATGGCTGCAACCGGTAGAGCCGCCGACCCACCAGGTGCAGTAGCCCCGATCTTGCCGATCTCGCTACCATCTATCCCGGGTGCTAAGTGGTTACCCGAGTATGACGGCCGCCCTGATATCTTGTCCAATGTCCACCTTCAATAGAAAGATCTGCAGCGTGTTGGACATGTATGCAATGACTGGCCAGCAGCGCACAGCTGTTGTATTGGGACAGTTAACCGGTGCAGCGGAAGGAGAGGCTGAATCCTGGTCCACCGCTGAACGGGGATCAGTAACTATAATCTTCAATAAACTAAAAGTTACTTTTGAGGACTGTAATGAGGCTGACATAAGAATGCGCTTCTATAATTGTTATCAAAAGCTGGGGGATGATATCCGGACCTACGCCTGGTGCCTACAGGAGGCGCTGCGAGCCCTGAAGAAAGTCAGCCCTCCTAGTGTCCTGATGAGAATAAACTATTGACTGAGCAGTTTACCCGGGGACTACTATCACCAGAGGACAACAAAACTCTGCGCTGGTGGTCTCTAAGCCACCTAGACACTGATTTCAATACTTTAAAAGACATGGCCATAAAGGGATTATTGCCAGTGGAGAACCCTGAAGCTGCCATCCGGCAGTGGTGCAGTGGCAAGGCTCCGGCTATAGCATCATCAGTACCCGTGCCTGCAGCTGAAACCCGTGTTCAGTCTACTAACTCTGACAGAATTGACTCTTTGTGCTTGGAGGAGCGCCAGCTGAGCAAGAACCTAGCCTTAGTCATGGAAGCCTTACAGCTGCAGCAGGGGCCAAAGCCACAGCCTAAACCCCAACCTCCAATCCACCTTGCTGACAGCCCGGAGGACGTCTCGTGGATGAGAGGAAGGAAGACCACATCGCCCAGAGGGAGGACCACCAATCGTTACAGCTCCACAGGAGAACTCATTTTTCGTTGCTGCAACAAGATCGGCCACATCGCACGATACTGTCCTTTAAACGACTAAAAATAAAGTCCCTATTGTATGTAGTCACTCCAAAAATGACATATGCTTCAACAGAAAAAGTACCTTTTTGTATAGGAATGATTTCAAGAAATTATCTCCAGATACAAATAAATTTCAAAATCTTTATTTATACTTCATAATTTCATATATTAAAATATTAAAATATTAAACCAGAGCATTCCCTCTTAAGGGATCCATATATTTCAGCAACAGCAGTATATAACTTATATACACTTAACAAATCTTCCTGTTGCCACAGTATAACATCTATTTCCTATTAATGTTATCTCTACTAATGGCAGGATTCAATGGACAAAAATATACACAGGCAAGAGCGGTCTACTAACTCTCATACTTGTTAAACCACCAGTAACCTCACTCTCACTAAGGCTATTGGTGTCCCATATAGTATCACTGAGTAGTTATAAGCCAGCTAAAACCACTTCCCTGATCATCAATCCATAAATAAATAGTCCAGAACCCTTTCTGAATGTTAAGGTATGTACCTGATCTCACCGCTGTGCTGTAATTATGGTCCCTTCTCCCCTACGTCCGTTTCGCACCTCGCTTCTTCCGGGGGGCGTATTGATGATCAGGGAAGTGGTTTTAGCTGGCTTACAACTACTCAGTGATACCATATGGGACACCAATAGCCTTAGTGAGAGTGAGGTTACTGGTGGTTTAACAAGTATGAGAGTTAGTAGACCGCTCTTGCCTGTGTATATGTCATTGAATCCTGCCATTAGTAGAGATAACATTAATAGGAAATAGATGTTATACTGTGGCAACAGGAAGATTTGTTAAGTGTATATAAGATATTCATGTACTATGTAATATATACTGCTGTAGCTGAAATATATGGATCCCTTAAGAGGGAATGCTCTGGTTTAATATTTAATATTTTAATATATGAAATTATGAAGTATAAATAAAGATTTTGAAATGTATTTTTATCTGGATATAATTTCTTGAAATCATTCCTATAGAAAAAGGTACTTTTTCTGTTGAAGCATATGTCCTTTAAACGAGCAGACCCTGGGGGCCAGGGCCAAACCTCAGGAGTAGCTCAACAGGGCCCAGCCGACTGGTATGATACCTACATTGGACAGCGACCATTCCTGTCTATCATACTAGATGGCATCTCGACACCTGCTTTATTGGACACCGGGTCACAAGTGACCACTATCCCTGATATCCTTTATAAGAAATTCTGGTCATGTAATGATCTTAAGCCACCCGATGTGAACCTCAATATTTATGCTTCTAATGGGGAACCACTTACTATAGTGGGAGTTAGAGAAGTACCCATAAAGGTGGGGAGGGTGGAATTACAAGACCAGGGGATTATTGTGACAGCAGAAATTCCCAATAACCGAGACCCTTACATTTTTCTCGGTACAAATGTTGTTAGCAATTGCATGGGTGAAGTGTTGTTCTTGCTTCAACAGATTGCAGACACTGCCAAACTTAGGCAGAAGAAGGTTCTTCAGAGTGAGATAAGAGCCCTCCTGCAACAGTAACAGGTAAAACTTACAGGTGGTGAAATTGGTACCGCACAGGTAACAGACCCACTTCCTATTGTAATACCTCCAATGAGAGAAATGATGATTTGGTGTTAAGCAGCTATAGGTCTAGTAGGGCAGGACTATCTGGTGGTAGTGGAGCCCATCAGCTCAGAGCACAGGCCTACACTCTTGACAGCCAGGGGTGTAGTCGATGTACACAAGGAAAGAGTACCAGTTCGCATCTTAAATTGTGGCATTAATGAGGTCAAACTACCTAGGTATTCCACCGTTGCTAAGCTGTACACTGTGCAAAACAACGAGATACAAACAGTGGGACCCTTACCTCTACCCAAAGAGGCAGAGGATAACAACGCTAAGGGGCAGCTAGAGGACTGGCGTCAGCAGCTCCATGTAGGAACTGATTCCTCTCCCACGCATAAAAAGCAAGGTGTCTACCGGGTAGTCCAAGAATTTGAACAAGTATTTAGTAAGCATCCACTTGACTTTGGTAGGATCAAAGGGGTACACCATCATATCTCCAAAGGTACACATCCACCAATCAAAGAGCGATACAGGCCTATTCCACCTGCACAATATCAAAAAGCCAAAGAGATGTTACAGGACATGAAGGTGTCACGCTGGGAGTGGGAGAGGCACCCAGCGTAGGACCACGACGGGGGGGGGAATAAGGAATCCCTAAAGCTATGGGCACAAGAGGGAGAGGGTGACCCCTAGTCTTACTAGGGCTGACCCTGTCTGCCCTAACGTCCCTATACAGTTTCCTCAACTGTCGCCGACCACGAACCTCGTCCCTCTCTGATCCTAGAACTACCTTACCTAAGGATCAGATGGAGAGGTTCACTAGACCCCTCCACTAACAACTAAAGACAACACAAGGAAAAAACAGACAATGGGGAAAGAAAACACTTATCTTGCAGCAGAGCACAGCAACCTCCACAACTTCAGCTTCTGCTGGAGCAAGGATAATGAGTCCACAAGGAAATATCACCTGCACCGAGGGAGGGCAATGAAACTCCTTATAAAGGAGGGAAGAACCTGCTGGGTCCTAGAGACCCAGAATACTGGTGTAGAAACCAGACCGAGCACAAGACCTTCCCAGCCGTCTCCCCATGATAGGGAGATCTTATCATACCTTCTCTTTATCTACACAGAAGGTAAATGCCCCTGAAAGACGGACCGTCCTCAAACCTTATGGCTGATTGGCCAAACGCTGGGACCGTCTGCGCATGGCCTTACCCTGTCATCCGTGCCACCCGTGACAGTACCCCCCCGTCCACGAGTGGCCCCCGGACACTCAGGACCAGGCTTATCCGGATGGGAACGGTGAAAAGCGCGGACCAGCCTAGCGGCGGAGACGTCCGACGCCGGCACCCACATCCGCTCCTCAGGACCGTATCCCCTCCAGTGCACCAAATACTGAAGAGAACGGCGTAACCTGCGAGAATCAACCACCTTTGAGATCTCAAATTCCAAATTCCCCGCCACGCAGATGGGCTCCGGGGGCAAGGGAGACGGGTTAGACGACGGCACATACGGTTTGAGGAGCGACCTATGAAATACATTGTGGATTTTAAGAGCGGGAGGTAACGCAAGACGAAGCGCCACGGGATTGATAACGGCGGTTATCTGATAAGGGCCAATAAACCTGGGCCCCAACTTCCAAGAGGGTACCTTCAACTTCACATTCTTGGTAGACAACCACACGTAGTCATTCACACACAGGTCCGGACCCGGCGCACGCTTCCTGTCAGCCATACGTTTGTACCTGTCGACTAGTACCACTAAAAGTACCAAACTGAGGATGAAACCCATATGCACCGAAGAACGGTGACTTGCCAGTGGACTCCTGAAGACGATTATTAAGGGCAAATTCGGCCAAGGGCAGATAACACGCCCAAGTCTCCTGATTGTCAGAGACAAAACATCTCAGATAAGTCTCCAAATTCTGATTCATACGTTCGGTCTGCCCATTAGACTGAGGATGAAAAGCAGAAGAGAAGGACAAAGCAATTCCCAAACGTGCACAAAAAGCCTTCCAAAACTTGGAGACAAACTGAGTACCCCGATCAGAAACCACCTCGGAGGGAACTCCATGAAGCTTCACAATCTCACCTACAAACACCTGTGCCAGTGTCCGAGCATTAGGAAGTGCGGGCAGTGCCACAAAGCGAACCATCTTACTGAATTTATCAACCACTACCAGCACTACCGTCTTGCCTGTCGACGCCGGGAGATCGGTGATAAAATCCATTGACACATGCGTCCATGGCCTCTCAGGAATAGACAATGGCAAGAGAGAACCAGCCGGACGGGTATGCGGAACCTTAGCCCGTGCACACACGCTACAGGCAGATACGAATTCCGCTACGTCCTTCCTCAACCCCGGCCACCAAAAGCGGCGAGATAAAAGATCGAAGGTGGCCCTACTGCCGGGATGCCCCGCCAATACGGAGTCGTGATGCTCTGACAGCACCCTGAGACGCAAAGATGATGGCACAAAAAGTCTCCCAGAAGGACAGGAGGCAGGGGCGCCCCCCTGGACCTTCAACACCTCCCCCTCCAGATCAGGGCAAAGAGCAGAAACAACCACCCCCTCCTGTAAGATGGGAACGGGACTTTCATGAGCACTACCACCCGGGAAACTACGCGACAATGCATCAGCCTTCACGTTCTCAACCCCCGGACGGTAAGTGACGGTAAAATTAAATCTCGTGAAAAACAAGGACCACCGAGCCTGCCGGGGATTGAGACGCTTGGCGGACTCAAGGTAAGACAGGTTCTTGTGGTCGGTAATAACCGTGATGGGATGGACAGCCCCCTCCAGCCAGTGACGCCATTCATCAAAAGCCAATTTAATAGCCAACAGCTCCCTATTACCAACATCATAATTCCTCTCGGCCGACGACAACTTCTTGGAGAAGAACGCGCAGGGCACCCATCTCCCAGGTGAAGGGCCTTGCGACAATACAGCCCCCACCCCCACCTCCGACGCATCCACCTCCACCACGAAGGGCTGAGAAAGATCGGGCTGACGGAGAATAGGTGCGGAAACAAAGCAACGCTTTAGGGAGGAGAAAGCCCGGCGAGCAGACTCCGACCACACGGAAAAATCTGTCCCCTTCCTAGTCATGTCCGTAAGAGGCGTCACCAGCACCGAATAGTTCCGAATAAATTTACGGTAAAAGTTGGTAAACCCCAAAAAACGTTGCAATGCCCGTAGATTGTCCGGTTGTTCCCAGTCCAACACCGCCCGGACTTTTTCCGGATCCATCCGAAAACCCAATGGCGACAGGAGGTACCCCAAAAACCGTACCTCCTGAACGGCGAAGACACATTTCTCGAGTTTAGCATACAGCTTATTGTCTCGTAAGACCTGTAACACCTGCTTGACATGGGACTGATGCGTCTCCAAATCGGGGGAATAGATCAAGATATCATCTAAGTAAACAACCACAAATCTACCCACCAAATGATGGAATATGTCATTGACAAAGTGTTGGAAAACCGCAGGGGCATTAGTGAGCCCGAACGGCATTACGAGACTTTCAAAATGGCCGTCCGGGGTATTAAATGCCGTCTTCCATTCATCCCCCTCTCTGACCCTAATCAGGTTGTAGGCCCCCCTCAAATCCAACTTGGAGAACCATTTAGCACCCACTACCTGACTGAATAAATCAGGAATCAGAGGGAGGGGGTACGGATCACGGACAGTAATCCGGTTCAACTCCCGGAAATCCAGGCAAGGACGGAGGCCCCCATCTTTTTTCTTAACAAAAAAGAAACCAGCCGCAACCGGCGAGGTTGAGGGCCTGATGTGACCCGTCTGCAGACTCTCGGAAATGAAATCCTTCATCGCCTGTCTTTCCGGACCCGATATAGCAAACATCCTAGCTTTGGGCAGTTTAACTCCGGGAACGAGGTTGATTGGGCAATCATATGCCCGATGGGGGGGCAGGTCTTGGCACCCCTTCTCTGAGAACACATCCTCATACTCCGATAGGAACGGGGGCAGAGATACCGCAGACACCACCGAAAACGAGGTAACCAAACAATTCTCAGAACAAAAATCACTCCATTCCACAATGTCCCGGGACTGCCAATCCACTACGGGATTATGTTTAATCAACCATGGCAAGCCCAGGACAATGGGAGCGGGGAGACCGTCTAGAACATAGCAAGATATCGTCTCTTGATGTTGGGATCCAACCGTCAACTTAATGTCATGTACGATATGTGTGAGACTGCCTTGAGCAAGAGGTGCTGAGTCGATGGCATAGATACGGATGGGGCGAGACAATAAACAGCAGTTAAGCCCATGAGCGTCTTCAAAATGAGCATCCACCATGCTGACCCCCGCACCACTATCCACAAACACAGAAATACCCTCCGTTGTGCCCTCCAGCGCCACCTCCGCACTTAGGAGGAAACGGGAAGTACAAATGGAGGATACACACACCTCCCGCTCGACCACCTCCACACCCCCCATAGTCACAGAAGGTCCAGGCCCCCCAGTCCGTTTAGGGGTGTAGGGACAGGCCCCAATAAAATGGTCCCCTTTCCCACAGAAAAAACAGACCCCCTTCCCCTTGCCCCGGGAGGTACCGGCGGAGAACCTCGAGGCCGCCGCACCTCCTAGCTGCATCGGTTCCTCCGCACTCGGGAGGAACGACTCACCCTCCGCGTGACCTCCCGGTAACCAGGAATCACCACGAGAATGGCTCCCAGTAACAGGAGGTCTACCCCTCCGCTCCTGGAGGCGTCTATCCATACGAATAGCTAACGACATAGCCGCCTCCAGGGACGGAGGGGTCTCATAAACCGCCAGAGCGTCCTTCAGCCTCTCCGAAAGACCCTGACAAAAGTGACTCCGGAGTGCCGGATCGTTCCACTTCGTGTCCGTAGCCCACCTGCGGAACTCAGAACAATATGATTCCGCCGACCGAGTCCCCTGGCGGAGATGGCGTAACCTGGATTCAGCCAAAGCGACACGGTCAGGGTCATCATATATGAGGCCCAGGGCGTCAAAAAATTCATCCACAGAGCGGAGACAAGTAGAGTCCTGTGGCAGAGAGAAAGCCCAGGACTGGGGATCTCCCTGCAGTAGCGACATAATAATTCCTACACGCTGCTGCTCATCACCAGTGGAATAAGGCCTAAGCCTAAAATACAATTTACAGGCCTCTTTGAACACAGTAAACTTATCTCTACCTCCTGAAAACCTGTCAGGGAGGGCAACCTTAGGTTCCGGTCTGGCCTGACCCAATGCTTGATTCCCCAAGACACCATTTTGCGGTTGCGGGCCCAGTAAAGCCGACCGAAGGTCCGCAACCTCCAAAGACAGAGACTGCAGCTGCTGGGCCAAAGCAGACACAGGATCCATAAGGAAAGGAAGAAAAATCGGTTCCTCCCCTGTCCTTCAGTTACAGTATTGGCAGGTGATAATGTCACGCTGGGAGTGGGAGAGGCACCCAGCGTAGGACCACGACGGGGGGGGGAATAAGGAATCCCTAAAGCTATGGGCACAAGAGGGAGAGGGTGACCCCTAGTCTTACTAGGGCTGACCCTGTCTGCCCTAACGTCCCTATACAGTTTCCTCAACTGTCGCCGACCACGAACCTCGTCCCTCTCTGATCCTAGAACTACCTTACCTAAGGATCAGATGGAGAGGTTCACTAGACCCCTCCACTAACAACTAAAGACAACACAAGGAAAAAACAGACAATGGGGAAAGAAAACACTTATCTTGCAGCAGAGCACAGCAACCTCCACAACTTCAGCTTCTGCTGGAGCAAGGATAATGAGTCCACAAGGAAATATCACCTGCACCGAGGGAGGGCAATGAAACTCCTTATAAAGGAGGGAAGAACCTGCTGGGTCCTAGAGACCCAGAATACTGGTGTAGAAACCAGACCGAGCACAAGACCTTCCCAGCCGTCTCCCCATGATAGGGAGATCTTATCATACCTTCTCTTTATCTACACAGAAGGTAAATGCCCCTGAAAGACGGACCGTCCTCAAACCTTATGGCTGATTGGCCAAACGCTGGGACCGTCTGCGCGTGGCCTCTACCCTGTCATCCGTGCCACCCGTGACAGAAGGACACAGAAGTCATAAGAGATAGTTGTAGTCCCTGGGCGGCTCCACTAGTCCTAGTCAGAAAGAAGGACGGCAGCATGAGAATGTGCATAGATTACAGGCAAATAAATCGCATAACACAAAAAGATGCTTACCCGTTGCCTCGCATTGAAGAATCACTAGCTGCATTGAAGTCTGCTAATTACTTTTCAGCTCTAGATCTCACTAGCAGGTATTGGCAGGTCTCCATTGCAGAAGAAGACCGTGAGAAGACGGCATTTACCACACCCATGGGCCTATGTGAATTCAACAGTATGCCCATCGGACTATGTAATGCATCCGGAACGTTCCAGAGGTTGATGGAGTGTTGCCTGGGGCATAAGAACTTTGAAAAGGTACTGCTTTACCTGGATAACGTTATAATGTATTCAAAATCCTATGAAGAACACCTAACCCATCTAGCAGAGGTATTTGAAGCCTTGTCCAAATACGGGATGAAGCTAAAATCATCCAAATGCCACCTGTTAAAGCCGAAAGTTCAGTAACTGGGACACATAGTCAGTTCCGAAAGAGTGGTGCCAGATCCAAACAAGGTCACTGTCATCAGGGAATGGCCAAAACCAAAGACCCTCAAGGAAGTACGTCAGTTTCTGCGATTGGTGGGATACTACCGGAGATTCATCAAGGAGTACACAAAGAAGACTATTCCACTGCAAAACCTCCTAGTAGGCCAACCCAAGAAAGGCAAGTCCAGAGATCCTCCCTTGGAGTGGGGCGCGAGGAACAGGGATAGTCGTTCCAGCAGATGAAAGAAGCCCTAAAAGATGAAGAGATCCTGGCTTACCCCGACTACAACCTACTATTCCTATTGTACACTGATGCCAGTAACGTGGAGTTAGGAGCTGTACTCTCCCATAAGCCAGAAGGCAAAGAAAGAGTGATTGCCTATGCTAGTAGGCAGCTTCACCCTACCGAAAGGAACCCTGACAATTACAGCTCGTTCAAGTTGAAGTTCTTGGTCTTGATGTGGGCCGTCACACAAAGATTTAAACATTACCTGGCACCTAACAAGTTTACTGCCTTCACGGATAATAATCCCTTGACCCACCTGGAAACTGCAAAATTGGGTGCCTTGGAACAGAGATGGATGGCCAGATTATCCAATTACCAGTTTACGATCAAGTACTGGGCTGGTCATAACAATAGCAATGCAGATGCCTTATCCAGGATGCCTCACTTAGTAGATATGGGAGCAGATGAGGATGAGCTGAAAGAGATACAGCTACCCGCCTTCCATTAGATGAGGACATCTCAGTGTCAGCAAATCCACACAGAACTTACTGAGAAAGTAGTGAACCCGTTACCACACCTTGGTTGGAAGGAATGTCAAGATAGTGACCCGGCTATCAGTTTAGTAAAAGGACTGATAACTCAGGAGTCCACAAAGCTACCTTCAAATCCTCCACCAGAAGCTAAAGACCTGTGGAACGAAAGAAGCAAATTGCTCATTTACCAAGAAAAACTCTGTAGAAGATATATCAAACCCTGAACCCATGAAATGGTTTGGCAGATCATATTAGCCCGAACAGAAATCCAAATAGTACTAAATGTCTACCACAACCAAACAGGACACTTTGGGTGGAAAAAGCTGGAAATGTTGCTCAAAGACAGATTCTACTGGGTTGGCATGAAAGGATCCATAGAAAGATGGTGTAAAGACTGTGGAACATGTAGCCTACGCAGAAAAGACCAGGAGAGCCAAAGAGCACCACTCCAATCCATTGTAACAACGCAACCACTCCAAATTGTAGCCTTGGACCATGTGAATTTGTCTCCAAGCAGAACTGGCTACACTTATGCTTTGACAATGGTGGACCACTACTCCAAATTCCTGATGGTCGCACCCGTAAAATATCTCACAGCTGCAACAGCCGCAAAGACCTTCCAACATGCCTTCTGTAGCCCACTAGGCTACCCAGAACAACAGATAGAGGTTCAGCATTTGAAGCTGAGATCTTTCAAGAGTTTTGTCATCTGTATGGTTGTAAGAAGATAAGAACTACACCATATCATCCTCAATCCAATAGGTTATGTGAGAAGATGAACAACATCGTGATAGACATGCTCAAGATACTACCGTTTGAAGAAAGAAATCAATGGCCAGAAAAACTGCCTGATCTGGTAGACATGTACAATCACATCCCAGCGAGCTCTACAACTTGTGTATCTGTCTATCTCATGAGAGCCCGTACAGGAAGACTATCCGTAGATTTGGAATTAGGAGTCGTTGAACCCAAAGCAGATACTTCTAACTCTGACTGGAGCACTAACCATCTAGAACAGTATAGACAAGTCCAAGCCACGCAGACGGTACCTGACCTACCCACATTGCATTCTCCTGACACATCACCTGAGATAGCCACATCTGTCGTGCGTAGATCAAGTCATAGCACACGTGGGCAAGCCCCATCCAGGTATGGAGATTGGGTAAAATAAAGGTAAGATAACCAAGAAAAGTAAATAGTAACTCTTGTAAAAATGTAAACAACTGTAAATAGTAGTATGCAAAAGGGTAAAGAGTAGGCCAAAACAGGTCACACCAGGTACACAACATGAAAAGAGGGGTGAGTGGAGTTGGCGTAAGGAGCTGTCTAGGGAGACCATAATCTTGGCCAATAGGTGACCTCAGGGCCAGGAATCCTATAGTGCTTATGACCGGTAAAAGCCCCTGCAGTACCTAGGACTCCTACGCTGAGGCACCCATAGTAAGTGTTGTTGTGTATTCTAAACTTTTAAACCTACAGAGACTTTGCCTGTAAGGACTTTATTAAATGTGTTGAACTTTTGAAAAACTTTACTCGGAGCTTACAGAGACTGTAGTGTAAAGACTCTTCAAAATAACTTTCCCCTTGTTTTACAACTTTAAAAGGACCATAGTCACATGACTATTTGTGACAACTAACTTCTTTCTCCAGCCTAAGGTGGATAGACTAGCACCATATGGACTGTGCCTGTTTTGCCAATTTTCAGTGGATTTTGTAAATTTTTGTTTTTTGAGAGTCTGTAAATATGTTGCCTGTTATATATATATATGTATATATATATATATATATGTTAACCAAAAATGTTTCTCAGTCCAGGAGTACTGACCTTACCTAGGGGGGAATGTGGCGCCCTGCTCACACAGGTAACCATAGACTCACCTACAGCACAGATGGGTTTTCACAGTGGGTACACAGACACAAACAACACCTTCCACTACAGCACAGTAGGGGGAGCCCAACTTACTGCCCTTAGGCAAGATCCCCTATTAATACTGGTGCTGGGGGCGGAGTTCGAAGTAGTCATGCAGGGCCCAAGAGTGAGGTCGGAAGGCGAGGAGAGAAGAGAGAACAGAGTGGGAACTGAGGTGCCATAATTAGGTTCACCCAAACAGTACCCCGGACACCGGAGTCCGAGTCTACTGGAGAGCACCTGGCCCAGTAGAGAATACCAGTCTACTGTGGAGACTTCAGTCTCCCGGCATCTGTGCAGCCACCAACCAGGGAGCCAGGCACTGCGGAGAGAGGAATAGCGATAGTCCATCTAGGGTTTCCCAATGACAGCACAGGTGGTAAGAGAGCAGAGGAGGCCAGCCAAGTTTCACATGGGGTACGGGCTTCACGCACACAGGAAAAGAGACAAAGAGGCCTTATACCCACTTACTGTGGAGACCCAGAAGTGCATCCTGAACACCCAGCAGTGCCCTGGACAGTTATCTGCAATTCCACCAGGAAATAGTAAAGAAACCAGTGGTGTGTGTGTCGGTTCCTTACCCATGCCCCTGCCATCCACAGAGACTGTCCCGTTATCCAACAGCCCCGCCAAATCCCTTCTCCATCCCTCATCATCATCACCAAACTCCCCAGGGATCCAGCTCCGCCTGTGGGGAGCTTCAACACCTAGTTGCCCATCCATCATTCCTGGAGGCCCCACACAGCACTGGTGCAATCACCATATACCACAGGTTGTGTCACGTGAACTTTGCACTTTATTCCCATTTTAATTATCCCCTTTTTTTGACCACCAAGGCCACGGGTCTGGGCCGGCCACCAGTGACATCCCATCCACAGCAGAGGGCCCAGATAGCCAAGACCCCGTGTAACTCTGGGCAAGTCATGAGTCCTCCTTCAGTGGTTGATACCTTTTAATGGCTAACTGAAAAGATGGTAAAAAAAAGTAAAGCAAGCTTTCGAGACACTAAGGTCTCTTCATCAGGCTGATAATGACGCAAATTCTGAATGTACACAAATTATGAATGTGTTTATATGTGTGTACATTCAGCATTTGTGTCATTACAGCCTGATGAAGAGGCCATAGTGTCATGAAAGCTTGCTTTGCTTTTTCTTACCATCTCTTCAGTTAGCCATTAAAAGGTATCAACCACTAAGGACTCTCACATTCTAATATTTTGCTATCTACTGACTGACTAAGGCTAGAGTCACACTTGCAGATTTTACACGCTTTTTTGGAGACCTGCGTTTTTAAAAACGCACCCATAGGCCCCCATGAAAAAAAGCACATGCCCCAATAGCAAAAACGCATGCCCCAATAGCAAAAACATGCCTAAAGTGCCATGCGTTTTTGGCATGCGATTTTTGCACTTACGTGAGGAGCTGCTATCAAAAATGCATGCAAAAACGCATGGTACCTTAGTACCATTTAGTGCCATCCAAAAACGCATGCGTTTTCTGTAGGGGCCCATGTTAAAAACACATGCGTTTTTAAATCAGCACCAAAAAATGGTGCATGAACTTTTTTTTGGTGCTGATCAAAAACGCATGGAAAACTGAATGGGTTTAGGCACCTAAAAAAACCCATGCAGAAATGAAAAAAGCATGCAGAAACGCAAGCTTATTTTTAAGGCAATAAAGAAACTCATGCCAAGTGTGACCCTAGCCTAACATGTATTTCAAAAAGAGTAATAGGTATTTGTGTGAGCGCTGGGGAATCAACCGGCACCAAGGCTATTATGAATAGTTACCTCTCGGCTTTATTTGTACAATAAAAAGGCAAGGTCCTTTAGGCCACAACGCGTTTCTACGCTCTCCAAGCGTCTTCCCCAGCGCTCACACAAATACCTATTACTCTTTTTGAAATACATTCGTTCCTCCGCTATGCGGAGTGAGGTATGGAGCAGCTCCGGGCAATAGGACCTTGGATGACGTCCTGAACACGCCCACGGACCCACCACGTGACGACTCACATGTGAGGTGCTAGGATTAAGAACGCAGTAAAATTTTCATTATCCACAGCCGCTTATTAGCCGAGGACACAGGGAGATAAACATCAATGCACTAATTCTTGTTGTGCAGACAGCACAACAAGCACAGGTGAGGTTCCCATTCAAATAACCTGCCCCCGATGACAATTACAGAGTGGCGCAAGAATATTACCTTCTTTGCCTAGCCTAACATGGTACAAACATGTTTACCTAGGCTTAGATACAAATTCTGTTTCTTACAGAATTTAGTTCAAAGTGACTTCAAAGGGTCTTTAAATGAGAAAAACCTCAGAAGTGATACCATTTAAAAACTGTATCCTTTAAATTATTTTAAATTGCTGTTAAAAAATTTGCTAACCCTTCAGATACTACACAAGAATGAAGGCAAAGTGGAATTAAAAACAATAAAAAAATAATCTTTTTTCACTAAAGCTACAAATTTTCACATGGAGTATTAGGAGAAAATAGACCCCAAAATATATTGTATGTAATACATATTATATATAATATACACAACTTCTACATGAAATGATTAAAAACTGTTATTTAGGCACCTGGCAGGGCTTCAAAGGGTAGAAGGGTTATTAAGTGTTTGAAGTACAATTTGGCTAGAATAGATTGCAAACACCATGTCGCATTTGCCTAAATACCTACGGATCCACAACAGCAGACACCCCCTCAACCTTGACCACATTTTAAATTTTACTCTTCAAGGATTTCATCTAGGGGTGTGTTCAGCATTTTAATCATTTAGATGCTTGTAGAAGTTTGAAATTCTGACTATTTCGTCTTCACAACTACACTGTTGTGTTAGGCGCTTGAGCTATTATTTCTCCTGAGGACTGTTTACTCGAATGTAGAGGTGTTGTCAGTTAGCTTAAACTGGGCTGCAGAGGCATGTGTATGAAGTCTCCAGAAAAAGTGGTTTATTTTCAGCTAAATTCTTGAGTTTATGCACAGTACAGCACATAAAAAAGATGATTCTAACAGAGCCATGAAGAGTTGGTGCTAATAATATGGTTGACCACATAAAATGGGAAAGAAGGGAGAGTTTACTGACATTATTAATAATTAATAATAATAATGATGATAATAATAATTTTATTTATGTAGCGCCACCATATTACGCAGCACTTTACAATTCGGAAGGGACGTGTATAGACAATATGAGACGATACAGAGTAACAAAAATTCAAAAGCCATGAGGAGTGAGGCCCTGCTTGCAAGAGCTTACAATTTATGAGGAAATAGGGGAGGCACAAAAGGTAACAGTAACAAATGATGTCATATATGGTCCAGCCATCAATATAATAATTAGGGGATTCACGTAAAGCTGCATGACATCAGAGCACTACAGGGAGAAAGATGAAACAGCCTTCTAAAGAAAGGCAAAACTATTGCATAGTAACAGTTTTCGCCCCCAAACCTAACACTACCTGTCCCTGCACCTTGCTACTACATCCCTAGCCATCCATGTCTGAGCTTAAACTGTCGTATAATGTTTGTAAAAAATGAGTTTGATACTTAAATCTATGTATGGTAATTAGTCTTCTTGACTAGAATATGTAGTCAGCCTGGACATTCCCCATGGCTGCATTTTCCCCCACCTCGATGCTGGAATCACACTCTGGTGGGTGCGATCATTCAGTAAGGAGTGGGATAATTCAGTCACGAGCACGAAAATTCAGTCAGAAGCGCACTCCCGATTAATAATTCTTGGTCCATCATTTCTGGTCCGATGCATTGTGGGGGATTATTGGGTGTACGGGCCTACTTCGGAATGCACACTGTGCATGCTCCAGAGCTGGCCTATATTCCATTACACCCCCCACACTGCACAAGACTGGAAATGATGCTCGGCTGGCATGTCATACCTGGAAGGAGGAACACAAATTTTGAATCGAGAGCGTTTCTTGACTGAATGAGTGCACTCCATACTCAATGATTGCGCTCCTGACTGAATGATTGTGCCCAGTAGGGCATGATCCCAGCACCTAGTGGGGGAGAATGCAGCCATGGAGAACACCCAAGCAGACTACAAAGTCCAGTCTAGAAGACTAATTGCCTTATGGAGATGTAAGTATCAAACTCATTTTTTACAACCATTATAGGTCAGTTTTAGATCAGACAGGGATGGTCAGGAATGTAGTAGGAAGGTGCAGGGACAGGTAATGATAGGTTAGGGGGTAAAAACAAGCTGACTTGTTCCTTTTAAATCTTTAGAGATCATGATAATTCAAACATGACGTGATCTCTGTAGAGTAATCAGCTTTATTCTCATTTGCACAAGGAAACACTAGAAGCAATGGGATGAATTGAATGGAAGGAGACACATATTAAATATTAAAAAAAAACTTTTTGATATTGAGGACGATTAACGAGTGGAATAGGACTGCCATTAGAGTTGGTGGTTTCTCCTTCAATTGAAGTCTTCAAACAGAGGCTGGACAGACATCTGTCTGGAATCATTTACTGAATCCTGTTTTAAGCAGAGTGTTGGACCAGATGACACAGGAGGTCCCTTCAAACCCTACCTTTCTAAGGTTCCAGGTCTTCAACAATATCCACTGCCATTCTATCAAACTAAAAGACAAAAAAGAAATACACGAACATGCAACAATAAATTACAAACCTTTCTGAAGTCCAAAATTGGGGCCAGTGACCTATAGTCCACAACAGTAGGATAAATCCAAGTCCAAAAGAAAACCCATCTTCAGATAGGGTAAGCCACAACAAGCAGACTCATCCATCAACCCAACAATTCAATGGCTTTTAATCAACTACCGTATATACTCGTGTATAAGCCGAGTTTTTCAGCCCACAAATTGGGCTGAAAAGTCCCCCCCTCGGCTTATACACGGGTCTATACGGTAATGCTGTGGGGGGGGCTGTGACCGGTGGCTGGAGGAGGCAGGAGGGGGCCGCGGTGACCGCAGGCGGTCACGTGGGGCCGCCTCATTAGTGCAATGAATATGCACGGCATCCCCCGTCCATCAACGGCGGGGGGATGCCGTGCATATTGCACTGCACAGCCCCCTCCTTAATATGGGTCCCCCAGTATTAATAAACAGCCCCCCCCTCCTTATCATGGCCCCCCAGGCTGCGGCAGCTGTCAAAATAACAAACAGTTATACATCACCTTCCGACGCAGCTTCTCCGCTCCTCCGGTCCTCCGCTCGCCGGCTTCTTCTTTCTTCTTGTGCCGGTGTCATGTGACCGGGCGCAGGAGATGACGTCATTTCCTGCGCGCGGTCACAGAAGTCGGCACAACAAGAAAGAAGAAGCAGCCGGCGAGCGGAGGACCGGAGGAGCGGAGAAGCTGCGTCGGAAGGTGATGTATAAACTGTTTGTTATTTTGACAGCTGCCGCAGCCTGGGGGGCCATGATAAGGAGGGGGGGGCTGTTTATTAATACTGGGGCTGTATATACCTCTGGGGCTGCTGGATAGTACCACTGGGGCTGTATACTACCACTGGGGCTGCATATACCTCTGGGGCTGATGTATACTACCACTGGGGCTGTATACTACCACTGGGGCTGTATATACATCTGGGGCTGATGTATACTACCACTGGGGCTGCTTGGGCTCCTGTATACTACCACTGGGGCTGATGTATACTAACCACTGGGGCTGTATACTACCACTGGGGCTGTATATACATCTGGGGCTGATGTATACTACCACTGGGGCTGCTTGGGCTCCTGTATACTACCACTGGGGCTGCATATACCTCTGGGGCTGATGTATACTACCACTGGGGCTGTATACTACCTCTGGGGCTGTATATACATCTGGGGCTGATGTATACTACCACTGGGGCTGCTTGGGCTCCTGTATACTACCACTAGGGCTCCTGTATACTACCACTGGGGCTGCTGGGGCTCCTATATACTACCACTGGGCTGCTGGGGATGCTATATACTACCACTGGGGCTGCTGTATACTACCACTGGGGCTGCTGGGGCTGCTGTATACTACCACTGGGGCTGCTGGGGCTGCTATTTACTACCACTGGGGCTGCTGGGCATGCTATATACTACCACTGGGGCTGCTGGGGATGCTATATACTACCACTGGGGCTGCTGGGGATGCTATATACTACCACTGGGGATGCTATATAGTAGCACTGGGGCTGCTGGGGATGCTATATACTACCACTGGGGCTGCTGTATACTACCACTGGGGCTGCTGTATACTACCACTGGGGCTGCTGGGGCTGCTATATACTACCACTGGGGCTGCTGGGGATGCTATATACTACCACTGGGGCTGCTGGGGATGCTATATACTACCACTGGGGCTGCTGGGGATGCTATATACTACCACTGGGGATGCTATATAGTACCACTGGGGCTGCTGGGGATGCTATATACTAACACTGGGGCTGCTGTATACTACCACTGGGGCTGCTGTATACTACCACTGGGGCTGCTGGGGATGCTATATAGTACCACTGGGGCTGCTGGGGATGCTATATACTACCACTGGGGATGCTATATAGTACCACTGGGGCTGCTGGGGATGCTATATACTACCACTGGGGCTGCTGGGGATGCTATATACTACCACTGGGGCTGCTGGGGATGCTATATAGTACCACTGGGGCTGCTGGGGCTGCTATATACTAACACTGGGGCTGCTGTATACTACCACTGGGGCTGCTGTATACTACCACTGGGGCTGCTGGGGCTGCTATATACTACCACTGGGGCTGCTGGGGATGCTATATACTACCACTGGGGCTGCTGGGGATGCTATATACTACCACTGGGGCTGCTGTATACTACCACTGGGGCTGCTGTATACTACCACTGGGGCTGCTGGGGCTGCTATATACTACCACTGGGGCTGCTGGGGATGCTATATACTACCACTGGGGCTGCTGGGGATGCTATATACTACCACTGGGGCTGCTGGGGATGCTATATACTACCACTGGGGATGCTATATAGTACCACTGGGGCTGCTGGGGATGCTATAACTACCACTGGGGTGCTGGGAGTGCTTATATACCACTGGGGCTGCTGGGGATGCTATATACTACAATGGGGATGCTAATATAGTACCACTGGGGCTGCTGGATGCTATATTACTACCACTGGGGTGCTGTATACTACCAATGGGGAGTGCCTTGTATACCATGGGGGCTGTATACCACACTGCTGGGGGCTGTATACCTTTCGTGGGGTCAACCTCGGCTTATACACGAGTCAATAGGTTTTTCCAGATTTTTGGGCAAAATGGGGTCGGTTATACACGGGTCGGCTTATACAGAGTATATACAGTAATTGGTTTGGTGTGTATAGTCTCTGCCACAAGTGAAGTTGCTGCATATTGGGTTGCATACAGGCAGTTGCATGTGGGGTTTGCTGAAATGCATTTTTGGGCATGAAGATGGTTCAAGTTTAGACTTTGGCAAGAAATTGGTGCTGTGGCTTGGGCTGGAGCTCTTTCATGAAGATATACCCACTCTAAAATAAATATTGACTACCACTATCATGGAGATGATTTATTATTTTGGACAATTTATGATGTGATTGTGCTCTGTATATGGAAGCCTGGTAGCTCTTAATAGGCTTTCTATGGTTAGGCAATGCTTGCACAAGCTACCCAATTAAGCAGGTTCAAAGAAACCCTGACCTTTACCCTTTCAACCTCTATATAGAGATTTACATTAAGTTTACACAGAGCACACTAGGTTATATAGTAGTGACTGCTGTTGAGTAAAACAAACTAACATCTTTCCATTCATTGGTCATCTATTTCACTGAACAACGTCTCACAGAACTCTGCCAGTTGTATATTCTATGTGAGTAATGCTGTTGGCCTACATAACTATGACTGTCTAGCTCTGATCTTTATTCACTGACCACAGACCGCTGCATGACCACCCTTCTCCTTGCTCCCTGTATTTTTTATTATTATTATTATTATTTATTTATATAGCGCCATTGGTTCCATGGCGCTTTACATAAGAAGTGGGGGTAACAAGGACAGGTACAGTACATATGAACAGTTAATGCTTGCTGATACATGATGGGAGAGGACCCTGTCCACGAGGGCTCACAGTCTACAGGGGTAGGAGAGGACACGATAGGGGGGGGAAAGCGCCAAGCATGTGGTGGGGCGGCGCTGGGTCTCATCATAGGTTGTAGGCTTGTTGGAATAGATGAGTTTTCAGGTTCTGTACTTGAGATGACCTCCTGGTATTTGAACCCTGGACTGCTACCTGATCACAACTCAGTTAAATCTCTTTATTCTATATGCCTTCCTGGAAACCAGACCCCAGATCGGTACCTGACTACATCTTTGTAAGCTCATAGGATCCACTATGAGTGCTCCTGGTACTTCACCTCAACTTATCTCACTACTATGCCTTCTGAATTATCGTAAGTAGTGACTAGCATCACAAAAATATAGCTAACCTGGACCTTGCTTGTATCCCTCCAGCACCATGGCACCACCTAGTGACACAGGCAGAGGTTATAGGAGAAGGTTCAGACAGCAGTGATACTCTCAGATAGGACAGCTAAAATCTGGTGACATATTAACTTTAATGGGTCTGTAATAACTTGTGAAAGATAAATGTTCTATTATGTTTCATTATATTTACATAATTCAGTTCTTACCATTTTTTAATTTAGCATAGGAACACTGTATTATTTGTGAAATGATATTTTCACCATAAAAGATAAGAGCAACACTTCAGTGGATGCAGCACAAATAAAGATAAATGGTCATAATAACCATAACACAAACAGCATAAAAACAATGCCAATATTGCATTTTATTAGCTGTCCTAATGTAAAACTAAAAGTGCTTTTTAAAGAGAATGTAAAATTGTTATTATAGCAGAACATGCTTTTCTCAATTTTCATAAATTTTATCTTTGAAGCTGTAAGTAATTTTTATGACAGTTTGAAATATGCGAAAAAAAAATAAAAAGAATTGTAAAAATTGGAAAGCAAATTTTTACATAAACTACAATAATCCACATGTTATAGTTCAGAAATATTTAGTTCTGTAGATTCGGATGAAAGGGCATTTATGACCAAACTATGTTTTTCACAAACCTGTTAGTTAACTGAAGAATCCAAACTAATCTCAAAGAGACAATGTACCACCTGCGGGGAATACCAGTGGGCTGAAACTGCATCAGTGCCAAAGGACAAATATCCAAAGCAGGTGTTTAAACCGCATTTAAGCAATGGACCCAAACTGTGTTTTTTGAGGCCAGGTCTACTGAGCTCTCTCCTGTCAAAAAAGATAATTGCTGATGGCCATATGACCAGTTGACGCCAAGGGCTAAACATAGTCTAAGCCAAGTGAGTAAGCAGCCTCTTGTCTGCCCTTTCTGTATTGTTATAAGTCATCATTGTTTATTTCTTTTTCTTTGCACACATAAGCCTCAGAAATTAAATTTACATTTTGAGCAGTTACTCTCTGATTTAATTTATCTGCAACAAAATTGTATTTCAATATTATCACTTGCAGAACTATCAAGAGGGCTGGACAGGTTTCTGTGGAAACAATGTCTTTACATGTGAATGCATTATTTTGCAAATTAAATTATTGTCGGTATATCAGACAATGTTTCTTTTTAACAGGAATTATCGATAAAATGACACATTATTTAAACCATATTTCATAATAATATTCAGTTGCAAACAAAATTATTCAACCCATATTTTGAATTAGCTTTATCAACAACATTTACAAACTTTCTGCTGTTTGCAATAAATCCTCAAACAAAAACAATTGAAATAGCACAACACAACTAATATGACAAATGATTTCTACAAATTCAACACCAAATGCATCCTCAGAATTCAACCTCTAAATTAAAAGTGTCTTTAGTACTTAGCAGTGATCCCAAATGGACTTTGCTCCTTGGTCCGCGCACACTGCAGATAACAAACCGAACCGAATCTCCAAGAGGTAACAATAATGGTGCCTTTAATCCCTAGGTGTTTCGGATCGCTTCCACTCACCTTCATCACGTGGTTGCTCTCCTGATAAAGGAGCGTGGAAGCGATCTGAAACACTTAGAGATTAAAGGCACCATTATTGTTACCTCTTGGAGATTCAGTTCGGTTTGTTGTTATCTGCAGTGTGCGCGGACCAAGGAGCACTGTCCATTTGGGATTATTTCTACGCCACAGTGATTGCGTAGAATGTGGTCCAGCAGCAAACGCAATACGTGTATATACCCGTTGTTGGTCTCCCAACTTCACAAAGTGACCAGTGATATTAGCAATATTGCCTACTATTCTAAAAGGGTAAGACACTATTTGTGCTTTTGTTCCCCCCTTTTTTCTGTTTAGTACATGGCAGGGCACCATTCGGATGTTATGACCATCTACAAACATGTCATAAGCATCTGGTAGCGTTCTTCAGGATTGTTATATCCTTCCTCATGGGCACTGTTATGCACTTCATTAATATTCTTGAGTTTGTATGCTGCAAATACCATCTTTAAATAAAGTCCACCAACTTATTTCTATGTGGCTCAAGTCTAGCAGCTTTGGTAGCTGCTCCAGAATATTTTAGGACAACGTCTGAGGCTGAACCAAAAAAATGAGCCTGAGCATAAGTTGGTTACATGCAATAGCAAGAACACGTTTAGACAAAGTCAAGAGAAAAACACAAAATGAGCATGTACCCTTTAGTAAGTAAATAAATAATAGTATTACATGTAAATGATATAGGACTCTTTTCAAAACGTTGGGCCGTTGAAACGAAATACTTTTTTTTTTGCCACAAAAATGTTGCTTTAGTCCCAAGTTTTTAGATTTTCATTATAAGAGAAAGCGAGCACTCCTGTGCAGGGTCTGGGAACAATAATTTAAATAAAAATAAATTGTCTACTTGTCTGATAGAGTTGTGCTGGCAGGCACAACTCTATAGTACAGTGTGTCAACACCTGCGACTCCTGCTTCCAGGTACACGGCATGCTCCCAGCACCAGCTCCTGTAGTGAAACCTTTGTCTGACACGGCGAGCAGTGATTGTAATGAATCTACCTGTGCGGTAAACACCCTACAGAATGCTGCTGCTCACAACACGGGCTCCCACGTGGGAGTAACATAACAAGTAAAAGTGAAAGAAAAAATGGGTTTAAAATGAGTGCTGCACTGTAAAACAGAAGCAGCACAGAGGACCAATGATGCAGGAAAATGGAATGAATAAATAGATTAAAATTGCACTATGTACGTTTCAAGGGCAAACTGCACTCTTCATCAGGTGCTATACTAAATATAACACCTGATGAAGAGGGCAGATCACCTTGAAACGCACGTGGTGAAATTTTAATTTATTTAGTCATTACATTTTCCTGCATTATTGGTTCTCTGTGGAGCTTATTTCCTTCAGTGAAGTGCTCATTTTAAACCCATTTTTTCTTTCACATTTACTTGAAGTTTTTGATTTTCATAAGGGTAACAGGAAAAAATGGACTATACAATTTGTTAAAGGGATCCTGTCACCCCCAAAACACCTCTAAACCTATTAAAAGCTGTCCCTAGAGCATATTAACACTTTCCCTACACTCCTTTTACCTCCTAAATGCAGCAAGTGACATTGAAGAAAAACGTTTTATAAGTACCTCATTACTGATGATAATGAGTGACTATGCTATTCATAGTCACTCATCCAGGCTGCCCCTCTTCATACTATGACGCCTCCATAGGCATGATCTACATCCCAGATTCAAATTGCCGCCTCCCTGCGCGCCTCCGCTCTCTCCCATAGCGTCCGGGCTGCAGTGTGGCTGGGTGACGCGATCCGCGTCATTCCCGGCGCCGGGTGACGTATTTACACCGGCGCCGCGCTGTCAGCTTCAAAATGCGCACTGTATTTATTAGTATAATATTTCTTGTCTTTCTTTAATTTATGTTTTAAAAAAATATTTTTACTTTTTTATTTACATTTTTTTTACCCCTTCATGACCCGGGAATTTTTTGTTTTTCATTTTCGTTTTTTGCTCCCCTGCTTCCAAGAGCCATAGCATTTTTATATTTCCGTCAATATAGACATATGATGGCTTGTTTTTTGTGGGACAAGTTGTACTTTCATATGCAATAATTTATTTTACCATATAGTGTACAGGGAAATTGCAAATAAATTCTAAATGCAGTGAAATTGCAAAAAAAGTGCAATGACACATTTGTTTTTTGGGTATTTTAGTCGCCATGTTCACTATATGGTAAAACCGACATGACAGTGTGATGCCTCGCTTCGGTACGAGTTCGTAGACACCCAATATGTATACCTTTACTGGTATCTAGCTGGTGAAAACAAATTCAGAAGTCTTAAAATAAAAACAAAACTGATTTTCTGCGCCATGTTCTGCGACCCGTAGCGTTATCATTTTTCGGGATCTGGGGCTGGATTATGGCTTATTTTTTGTGTCTTGAGCTAACGTTTCTAATGATAGCATTTTTGGGGGCATTCCCAGTTTTGATCACTCGTTATTGCATTTTATAGCAATAATGCGGCGACCAAAAAAACTGAATTTTATCGTTTGGACCATTTTTTCTGTTACGGAGTTTACGGCTCTCATTAACGGATTTAATATGGTGATAGATCGGGCGATTCTGAACGCGGCGATGCCAAACATGTGTATTTTTTATTTTTTTTATATAATTTTATTGTGATTGGGGAAAAAGGGGGGTGATTGAACTTTTATATTTTTTTTTTTACAGGTTTTTAAAAACATTATTTTTTCATTAATTCTTATTTTTACACTCCCTCTTTAAGAGGCACCTTGCTGCACAGTCCGATCGCTTCTGGGAGATACAGATGAGCTGCAGCTCATCTGTATCTCCCAGAATCGCGGACTTGCTGTGGTTGGCAGCGCCTGCCAACCACAGCAGGAAACTGCACTGTGACAGCATCCGGGGTCTAGCCAGGACCCCGGGCTGTCACAAGAGTGCCGGAGATCCCGTGATACTATCGTGGGATCTCCGGAGCAGGCAGGGAACAGCGCGTTCCCCGCCGCAGCCGCTTGGATCCCGCTGTCAGTAACTGACAGCGGAATCCAAGGGGTTAACAGCGCCGATCAGATTCCGGATCCGATCGGCGCTGTTACCCTGACATCTCAGCTGATGAGATCAGCTGAGATGTCGGTGCTTTGATGTGAGCTCCGCGCCGTAGCTCACATTAAACACCCATTACCGGCCCATGACATCCTCCTACTTCATAGGTCGGGAAGGGGTTAAACTATTTTACTTTGGTCCTATATGGGGAATTAATTTTTATTACTCTGATTGTAGGTGTAATGCACTGCCATGCATAAGCATGGAAGTACATTACACAGGTCAGTGTGTTGAACTGCCAGGTCATATGTTAGCTCCTGCATCTTGCTGGATCTAACAGGCCACCATACATCGCAGACTCAGAGGTCATCATTTGACCTCCGGCTTCCATGACAACCCTCGGCTCTCCCGTGATCATATTAAGGAGATGCCAGAACCGGAATGAGAAGGAGCATACTCTTTCTGACAAACGTCTATATGCCGCGATCACTATTGATTGCGGCATATAGAAGATAGCAAGAAGTTAACATCGCTTGGACCTATGAGAATCAGGTCCCGATGATGTCTCCAGTCTACTGTTCTTCACTGCACTACCGATGATGTCTCCAGTCTACTGTTCTTCACTGCACTACCCATGATGTCTCCAGTCTACTGTTCTGCACTGCACTACCGATGATGTCTCCAGTCTACTGTTCTGCACAGGAATCCCTGTGCCTGCAGTGCTCTGTTGGTCATGATCCCCTCCTGACTAATCACTGTAGTTAAATGTCGATGCTGAACAAACTTGAGCAAGCGCAAAGTTTATCTACAACGGGCATTCAGGAATTGGTTAAATTGTTCTTGTTTGATATTTATGCTTGGCTTACATAAAGCCATAGATATTTGTAAATATGCTAATAAACCTAATTTATAATGGTAGTTGAAAAATTTTAATTACAAGTGAACAGTAGTTTTTTGTTTCCTTCAATATAAGAACAACAAAATATTTCCATTGTTACTATGAGCTATCTTGTGTTTTTGCAAATACATTTTTAGGTGAATTCTAAATCATGTTTAGCCTTATGTTACTGCTGGAATCTTTATTAAGGTAGAATAGCTACAGTAAACACACAAACAAGGTTTGGTTTTCAGCGCTCCTTAGGGTACTGTTGCACTTCGCAATATTGTTCCGATATCGCATACAATTTCACATGAGCGCGCACATTTTTGTCACTTGTCCAAGATCGCATAGTAGATGTCACACAGGGAGATATCGGCAGGCAACGCAACTAGGATGTTGTACGCAACTTTTGTGCGCTGGGTATGAGCAACCCAGCGAACGAGCATTTAACATTCTAGTGAATAGGGGAAGTTGTGTTCCACATCGCAGTTGCGCCGTCACACAGCACAATCATGCCTGATCGAATATGCAACATTGTACGGTTGAAGAGCATGCATATTCTTCTTGCAATATCGTACCTGTGATTTATTGCAGTCACATTGCCCTGTTACACCACACAATTCACCAATGATATCAACTGCAACGACCACACCACGTGACTTTTTGTCGATGTTGCATTGCGATATTGCGACGTGTAACAGTACCCTTACACTCTGCAAATATCTGGGATAGAGATTTTATTTCATGACTTCCTTTAAACGATATAAATCTTTTGACACTTTTATAAAAAATTAAAGATTACCTGTCACTGAGTGAAAAGTGGCAAATTTTTCCACTCACTTTATTTCCCCTGCTCTCCTATGTAGTCGGTTTTCTTGTACAGTTCCAAAGACATAGGCCATATTATATAGTGATTAGGGATGGGCGAATCTACTCGCTAGGACTCGTTACTCGGCGAGTAGTAAGGGACTCGCAGGACTCGGTACTCTGCGAGTTTCCCAGTGATTACTCGCACGAGTCCAATGCAAATCAATATCAATCCTAGTTTTGTCAGAAACGCTGACAAAACTAGGATTGCCATTGTTTGCATTAGACTCGACTACTGTGCCAGTGATAGCAGGGAAACTCGCAAAGTAACTGCTGTTACATTGCGAGCCGAGTCCAGCTGTCTTCTCTGTGCAGCTCCAGTGTCCTAGAGCCCGCCTGCTCACAGACATGATGTAGCAGTGCTGAGATTGTTCTCAGTCTGCTCATTCCCTGTGCATAGACATCTATCTATGCACAGGGGATGTAGCAGAGAGGACATCGCGTTTTGGACTACGTCGGACAGACGAGGATTTTTTTAATTAAAGATGGAGTCCCTAATGGCTTTTTTTTTATTTCAAATAAAAAATTTTCTCTGTGTTGTGTTTTTTTAACCCTTTATTGGAGATTCTTAGTGGCTGGGTCAAACGTGGCCTGACATTAAGAATCTCGGGCTTAAAGGGAACCAACCACCTCGGATGACCCTCATACACTGTTAATATGTGCCCCTGCAGCCTAGTAAACCATTTGCAGCACTGTTTTTGTGTGAAAAGTGGCTGCAGTAGAAGTGAGATAATGATTTTATAAACTTACATGCCTGCGTACTTGAGGGCGTCTCCCTGTGTGTGCTGGCACTTGTGGGCTGTGCTCATCATGTCTGCTCTCCCCTCCCTTATGCACGCCCCCTCTCAGCCTGCTATAGTGATGTGAGGCTGATTGCGTCATAAAGGGGCGGGGCTAAATCGCGGCATCCAGAGTCTCCGACTCTGAGACTCCGACTCTGAGACTCTAACTCTGAGACTGACTCTGAGACTCTGAGACTCTGAGTCTGACTCTGAGACTCTGACTCTGAGACTCTGACTCTGAGACTCTGACTCTGACTCTGAGACTCTGACTCTGAGACTCTGACTCTGAGACTCTGACTCTTGAGAGACTCTGACTCTGAGACTTTGACTCTGAGACTCTGACTCTGAGACTCTGACTCTGAGACTCTGACTCTGACTCTGAGACTCTGACTCTGAGACTCTGACTCTGACTCTGAGACTCTGACTCTGACTCTGAGACTCTGACTCTGAGACTCTGACTCTGAGACTCTGACTCTGACTCTGAGACTCTGACTCTGACTCTAATGGTGGGTTTACACGCCGCGATATCGTTTCGATATCGCAACTCAATGGCGCGGGAGCGCGCAATTAGTGCACGTTCCTCCCGCATCGCATTGAATGTTTACACGCTGCGATATCGAAATACAACGTCCGTGCGATGTCTCCGCCTCCCAACCCAGGATCGCATAGTTAACATGGGAGTGAATGGGTGACGTATCAAATCGCATCGTAATTGGGCGTTTACACAGCACGATCGGCTCCAATCTCCCTTCAATATCGGGGCATTGAATAGCACGCTCATTCGATCCCCGATATCGCATTGACATCGTTCCTGCATCGTATTGGACGTTCACACCATACAACGCAGGAACGATATCGGGTCCAATGATCGAACCACGTGACTTTTCATTGAAATTGTACTGCGATATCGCGACGTGTAAACCCGCCATGGGACTCTGAGACTCTGACTCTGAGACTCTGAGACTCTGAGTCTGACTCTGAGACTCTGAGACTCTGAGACTCTGAGACTCTGACTCTGAGACTCTGACTCTGACTCTGAGACTCTGACTCTGAGACTTTGACTCTGAGACTCTGACTCTGAGACTCTGACTCTGAGACTCTGACTCTGACTCTGAGACTCTGACTCTGAGACTCTGACTCTGACTCTGAGACTCTGACTCTGACTCTGAGACTCTGACTCTGAGACTCTGACTCTGACTCTGAGACTCTGACTCTGAGACTCTGACTCTGACTCTGAGACTCTGACTCTGAGACTCTGACTCTGAGACTCTGACTCTGAGACTCTGACTCTGAGACTCTGAGACTCTGAGACTCTGAGACTCTGAGTCTGACTCTGACTCTGAGACTCTGACTCTGAGACTCTGAGACTCTGACTCTGAGACTCTGAGACTCTGACTCTGAGACTCTGACTCTGAGACTCTGACTCTGAGACTCTGACTCTGAGACTCTGACTCTGACTCTGAGACTCTGACTCTGAGACTCTGACTCTGAGACTCTGAGACTCTGACTCTGAGACTCTGACTCTGAGACTCTGACTCTGAGACTCTGACTCTGACTCTGAGACTCTGACTCTGAGACTCTGACTCTGAGACTCTGAGACTCTGAGACTCTGAGACTCTGAGACTCTGAGTCTGACTCTGACTCTGAGACTCTGACTCTGAGACTCTGACTCTGAGACTCTGAGACTCTGACTCTGAGACTCTGAGACTCTGACTCTGAGACTCTGACTCTGAGACTCTGACTCTGAGACTCTGACTCTGAAATTCATGAAATAATTAAAAAAAAATGCTTGGGGCTCCGCTCAATTTCTATGTCTAGCCAGGTACAGCTAAGCAGCTGGGGGCTGGAATCCGCAGCGCAGGGATGCCCAAGCTTTCTGGGCACCCCCCGCTGCAAATTGAAGCCCACAGCCGCCCCAGAAGATGGCGCGTTCATTGAAGCGCCATCCTCTGGCGCTGAACCCCGCTCTTCCAGCGGCCCTGGTGGCGGTGGCACGCTGGGTAATAAAGGGGTTAATACCAGCTTTGTTATACAAGCTGGTATTAAGCCCGAGATTCTTAATGTCAGGCCACGTTTGACCCAGCCACTAAGAATCTCCAATAAAGGGTTAAAAAAACACAACACAGAGAAAAATTTTTATTTGAAATAAAAAAAAAGCCATTAGGGACTCCATCTTTAATTAAAAAAATCCTCTTCCGTCCGACGTAGTCCAAAACGCGATGTCCTCTCTGCTACATCCCCTGTGCATAGATATAGATGTCTATGCACAGGGAATGAGCAGACTGAGAACAATCTCAGCTCTGCTACATCATGTCTGTGAGCAGGTGGGCTCTAGGACCCTGGAGCTGCACAGAGAAGACAGCTGGATTCGGCTCGCAATGTAACAGCAGTTACTTTGCGAGTTTCCCTGCTATCACTGGCACAGTAGCCGAGTCTAATGCAAACAAAGGCAATCCTAGTTTTGTCAGCGTTTGCCATTGATTTGCATTGGACTCGTGCGAGTAAACACTGGGAAACTCGCCGAGTACCGAGTCCTGCGAGTCCCTTACTACTCGCCGAGTAACGAGTCCTAGCGAGTAGATTCGCCCATCCCTATTGGCCAGCCTTTTAAAGTTATGATTTAGTAATCTATTTTATCCCTAGAAACAGCAGGTAGCAGATTTGATACCAGTATGATTTGTGTCTAAATGCACATGGGAAATGTTAGAGATTTCTGTAACTGCCTTCTATCTTAGTTTTACTTTTCAACAATTTTTCGCAGTTTTCGGCTTTCATTATTGATTTTATATAATGACAGATCAGGTGTTTCTGAACGTGGTGATACCAAATATGTGTATTTTGAAAGAATTTTTAATACTTTTATTTTGAATGAGGGGGGGGAATTGATTTGAACTTTTATTATTTTTTTACATGTTTGTAAAAACTTTATTTATTAATTAGTTCTAAGGCTACCTTCACATTTGCGTTCCCCTCTGCAGCGTTCTGCAGAGGGGATCCGCAATGTGACCCCAGCACCGTAAGCCCCTATCTTTATAATGGGAGCGCACAGTGCTGCGTATGACTGTGCGCACCCATTCACTACCATATGTAATCTGTGCGCAGGCAGATGCCTGCACACAAATCACCCAGTCTCGTCCCGCCCAGAAATGCAACATGTCGCGTTGGTGGTGCGGACGAGACTGGGTGATTTGTGCACAGGCATCTGCCTGCGCATAGATCACATATGGCAGTGAATGGGTGCGCATGGTCATACGCAGCACCGTGCGCTCCCATTATAAAGATAGGGGCTTGCAGTGCTGTGGTCATATTGCGGATTCCCTACGCAGAATGCTGCGGAGGGGAACGCAAATGTGAAGGTAGCCTTACTTTTACACTGCCCCATAAGAAGGCACACTGCTGCAGCATCCGATCGCTTGTGACCCTGGGCTGTCACAATGAGCACAGGAGATCTCGCGATATTATCACGGGATCTCTGGTGCAGGCGGGCAACAGCGCGTTCCCCGCCGCGGCGACTTTGGATCCCGCTGTCAGTAATTGACAGTGGGATCCAAAGAGTTAACAGCACCGATCGGATCTGGGATGCTGGAAGTCCGACATCTCAGCTGATGAGATCAGCTGAAATGTCAGGGAAATAATGTACAATGTCATGGGCCGGAAGGGGTTAATAAACATTGTAATTATACCTACCTTTCCAGCGACGTGTCCTCCACTCCCGCTGTCTCCCAGCCGCTTCTGCTTCTGGAGCCACTCATTAACTTCTGGCAGTATTCACTGCACTGCTCGGCACTCGGCTGTCTTCAGCTTTCTCTGGCTGTGTTCACGCTGTGACGTCAGGGTTCACCCGAGTACATGGCCCGAGCCATGATCTCGCGTAAACTTTGACTGTCACTGTCAGTCTCAGCATGTTTCTTGCTCTTTATAGATGCTTGTCTATATAGAACGATGTAGTACAGCTGCCCCTGTAGTCTACATCGGACTAAGGATTTTTTTTAGAATAAAGATGGAATCTCTAAATTTTTTTTGTTTTATTTCTAATAAAAATATTTTTCTCTGTGTAGGGTTTTTGTATGTTTACTAGAAATTCATGGTGGCCATCTCTAATATTGGCGTGACATCATGATTTTTGGGCTTGGGGCCAGCTGATAATACAAAGCTGGCCCTAACCCCATTATTACACAGCTAGCCACCCACCACCAGGGCCATTGGAAGTGTCGTATATAGCACCAGAAGATGGCGCTTCTATGAACATACTATTTTCTCGGGCAGCTATGGACTGCAATTAGCAGCAGGGAGGGGGGCCAGAAATCTTGGGCCACCCTGTGCGGCGGATTTCAGCCCCCAGCTGCCTAGTTGTACCTGACTGGAAACAAAAATAGGGCAAAGTCCACACCGTATTTTTTAATTATTTCATGAAACCCTAACCCCATTATTACACAGCGAGCCACCCACCACCATGGCTGGAAACAAAAGTAGGTCAAAGTCCACATCGTTTTTTTGAATTCTTTCATGAAATACATGAAATAATTAAAAAAAGGGCTTCCCTATATTTTTGATTCCAAGCTAGGTACAAATAGGCAGCTGGGGGCAACCTGTATCTGCCTGCTGTACCTGACTGGCATACAAAAATATGGCAAAGCCCACATGGATTTTTTTTTTTATAAAATCATTAAAAAATAAATCATCTCTGTGCTGAACACTCTTGGCTCTGCTTCATCACACACAATGGGGATGAGCAAAGCATATATCCCTTTGGTCCCCGAAGGAGAGCATAGAGCGCTGCGGCATCATAAGGGAGGGTAACTCAGGTCATGCCACCTGAGCTGTCCTCTGGTGACCCTAGTGTCTCACCAGTTACAATGCCGTAGATCATGCTCCTTACACCAGTTATGTACTGAGCTGTTAGAAGATTGCGCTCCTTGACAGCTCAGTACGTAAATGGCGTAGGAAATCCTGATTCCAGGAATCTACCCATACATTGTACATGATAGAATGTATGAGCTGGTTTCAGGTTACTCCAGCAACCAAATACAGACACCTATTCTGTGTGACAGTGTCTCTGATTGGCTGTTGGGTCCCTCACACAAATAGTAGTGTAAAAATCAATAAATAATTTAAGAAAATGACGTAGCGCTCTGTGGTATTTTTGATTCTCAGCGCAGATAAAGCGGACGGCTAAGGGCTGCCACCCCCCAGCTGCCTGGTTTTACCTTGGCTGGTAATCAAAGTACAGGGAAGCATTTTTTAAAAATTATTTTAATGAATAAAAAAAATGTGTGGCCTACCACCATATTTTGATCACCAGCCAGGTAAAACGAGGCAGCTGGGGCTGGGATTCTCAGCGTTGTAAGGCCCATGCGTTCTGGACCTCCATTGCTAAAAACTGCAGCCTGCAGCTGTCCCTGAAAATGGCGCATTGTATCTTAGCATCATTTCCAAGTGCTTTACCCGGCTCGTCCAGCGGCCCTGATGGAGGTGGCATGCTGGGTAATAAAGGGGTTGGGGCCAGCTTTGTATTACCAGCTGACACTAAGCCCAAAATTCAGGGTGTCACACCAAATTAGACATGGCCACCATGAATTTCTAGTAAACAGTATAAAAAGCACAACACAAAGAATTTTTTTTAATTAGAAATAAAAAAAAAACACATTTAGAGACTCCATCTTTATTAAAAAGAAAAAAAATCCTCAGTCCGACATAGTCAAAAAGGGACAGCCCTGTTACATCACTCTGTATTGACAAGCGTCTATACGAAGCGAGAAGCAGGCTGAGTCTGACAGTGACAGTAAAAGTTCACCTGAGCTCATGGCTCGGCCCTCAAACTGACCGTGATGTCATCGTGCATACACTGTCTTCCAGAAATTGCAGAGCAGAGAAGTGAATATAGCTGGAGGTTAATGAGTGGCCCCGGAAGTAGATGCAGCCATGAGACAGCGAGACGGGAGGATGCGTCGCGGGACTGGTAAGTATGATCCTAAAGTTTATTATTAACTATATGCTTTCTTTTACAGCCCCATCCAATATCTGTAAATATCCAGCTCAAGCTTTGGAGAGAAGTTTGAGCTATCTCCTGCCCCAAGCTCGAATTTTACAAAAAGCTCAAGCGAACCCGCCGATTTCGAACATCGGGGGGTTTGCCGATCACTAGTCTTTATAGGAGCCCTGTCAAGGCAGGCATTGGTGTCTTGAGTAGACCATTGGCAACCATAGCAGGCCATCAAACCACACAGACTTCATGCTGTAATTATTGCTGATATTCAGTGGCATTTAAAAGGGTAATAGGGTTAGATAGAGCTCAGTTCCATCAGCAGCTGTGGAAAGTAGATGATGGATGAATAATACAGTATGAAAAGTGCAGGTTCATATTTCGTATTCCAGCTCCCAAAAGACATCAAACATGTATATGTGTTTGATCTTAAATTGTAGGGCAGTTGGTCTTAAAACAGAAAAAACAATGCACCAATATATAATTATAACTGGAGTTTCCATTTTCTTTATTTCCTGGTCAAGATTGACCTAGCCTTGCAAATATGAACAAACCAGTTTTTGCCAATGCATTATTTCCTTACAGACAACTATTATTATTTTTATTATTATTATTATTTTTTATTTGTATAGCACCATTAATTCCGTGGTGCTGTACATGAGAAGGGGTTACATACAAAATTATACCTATAGTTTACAGTAAACAAATTAACAATGACAGACAGGTACAGAGGAGAGAGGACCCTGCCCTTGTGGGATTACATTCTACAGGATAATGGGGAAGAGACAGTAGGTCAGGGGTGTAAGAGATCTGGTGGTGGTGAGGCAGCAGCTCCGGTGGCAGTGGTACAGCAGCTCCAGTGGCGGTGGTGTGGCAGCTCAGTCACTGCAGGCTGTAAGCATTCCTGAAGAGATGGGTTTTCAGGTTCTGTCTGAAGGATCCAAGTTTGGTGGATAATCTGACATGTTGGGGTGCAGGATTCCAGAGGATGTGGAATATTCGGGACAAATCTTGGAGGCGGTTGTGTGAGGAACGGATAAGTGTGGAGGAGAGGAGGGATCTTGGGAGGATTGAAGAGTACGTGAGGGAAGATATTGGGAGATTAGTTCAGAGATATAGGGAGGAGACAGTTTATGGATGGCTTTGTAGGTCAGTGTTAGTAGCTTGAATTGGATTTGTTAAGGAGTGGAGGGATGTGCAGAGGGAAGATACAGGGGAGTACCAAGGAGAGAGGTGGATTAGTCGGGCAGCAAAGTTTAGGACGAACTGGAAAGTTGCAAGAGTGTTAGCAGAGAGGCCACAGAGGAGAATGTTGCAGTAGTCACGGCGGGAGATGATGAGGGCATGTAGAAGAATTTTAGTAGATTGAGAGCTGAGGAAAGGACGGATTCTGGAAATATTCTTGAGCTGGAGGCGACAGGAGGTGGTGAGAGTTTGGATGTGTGGTTTGAAGGACAGGGCAGAGTCAAGAGTTACTTCAAGGCAGCAAATTTGAGGTGTGGGAGAGAGCATGATGCCATTTACCATAGTACCGTAGATAGATTAGATGGTGAAGATGAAAGATGGGATGGAGGAAAGATGATGAGTTCGGTTTTGTCTACGTTGAGTTTTAGAAAGCAAGAGGAGAAGAAAGAGGATATGGCTGACAGACACTTCTACAGAGAGATAGATCTGAGTGCTGTCAGCGTACCGGTGATACTGGAAGCCATGGGACTTTATGAGTTTTGCTACGCCAAGGGTATGGAAGGAAAAAATTAGGGCCCCTGGACAGAGCCTTGTGGGACTCTAGCAGAGGGAGAGGGCGGGATTACAAAGTAGTGTGGGAGTGGGAAACACTAAATGTGTGATTGAAAAAGTATAAGGCAATCTAGGACAGGGCAAGGTCTTTAATGTCAAGGGAAAAAAAATCTGAAGTAAGAGGGAGTGGTCAACTGTGTCAAAGGCAGAATACAGGTCTAGATGGAGGAGGATGGAGAATTGTCTGTTACCTTTGGCTGTGGGTTGTTGGTAATTTTGGTTAGGGCAGTTTTGGCAGTGTAGTGGGCTGGAAACGGATTGCAGATTGGCAAGGAGAGAGTTAGATGAGAGGTGGGATGAAAGTTGAGCATGAACATGTTGCTCAAGGAGTTTGGAAGCAAACGGGAGCAGCAATATGAGACGGTAGCTCGTCCTAGCAGTCAGGCCAAGGTTTGGCTTTTTGAGGATGGGCGTGATGGTGGCATGTTTGAAAGCTATGGGGAAGGTCCGGAAGATAGTGATAGGTTGAAGAGGTGGGTTAGGGCTGGGATGAGCATGTTAGTGAGGTTTGGGAGAAGGTGGGAAAGGATGGGGTCAAGTGCACAGGTGGTGAGGTGTGGTTGGATAGGAGACGAGTAAGTTCTCCTTCAGTAATGTTGGAGAGGGAGGTTATGAGGGAAGGGCAGAGGTTTAGTTTAAGGAATAGTTGGGGTGTTGGAACAAGAAAGGTTTGCCTTGTTTGGTCAATCTTATTTTTGAAGTGTGTGGCGAAGTCCTCAGCAGAGATGAGGGAGGTCTGGGGGGATGCCGTGGGTAGAGGAGAGAGTTAAAGGTGCTGAACAATTGTTTGGGGTTGTAGGATAAGGAAGATACAAGGTTTGAATTTACTTTCTTTAAGTGAATATTTTTTATGTAAATATATAAAAATAGAATTTTAATATATCTTTCCAAAACATGTTTATAGCAGATGGAGTTTGAGGTATTTCAGTTGGAAGATCTGCTTGCTGTCATTTTTGGCAGTACTTTCTTTAAGAGAGAATACTAAGTACAGCTGCTTTGGAAATGTGCATCAACAAAATGCCTGCTTTATGGCTGAATTAAGTTTTTGTCAGACATGATTACAGCTGGTCTATACATTAGCTAATTAAGAACTTGCAGATTTCTAAACATTAACGGATTTTCTGTCAGTCTTTCTGAATGACATTATGTGTTAGTGAAAAAAAAGGATCGGCAATGCTTGTAAGTGTACATCTTAAGTACATCAATGTTAGCAAATACTTAAATCTACAATTTATGTTTGAAGACTAAATATTGTTTTTTTGGGGGACTATAGGACATATCTTACATTAAGACGTACCCCAGGTTCATGCCCAAGGTTGGGGCACAGGCTCACGCATCTTGGACCTCTTACTAAGGTAATCTACTTTTAGTTATCATTTTCTGCCTTCTTTCTCCCATGTCAACTTACTTTCTATACTTTGGCAAAAGAAAAATATTTACTACCCGTTGTCACTATCATACTGCATACTTATTTTGTCACTCATATGGTTATTATTGTTTTCATACAGCAATACCCTAGAGCCTACTGGTTATTGTTTATTATTGCTTTATAATAATCTATTATATAATCGCGAATCGGAAAAGCACCCTCCGCGCGCTACTTCCGGCGTGGTCATGTGGATACGAATTTAACATTGGGCGCGAAGCGCCCAATGCTGCGCGAGCAATGGCCGCGAGGCCATTGCGAGTCGCTGGCCCAGGGCGAGCAATGGCCGCGAAGCGGCCATTGCGAGCCGCTGGCCCAAAATCCATCCACAGCCCCGGCTACAACCTTAGCGATTTACCGCTCAGGTAGCGCGAGCAATGGCCGCGAGGCCATTGCGAGTCGCTGCCTGAGCCGCAATTCGCTCCCCGGGGACCATGGAGCCGAGGCGGCATTGCCGCCTCCGCTCCCCGCTACACACAATTCGCCACCCCCCCCCCATGTCCGCACAGCCCGCCCCCATCTATGTCCCCACAGCCGACCCCCATGTCCGCACAGCCCACCCCCAGCAATGTCCGCACAGCCCGCCCACATCAATGTCCGCACAGCCCACCCCCCTGTCCGCACAGACGACCCCCATGCCCGCACAGCCGACCCCCATGCCCGCACAGCCGACCCCCATGCCCGCACAGCCGACCCCCATGCCCGCACAGCCGACCCCCATGCCCGCACAGCCGACCCCCATGCCCGCACAGCCGACCCCCATGCCCGCACAGCCGACCCCATGCCCGCACAGCCGACCCCCATGCCCGCACAGCCGACCCCCATGTCTGCACAGCCCGCCCCCATCAATGTCCACACAGCCCACCCCCACGTCCGCACAGCCGACCCCCATGCCCGCACAGCCCACCCCCATGTCCGCACAGCCCACCCCCCTGTCCGCACAGCCGACCCCCGTGCCCGCACAGCCGACCCCCGTGCCCGCACAGCCGACCCCCGTGCCCGCACAGCCGACCCCCGTGCCCGCACAGCCGACCCCCGTGCCCGCACAGCCCACCCCCGTGTCCGCACAGCCCACCCCCGTGTCCGCACAGCCGACCCCCGTGCCCGCACAGCCGACCCCCGTGCCCGCACAGCCGACCCCCGTGCCCGCACAGCCGACCCCCGTGCCCGCACAGCCCACCCCCATGCCCGCACAGCCCGCCCCCATCAATGTCCGAAAAACCCCCCATGTCCGCACAGCCGACCCCCACTAATGTCCACACAGCCCCCCCATGTCCGCACATACTTACATGTCTTCTTAGTCATCTGATCGTCCGTCCGGCCAGGCGTCCTCTTCGTCCGGCCAGGCGTCCTCTTCGTCCGGCCCCGGGGATCTTCTGTCTTCTTCCAGCTCCGACGTCCTCTTCTCTTCTCATTCAGGTACAATGGACGACAAATCCGCCATTGTATCTCAATGAGATATGAGCGGCTCTTCTGATTGGTCGCTGTGTACTGCCCTCAGCCAATCAGAAGAGCCCCTCATTGAGCTCGAATTCTGATTGGTCGGCGCCCAATCCGAAATCGGGCTCACTGCCCATAGACATGTATTAGCGGTGTGTCTGCGATTTTACGGCCGACAAATAGAACCAGGTGGCCGGCCATAAAATCGCCGACACACCGCTAATGTATGTCAATGGGAAAAATAGCGGACCTGAATGAGAACTGTCTCACTTAACATAAATAATAAATTAAATAATAAATAAAATAATTTAAAAAGAATTAAAAAATAATAAAAAATAATAATAAAAAAATAATAAAAAATTAAATAAAAATAATAATAAAAAAATAAAATATATGCTAATCAGCTCAGCCATTTTGGCGGACCACAATGAGAACTCTGTCTCACTTAAAATAAATAATAAAATAAATAATAAATAAAATAATTTAAAAAGAATTAAAAAATAATAAAAAATAATAATAAAAAAATAATAAAAAATTAAATTAAAATAATAATAAAAAAAATAAATATATGCTAATCAGCTCAGCCCTTTTGGCGGACCACAATGAGAACTGTGTCTCACTTAAAATAAATAATAAATTAAATAATAAATAAAATAATTTAAAAAGAATTAAAAAATAATAAAAAATAATAATAAAAAAATAATAAAAAATTAAATAAAAATAATAATAAAAAAATAAATATATGCTAATCAGCTCAGCCCTTTTGGCGGACCACAATGAGAACTGTGTCTCACTTAAAATAAATAATAAATTAAATAATAATATAAAATAATTTAAAAAGAATTAAAAAATAATAAAAAATAATAATAACAAAATAATAAAAAATTAAATAAAAATAATAATAAAAAAAATAAATATATGCTAATCAGCTCAGCCCTTTTGGCAGACCACAATGAGAACTGTGTCTCACTTTAAATAAATAATAAATTAAATAATAAATAAAATAATTTAAAAGAATTAAAAAATAATAAAAAATAATAATAAAAAAATAATAAAAAATTAAATAAAAATAATAATAAAAAAATAAATATATGCTAATCAGCTCAGCCCTTTTGGCGGACCACAATGAGAACTGTGTCTCACTTAAAATAAATAATAAATTAAATAATAAATAAAAGAATTTAAAAAGAATTAAAAAATAATAAAAAATAATAATAAAAAAATAATAAAAAATTAAATAAAAATAATAATAAAAAAATAAATATATGCTAATCAGCTCAGCCCTTTTGGCGGACCACAATGAGAACTGTGTCTCACTTAAAATAAATAATAAATTAAATAATAAATAAAGAATTTAAAAAGAATTAAAAAATAATAAAAAATAATAATAAAAAAATAATAAAAAATTAAATAAAAATAATAATAAAAAAAATAAATATATGCTAATCAGCCCAGCCCTTTTAGCGGACCAGAAGGAGAACTGTGTCTCACTTAAAATAAATAATAAATTTTATAATAAAATTATTTAAAAATAATTAAAAAATTATAAAAAAAATAATAAAAAAAAAATTAAAAATTATAAAATATTACAAAAAATAATAATTTAAAAAAAATCTAATAATAATTATATTACTGCTAATAATAATGATATTAATGCTAATAATTATGCTATTAATGCTAATAATAATGCTAATAATGCTAATAATTATGCTATTAATGCTAATAATTATGCTATTAATGCTAATAATAATAAGATTAATGCTAATAATAAGCGGCCATTGCGAGCACTCAGCCCCAATAAGTATTGAACGCGCCCCAAAAAGTATTGGACCCCCCCAAAAGTATTGGACCCCCCACCCAAAAGTATTAGACCCCCCAAAAAAAGTATTGCACCCCAAAAAAAGTATGTGACCCCAAAAAAGTATGTGACCCCCCCCAAAAAAGTATGTGACCCCCCAAAAAAAGTATGTGACCCCCCCAAAAAAGTATGTGACCCCCCCAAAAAAAGTATGTGACCCCCCCAAAAAAGTATGTGACCCCCCAAAAAAAGTATGTGACCCCCCAAAAAAAGTATGTGACCCCCCCAAAAAAAGTATGTGACCCCCCAAAAAAAGTATGTGACCCCCCAAAAAAGTATGTGACCCCCCAAAAAACTATGTGACCTCCAAAAAAAAGTATTGGACCCCCAAAAAAAGTATTGGACCCCCAAAAAAAGTATGTGACCCCCCAAAAAAGTATGTGACCCCCCCAAAAAAGTATGTGACAAAACAAAAAAGTATGTGACCCCCCAAAAAAGTATCTGACCCCCCAAAAAAAGTATGTGACCCCCCAAAAAAGTATGTGACCCCCCAAAAAAGTATGTGACCCCCCAAAAAAAGTATGTGACCCCCAAAAAAGTATGTGACCCCCAAAAAAGTATGTGACCCCCCAAAAAAAGTATGTGACCCCCAAAAAAAGTATGTGACCCCCCAAAAAAAGTATGTGACCCCCAAAAAAGTATGTGACCCCCCAAAAAAAGTATGTGACCCCCCAAAAAAAGTATGTGACCCCCAAAAAAAGTATGTGACCCCCCAAAAAAAAGTATGTGACCCCCAAAAAAAGTATGTGACCCATCCAAAAAAGTATGTGACCCCCCCAAAAAAGTATGTGACCCCCCCAAAAAAGTATGGGACCCCCCAAAAAAAGTATGGGACTCCCCAAAAACTATTCACACCCCCCCGAAAAGTCCTCACACCAGCTATAACTACTATAATCAAATTAATGCACATTCTAGAATCCCGATGCATTTGCATCGGGCTCACAGCTAGTACTATAATAATATAATATATAATAATATAATTTATAGAAACTTTATTCCATCTCACCCAGTTGCTCTATGCTCATCCACCTGGGGCTCAGACACCAGCTTTGCCCTGGCCTCATATCAGGGATAATGGAAAAAATTGGAACCTGGCTCAACAGGGCTGGATTTTTCTTTTCTTTTTCAAAATAAAAATATAGTGAATAAAAAAGAAAAATTTACATGGTCGACATGACCCAGTCAGTGCGTTTTAACTGCACTAAGCAGTCTTACTCATGAGAAAAGAAATGGAAAATCCAGTCACAGTCATTTATCGATAAGTAAAACCCATTCCAAAAAACTGACACAAATGGGTTTTTAGACTATTGCAGCGCGCACTACAAGAAATGGAAATGGAATATTCCCTTCAGCCAATTCTATAGGATAAGATAGAATAATACATTAAGGGAGGATTATATAGAGCAATCTAAGGTACCGTACTTATTGATAGATTTAGATACAAGAAAGCACAGGATGAGTGTCTGATTAAAAAGAAAAAGAAAAAGAAGAAAACAGGAGATACGGAAAGTGAATTGAAAAACAATAAATTGAAGGACAATAAATGGTGGTATAATTTTGCAACGGCTTATAACTGCAACATCAATGATATTAGAATAATATTAAATAAATATTGGTACTTAATAAAAAGGGATGTATACTTGAAGAAAATGCTACCGCAAAAACCCAATATTACTTTTCGTAGGGGACAAACTATAAAAGGTATTATTGTCGAACTAATATCAGTCGACTGCCAAATCGTGTTTAAGAATTAAATCGTAAAGAATTCTTCTGGATATTTAGATTAGGGACTTTGTACCCTGACGTGCTGAACAACATTCTAGAGGGAGAATAATAAAAGATCTTCTAGGGTTATCTAAAATTATCTTTAAAATTGTTTTACATACAAAAAATTATTTTATAATGTTTTATAGGCGTGGTTTTCAAGTGTTTTTATGTGTGTGTTTTTCATATGTGTCTTTGAAATTATTTTTATGTACAATAATGCACTTTACATGGGTATAATAAAAATGATTTTTAGATATTTATATACTTATAAGTAGGATTTTATAGCATTACCAACGTTCAAGAGAATGGGTGTGTCTGTTTTTTTTTTTTTATTATTTTGCTGAACATTGCCCTCACCCAAAACTGATGTGTTTCTGCTTCCTTGAAGAGGCAGTCAGGATCTAGAAATATTCTGAGAATATACCTGAGGAAGAAAATTTCTTGTCGAAATGTGTTGTATGTATTGGAGAAATAAAGATTATACGGAAAATAAATACATCCAGTATCAACAATCTTTTTTGGGAATGCATTTAACCTGGATATATATTTTTTCAATAGAGCAATTTCTGACTTATCACAAAGTTGGGACAACCTCTTTAATTCTGCTAACATAATTAAAAACGCAGTAACCATTAACTTTTGCCAGACACACAATACTTTATTAGCATAGCCATGTATTACGTAATCTTACTAGTTATGGATTGTTAAAAATGCACAGAATCATAACCAATAATAGCACAGGAATACCAGAACCTTCATCGGTAGAGAAACACATCATCACAACCCTCATCTGTAAGTAACCAATCATCATCAGACCATACAGGTACCACAACACTGATGAGACATAGTCAATATCACAAAAAATTAATGTACATCCAAGTACCTTATAGATGACATCTTTGATCAGTTATTCTCTTTCTTTTCTTCATCTTCTACAGACACCATGATGACTTTTCATAGCCACAGGTAGTCTCTGCAGACTTTCATCTTCTCCAGTCTTGTGCAGCACATCCCTAAACAATACCCTGAAAAATAGCAGAATGATTATAAGGGTATGTGCCCACATAGTGGTTTAGTGACGTTCAAACCGTCAGTAAACCGGTGGAAATTTGCAGAGCCTAGAGTTCTGAGCTCTGAAGTCTCCACGTTGTTTCCCAGCGGTTTCCCAGCGGTTACTTTCAGTCGTTTTTTATGGCGGTTTTTCTGGCGGTTTTCTATGGAGGATTTTGTTCATGAAAACTATCAAAAACCGCTGAGAAGAATTGACATGTTGTATGCTCCTAAACCGCTAGGAAACCGCTCAACCTCTGGCAGATCCGCTCACATAAACCCACTATGTGTGCACAGCGTTTTCTAAATTACATAGGGTTACTTGTAAGTCCTAACGCTGCTTAGGATTTACATAAATTTAAATAAAACCTATGCTAAACCGCCGACGGTTTTCGCTGCTAAACCGACGTTAAACCACTTGTGGGCACATACCCTAATGCTCCTGACTAAAAACTATCTCTCCTACAGTGTGCTCCTGAATAAATAATTGCTCCTCACTGTGCTCCCTGTATATAATGTGATGCACACACTGTGCCTCTTATGGTACATGCCCTTCACACTTCCCTCTCTTTTCCATACTGGGCCCTCTCTTAACATTGTCCTTAACACTGTCCCACTACACGGTCCAGTCTTTATGCTGTGCCCTGCTATCACACTCCTCCTCCTAGCCATACTGTCCCATAATTGCTGTGGCCTCACACTCTCACCCATGCAGCTCCATACCGCACCAACTCCCACACTACTTTATTCTCTGCCATCTCACATTTTTTATCCCATAACGTCTCCTCACTACCTCTGCATTCATCACCCCCCCGGTTCACCATACTGTGACTACACCCATCTCTCTTCACTCCTTTTACGGTTTCCACACCCATCCTGCCCTCACTCTTCATACTGTGTCCATACCCATCCCCTCTCATTTCCAATACTGTCTCCACTTCTGCCTCATCCCCACGCTTCATACTGTGTCTCCTCCATCCCACCACCTCAGTCCCCATGCTGTGTCCTCAAATTTACCCCATTGCCCTCATAGTGTCCTGTCTATACGCCCCCTCCTAGCTCCTCATACTGTGCACCTCATACTGCCTCCCCTTGTTCCCCATTCTATGTCAACACCCATCACCATCTTGCTTCCCATTCTGGGTCCTAAAATTTCCCCTCATACTCCACACTGTTTCCACATACAGTGTCCAATTGAAGGTGCTGCAATAATGTCAGTGCATTGTACCGTCTTCAACAATACTGCAAAGATTATTGATGAAATAATGAAGAAATTGTTGCTGACTGAGGACGCGGACATGGACAGAAAAACAAGTACATTTTGGAATCATAATAATAACAACAACAAAAATGTGCCAGTGTTCGTCACATCTTACAGCAGCATTTTAAAAGTCATCAGAGATATCTTAAATAAAAATATACCCATTCTCTATCAAGATGATACAATGTATAAAATCCTATCGGAAGGATGGAGAACCATCCCTAGGAAATCGAGATATCTAGCGAGCTTTATCTCCTCAAGTGTTTTTAATAGTTCACCATTGAGAAAACCTACATGGTTGCTCTTTAATGGTTCCTACAGATGTGGAGACAACAAGTGTAACCTCTGCCGACTTATAGAACAAACTGCAGAATTTAAAAATACCATTTCACAACACACTGGAATCTGCCGACGCATTTCGTGGTTACTTGACCACTTCCTCAGGGCATGTAACCTGAGGAAGTGGTCAGATGACCAGGAAACCCGTCGGCAGATTCCAGTGTGTTGTGTGTGTGCTGAATAAAGAATCCTTATCTACTCCTCCTGGTCAGCGCAGTGTATATCCTGGAATTGCTACAACCTTGCTTCTTTCTATCTCTCAAGGGATCTGCAGCGACTAGGTTTTACAACCAGTTGTGGGGGTCACAACAAATGGAGGTGAGTGGATCCCTGCAAGCCCCTTTGTTGTCCCTGGTAACCACTCTATGTGCGCTCCCCTCCCCCTCTTTTTCAAATTTTTTAAAATACCATTTCTGGAGAAAGGTTTCGCATACAGTCTTAAATTAATTGCAGCACCACACATGTTGTCTACATGGCAATGTGTGTGGTTTGGAATACAAACTATGTGGGTTGTACTATCCGTACATTAAAAAAGAGAATGTCGGAGCATGTATCCGGATCTAATCCTAATTCAACACCTTTACGTACAAATTTGTCTGGTCTCTCTAAGCATTTTGGGGATGCCCACAATGGTAATTTAACCCCCTTGAGGGTGACTGGGATTGAGAGGGTCCTCCGCCCATATAGGGGCAGAGACTGGGAGAGACTCTTGCACTCCCGTGAAAAATTCTGGATACTCAAACTAAATGCTCGTAATCCTGATGGCTTAAATTTTAGAACAGAAAGATGATGGGAGTGTAGGTTGTCACGGTCCGCGCTGCTCCAGGGCTTAAAAAAACTCACCAAAGAGTCAGTCACATTTCCATCCTTTATTCTCCTTCTCCTACGCGTTTTGGCGCCCCAGCTGTACCAGGTGAGTGGCTTCTTAGCACCACCCCATTACCATTAGTGTAACTAGTGATAGGGCACTATTGCGCCTCTTGTCCCCCACCCTTTTATATTTTTACAGTAAATTTTAGAACAGGTCTTTTGTACTTCTACTAGGAATGTTATTAGTCTTCTTGTTTGATGGTTTTTATGTCTCCTTCATTATTTGTATGGGCTTTACCCATGTCTCTATGCCTTCGTATATTTTGGGAAGACGGCAATGTAAGACTTACAAGTTGCAATTGTTATTTGTATCAGGTGTTGTTTTTAACAATTAATGTACTGTGTATATATATACATGTCTGTCTTCTATATCATCACCAATGACTAAGGGTGTGTTACCCGAAAGGCGTCTGGTGTGCAGTCCCCTTGTGAGTCAATTATGATTCTAAAGTTTTAAATCACCGAATAAAGGAACCAGAAAATTGAGACGTTTGTTAGCATGGGTTTAGATGGCCAATCAGCTGCATACAAGCCTTACAAGTCCAAGCACAATTCAAAGTGTTGAATGGAGGGGTGTTAAGAATGCTGCAACTGGAGCATTAGAAGCATGTTATTTATTCTCATAAATCACACTTCTCTGTTTGAAAATCTTTCAGATTATTCTAGGTTTTGTAAAATCCAGAAAAGTGTTAACTGTCTGTGTGCCGAGCCACCGGTCAGGATGCCACAAAGGGGTACTGCAACCAAGCCAGGGTGTGGTCCTCCAGTAGTCAGAAGGTGGGAATGGTAAAGGTGAGTCTTCAAAACACACACCAACACACACACTTAGTACCCAGGGGATCCTGCAAAAATCCCAGAAGGGAGGGCCCAGTGGGACAACAAAAAGAGGAGTTTAGTTTCAGTTTAGGAGAGAGAACAGTCGAGAGTAGTTTAGTGTGTGTGGAAGTGACAACAAGAAAACAGCTAGTGTGAAGAGCTGGGAGACGTCGAGTCCAGAAAGCCTGAAAACCCTAGGGGCACCGGCTGAACTGAATTGGCCCGTGCACCCGAATCTAGGACTGATAAGACCAGACAAAGGAGTTGTGGTCAGAAACAGGGACCGGACCGGACCTCAGTGCAGCACGGGAGTCTATCACCGAACCATTGAACCAGAGGTTACAAGCTTTATCGGAGCTGTAGCTAACACGCCTAGCATATACCTAGAGATAGCTGACGGTAGTGTGTAGAGATAAGTGAACCTTTTGAAGTTCGGGTTTGGTTTGGTTCACCAAATAGATCGGCTAACAGTTTGGCTAACTTCCAATCCCCATTCAGATCAATGGGAGGTAAAATCAAGGGCCTAGAAACACCTTTAAAAGGGCCCAAAAGCTGCCAAAAACAGCTCAAACTATTTTACAGTGAAGACTCGCTATTTGGCACAGACATTATCTTCCTTTACTATTACTTAGCAAGCTTCAGTGCTTCTTTCACCATGCTTCCAGGCCTGCTCAGGAACCTTGTGATTGTGTGCCTGCTCTCACAGCATATGTGGGATGCTTTTTGTGAACCTGATCAGACCATACTGTTATAAGGCCCAGTGCCCACAGTACGTTGTTTGATGTTTCTTTTGAAACAGATATTGAGAATCTGCATCAAAATCTGCATGTCTATCCTGAAGACGTCACTGGCAGGAGGGTTTTCAGTCAGCGCCGGAGCCCGCCCTGCTGCACATACATAATCTCGAAGCAGGGCGGACTCCGGTGCTAACATCACCAGTAGGAGGCATTTCAGCTGCTGGGACAGCTCCCGCCCATTGCTCGCTCTGTGGAGGGAAGACATAAATGAGGCTGAACAAGAGAGCGCTGGAGGTGGACCAGAGAGGGCTGGAGATGGGGAGGATACCATACAACAGCAATGACTCATTACTGAGTAACTCCCTCTGGACTCCCTATCCATAAACTTTATAGTGTTTTTTTACAACTTATAGGGGGTAGAGACATGGGGGACCCCTTCCCCGAATGCAGCAGACATACTGCATTCAGTACTGCATTCAGTTAGCATAGCACAAGAGGGGTGACAGGTGCTCTTTAACCACAGCTGCTCGCTGTATTCCTTGTAGTGGTATTCCTTCAGCTAAATAGATCTGATGATTCAGAATGTGCTCCGTCAGCATGGATTTCCAGATGAAATCATCTCTGATCGGAAAGTGCTGTTTATGGCCAGGTTCTGGAATGAATTCTGTTCTGCGCTTAATGTCTGTTTATCTTCAGCGTACCATACTCAGGTGAATGCGCAGACGGAGAGAATCAGTCAAACTCTGGAGCAGTATCTTCAGTGCTACTTGCAGGACGAATGGTTGAAGTTGCTTCCTATGGCAGAGTTCTCCTACAATAACTCGCAGAGTGCATCTACTAAGATATCACCCTTCTTTGCCAATCTGGGTTATCATCCTACTAATTTGCGCAGATCCCTGATCGATGTTCCAGTTCCCGCAGTAGGTGAGAGATTGAGAGTGATGAAACAAAATCTGGAAACTCTGAAGGAGTCGCTGTGTATAACACAGGAGATATATAAAAAGATTGGCCGATAGGATCCAGAAACCAGCACCCATGTTTCAGGTAGGAGACAGTGTTGTAGTCCAATAAGAATTTGAAGTTGAATGTTCCCTCACAGAAATTGAGACAAAAGTTCATGGGTCCTTTCAAGATCTCTGGTATCGTGAGCTCTGTTGCGTGTCGCCTGAAGTTGCCAAGGACCATGAAGGTACATTCTGTGTTCCATGTCTCCTTACTAAAATCTGTGTCTCCAAATACCTTTCAGGGCCATATTATACCCCCTCCTCAGCCTGTGTTGGTGGATGGGCAAGAACAATTCATTGTGGATGAAATTCTGGACTCCAGGATCCACAGAAATCGGCTGCAGTATCTCATTAAGTGGCAGGGATATCCACCTGAGGAAAACTCTTGGGCCGGTGAGTAACATCTGTGCTCCTCAAAAGATTGCTCAGTTTCATCAGAAATATCCTGGCTACCTGGTCATAGATCGTACTGAGGCTGTTTCAAAGGTGGGAGTAATATAAGCTTTCCAGGTTCTTCATAGAATTGCTGTATCTTCTGTCCATGTCCAAGATGGAGTTTGTGCCTCACTTTTGCCCCAAAACTTCCTGTCTGTTCTGTTCTAAGTTCGGTTCTGGGCTTTAATCATTGTCTGAGTATTTAGTGCTAGTTGGTCTCTGAGTCTCCTGGTTGCAGCTGGACTTGCTGTCTGTGCTCTCTGGCATGGGAGGACTGGCCCAGGTGGCAGGGAGGCACTTGCCCCCCAGGCCAGTGGCTTAGCCCTGGTTTAGGTCCGCCCCCACAGTGAGAGAGGCCGCGCACTCACTTGAATGACAGCTGGACCCGGCGGGATGAAGCAAGCGGGCTGCGGGCGTCAGCATGGCGGCTGACAGTGAATAGGGATTGGAGCAGCAGCAGCTGGTAGGTGAGTGAAGCTGGGCTAGCACCCCCCCCCCACGCTCTTCAGTTGGCCTCGGCAGTGATAACACTTTCCCCTCCCCTCACTTGGGAGTGATAACACCAAAACCCCCTCTCCCCCGGTCCTCACTTGGCTGCTGGCTGGGAAAAGAAGTGGACTGCCCCCCAGGGCAGGAAGTGCCAGTCGGCCCCTGCTCTCTGCTCTACCTCATTACTCTCAGCTGCCTGCAGTCTACAGTGCATTATCCTAATCCGGGCTGTTGCTTGCTCCCTTCATGAGCTCTAGGAAAAAAGCTTCATTACTTGTGGACTTCCTGGGTCTGTAAGAGCTTGAATTCTATATTTAAATTACCAGTGTATTTCATCTGGGAATAAATCAGTTGCAGGCTGTTGGTGCGGGACTTGAGTGGGACTTTTCAGCCCTAATAAGTACACTTATAATGATCTGTTTCCTGGAAACCTCTCTGCATATTATTTCTGGAACTTTACCATTCGTTTACTGGAAACATCTCTTCTCTGCACATTATTACTTGACATTTACCTGTTTGCCAGACTCCTATTCATATTATTGTGGAACATTTACGTATTCGTTCATTGGACATTTCTCTGTATATTATTTCAGAACATTCACATTTTAGTGCTTTTTGTACTTACATTTAATTTAGGATTTACTTGTTAGTTTCTGTTTCTTTAAACTGTTCTATTATTATTTGCAATATAATTATTTACCCAAAACCCTTGTCTCAGTTTCATTATCTCATGCTTTCAGATTTCTAAGTATGTACATAATTGTTATAGGATGTGTCATCGACCCAACAACATGACTTTTTTAGGGAAGTCCACTTTAATTTGAGTAATAACTGTTAGCAGCTTTCTCATCGCTGCCAGGGATGGAGGTCATTGTTGCTCATGGTACTCTGCTGTCAGACAGTCTCGGAAGGGTCGCAGGGGCTATTCCTCCAGGGTCATTCTACACCACCTCCTGCCCCAGCATATCCCATCATTGCCTCTACTGAAGAAGAGGATGGAGGAATTAGGGGACAAACACCCCTTCTAAGAGAGATTGGATCAACTTGGGCAACACTGAAAGGTCCTTCAGGATTTATGGCCCCTTTGGGTTTTGGTGCAGCTGGTGACTAACAAAGAGAGAACTGGCCTCTATCCAATGCATCATTCTCTCCCTGCCTCCTGCCACTTTTCACTGCTTTCACTTTGGCGGTGGCAGTCCAACTTACATCAACCATCCCTTGCTGCCCATCATGTTCATGAAGATGATCTCCTCCCCATAGTAGATTACACAAAGTCTTTTGGGAAGGTGGGTGTACTAGTTCAAGTAACAACGATGCCCAGTACCTTCTTTGGCTAGAAAGCCAAACCCTCTCTGCTGGATGAATGCCACCACCTTGGCTCCGGTACATTGGTCATCAAAGCCTTTGGCCTTAGGCCCATGAAACCGCTCTCAGATGATAGCATGCATGAGCTTAATCTCCTCAAGAAAGGAGCTAGGACAGGGTGGTTCATGCTGGTTCATCAAATAAATGCTTGGAGGGGGTAGGGGTCTCCACATGGCATTTTCCCAGTCAAAGGCCTCTGGCAGGGGTGCTACACAAGGCTTGGAAACAGGACCTTCTACCTCTACTACATCCTCTTCTTCCTCGTTTTCCTCCTCCTCCTCCTGCTACTAGTCTTGGATTTGCTGATTCAGCACCTGTGGCATCGGCTGCAGGTGTAATAAAGCCAGGCATGCTGCAAGATCCTCCTGAGTGTGACATCTGGTGCTCCTAGCTGATATAGGGAATGGCTCACCTCCTGACTATAAGCTCCCCAGGTCTTTCTGTGGCATCCTGGCCCAACGCTGGATCCTACCCAATGCAGGTAGCGCGATAGAACTCCAGTTCACATATGTGTCCTTTGCGCCCTGCTCCTGTTCTGGTGCTGAAGCACCCTCTGCCCTTGGGGTAGTGAGGAAGATGACATCCTCCAGATCTGGCATGTCTTGTGGTGGATCGATCATTAATTTCTATCATTCATTTCATTTTACAGGCACATGGTAGGAAGCTGTAGCAGAGTGTAGCTGCATTTTACTCACTGTACTGCCAAGATGGCGCTAGGCGTCATAGTGACAACTCTTTGCTTTGCCTAGGGTCCTACCTCTTACAGTGCCAGGATAAAAATTGCTTGCAGGATATTATTATTTGCACAATCTTGTTGCCTATCTTCTTATTAACATCTCCATTAGAAATCCCATTGCCACAGGTAACACTTTATCTTGTGGTCGGGTGGAGTGATTATTAAAGCCTGACCTATTTAAAGGATAAATAATGACAACAAATAAGATTATTCAGCTCACCTCCAATTTATTTGGAATGCTGACTTAGGCTAGTGGGCAGCAATGCAAGGACAAGTTCAATATTATTTATAGATATAACACACTTTTTCACAGGTCAAAAATCTGTATTCTAAACATATGGAATGAAATCAAATAAGTGATTGCACATTTTCAAGAAGGAATATCCATAGTATGATGTTTCATGAGTGTTAACAAAACTTGTATGTGAAGCATATAATGGCCATATGATATTTTTAAATGAATTGCTATAAATGTAGAAGAGATGGCCTTGCATGCTGCTGACCCTCTGCAATAATATAGATTTGCTCTACAAAAAAATAAAAAATAACTAAAAAAAACTAATAATATACATAATAAAAAATATAAAAAAAAAATTAAACTTTCCTAAAATGATGTTTTAAGGACACTGTAAGGTTCCTGGACTTCACAGCTGCTATCATATCTGTCACTATTTCCAAAATTCACACCCTGCAAATGTCAAAAACACCTGTAAACTCCAGGAAGTTTTAAAAAATAATAATTTAAAACTCAAAAAAATGTTTACAGTTTGACATAAGCCGGTAAACCCGATGGCTAGGAAGACGACTAACCATAAGGTTAGATGTAGTTCCCAGCCAGTGGGTATTCTGGCAGGTAGTTTGACCCCAAACACTCAGGGAAAGTTTTAGAGGCATTTTAAATTTTTAACTTTTTTACCAAACAAAGCCATGTTTGCTAATTTTTTGGTAAATTGCACAGGTTTTCCGATTGCAAACAGAATCTGCAATGTTCGTACCATAATTGAAATTGGCGAAAATGTTCGAGAAAAGATCGCTCATCTCTAGTAAAGTGTCACAAATACTTTTTCCTGCATGATGTATCTCATTTCAATTATATTTTTTAAATATGGTTAGCCTTTAGAAAGTAATTTAAAATTCATATGTTATTATCCTTCCTTTTTTATGTGTCTGGTGTCTGTAGAAAGATTGAATTTAGAATGAGATCATTATAGCTTCTTGATTATAATTCCACACCATACAATCCAAGTTCACAATAGTTTAGAATTGACTACCTAATATATTCTAAAACTTGAAGAATAACAAATCCCTCAATGACTGCAATGCTATGCACCTAAATCTATAAATTGCATGCTATAACATGACTTCTGATTTACCCCAACTGATACAAAAGAATAAATATAAGACAGTGTCTTCATTAATTTTGTATTCTTCTTCAAACATACTGCACCAATTTCCATTTTATGAAAGATTGAGGACTGTCATACCATAGATATGTATAATTTATAATGGAAAATGTCATGAAATAGAGTAGCTTACAATAGGCCGAGAAACCAAATGAAATTAAAATCAAATATGATTGTATACAGAAACATAATAAAATATTGGACTTTTAGACATCAATCAGAATTTAAAAGCTAAACCAATTCAGCCTGAGGTATAGTCTCTGTACCTGGCTTTATAAGGCAGAAGGTAAAATATAAAAACAGTTACCGTAAGCTTATTTGTAGAACACATTAACTAAGTGGGAGAAAACCTGTTTATTAATGTTTTAGAGTTTTATGCCATATAAATTTACATTCAAGAAACAATATTAAATATATTTACACGCATGGACAAAATTGTTTCTACTTTTTCTATTAAAGTAAGGAAAAATGCAATGGTCCATGAATAACTTGTAACTGACAGAAGTTATTTTCAATTTAAATTGACTTAATATCAATTTCTTAGGCTCTTTTCACATCAGCGGTATTGCAATTTCTTGGTAGATCCGGCAGATGGCGCCACACTTGCCAGATCTGCCACGTAACGCCGACTTGCGGCACCAATCCGGCAAACCCCATTCATTCTCTATGGGGTTTGCGGTCAAGTACAGCAAGTGCGGTATTGCCGAATCCGGCAGATCGGACACCTGTGGCTGTGCAAAATAACTCTGTTAGCAGCGTTTTTTGGGGTGCCGCAAGCACCACAAGTGCCGGATTCGGCAATACCACACTTCCCGCACCCCTATAGGGAATGAATGGGGCTTGCCAGATTGGTGCCGCAAGTCGGCCATTACGTGGCAGATCTGGCAGGTGCAGCAACATCTGCTGGATCTACCACAAAATGACAATACCGCTGATGTGAAAGCAGCATTAAAATCAGATATTGCTTTTGAAAAAACAAACTTTTGAAAAAACCTTGACAAAAATGATGGTGCCTATAACTTAAGGTCACTGCAAACAAGTTCTGTTAACTCTCAATGAGACCTGTATCTTTGCAAAGATTTTTTGGCCCAATACTCATAAGTAAAGTGCTTCAGCTGTCTCATGTGTGAAGGGTGCTTTCTCCAGGCTGTAAGCTTGAGATTCTTCACCAAATGTTCAATAGTTTTTTGATCAGTGCCCAAAGAAAGCTACATCAGAATAGACCAATGCTTTGTTCTTTGCCATTCTTGGAAGTTTTTAGCTGTTGTTTTGTGTCATTATTCTGTCAGAGGACCATGACCTTCAACTCAGACCAAATTTTCTGGCACGGGGAAGCACATTGACAATGGTTTTGAGGCAGTCCACATTTTCCCGCGGAAGAGTAACGAGACAGCTGAGACAACAGTACATTATGTGCAAATTGTCTTCTAAACTGCCCCACTTAGTTTTGACACACTTTTTTGTGTTTAAAGACATTGTTCACTTATAAGATTGGGTACTGTTATGGGAGTGACCTAACTGCCTTCTTACCTAACCTTTTTCTGGTTTGCTGGGAGAGGGATTTATTTGGCTAAATAACATGCAGACCATGGACTATGGCCAAATATGGATAAGGTATATTGATGATCTCCGATACTGTGGCACAGCTTTGCTGCACAATTGGGGCAGTTCATTGACAAACCACTTTAATATTAAACTGACTCTCTAACCCCTTTACTCTTGGGTGATTTTCCATTTTCTGTTTTTTGCTTTTCCCTCCCCGTCTTCCAAGAATCATAACTGTTTTACTTTTCAGTCAATATAGACATATAGGCCTTGTTTTTTGCAAGGTGAGTTGTACTTTTGAATGAAGTAAATTATCTTACCATATAATGTACTGGAAAATGGAAAAAAAAATCGAAATGTGTGGTAAAATGTCAAAAGAAAGTACATGATTATTTTTTTTGTTTTTTTTATTCATCATGTTCACAATATCATAAAAAATGCCTCAAGTAAGTACGAGTTCGTAGATATCAAACGTGTATACTTTTATTTTTATGTAAGTGGTGAAAAAAAATTCAGACATTTTTAAAGAAAAAGAATTGCACTTTTGTCCCATTGTTCTCATTTTCAAGATCTGAGGTTGTTTGATGGTTTTTTTGTGGCTTGAGCTGACATTTATAAGGATACCCTTTTTGGCTAGATGTGATGTTTTGATTGCTTGCTATTGCATTTGTATGCAATGTTGCAGTGACCAAGAAAATGTAATGTTGGCATTTGGACTTTTTTTCCGTTACAGATTTGATTAACTGATTTTAAATTTGACAGATCGGGCATTTCTAAATGCGGTGATACAAAATATGTGTTGTTTTTTTAAAATCATTTTGTTTTCCATGGGGTAAAAAGGGGATGATTTTAACTTTTGTGTTTTTTTTATTTTTTTCAGATTTTTTTAAACTTTTATTTTTAACTCTTCCTTGATATTACAAGGCCCCTTAGGGCACCTCAGCACTGCACAGTGTAATCGCTTGTGCTATGCAAAGAGATGCTTCAGTCACTACGTACCATGTGTACCTTATCCCTATATCCCTCAGGAACTTATAACTGGATGCTTTTCTTTTGGCCGCTATCTTGGCTTCAGTGATGTCTTTAGCACAAAGACCTTTTTGTCAGCTAATGGAGAATGCCAATTTAAAATGTACCATCATATTTTTACATTTCATGTAAAATCAATAATTTCATCTATTATGCAGTATGTGGCTGTCCAAAAATATATATTGGATTGACTTTCAAAGAATTGAGGATTAAATTACATGTGAGGGACATTACTGCAGCCAGGATAATGATTGATGACATACAATTGAAAGCCATACCTAGTGATGGGCGAGTCCTAAATTACTCGGAATCGCTTGACTCTAGCGAGTCCGAGCCCGGGACTCGCTACTCGTTGCGATTCTAGCGAGTCCAATGTTAATGAATGAGGAAGCGAGTAATAGCGAGTAGTGTGCGATTTACAAATCGCAGATGTGTCTCGGAAGCTTCAGGCTCTATCTGCTACAATAGCTAAATCATGTTTAATAGGCTCCCGCTGTCACAGCACAGTTAACTCTCTGCTTACCAGCGCTGCAACAAGAAGAAGAAGGAAGACAGAAGACAGAAGAGAGAAGAAACAAGAGAGAAGACCTGGGTCTTTGGAAGGATATGTGGTGGTAATAAAGTTGGAGTCCCTAATGGTGTCTGTGTCTTTATTTTTAATAAATAATTTTTCTCTGTGTGGTGTTTTTTTTAACCCTTTATTGGAGATTCTTAGTGGCCGGGTCAAACCTGGCCTGACATTAAGAATCTCGGGCTTAATACCAGCTTGTATAACAAAGCTGGTATTAACCCCTTTATTACCCAGCATGCCACCGCCACCAGGGCCGCTGGAAGAGCGGGGTTCAGTGCCAGAGGATGGGGCTTCAATGAACGTGCCATCTTCTGGGGCGGCTGCGGGCTACAATTTGCAGCGGGGGGTGCCCAGAAAGCTTGGGCCTCCCTGCGCTGCAGATTCCAGCCCCCAGCTGCTTAGCTGTACCTGGCTAGACATAGAAATTGCGCGGAGCCCCACGCATTTTGTTTTAATTATTTCATCAAATTCATGAAATAATAAAAAAAAAGGGCTCCCCTATACTCTTGTGTCCGGCCAGGTACAAATAGGCACCTGGGGGTTGGGGGCAGCCCGTCGCTGCCTGCTGGATCCGGCTGGTTCCAGAAATACGGCGAAGCCCACGTCATTTTTTTTCTGAAAAATCAATAAAACAATCCTAAAAAAGGGACTGCATCTTTATTAACCCTTCGCCCATGGTCCAGGGGTTAATAAAGATGCAGTCCCTTTTATTTACATTGTTTTATGGATTTGTCAGAAAAAAATTTGACGTGGGCTTCGCCGTATTACTGGAACCAGCCGGATCCAACAGGCAGCGACGGGCTGCCCCCAACCCCCAGGTGCCTATTTGTACCTGGCCAGACACAAGAGTATAGGGGAGCCCTTTTTTTTTATTATTTCATGAATTTCATGAAATAATAAAAAAAAAATGCGTGGGGCTCCACGCAATTTCTATGTCTAGCCAGGCACAGCTAAGCAGCTGGGGGCTGGAATCCGCAGCGCAGGGAGGCCCAAGCTTTCTGGGCACCCCCCGCTGCAAATTGCAGCCCGCAGCCGCCCCAGAAGATGGCGCGTTCATTGAAGCACCATCCTCTGGCGCTGAATCCCGCTCTTCCAGCGGCCCTTTGTTATACAAGCTGGTATTAAGCCCAAGATTCTTAATGTCAGGCCACGTTTGACCCGGCCACTAACAATCTCCAATAAAGGGTTAAAAAAAACACAACACAGAGAACATTTTTTATTAGAAATAAAAAAAAAAGCCATTAGGGACTCCATCTTTAATTAAAATAATCCTCTTCCGTCCGACGTAGTCCAAAACGCGATGTCCTCTCTGCTACATCCCTGTGCATAGATATAGATGTCTATGCACAGGGAATTAAGCAGACTGAGAACAATCTCAGCTCTGCTACATCATCTCTGTGCACAGGGAGAGCAGGCGGGCTCTAGGACCCTGGAGCTGCGGCAGCCTGCAGGAGCCCGACACAGAGCAGACAGCTGGACTCCTTACTGTGCGAGTTTCCCTGCGATTACTTGCACAGTAACGAGTCCAATGCAAGTCAATGGCAATCCTAGTTTTGTCAGAGTCTCTGACTAAACTTGGATTGCCATTGATTTGCATTGGACTCGTTACTGTGCGAGTAATCTCTGGGAAACTCGCAGAGTACCGAGTCCTGCGAGTCCCTTACTACTCGCCGAGTAACGAGTCCTAGCGAGTAGACTCGCCCATGCCTAGCCATACCCTATAATTTTAAAACACACTTAGTGATGAGCCACCACCTCAACGTTCGAATTCGGTTCGATCAGTTGAATTAGTGATTTGTTCATCGAATGTTCGTCGAATGTTTGTCGAACACCGTGAATCTCATTGAAATCAATGGCAGGCTACAGCAAACACATAGAAAACACCTTCATAGGTCTCCAAAAGCTGCCAAATTACTCAGAATGGACAACAGACACCAGGAAAAGTGACAACAATCCAAACACAGTACAAATAGTCAGAGGCAAAGTGGGATTAGTTTTCTACATTAAATAAAAAGAGGTGGAAGAGTAAAGGGAGGATGAGACACAAGTATGGGCATGTCACACCCTTCTTAAATCATGTAAATTTAGCAAGGGGACTCCAACAAGAATCCTCACTCTTTCCAAAGGGTCTCACCTACAGCAAAATGGCATCAATTGTCCTAGACCAAAAATTGCTGAATGGCCCAGCCTGCATGCATGGCACAGGGCCTGGAACATGACCTGGCCTAGCATTTCAAGGTTAAACATTGCTCAGCAACTATATGTTTTGAGGAGTATTACAGTAAAAACTAGAGAGGTAGGTCAGTGACCTGAATAGGCCTAGTGAGCCGGATCCCCTCGAAGCTCATGCAAGCGCTCCCGTCAGTGTTATGCCCCGCCACACACAGGTGGGACCCCCATCAGTTTCGTGGAATATTACAGGAAATAATAGGGAGGTCAGAGACCTGTTTGGGCCTAGTAGGCCAATTAAACTCAAAGCTCATGCAAGCGCTCCCATCAATGATATACCCCACCCCACTCACAGGTGTGACCACTATCAGTTTCGTGGATTACTACAGAAAATAAGAGAGGTAGATAAGTGACCTGTTTGGGCCTAGAGGGCCACATAAAGTCAAAGCTCATGCAAGTGTTCCCATTAATGATATACCCCGCTATACAAAGGTGGGACCACCATTAGTTTTGTGGAGTACTACAGGAAATAATGGAGAGGTTGGTCAGAGACCTGTTTGGGCCTAGTAGGCCGGATAAACTTAAAGCTCATGCAAGTGTTCCCATTAATGATATGCCCCGCTACAAAGAGGTGGGACCACCATTAGTTTTGTGGAGTACTACTAGAGGAAATAATGGAGAGATAGGTCAGTGACCTGTTTGGGCCTAGAGGGCCACATGAAGTCAAAGCTCATGCAAGTGTTCCCATTAATAATATGCCCCGCTATATACATGTGGGACCACCATTAGTTTTGTGGAGTACTACAGGAAATAATGGAGAGGTTGGTCAGAGACCTGTTTGGGCCTAGAGGGCCACATAAAGTCAAAGCTCATGCAAGTGTTCCCATTAATGATATGTCCCCCTATACACAGGTGGGACCACCATTAGTTTTGTGGAGTGCTAAAGGAAATAATGGAGAGGTAGGTCAGAGACCTGTTTGGGCCTAGTATGCTGGATAAACTCCTTAAAGCTCGTGCAAGTGTTCCATCAAAGTTATGCCCCGCAACACACAGGTGGAACCACTATTAGTTTCGTGGATTACTAAAGGAAGAACTAGTGAGGTAGGTCAGGCACTTGATTAGGCCTAGAGTACAGGGGAGATTGACCAAACAATGCTTTTAAGCACCCAAAAATGGTGGATGTGAATACAGCTAATTTGTTCATCACTGGTTCGATGGACAAAAAAGTTGAATATTCAGAAACAGGGGCAGGAGTGTCAAGGTTAGGTATTGAGCTCAGAGGGCCCTACTCAAGTCAAGCAACAAACAGCAAAGAGACCCCAACAACAGTCCATTTTTTTTTAATAAAATTAGGAACAGCCACCACTTAAGTTGCATCAATTGCTCCAGAGTAGAAATATGGAAATGTGGAGTTTAATGCAGCACATTGTAAAGTACACAACCATTCAGTCTCCCCAAGCTGACACAGGGGTGGCAAAGTCCTTGCGGATCCATGACTTGTTCATTTTCATAAACAGTAGTCTGTCTACACTGTCATTGGACAGACGCGTGCACATATCCGTCAGCACACTACCAGTAGCGCTGAAGACACGTTCAGAGAGAATGCTAGCTGCAGGGCACGACAACATCTCCAAGGTATGACTGGCAAGCTCAGGCCATATTTCCAGTTTGGAAGCCGAAAACGAACAAGGCTCTAGTTGCCCAGTCATGGCATCGATATTGAGCTGTAGATACTCCTGTACCATCCTCTTTAGGCATTCACTATGTGTCAGACTTGTTGTCTCTTTTGGTGTTGCGTCAGATGGTGTAAAAAATTGGTGAAACGATTCCACAAAATTGCTGTTACTAGATAGAATGTTACTGTTAACGTTTGAGTGATGATGACGACTCGACGTTGCAAGGGTTGGAAAGTTAGAAATGAGATATTCAATATGTGCTCCAATGGTGTTTTGGGTAAAAGCAGATCTAAGATTAAGTAAAAGTTTCAATTGATACTCCTGCATGCGTGAATCCCTTTCCAGGGCAGGAATCATTTGGCCAAATTTACTCTTGTAGTGGGGATCTAAGAGTGTGGCAACCCAGTAGTTGGCATTACTTTGGATTCTAACAATCCTAGGATCATATTGCAGGTAGTGCAGCAAGAAGACGCTCATGTGTCTTGCGCATCCAGGAGGATTAATCCTTGTTGTGTTGGTGGCGACGAAGTAATATTCACGCTTCCGTCCTCTGCCGTCTCCCCCCAACCTCGCACAACAGAAAAGTGATCCAGATCTCTCTCATCTGCTACGTCTTCCATGCTCATTACCTCTTTGTACACTATTTCTTCCTCAGATCCTGCACCTTCATCAACAGTTTGGCTGCTACCATGCCGTTTAAAGTATGCTCCAGCATGTAGATGACCGGAATTGTCATGCTGACAATGCCATCGTCAGCGCTAAACATCTTAGTAGCCATTTCGAAACTGTGCAGAAGGGTGCAGAGGTCCTTGATCTGAGACCACTCCAGCAGCGTGATTTGGCCCACCTGTGGATCACGTTGGCACAGGCTGTATGTCATAACATACTGCACCATCAACAGGCGCTGCGACATGTGCAGAGTGGAATTCCATCGTGTCGGCACATCACATTTCACTCGGTGAACCGGTGGGCCGAACGACTTCTGTAGAGATGCAAGTCTTTGAGCTGCGGGATGCGAATGGCAGAAGTGAGCGCACAGCGACTGTGTCCTCTGCAGAGGCGCATCTGTAATGACCATCCGCTATGAGGCTGAGCTGCTGGTAAGGCAGCACCCTGAGAAACCCCGAGACCCTTAACCCCTGTACAGGGATCTGGAATTATAGCGGAGCCCCGGTGGTAGCTGCCTATTATGAGCAGCAGAGCAGGAAGGTCACCAGGAAGGGAAAAATCAGGACGTGAAAAACGTAGTCAGGAGTCCGAGTCAAAACCGAGTGGGCAGCTAAGGTACAAAATTGACAGGCTGTAGCAGAGTCGAAAATCCAGGCAAAGGTCAGAGTCAAAACTAAACACACACTATATCACTGGGGAACCAAGACTATATCTGGCGGCCTGCAAGACAGGCTCCAATGTATTTGAAGGGCGCGGTTACCTCCCATAGGCTGGAACTCACAGCCTGATGATCTCATCCGGACCACCCCTAGAACCAGGCCAGATGGTGATGCACGACTGGCACCAACCACCCCACTTCTGACAGAAGAACGAAGGCTGCGCCTATCAGACACCTCTGCAGGGCCCGATCCTCTGCAAACAACATAACTCAAAGGAGAAATATGGCGGCGTTCAGCGACAGAGGCAAACGTCGAAGGAGCAGGTCCATATGAGGACAAGGCCCTCCTATCACCGGCACCATCAGCCGAAGGAATTCGGCACCTCCCAGTGGCCAAGGCAGGAATACCAGCCACTGAGTCCAATGGCGTTGTGGCACCAACATCACCCAAAGGAGAAACATGGCGTCGTTCAGCGACAGAGGTAGACGTCGAAGGAGCACGTCCATATGAGGACAAGGCCCCCCTATCACCAGCACCATCAGCCAAAGGAATCCGGTGTCTCCCAGCGGCCGAGGCAGGAACACCAGCCACCAAGTACAATGACGATGTGACAGTACCCCCCCTCTACGAGGGGCCTCCGGACCCACAAAACCCAGTTTATCGGGATGACGAAGATGATACTTCCTGATCAAACCCTTGGCTTGGATATTACTAGCAGGCACCCAGGACCTCTCCTCCGGACCATAGCCCTTCCAATTTTCCAGATACTGCACGGATCCTCTCAGTAAGCAGGAATCAAGGATCTGTTGAACTTCGTATTCTACGGCACCCCCGACCAAGACCGGAGGAGGAGGGGACTGGACAGGATGAACCGGAGATCGGTACAATTTGAGAAGGGACTTATGGAATACATTGGGCAGTTTGAATGATTGAGGGAGCTTCAGACGAAAGGCTACATGGTTAATCATGTAAATAATTTCATACGGAGCAATAAACCTGGGACCTAGTTTTGCAGACGGCACTTTGAGCTTAATATTTTTCGTAGAAATGCCAAACTTTGTCCCCAACTCCCAAGTCTGGAACCTTGGAGTGCCGTTTATTAGTGGAAGATGCCTGCCTAGTCTGAGCCCCCTTCAAGTTTTTGTTCACTTCAGACCAGATAGTCTTTAACTGATCTATGGACCTTTCTACCCCAGGGACGTCAGAAAGCCTAAAAGAAAATGAACCAAAGCGCGGGTGCAGCCCATGATTACAGTATAAAGGGGTGGTCTTGATGGACTCCTAGTACTGGTTATTCATGGCAAATTCTGCTAGTTGCAGGTGTTCCACCCAATCGGATTGATGCTCAGAGACATAACAATGTAGATACTGCTCGAGCGTTTGATTAGTGCGCTCGGTTTGACCATTGGTTTCAGGGTGATAGGCAGAAGAAAAGGAATAATCAATTCCAATCAGTTTACAGAATGCCCTCCAAAATTTAGAAATGAACTGGGTGCCCCTGTCAGAAACAATATTCACAGGAACACCATGCAATCGCACAGCATGATTAATAAATAATTTGCTCAGGGTCTCAGAATTAGGTAACCCGGACAGTGGAACAAAATGACACTGCTTGCTGAATCTGTCTACCACTACCCTGATACAAGTCTTCCCTTCCGAGAGTGGTAGGTCAGTAATAAAATCCATGGAGATATAAGTCCAAGGACCCTCAGGGGTGGACAAGGACTGGAGCAACCCAGCAGGGCGGTTGCGGGGAGGCGTAGCGCGAGCACATGTTTCACAAGCCAGTACATATTCCTTACAGTCCTTTACTATAGTTGGCCACCACAAATTCCTGGTTACAAGTCTGATGGTGTTATTGATACCAGGATGCCCTGCAAGGACGGAATCATGGGATTCCTTAAGGACTTGGAGGCGGAATTTGGCAGGGACAAATAGTTTTTGGGCAGGAGTAGTGTCAGGGGCCTGTTCTGGAGTTCCACGAATCTCTTCCAGAAGATCCAAAGACACAGCCGAAACAACAATCCCCTTAGCTAAAATGGGAGTCGATTCCACATCCTCGACCTGTAAGGGGCAAAAACTTCGAGACAGGGCATTAACCCTTACATTTTTAGTACCCGACGGAAAGTGATAACTAATCTTATGTTTGGCGCCTTCGAGGAAGCGGCGCCATTCCTCGAAGGCCCATTTGATTGCCAACCATTCCCGATTACCTATATCATAATTCTTCTCAGTAGATGAAAATTTTCAGGAAAAGAAGGCACACGGATGAAGTTGAGTGAGGGATGCAGTGCCTTGTGATAGCACTGCTCCCACTCCAACTTCAGAGGCATCTACCTCTAAAATAAAGGGGCGGTCCAAATCAGGCTGCACCAATATTGGGTCAGAGGAAAAACATTCTTTTGACATAGAAAACGCATGAATTGCTTCAGGCTTCCAATTAACCACATCCGCCCCTTTACGAGTCAAATCAGTGAGTGGTTTGGCTATACAAACACTAATGAGCCATGCACACAGTGAACAGATCTGTAAGACACTGTTCACACCACCAAAAAACTGAATCACAAAAAACAGTCAAATAAACGTGCAAAAATACTCTGTTGTAAAAGATAAAAACAGTAAAAAGCAAGTGCTGCTAAAAAAGTAGTAAAAAACAGGGTATTTAGTTGATACGTTTTTTGCAAAAAATGTATACTAAGCCTTGACGTTACCTTGACGTTTGGTAGAGCGGCTTAGTATACATTTTTTGTAGTTAGTACCGGTCCCCGTTGGGCCAAGTAAGATAATGTCTTTATGCAGAGTTATAGTGCAACTGGAGAATTAGAACTTTGCCAACAGGTGACTCGAGGACCATGGGGTCTGATAATACTAACTACTGCAGTGTTTATAAATGTGTAACGTTTAAAGAAAAGTGCCTCCTAGCAATAGAAAGAAACCTAAATATGCTTGTTGTATATAGTTTACCCATTGATGTTGATATGAAGAAAAAAAATGCTTTTTCACTTCCCGGTAAATAGGTTCAGATACTCACGGACGAGTATATTCAATCAAGGGGGTATGTGGCGTCCCGCCAAGCAGGCGTCACATAGAGGTACTGCACCCCGTAAAAGGGATGCAGATACTCCAGCTGCAGGTGGACCCTAGGATGGTGGGTGGGACCCATTTCCAGCACTCCCACATTAGTTTACACGGTGGGAGGTTACCTGGGAGGGAATAAAACCACCTCTAGTGGGAACAAGAAGGGCTTTTTGTTGCTTTGAGTTTTTTGCTGCGAGGTCACTCGGCTGAGGGTCCAGAGAGAGATGGAAGAGGAAGAGAGGGTTTAAGAAGAAGGAGATTTCCAGGAGAGCAGTCGATCTGGAAAAGAGGAGCCTGCTAATAAGGTTCTCCCAGGCAGCTTACCGGGCACAGGAGCCCGCAGACTGCTGAAGCTAAACGCACAGCAGAGAATCCGGATTCCCGTGGAGTCTTCAATTCTCCTGGGCACCAGAGCAGTCCACAAGAAGGGTACCAGGCACCGCCAAAAGAACGAGCGGCCAGCCAGTAGAGCGTTACCTGACGGCAGTGAAGGTGAGAGAGGAAAGGAGGTCAGGCTGGATTTCAAGTCACCAAGCTTCACACCAAAACTGGAAAGCAGGAAGGAACAGACACGGGTTAGTTAAAGAAGGCACACCAAGGGTTCCACCATACCACCTGGGATTCACTTGCAGCCACCTGTTAGCTACTTGTTCTTGTAACATCTTAAGTGCTGAACTGTGAACTTTGTATGAGGCTGATGCAAATTAAAGTACCCAGAGGAAAGTGACTTTGCCTCTGCCTGTGTTTCCTTTTTGCATGAACTTGTTCCCCATACAGGAACGCTGCCCCGGAGGTCCAGCCCTACCTGTAGAGGACTTTGCCAACTGGCCGCAATACCATCTACTCCTCACCAGAAACTACAGGTGGCGTCACGACAAACTGTATATAAAATCCCCTGTAAATAATAACCCCTTTTTGAAGTGTCACCCAGGACACGGGATCAGGCGTGGCCACCACTCCCCGTGACACAGCAACGCTTCCGTGGAGCCTGATACCCGAGTACCCCAAAGTCTGGGTATCGACACAAGTCCTGCAGACCCTTTGGCATGCTGGGAGTTATAGTTCTCCCTTAATATGATTTGCACCTATGAGTTCTTAAAGCAACACTCCAGTGTTTTTTCTTTAGCACTGAAGTGGTGCTTTAAATGTAAGTATAAGAACCAAAGGACAGGGCTTACATATAAAGCACCACTCTAGTGTTGAAGAGAAAATATTGGAGTGCTGCTTTAAGATCTCATAGGTGAATACATGTTAAAAGCAAAGAAGCATGTTCAAAAGACCGGGATCAGGGAAATAAGAAAGGCTCAAATGAGTGATCAAAAATGTATTTATTATACACCAAGGAAAATGACCACCCTTTCCCTAAGTGATTGAATGAGCAATATAAATGGCAGCTTCATAAGGGCCACTTTACACACACCAACTTATCTGTCCAACTTCTGAACAACTTACTGGTTGCAGTGAAATCATGGACACATTGCTCCATTTTGTGGCTGTGTACAAATGGAACAATGTGTCCATGATTTCACTGCAACCAGTAAGTTGTTCAGAAGTTGGACAGATAAGTTGGTGTGTGTAGAGTGGCCCTAAGGGTGAAGGGTGGTCATTTTCCTTGTCCACAGGTATAATTTTTTCCCACACATATGCTTTTTCCTATGATTGAGCTTTCTCTGGGCAGCTCTGGCATCTCATTTATAGACCTTATTGGTAATTAAATTGATCCGTTTCTCTGTATGCCATAATCACATTTACTTTATTTTAAAGCATGCTTTTTAGTGATGAGCGAGTATGCTCTGCGCTGCTCGGTACTCGCATGAGTATCACTGTACTCGGGCTACTCGGCGAGTACCGAGTAATCTCGCGATACTCGTGCTGTGGTTGTGGTCCTCATCCCTGCATGTTGGCGCTCTTTTGAGAGCCAGCCCACATGCAGGGATTGGCTGGCAGACCACTGCAATGCCACAGCCTGTTAGTTGTGGCATTGCAGTGATTGGCCGGCCTGCACAGCGTGACCGAGCCTTTATAAGACCCGGCCGCGCTGTGCTCTGCACACAGGCATCCAGACAGTGAGTGTAGGGACAGTGTCTGCTGCTTAGGGACAGATTTGCGGCCCTCATAGGTAGATCCGGAGCAGGGCTGCAAACTGCTGCTGAACACAACAGTCCTTCTCAGGACTAATCTAGGAGGACATAGGCAGGGTGATCCAGATCGGAATCCAAGCTTTTCTGTGATCATAACAGTACTTACTAGCTTGATACAGGTTAGGGACTAAAATCATACTCTCCTGTGACCATTACAGTCACCAGACTGGTGTACTTACTACCTTAATACAGGTTAGGGACTAAAATCCTACTCTCCTGTGACCATTACAGTCACCAGACTGTTGTACTTACTACCTTAATACAGGTTAGGGACTAAAATCCTAATCTCCTGTGACCATTACAGTCACCAGACTGGTGTACGTACTACCTTGATACAGGTTAGGGACTAAAATCCTACTCTCCTGTGACCATTACAGTCACCAGACTGGTGTACTTACTACCTTGATACAGGTTAGGAACTAAAATCCTTCTCTCCTGTGACCATTACAGTCACCAGACTGTTGTACTTACTACCTTAATACAGGTTAGGGACTAAAATCCTAATCTTCTGTTACCATTACAGTCACCAGACTGGTGTACTTACTACCTTAATACAGGTTAGGGACTAAAATCCTAATCTCCTGTGACCATTACAGTCACCAGACTGTTGTACTTACTACCTTAATACAGGTTAGGGACTAAAATCCTAATCTCCTGTGACCATTACAGTCACCAGACTAGTGTACTTACTACCTTGATACAGGTTAGGGACTAAAATCCTACTCTCATGTGACCATTACAGTCACCAGACTGGTGTACTTACTACCTTGATACAGGTTAGGGACTAAAATCCTTCTCTCCTGTGACCATTACAGTCACCAGACTGTTGTACTTACTACCTTGATACAGGTTATGGACTAAAATCCTTCTCTCCTGTGACCATTACAGTCACCAGACTGTTGTACTTACTACCTTAATACAGGTTAGGGACTAAAATCCTAATCTCCTGTGACCATTACAGTCACCAGACTGGTGTACTTACTACCTTAATACAGGTTAGGGACTAAAATCCTAATCTCCTGTGACCATTACAGTCACCAGACTGGTGTACTTGCTACCTTGATACAGGTTAGGGACTAAAATCCTAATCTCCTGTGACCATTACAGTCACCAGACTGGTGTACTTACTACCTTGATACAGGTTAGGGACTAAAATCCTCTCTCCTGTGACCATTACAGTCACCAGACTGTTGTACTTACTACCTTAATACAGGTTAGGGACTAAAATCCTAATCTCCTGTGACCATTACAGTCACCAGACTGGTGTACTTACTACCTTGATACAGGTTAGGGACTAAAATCCTACTCTCATGTGACCATTACAGTCACCAGACTGGTGTACTTACTACCTTGATACAGGTTAGGGACTAAAATCCTTCCTCCTGTGACCATTACAGTCACCAGACTGTTGTACTTACTACCTTAATACAGGTTAGGGACTAAAATCCTAATCTCCTGTGACCATTACAGTCACCAGACTGGTTGTACTTACTACCTTAATACAGGTTAGGGACTAAAATCCTAATCTCCTGTGACTTACAGTCACCAGACTGGTGTACTTCTACCTTGATACAGGTTAGGGACTAAAATCCTAATCTCCTGTGACCATTACAGTCACCAGACTGGTTGTACTTAGCTATCTTGATACAGGTTAGGGACTAAAATCCTACTCTCCTGTGACCATTACAGTCACCAGACTGTTGTACTTACTACCTTAATACAGGTTAGGGACTAAAATCCTATCTCCTGTGACCATTACAGTCACCAGACTGGTGTACTTACTACCTTAATACAGGTTAGGGACTAAAATCCTAATCTCCTGTGACCATTACAGTCACCAGACTGTTGTACTTACTACCTTGATACAGGTTAGGACTAAAATCCTAATCTCCTGTGACCATTACAGTAACCAGACTGGTGTACTTACTACCTTGATACAGGTTAGGGACTAAAATCCTACTCTCCTGTGACCATTACAGTCACCAGACTGGTGTACTTACTACCTTGATACAGGTTAGGGACTAAAATCCTTCTCTCTGTTACCATTACAGTCACCAGACTGGTGTACTTACTACCTTGATACAGGTTAGGGACTAAAATCCTACTCTCCTGTGACATTACAGTCACCAGACTGGTGTACTTACTACTTGATACAGGTTAGGGACTAAAATCCTAATCTCCTGTGACCATTACAGTCACCAGACTGGTGTACTTACTACCTTGATACAGGTTAGGGACTAAAATCCTACTCTCCTGTGACCATTACAGTTACCAGACTGGTGTACTTACTACTTAATACAGGTTAGGGACTAAAATCCTATCTCCTGTGACCATTACAGTCACCAGACTGGTGTACTTACTACCTTGATACAGGTTAGGGACTAAAATCCTTCTCTCCTGTGACCATTACAGTCACCAGACTGTTGTACTTACTACCTTAATACAGGTTAGGGACTAAAATCCTAATCTCCTGTGACCATTACAGTCACCAGACTGGTGTACTTACTACCTTGATACAGGTTAGGGACTAAAATCCTACTCTCCTGTGACCATTACAGTCACCAGACTGGTGTACTTACTACCTTGATACAGGTTAGGGACTAAAATCCTAATCTCCTGTGACCATTACAGTCACCAGACTGGTGTACTTACTACCTTAATACAGGTTAGGGACTAAAATCCTAATCTCCTGTGACCATTACAGTCACCAGACTGGTGTACTTACTACCTTGATACAGGTTAGGGACTAAAATCCTACTCTCCTGTGACCATTACAGTCACCAGACTGGTGTACTTACTACCTTGATACAGGTTAGGGACTAAAATCCTAATCTCCTGTGACCATTACAGTCACCAGACTGTTGTACTTACTACCTTAATACAGGTTAGGGACTAAAATCCTAATCTCTTGTGAGCTGAACAGTCACCAGACTGGTGTACTTACTACCTTGATACAGGTTAGGGACTAAAATCCTACTCTCCTGTGACCATTAAAGTCACCAGACTGGTGTACTTACTACCTTGATACAGGTTAAGGACAAAAATCCTACTCTCCTGTGACCATTACAGTCACCAGACTGTTGTACTTACTACCTAAATACAGGTTAGGGACTAAAATCCTAATCTCCTGTCACCATTACAGTTACCAGACTGGTGTACTTACTACCTTAATACAGGTTAGGGACTAAAATCCTAATCTCCTGTGACCATTACAGTCACCAGACTGGTGTACTTACTACCTTGATACAGGTTAGGGACTAAAATCCTACTCTCCTGTGAGCTGAACAGTTACCAGACTGGTGTACTTACTACCTTGATACAGGTTAGGGACTAAAATCCTACTCTCCTGTGACCATTACAGTCACCAGACTGGTGTACTTACTACCTTGATACAGGTTAGGGACTAAAATCCTTCTCTCCTTTGACCATTACAGTCACCAGACTGTTGTACCTACTACCTTAATACAGGTTAGGGACTAAAATCCTAATCTCCTGTGACCATTACAGTCACCAGACTGGTGTACTTACTACCTTGATACAGGTTAGGGACTAAAATCCTACTCTCCTGTGACCATTACAGTCACCAGACTGGTGTACTTACTACCTTAATACAGGTTAGGGACTAAAATCCTAATCTCCTGTGAACATTACAGTCACCAGACTGGTGTACTTACTACCTTGATACAGGTTAGGGACTAAAATCCTACTCTCCTGTGACCATTACAGTCACCAGACTGGTGTACCTCTATACAAGCAAAATGCGCAAGGGCGTTGGCAAGGAACAGGGAAGTGAACGTGATGGTGGTGCAGGCAGAGGTCGAGGTCGTGTGCAAGCACTAATTTCGCAACAACAAAGGGGCACGTCTACTCGCTCACACGTCCTGTCCCAAATTCTTGGGGCCCGCTGCAGTACACCGCTCTTGAACTAACACCCGTGTCAACAGGTTATTACTTGGATAGCGGATAATGCTTCAAGTCAGATTGGCACCTCCACAAACACCCTGTCTTCCACACGGTCAAGTGTCAGTAGCCTTGATACTGCACCGCACATTTTCCAACCTGATCCTCCTTCCTACCACCAGGCCGAGTACACGTCCACGGACATTACTGATCCCACACTTGGACACTCGGAAGTCCAGAAGTGTGTACCCATGGGTGAGTGGAGGTACATGGCAAATTCCTATTACAAAATTTAAATTCAGTTGTCATTTGTTGGTGGTGTGGTGAAGTCTGGTCCAATCCAACCCTTGTTCATCTTGATCAGAGTCAGCCTGTCAGCATTTTCAGTTGACAGGCGGGTGCGTTTATCAGTAATGATTCCACCTGCGGCACTGAAAACACGCTCTGACAAAACGCTAGCGGCAGGGCAAGCCAGGACTTCCAAGGCGTAGAGAGCCAATTCATGCCACGTGTCCAGCTTGGAGACCCAATAATTGTAAGGCACAGAGGAATTTCGCAGTACAGTTGTTCGATCTGCAAGGTACTCCTTCAGCATCTGGCCAAACTTAGCATTTCTTGTGGCACTACCCTGCACCTCAGGGGCTGTGGTACGTGAGGGGCTGAGAAAACTGTCCCACATCGTAAAGACTGTTCCCCTACTTCTGGCGGATTGGACTTGTGCCCCTCTCGGCCGTATGCCTTGGTTGTCCACCGATTCCTGACGTATGCCGCTAGCGTTTTGTGAGGGGAATGATTTGCCTACTTACGTGACTATGGCCTTCTGGAACTGCTGCATTTTGGCTGACCTCTCCGCCTTAGGAATGAGAGACATAAAGTTCTCCTTGTAGCGTGGGTCTAACAGTGTTGCCAACCAGTACTGATTGTCGGCCAAGATATTCTGAACGCGAGGGTCACGAGCCAGGCAGCTTACCATAAAGTCAGCCATGTGCACCAGACTCTTAACAGCCATCACTTCAGTATCCAGACCAACACGATGACTGAACATGCTGTCCTCCTCCTCCTCCTCATCTCCCCTGTCCTCTGGCCAGCCACGCTGAATCAAGGGTATGACTGGTGTTCATGTCATATCCTCAATTTGGCCAGAGAGTTGCTCCATGTCTTCATCCTCCTCCTCCTCGTCATAGTCCTTCACTGCACGTTGTGATGAGATGAGGCTGGGCTGTGTGTTTTCACCCACACCCACTACTGTTTCTTGCTCCAAGTCATCGCGCTCGGCCTGCAATGCATCCTCTTTGTTTTTCAGCACAGACCGTTTTAGAAGGCAGAGTAGTGGTATGGTGACGCTAATAATGGCGTCATCGACGCTCACCATCTTGGTGGAGTCCTCTAAGTTTTGGAGGACGGTACATAGGTCGGACATCCATCTCCACTCCTCAGGTGTTATGTGTGGAGTTTGACCCATTTCCCGACGGCTTAGGTGATGCAGGTAGTCAACAACTGCCCTCTTCTGCTCACATATCCTGACCAACATGTGCAGAGTTGAATTCCAACGTGTGGGAACATCACACACCAGTCTGTGGGCCGGAAGACGCAAACGGCGCTGAAAGCCGGCAAGGACGGCTGAAGCAGCGGGTGACTTACGAAAATGTGCAGACAGACGGCGAACTTTTACCAGCAGTTCAGACAGCTCTGGGTATGACTTTAGAAACCTCTGAACCACCAGGTTGAGCACATGGCCCACGCATGGAACATGCGTCAGCTGGCCTCGCCTCAAAGCTGCCACCAGGTTCCGGCCATTGTCACACACGACCTTTCCTGGCTTTAGGTTCAAAGTTGTGAGCCAGTGATCTGCCTGCTGTTTCAGAGCTGTCCACACCTCTTCTGCATTGTGGGGTTTGTCACCTATGCAGACTAGCTTCAGCACAGCCTGTTGCCGCTTCCCAGAGGCAGTGCTGCAGTGCTTCCAGCTTGGGACTGGTGTGGAGGGTACAGTGGATGAGGATGCGCAGGAGGAGGAGGCTGAAGAGCATGACATTCCGGAGCTGTAGAGTGTCGGTGAAACCCTGACAGAGGTAGGGCCTGCTATCCTTGTGTGGGAAGGACGTGTTCCGTCCCTCGCTCAGACTGGGTCCCAGCCTCCACAATATTAACCCAGTGTTTTGTCAAGGAGATGTAGTGGCCTTGCCCACAAGCACTTGTCCACGTGTCTGTGGTTAGGTGGACTTTGGCTGAAACAGAGTTGTCCAGGGCACGTGTGATGCTGTTGGACACGTGGTTATGCAATGCGGGGACGGCACATCTGGAGAAATAGTGGCGGCTGGGGACCGAGTAACGTGGGACAGCAGCCGCCATCAGGTCGCAGAATGCTTCCGTCTCCACCAGCCGGAAAGGCAACATTTCTAGCGCTATGAGTCGCGCCTGCGTTCAAATGTTTGCTGAATGAATAATTGAACGCTGCGCTGGGAAAAGGACGTGCTTGATGGTGGGGTTATTTGTGCGTGGGCAACTTCAGGTGCAGGGCCGGAGGCTTGTTCGCGGCCAGCATGTACAGGGGATTGGCTCGCATGCACAACATGCGAAGACGTAGCAGTGACATCAGCAAGCTCCGCTCCTCGACTCTGTTGTACTTCCCACAAAGTCGGGTGCTTGGCTGACATGTGCCTGATCATGCTGGTGGTGGTCAGGCTGCTAGTTTTCGTACTCCAGCTGATGCTGGCATGGCAGGTGTTGCAAATGGCCTTTTTAGAGTCATCTGGAGCCAACTTAAAAATACTGCCAGACTCGGGAAGACCTAACATTTGCACAGGCACCTTGTGTCGTGTTGTTGTTCCGGGGAACGGTTGCCTGCCTTCTGCCTGCGGACCCGACCCTGCTTCGTACTGCCTGTTGGGATGCTACACCTCCCTCCCCCTGTGCACTGCTGTCCTCGCTCTGCATATCCTCCTGCCAGGTTGGGTCAGCTACTGGATCATCCACCACATCGTCTTCCTCTTCCTTGGCTAATCGCTGGACTGCTCCTCCTTCTCCTCATGTGCCACCATGATGACCGCTACAATAGTTAGGCTGTTGTTTCAGGTATACCCCCAGTGGTAAATTTTTACGCCCATTCTTTTAGAATGGGTATTACAACGACAGGATACCCGCTCCTTTTCAATGGGAAAAATGTTTTGAGGCCCTCCTGCACGTCTCTATCCAGGGACAATGTGGAGCCTCCCAATTTTTGGCTGCCATGTCAAAGGGCTATGCTACAATACACCCACTTCCTTACAATGGGCACTTCAGGTTTACAGGCCCTCATGCATGTCTGTATGCATGGGTCATTGTGGAGCCTCCCAATTTTTGGCTGCCCTGCCAAAGGGCTATACTACAATACACCCACTTCCTTACAATGGGCCCTTCAGGTTTACAGGCCCTCATGCACGTCTCTATCCAGGGACAATGTGGAGTCTCCCAATTTTTGGCTGCCCTGCCAAAGGGCTATACTACAATACACCCACTTGAGGTTTACAGGCCCTACTGCATGTCTGTATGCATGGGTCATTGTTGAACCTCCCAATTTTTGGCTGCCCTCCCAAAGGGCTATACTACAATACACCCACTTCAGGTTTACAGGCCCTCCTGCACATCTCTATCCAGGGACAATATGGAGCCTCCCAATTTTTGGCTGCCCTGCCAAAAGGCTATACTACAATACACCCACTTGAGGTTTACAGGCCCTACTTCATGTCTGTATGCATGGGTCATTGTTGAACCTCCCAATTTTGGGCTGCCCTGCCAAAGGGCTATACTACAATACACCCACTTCAGGTTTACAGGCCCTCCTGCACATCTCTATCCAGGGACAATATGGAGCCTCCCAATGTTTGGCTGCCCTGTCAAAGGGCTATACTACAATACACCCACTTCCTTACAATGGGCACTTCAGGTTTACAGGCCCTCATGCACGTCTCTATCCAGGAGCATTGGTGAACCTCCCAATTTTGGACTGCCCTGGCAAAGGAATATACTACAATAGACCCAGTTCCTCAAAATGGGCACATTATGTCAAGAGCCTTCATGTACATCTCTTCTCAGGGACATCGGAGTGCCGCACAATGTTTTCACGTAAAATCTTTCATGTAATCACAAAAAGTAACGTACACCAGCTGTATCTCACTATTGGGTATGTGCCCTTAACATTTCCACCCTGAATATTCATTTTGGTGTCATTTTGGAAGGTTTTCTGGTGACTCTGTAAAATTGGCGTGAAACCCGGACAACATTGTTCACAGCTGTGACTTTTGAGTGAGAAATGCTTCTAGGGGTCTTCCCCATGGTGTTGCCATGTCATTTGAGCACTCTTCTGAGACTTTTGTGACATTTTTAGGGTTTCTACATGCTGCCGGCAGTCATTTCATAAAAATACTCAGGTCTCCCATAGGATAACATTGGGCTCGGTACTCGGGCCGAGTACACGAGTATCTCGGGATACTCGGCCCGAGCTTCGAGCACCCGAGCATTTTAGTACTCGCTCATCACTAATGCTTTTTTCTACACTGTTGCTGATAGGTTTGCATACTTTTCCATCTTGAGTACTGGTTTTTTTGCAGTGAAATTTTGTGTGATAAGTTGATATCTAGTGGTATTGTCTTAAAATTTTAAACAGGTTTCCCATCATCATTTTATTTGTAAAGGTTGATATTTCCGCTATACTAATGTGTGGCTTGATTTGATGTTCATTACAAGACTACAGTTTCTTTGGTGCGTGTTCCACCTTTTAATTGTTTTTAAATATTTGTTTGTTCCTGTTTTTTTCTTGGTGTATAATAAATGAATTTTTGATCACTCATTTGAGCCTTTCTTATTTCCCTGATCCCGGTCTTTTGAACATGCTTCTTTGCTTTTTACATGTATTTATCTTTTTAAGCATGTGACTGGTGGATCATTTGACTGTGCCCCCAAATTACGCCCTTTCAAGATCTCATAGGTGCAATTCATATCAAACTAGAATTATAACTTCCAGCATGTCCTGCAGTTCTTTTGGCATGCTGGGAGTTATATTTCTCCTTTGATATGAATTGCACCTATGAGATCTTAAAGCAGCACTGCAGTGTTTTTTCTTTAGCACTGGAGTGGTGCTTTAAATATAAGCTCCCTCCCCTGGTTCTTATACTCACCTTCTGGCATTTTCCAATCTCTTGATTCACCTGTCCCGATCTGGCAGTAAATCATTACAATGACACTCTCAGAAGCACCCTGGACCACGTCGTGCCCCTCGCCCTCAGAACCTCCCAACATAGAATAAAACAGCCTTGCCTCACATCTCAAACTCGATTCCTCCAGCGATGCTCTAGAAGTGCCGAACGTCTATGGAAGAAAACTCGCTCACCAAAAAACTTTATCCATTATAAATTCATGCTAAAAACCTATAACTCTGCCCTTCACCTCGCCAAACAGACCTACTTCACCATCCTGGTCTCCTCACTATCCAACAATCCGAAAAAATGCTTTGACACCTTTTACTCTCTCCTCAGTCCTAAAGTGCAGGTCCCAAACACTGACCTCTGTGCTGATGATCTGGCTTCTTACTTTATGGAGAAAATAGACAACATCAGCCAGGAAATCAGCTCCCAGCCTGCAAGTGCTGCTACTCCCACTCTTCCTCACATTTCCTCCGGCTCACTCTCCCTATTTGACCTAGTCACAGAAGAAGAAGTCTCCAGGCTCCTCTTTTCCTCTAGTCCCACCACATGCACTACTGACCCCATTCCCTCACACCTACTCCAGTCTCTCCGGTCGTCATCACTCACCTAACCAAAATCTCCAACCTCTCCCTCTCTTCTGGCACCTTCCCCTCCTCCTTCAAACTCTCTATCATTACTCCATAAAGAAATCCTCTCTTGACCCAGTCTCCAATCTCCCCTTCATATCTAAACTCTTGGAGCGCCTGTTCTAAACCTGCCTCACCCACTACCTCTCCGGTCACTCTCTTCTAGCTCCATTACAGTCTGGTTTCCTCCCCCTTCACTCTACAGAAACTGCCCTCATCAAAGTGACCAATGACCTTCTGACAGCAAAACGTAATGGTGACCACTCTCTGCTTATTCTTCTGGACCTCTCTGCAGCTTTTGACACTGTTGACCACCATCTCCAACTCTCTATGCTGCACTCCACTCTCTCCTGGTTCTCTTCCTATCTTTATGACTACTCTTTCAGTGTAACGTTCGCTGGCTCAACTTCCTCTCCTCTTCCTCTCACTTTTGGGGTCCCTCAGGGCTCAGTCCTTGGCTCTCTTCTCTTGTCTCTCTACATTACCCCGATTGGAAAGCAGATTTCGCTTCCAGTACCATCTTTATGTTTATAACACACAACTTTACACTTCAGCCCCTGACTTTGCACCTGCGGTATTAAAGAACACCAATGACTGTCTAGCTGCAGTTTCCAACCAAATCCACCTGAGGAAGACGATAAGCCTTCGTGGAAACATGTTGTGGTGAATAAAGAGGACTCTTGATCCATAACTACCTGCCTTATCTGTGCCCCTGCGCTCGCTATAAATAACTTTTAATTGAACTGTTGGATCCAACATCATGACTGCTCTCTATTTGAAACTTAACCTATCCAAAACTGACCGACTTCTGCTCTCGCTCTCCACTAACCTCCCTAAATCTGACATCTGACATCTCTCTCTCAGTGTGCGGCACCATGATAATGCCTAGGCAGCAGGCTCGCTCTCTGGGTGTTATGTTTGACATCGATCTCTCCTTCACCCCTTATATACAATCTCTTGCTCAGTCTTGTCGCTTGCACCTGAAGAACACCTCTAGAATGCGCCCCTTTTTCACCATGGATACAACTAAAACTCTTACCGTGGTTCTAATCCATTCCCGCCTTGAGTACTGCAATTCTCTACTAATCGGCCTCCCCCTCTCTAAACTTTCCCCTCTCCAGTCCATCCTTAATGCAGCAGCCAGGTTCACCCATCTGGCCAATCGTTATTCAGATGCCTCCGTTCTGTGCCATTCATTGCACTGTCTGCCTATACACTACAGGATCCATTTCAAACTGCTTGTTCTCACCCACAAAGCTCTTCACAGTGCAGCACCTCCCTACATCTCCTCCCTCAACTCTGTCTATCACCCCACCCGTTCTCTACGTTCTACAAATGACCTTCGACTAACATCTGCACTAATCCGATCCTCCCACTCCCGGCTCTAAGACTTCTCCTGAGCTGCACCAATTTTCTGGAATGCTCTACCCCAAGAAATCAGGACTATTCACAAGTTGCATAGCTTCAGACGCTCCCTAAAAACACATCTTTTTAATCATGCTCCCTAGAAGTCCTTAGTAAATGGGTTATATACAGTACCATCTCTCTGGACATAAGCTCTTCTTCAAACTCCACCAAACCCAAAAGCTGTACACAGATGTCTGGTGTCTGGTGACCATTCATGTAACTTTATTTCTATCCCCCACTTCCTCAAGATGCCTGGACCATCACTGTAATAAGCCTATGTACCTTATCTTGTGTAATCCCAATCCTTTTGCAGACTGTTAGCTCTTTGAGCAGGGTCACCTTTATTTTTGCCTTAATTATTGTATTGTATCTACCTACCTCATCTATGTAAATATTCCATCCTGTCCTTCTCCAAATCTGGCCTTGTGTATCATTTTTCTACGCGCCCATGCATTTTATAGCACTTTATCTGTACTTGTACAGATCCTGGCTGGTGAACGGTTCATGCAGCATTACGTGAATCCCCTATGTAATATATTGATAGCTGGACCATATATGATGCCATTTGTTTCTATTATCTTTTGTGTCTCCCCTACTTCCTTCCTAGATTGTAAGCTTGCGAGCAGGGACCTCACTCCTAATGGGCTCAGTGATGTAATTACCTTTTTTTTTATTCATATGGTTTGTATTGTATTATATTTGTACTGTTGTATTGTATTTTATGATATATTATTGTATTGTGTTGTTTCATATACTCTCTGAATTGTAAAGTGCTGCGGAATATATAAATAAAAATTATTATTATTATACTGTACTTTACCAACAACACTCAGTCCCGCGGTGCTATCTCCCCCTTTTACCACTTATTTTGCTTAAAATCTTTTTTTTCCCTATTTTTTACTTCTAAAACTGGGTGGGTCTTATGGTCCGGTGCATCTTATAGTTGGAAAAATATGGTATATACTCTACATTAACTAAAGCAATATTTCTTATTTTCTCTGTCACGATCAGATTTAATGGACTTACTAATAACAACTATTTTATTTTGCAAGCATGATCCAACGAAATGCAAAACAAATTTTACTAAATTTACATTTGAAGTGCGTCCAGAACTCACATGGTCTTGGCAGAACATGCTGGCATCCTACTAAAATGTCTTTACAGTGCAGGAGCAAATTAGAAGCTAATTAGAGGATGCTTGCTGAGATATGAGATTCCTGGGAGCTTGTGTGTTAGATAGCATCCTAAAATCCTTTACTAACTGTTCCTCAATGCTTCTTTTCCTCTTAATTTGGATGATTTACTCAACATTCACTAAAACTAGTAAATTAGTACTTAAAGACCTTCTGTCTTTCTGTAGGACTGTCATATTTTTAGCATCGGTTGATTCATTTTAATGTTTATTAAATGTATTAATCTCTCGCTCAAGCATAATTTTGATTTTCTCATCTTAAGCACTAATTGATTTCCTGGAGTGTTTATAGAAAATATATATCATAGTCATGTAATATTTTGTTTAGTAAACATTTTTGGTCAAAAGTTTGGACACACATGTTCTTGCAATGGTTTTTCTTCTTATTATTAGAATGTTAAATTATTGAGTCAGCGTAAAAGCAGCAAAACCATAAGAAAGCACTAACTGAGAGCAATGAGAAAAGAAATACATGTGAAACTAACCAGATTACATGTGAACCCTAAATGACAGTTTTACACATCCTTGCCTCTCTCTCAAGTAGTTTTGTCTTGTAGTCACCTGAAATGGTTTCTTGAAGGGGTTCCCAGAGGTGCTTATCATTTGATGGCTACTTTGCCTTTCAATTTGTGATCTAACACATCCAAATCATCTTCAATGGGTTGAAGTCCAGCGATTATGGAGGTTTTATCATCTGATGCAGCACTCCAACCCTTTCCTATTAAGTCATATAGCCTGGATGTTCTTTTGGGTCATTGTCCTATTGCAATGGAATTGAAGCTTCCACTAAGTGAAAACTAGATAGGATCTCATGTCATTGAACAGTGCAGTGCTGTGACAGCCATTCAGAGTAAGTATGCCTTGAATATATAATAGTCCAACAAAATTTTCAACAGAAAAATATCCCAGACAATTAGAGATGAGCAGACATGTGTTAGTTCGTGTTCTGGGTTAAAGCCAGACATTTTATAAAGTTCTGTTCTGAACCCAAACTTGACCCAAACCTCAATGGAAGTAACTAATTAGGCAGTTTAGCTCTCTGCCCACATACAGCCAGCCATAAGCAAAACACCTCCAGGACAGAGAGGGTGTGGTTTTTTATTTTCTTTTTTTGGTACACACTATATCCAATAACACTGATATTACACTCCATACAAATTCTTCAAACACTGCAAGCAGCTTGCACTGGGCTGAGCACTAAACATGTCTGAGCACTGCGATGCTCACTCCAGTGATTTACATATATAAAGCACCTGATCTCCAAATTCGAATACTGAACATGGTTGAATACTTTGTGTTCGGTATGAACACCAGACATTAAAGTCCAGTTCGCTCATCCCTACAAACCATTACACCTCCTCCATGCTCCAAGGTGGATACCACACATGTAAAAACTATCTTCTCACTTTTTTGTCTTACAAAAACATAGGGGTTGGGACCAAAACTAAAAGTCTAAAAGTACAGATTTCCACACTTTGAATTGTTTGCTCCCAAAAATATTTACCTCTTGTTTGCAGGAGTGGTTTTTTCTGCAGCAATTTGACAAATAAAAGGCCTGCTACATGCATCCTCATCTAGATAGTAGATGTTGAGGTGTCTGTTGTTTGATGATTACGCAAGATACATTATATGGGAGCTTTTACCTGTGGTGCTGTCAATTTTTGTTTTTTTTAGGCTGGTAACTTATCCTCTGCAGCAGAGGTAATTCTTCAACTTTCTTTCATCGGGTGGTCCTCATGAATCTAAATTTCAACATAAGTATTGATGATTCTTGCTGCACTGAGATACCATAAAAGTTCCACAAACGTCTCAGATTGACTGACCTTACTGTGTTAAAATAATAATGGGTATTGTTTAACTTTACTTATTTGAGTGGTTCTTGCCATAGTCTGGCTTTTTGTATAATACAGCTTATCACTGTAAGGACAATACAGCCTCAGTAATACACACATGATGATCTCAAACACTTTCTGGAGGCAGGTGACTCCACAAATGAATTCTTGACTAGCATTAACTGTTCAGTGGAAGCCATTCCAAGTGAAGCCTGATGAAGCTGCCTGAGAGAATGCTATGTGTGTTTAAACCTATGATCACAGTAAAAATGGATTCTTTGATGAATCTTAGGTTTAACATATATTCTGATTTGTTCATGCTCGCTTATTTTCTGCTTGTTTTCGTGTTACCTTTACACTTTTGCTGATATCAATTTATATTATAATGTGCATAATTCAATAAAAACAATCTTGGCTTTGAGGGTATAGAGATAATTAAAGTATAGTAATCTGGAGACAGGATGCTAGCTGTCAGAGTAGGCTCTTGAAGTGGATGGGACAGAATGGTTGGAGTGCTTGATGTAACCAGTCACGTTGCTGTCAAATTAGTGACTGTTATTCCTGCCCCAGACACTAGGCGGTGTCGAATTCCTTTGGCTAGTGGTGCCAGTGATTGGGGGTCTATGCCTCATAGGGACCTGCTCCTTTGGTTCCTGCCTCTGTCGCTGGGCATCATTATGTTCCTCCTGTTGGTGATGCTGGATCCAGGAGAGAGGTCCCTGCAGAGGCATCTGGTGAGTGCAGGCTTCATTCCTCTGCCAGAAGTGGGGTGGTTGGTACCATCTGGTCTGGTTGCAGGGGCGGTCCAGATGAGGTATCAGGCTGTGAGCTCCAACTTATGAGAGAGAAACCGCGCCCTTCAAATATCTTGGGGCTTGTCCTGCAAACTGCCAGATAAATTATTGGTTTTCCCAGCTATCTAGTTTGTCTCTATTATATTGACTCTTACCTTTGCCTGGATTTTGACCCTTCTACCACCTGCTGATTTTGCACTTTTGCCTCTTTTCCCGGTTTTTGACACTGCCTTCTGACTAAGGTTTTGGATCCTGATTTTGTCTATATATTTGTCTATATATTACCTGACCTCCTAGTCTTTTCCTTCTTGGTGACCTCCCTGGTCGGTGTGCTGCTCACCTATAAGCAGCTACCTCCTGGGCTCTGCGATAATTCCAAATCCCTGTATAGGGGTAAAGGGTCTCAGAGTTTCTCGGGTTGCTACTTTACCAGCAGCTCAGCCTTTGTAGTGGACAGTCATCACAGAACCCCTGGATATTGGTGTACTGCCTCAGTGGGAATTTATATGGGAATCTTTGGCTGTCATATCAGTACAGGTGACACCAAGTGACAATACTGTGAGGAAAGGCAGGAGCTTTATGTGGCTTGCAACCCTGTCTCAAAGCTAAATGAAGGTCACAATCTTCTCTCAGAGCTTAATTTGTCTCTGAAAATCTGAGTTTGGGGATAACTACTGTAACAGTACTTGCAAAAGTTTAACACAGGTGTGGAAAAAAAATAATAAGAATGCTTTAAAAATAGAAGAATATTTTTTTTATCAATTATCAAAATTCTAAGTGAATAAATAAGGGAAGTGTATATGAAAATCAAACTTGCTATATTTGATGTAATTTTCTTTGCTTTTAAAAACTACATTAAGACCGAGATGTTGTTCCAAACATCTTGGAGAACTAACCACAAGTCTTATGTGGATGTAAGCTTATGCAGAAGCTTCCTATAATCCAAGTCAGTTTTGATTATGTTGAGCAAGGGCTTGTTTGGGGCCATATCATCGCTTCTACGGTAAGGCACCATGTTTTTCTTTATGCTAAAGATAGTTTACATCTACTGTATTTTTGTGGTCATTGTCCCACTACAGAATAAATCAATAGTTGGTTATATTCCTTCCTGATGATCTTCCACTATAGATAAATACAGTTTTTTTCACACTATAAAACACACTTTTTCCCAAAAAACGTTCTGGAGGAAAGTGGGTGACTGAGTCTAATAGTACGGATTTACTTGGTTCAATGAGCAGCAGTGGAGCGGGTCACTGTAGGCAGGAGCAGAGTTGCTGCTGCAGGAAACCTGGGGTGAACAAGCGTGTCCACTATTATTGACAAATAATATTTACTTCTTTCCATGCCCATAATCCCACTCACCTCTTGGCACTGAAGCCAGCAATGAGAGGTGGGTGGGATTATTGGAATAAGGACCAGTACATTTTCATTTTGGACTAGGTGACTAAGCAACAGCCAGAATCATTCATGCTGACTTGCAGAGTTGTGTCTGTTTGGCACATCTTTCCCAGGTTAGCCTTTTCTTGGAAGACGTCTGTTTTTTATTCAGATTCACCAATTGGAGTGCCTCTGTGTGTTATTTTGCTTCTCCATGCTTAGTGTGGCACACACAGACACAAAATGCAAAGATTGAATCAACTTCTACTCTTTTTATCTCATTGTAGGTGTGATTTTAATTTTGCCACACTTGTTACTTGCCAAAGGTGAGTTTGAACGAGCATCATATGTTTGAAACAAAGTTGTTTGCGCCACAATTTTGGAAAGGCCTTCAGGAAATAGGGATCAGGACCTTCTGTTGAATTGTTAAGGAAATTATAAATTAGGGAAATGGCATATGTTTGGAGAATTCTTGGAGAAATATAGTTCAAAAGTGTTGGGATATTAGAGGTTGAACAACATCACTTGGAGAGCCTCCCGTTAATGAAGGACTTCAATTGTTCATACTATAACAATGAGAGACACTGGGGCGGGTCACTGGGGCAGGTTGTATGACTGCAATTTGCTCAAAGAGGGAACCACCCCTTCCTTCAAGTTATGATATATTTTCATGTCAGAACAACTTGTACAACAAAGTAACTCGCTACCTGGGAAATTGAGGCTACGAAACGGAGGGGCCAAAGAACTATAGGGATTTGCATAGATTTGTCTGTACTTCAGCCATTAACACATCTTCAATATCACTTTCAGGAATAGATTATGTGGAGCTACTTCAATACTTTCGACTTTCCAGGCCTTTGACCCATTGAAGCGCAAGGAGTGCGCGAAACAGTGCCGTCGTCTCCGCTGGCACCCCCTCCCTGCACTATGTTCGTTTGAAACCACAATAAATATCACAGTAAAACTTCACCAGTCAGTGCCATCTTTTCTCCATGTGAATTATTCCACTTCAATACTTTACCTTGTATCAAACCATGGCAGACTTCCAAGTGGAATCAGGGAGAGTACCTGTTATATCCTGACTCATTGCTTCAAGTAGCTTTGGAATTGCCAAATCAGCAAGTGGGCCAAGACCACTGCCTGAAGATATTGCCTGAAATCAGGAGAACTGGCCCCAACACCTGATTTGGGACGGGTAAGAATATGAATATTGATTCTAGGTTTTGCCCGATTCCACACAAATCCAACAATAGCAGCTTTAATGGTTTTAAAGAAGCTTAGTGGAGGGACAATCGGGATGGTCTGAAACATGTACAAAAATCTTGGTAATATATCCATTTTAATTGTTTTTATTCTACCGAACCATAATGGTACCTTTACACGCCGCCACGGCAGGCTGGATACATCCCGCTACAGGCTACAAATGTAGCTTGTAGCGTCAATGTAGCCCGTCGTAGCGGCGTCTGAAGACGCGACGCTACAGCCGGCGACAGATACATCTGTTTATGGGCTCTGCTCGAAAACTGATGGCTACATCGCCGATGGTAGCGAGCTGTATCGGCGTGTAAAGAGGCAACGGAAGGGAACTCTGGACACCCGGGGCTGTAGCTGCAATGTAGCTAAGGCGTGACCTCGGCTCCATGTTACCGCGCCCCATGTGCGATCATTGGTGGAAGCTGCTGCATGACGATTGGTAGTCGTTGCATAGGGAGGCATATTTAAGGAGCTGACGAGTCACACTACACAATTGCTCGAGCGTGCTGTATTACTCAGCCTCCTGCGATGCCTGCCCAATCAGGATGTTATTGCTTCGTCCTATCAGCGTACGGACGGCTCGTAATCCACAATTGTGGCACGCCTATGTGCTGTCCCTGCTGCACCAGGTCCGCCCATAGTAGCTGGTTATAGCGGTGTGTAAATGAGCAACAGCTGGCTACTTGAGACACCCGGCGATGTAGCTAGCTATAGATGTAGCGTGGCGTAGCGCACCTTATGGCGGCGTGTAAAGAGGCTGTCCGTTTGTAACCGTTTGAGCGTGCTCGTGCACGTGAAGTAGCAGGATGTATCCAGCCTGCCGTGGCGGCGTGTAAAGGTACCTTAACAGATTCTTTTAATTAGGAAACCCCTCAGGATGCACTTAAAGCCTTCAACTGGAAAGTAAGTTTCATCATTTATTTGTACATCAAGAAATACTTCTATTGTGTTTTTTAATTTCATTGTACAGGTGGAGTCTTTTAACAAATTATCGTTCAGTCTCCATGTCCAGTCTCTTTTTGGCCCCTCTGATGGAGTAATTGTGACAAAAACAGGAGCATGGTCTGACCACACTGTATTGCCTAGGGAGGTGTTACGATCTCCACTTTGCCCTTGTCTGTAATTGCCCCGTTACATGGGGAAACATCTCCGGCAACATTGCCGACAACTCACGGGAGCGCACACGTTTTTGGCCGCTAGCCAAGAATGCTGTGCTGCTGTTACATCGGGAGACATCGACGGCAATGCAGCAGCATTGTTAAAAGCAACTTTTGCTGCCAAGGTTAAATTCAACCCTGGCAGCGATCGTTAACATTAGGCTTAATGGGGGAAGTTGCTTTCAACATCGTAGTTGCGGTGTCACACTGGGCGATTCTGCCAGATCGCCTGAGCAACATCGCCTGGTTTGAGGACATTGACCTGAAACCAGGCGATGTTGTTTAAGCAACAATCGCCGTTGATATCACCCTGTTACATGGGGCAACGCAGTGGCGATGTTGATGGAACTTCGCCATGCCCCTGAGTTGCTGACGATGTTGCCGGAGATGTTTCCCATGTAAAGGGGCCTTTACTATTGTTGTAGAAGCTTTTAAGGTACCATTACATGCGGCAAGATGGCTGGCAACATCATCGGCAACTCAAGGGTGTGGTGAAGTTGAATCAACATTGCTAGTGCGTTGCTACGTGCGACAGGGCAATTCAATTGCAATAAGTTGCTTGAGCGGATTTGCTATGTTGCAGAACATGTTCTGAAACTTGGCAATGTTGCTCAGGCAATCTGCTAGCATTGCTCTTTGTGACACCACAATAGCAATCTTGAAAGCAACTTCCCCTATTCATTACAATGTTAAGGATCGCTCACTGGGTTGCTCATACCCAGCGAATGAAAGTTGCTTTCAACATCCTAGTTGCGTTGCCTACGATATCTACCTGTGTGACATCTACAATGCAATCTTGTAAAAGTGCCAAAAACGTTTTCGCTCCTGTGAGGTTGCCGGCAAAATTGCAACAACGTTGCCGCATGTAAAGGTACCGTCACACGGGGCAACATCGCCGGCAACTCAGGGGTGTGGCAAAGTTGCAGCAACATCGCTAGTGCGTTGCCTCGTGTAACAGGGTGATTTCAACGGCGATAAGATGCTAGAGCTGAGTTGCCTGGTTTACCAACATGTTTGCTTAACCCAGGCGATGTTGCTCATGCGATCTGCTTTCATTGCTCTGCGTGACACAGCAACAGCGATGTTGAAAGCAGCTTCCCACATTCACTGCAATGTTAATGATTGCTGCCTGGGTTGAGTTTAACCCTGGCAGCGAAAGTTGCTCTCAACATCGCTGCTGCGTTGCCGGCGATGTCTCTGCATGTAACATCTCCACAACAATCTTGGCAAAGTTCCCAAAACGTGCGCGCTCCCGTGAGTTGCTGGCGATGTTGCCCCATGTGACAGTACCTTAACGGTATCTTTAATCTGTGCTGGGTCTGTGCTGTAATCACCTGTCTTCAATTCCCTTAATTAGGCCTCTACTTAAGCATGTTAGCTCCTCCATTCAGTGTCTATCGTACACTTGCTATTGCCTGTGTAGGTCTGATCCCTCAGTGCTCTGTGCCTTAAAAAGACTGACTTTATTCTTTTACCTGGACTTTGACTATTTGCCTGTGACCTGACCACACTTTTGCCTGCTTCCTGGATTCTGTCTTGTCCCTCTTGTTTTCCTGACTTCAGGTAGAATTGAACTTCTGGCCAAACATTTACCAGATAAACCTAGCTTTGTATATAGGAGAAATCGGAATTTGAATAATTCAAGCAATGCGGGTTTGGGAACAAATAGTAATGAATTGGATTCTAGGCCTCAAAAACTGGGGAGTTTTGCATGCAATAGTGCGAAATGTTTATGTTGCAGAACAATTGTTAGTGGAGCACCTTTTTCCAATCACACACTAATTGTACCTTTACACGCTGCTACTGGATGGTGGCAACAACCGGGTGCTTCACGTGCACGAGCACGCACAAACGGTTGCAAACGGTAATCGCACCACCTTTACACGCCGCAACAAGGTGCGCTACGGTAGGTTACATCTATCTCTGGATACACCGCCGGGTGTCTCAAGTTGCCTTCTTCAGAGCACCTTACCTCATTTACACACCGCTACAACAAGCTAATATGGGCGGACTTGGTGCAGCAGGGACAACACATAGGCGTGCCACAATTGTGGATTACGAGAATTCCATAGGACAAAGCAATAACATCATGATTGGGCAGCCAGCGCAGGAGGCTGATTAATAGATGACGCTCGAGCAATTGTGTAGTGTGACTGGTCAGCTCCTTAAATATGCCGCCCTATGCAGCGACTACCAATCGGAACGCAGCATCTTCCACCAATGATCGCTGATGGGGCGCGGTAACCCGGAGCCTCTGTCACGCCCCAGCTACATACCAGGTACATAGCCTGGTGTCGAAACAACCCTTCTGTTCCTTCTTTACACGCCGATACAGGTCACTACCATGGGCTGGGTAACCACCTGTTTTAGGGCAGTGCTCTGAAACAGGTGCCGCCACTGGCGGGTGGCTACAACCGTCTTCACACGCCGCTACCTCGGGTTGAATTGGCGGTGCAAGATACATTTCTCTCATATACCCGGTTGTTGCCACCATCCAGTAGCGGCATGTAAAGGTACCATTACGGCGAGAAGTTTACTATAAATTGCCAGACTGTCAGTCCACATATGTAGTATACCTTTTGCAATGTCTGTGTGGCTTGCAATATGTGGGACACACTTTTCAGACGGTACATGCAAGGCTGAATAAGCACCGTCAAAATATACGGAATGGCTTATTACAACTTAGTGTTTCTAAACATTATAATTTGGTTCACCAAACAAATCCAATGAACCTTGAGTTATTCATAATTGATCAGGTACCTGCCACTAACCAGAATTACTTCAATACATTAATAAAAGGGAAAGCTACTGGATATTTAAACATGGCACATTGAGTCCTGAGGGTCTCAATCTAACCATTGAAAATTTGGCAGAGAAATTTATAGGGTAATTTTTTGAATCCATATGGATATGGAGAAAAACTTTCAAGAAAACTTTCTAAAAATACAAATTTCTGCAATTACTACAACTGAGGGGTTAATGCAGAAGGTGGCTAGCAAAGGGTTAATGGTATGCATGAATCATTTGAGTATTGCAAGATGACTGCATAGCTGCAGACTTATTTAGAATAGTCAGGTGTGTCTCTAACCCGGAGATTATTTCACACAAACATATCTTGCAACTTGAAGAACCTGATATGGAACACAGCCAAGTGCAGCGGCCACACGGAAAAAGAGCTGACCATATGAATTAAGAACATTTCTAAGAATAATTAATACACTATGAGAATACAGCAGTAGCATTTCAGTGACCAAATAGTTTTGCTAGGTAATATTATTGTTCAATCCTCATTTAAAGCAATTTTGTTATCATCTCACTCCATCGTACTGATCAAACTACGGACCCCGTGCTGATGCAACTTAAAACTAACAAGCCACTTTGATGCTATCCAACATTTCTAAGAAAAAAAGGTATCAGATATCTATTTTTCACTGATCTTGTTCATTCAATGATCAATGCATGGCCTCAAGGTTCCATTTTCTTAACAAAGAATAATTCAGACTCCAGACATAAATGAATTTTTCAGGATAAGCAAATTGTTATTTGGATGGTCAGTGAGATTATGTGTATATCAAATATTTCACATCAAGAGTATATGAGTAGAGGTATAAATTAAAATAGATTAGTGATGAGAAAAGAGAACAGTGCAGTGATAAAATGTAACCTTTATTATTTTCATTACATTTGTTTCAAATTGATTTACTGAAAATTGTAAAAGTTACAAATTCCGTCTTTTCTTATCTAGTCTAATTTAATATTTCTCAATAACATTTTTTTTTTATGTTATCTTTGAAATAGGTTCAGGGAATCTGTCACCGCTTTGACCTTTCTAAACTAATAATATGGGCATTGAGATCACAGAATGTTGAAAAAAGTCTTACCTGTGTGCCTCTTATAAGACACCTTGTTGTTTATAAATCATCTTTTATTGCTGTATGTAATTGATCTGTTCCAGGCAATGGGGCGGATGCTGCCTGACAAAAAAAGTATTTTAAATAAAAGGAGGAGTGACCAGTGTAATGTGTAATGGTCCCTCTCTACTCTCAATAGAGAGTTGTCTGTGATTACAACTGACCCACCTGCAGGTACCTCTCAGTGCTTTAGATTCCATCTCCCTGCAGTTCTCCAGCAGATACAGGTTTGGAGATGTAGTTTCATGTGCTCAAGCAGTAGCCCCGGAAGTGAGGAGATGAGCAGCGCTACTCAAGCAGAGGGCGCTGGAACCCTGAGGCTGGGGACGGGTGCGCGCACCCGAGGAGCAGACGAAGCCCTGGAAGCCGCAACCCGACCGACCAATGGGCGGCGGCTGCCAGCGCCCCGGAGCCGTCGACAGACAGACGACACCTGGGAACCTGGGCACCGGGCAGGAGCGGTAGGAGCCGGAGGAGAGGAGGTAGCAGGCCGAGGAGCACGGGCAGCAGACCCCCGGGCGGTGACACTGTGTTCTTTTCTTTGAATGTCTCTTTTTTTCTCCTGTAAACTCTATGTTGATGCCTTTGCCCAAAAAGCTCTACTTTTGTCTCACCTGACCAGAGAACATTCTTCCAAAACGTTTTAGGCTTTGTCAGGTAAGTTTTGGCTAACTCCAGCCTGGCTTTTTAATGTCTCGGGGTAAGAAGTGGGGTCTTACTGGATATCCTACCATACAGTCCCTTTTCATTCAGACGCCAACGGATAGTACGGTTTGACACTGTTGTACCCTCGGACTGCAGGGCAGCTTGAACTTGTTGGATGCTAGTCGAGGTTCTTTATCCATCATCCGCACAATCTTGCGTTGAAATCTCTCGTCAATTGTTCTTTTCCATCCACATCTAGGGAGGTTAGCCACAGTGCCATGGGCTTTAAACTACTTGATGACACTGTGCATGGTAGACACAGGAACATTCAGGTCTTTGGAAATGGACTTATAGCCTTGAGATTGCTCATGCTTCCTCACAATTTGGTTTCTCAAGTCCTCAGACAGTTCTTTGGTCTTTTTTCTTTTCTCCATGCTCAATGTGGTACACACAAGGACACATGACAGAGGTTGAGACAACTTTAATCCATGTCAACTGGCTGCAAGTGTGATTTAGTTATTGTCAACACCTGTTAGGTGCCACAGGTAAGTTACAGGTGCTGTTAATGACACAAATTAGAGAAGCATCACATGATTTTTCTAACAGTGCCAATACTTTTGTCCACCCCCTTTTTTATGTTTGGTGTGGAATTATATCCAATTAGGCTTTAGGACAATTCTTTTTGTGTTTTTTCATTGAAGACAAATGACCGTATATACTCGCGTATAAGCCGAGTTTTTCAGCCCAAAAATTGGGCTGAAAAGTCCCCCCCTCGGCTTATACGCGAGTCACTCTGTATGCTGTGGGGGGGGGGCTGCACCGGTGGCTGGAGGAGGCAGGAGGGGGCCGTGGTGACCGCAGGCGGTCACGTGGGGCCGCCTCATTAGTGCAATGAATATGCATGGCATCCCCCCGTCCATCAGCGGCGGGGGGATGCCGTGCATATTGCACTACACAGGCCCCCACCAGTAACACACAGCCCCCCCTCCTTAGTATGTCCCCCCTCCTTACTATGTCCCCCCCCAGGCTGCGGCACCTGTTAAAGTAACAAACTTTCATACATCACCTTTCCGGCGCAGCTCCTCCGCTCCCGGGCTTCTTCTTCTTGCTTCTGGTGTCATGTGACCGGGCGCAGGAGATGACGTCATCTCCTGCGCCCGGTCACATGACACCGGAAGCAAGAAGAAGAAGCCGGGAGCGGAGGAGCGGAGGAGCTGCGCCGGAAAGGTGATGTATGAAAGTTTGTTATTTTAACAGGTGCCGCAGCCTGGGGGGGGACATACTAAGGAGGGGGGACATACTAAGGAGGGGGGGCTGTGTGTTACTGGTGAGGGCCAGTATACCACCACTGGGGGGCCTGTATACTACTATTGGGGCTGTATATACCTCTGGGGCTGCTGTATACTACCTCTGGGGCTGCTGTATACTACCTCTGGGCTGCTGTATACTACCTCTGGGGCTGTTATACTACCACTGGGGCTGTGTATACTACCACTGGGGCTGTATATACCTCTGGGGCTGCTGTATACTACCACTGGGGCTGTATATACCTCTGAGGCTGCTGTATACTAATCTGGGGCTGCTGTATACTACCACTGGGCTGCTGTATATACCTTTGGGGCTGTGTGTTACTGGTGGGGGCCAGTATACCACCACTGGGGGGCCTGTATACTACTATTGGGGCTGTATATACCTCTGGGGCTGCTGTATACTACCTCTGGGGCTGCTGTATACTACCTCTGGGGCTGCTGTATACTACCTCTGGGGATGCTGTATACTACCACTGGGGCTGCTGTATATACCTCTGGGGCTGCTGTATACTAACTACTGGGGCTGCTGCTGTATATACCACTGGGCCTGCTGCTGTATACTACCACTGGGGCTGTTGTATATACCTCTGGGGCTGCTGTATACCACACTGCTGGGGGCTGTATGCATGTGCTGGGGTCCACCCTCGGCTTATACACGAGTCAATAGGTTTTCCCAGGTTTTGGGGGCAAAAGTAGGGGGGTCGGCTTATACACGGGTCAGCTTATACACGAGTATATACGGTAAATGAAGCTAATAATACCAAAGAATTTGTGATTGCAATCATTTTCAGGAAGAAAATGAGTATTATCTGACAGAATTGCAGGGGTGTCAATACTTTTGGCCACAACTGTATGTGTGTGGGTCTGAGTCTGTGTCTAGGTGTGACTCTGTGTGTGGGTGTGAGTCTGTGTGTGGGTGTGAGTCTGCTCCTTCCTCCCTCTGGCTGTGCCGCTTCATCCTCCCCCCTCCTCCCCCCTACCGCTCTGTGCTCTGTCCTCCCCCTGCCGCTCTGTCCTCTCCCTGCCAGTGCCACTTCGTCCTCCCCCTGCCTGTGCCACTCCATCCTTTGTCCTCCCCCTGCCTGTGTTGCTCCGTCCTCCCACACCCCGCGCTTCGTCCTCCATCCTCCTCCCCCCGCCGCTCTGTGCTCCATCCTCCCCCTGCCTGTGCTACTCTGTCCTCCCCCACCCCACAGCTTCTCCTCCTCCTTCTTGTCCTCCTCCCCTTCGCCGCTTTGTCCTTTGTCCTCCCCCACCCCGCCACTTCGTCCTCATCCTCACTCTGCCTGTGCTGCTCTGTCCTCCCCCACTCCGCCGTTTCGTCCTCCGTCCTCCTCCCACCCGCCACTCTGTGCTCCGTCCTCCCCCTGCCTGTGCCGCTTCATCCTCCCCCACCCCGCCGCTTCATCCTCCGTCCTCACCTGCCTGTGCTGCTCCGTCCTCCCACACTCCACCACTTCGTCCTCCGTCCTCCTCCCCCCCACCACTCTGTACACCGTCCTCCCCCTGCCGCTCCGTCCTCCCCCTGCCTGAGTCGCTCCATCCTCCCCCACCCCACCGCTTCCTCCTCCTTCCTTTGTCCTCCTCCCCCCCGCTACTCCATGCTCCGTCCTCCCCCTGCCTGTACTGCTCCAGCCTCCCCCACCCTGCCGTTTCATCTTCCATTCTCCTCTTCCCCACGGCTCTATGCTCCATCCACCCCCTGCCGCTCCGTCCTCCCCTGCCTGTGCTGCTCTGGCCTCCCCCACCCCACCGCTTCCTCCTCCATCCTCCTCTCCCCTGCCGCTCTGTGCTTCATCCTCCCCCTGCCACTCTGTACTCCCCCTGCCTGTGCTGCTCCATCCTCCCCCACCCCACCGCTTGCTCCCTTCCTTTGTCCTCCTCCCCTCCGCCACTCCATCCTCCATCCTCCCCAGGCTGTGCTGCTCCGGCCTCCCCCACCCTGTTGCTTCGTCCACCATCCTCCTCTCCCTCGCCGCTCTGTGCTCCATCCTCCCCCTGCCGCTCCATCCTCCCCCTGCCTGTGCTGCTCCAGCCTCCTCCCCCCCCCCCTTTGTCCTCCATCCTCCTCTACCCCGCTGCTCTGTGCTCTGTCCTCCCTTGCCTGTGCTGCTCAGGCCTCCCCCCGCGCTTGTCCTCCATCCTTCTCTCCCGCACTCTGTGCTCGTCCTCCCTTGCTGCTCCATCCTCCCCATGCCTGTGCCGCTCCGTCCTCTCCCACACCACCACTTCCTTCTCCTTCCTTTGTCCTCCACCGTTCCACCACTCCATCATCCGTCCTCCCCGTGCCTCTGGTGCTCCGTCCTCCCCCACCCCACTTCTCCATCCTTCATCCTCCTCTCCCCCCGCCACTGTGCTCCATCCTCTCTCTGCTGCTCCGTCTTCCACCTGCCTGTGCCGCTCCATCCTACCCCACCCCACCGCTTCCTCCTCCTTCCTTTATCCTCCTCCCCTCCACCACCCCATCCTCCATCCTCCCCCTGCCTGTGCTGCTCCGGCCTCCCCCACCCCGCCGCTTTGTCCTCCATCCTCCTCTCCCCGACTCTCTGTGCTCCGTCCTCCCCTGCCACTCCGTCCTCCCCCTGCCTGTGCTGCTCTGGCCTCACTCATCCTGCCGCTTTTTCCTCCATCCTCCTCTCCCCTGCTGCTCTGTGCTCCGTCCTCCCCCTGCCACTTCATTCTCCCCTTGCCTGTGCCGCTGCATCCTCCCCCACCACACCGCTTCCTCCTCCTTCTTTTGTCCTCCTCCACTCCATCCTTCATCCTCCCCCGCCTATGCTGCTCCGTCCTCCCCCACCCTGCCGCTCTGTCCTCCATCCTCCTCCCTCCGCCGCTCTGTGCTCTGTCCTCCCCCTGCCGCTCTGTCCTCCCCCTGCCTATGCCGCTCCATCTTCCCCACCATGCCGCTTCCTCCTTCCTTTGTCCTCCCCTCCACAACTCCATCCTCCGTCCTCCCCCTGCCTGTGCCGCTCCATCCTCCTCTTCCCGCCACTGTGTACTCCGTCCTCCCCCTGCCTGTGCCACTCCATCCTCCCCCACCCACCACTTCCTCCTCCTTCCTTTGTCCTCCTCCTCTCTGCCACTCCATACTTCGTCCTACCCCTGCCTGTGCTGCTCTGGCCTCCCCCACCCCGCCGTCTTCCATCCTTCTCTCCCCCGCCGCTCTGTGCTCCGTCCTCCCCCTGCCGCTCCATCCTCCCCACTCCACTGCTTCCTCCTCCTTACTTTGTCCTCCTTCCCTCTGCCACTCCATCCTCTGTCCTCCCCCTGACTGTGCTGCTACGTCCTCCCCCACCCCGCCACTTTGTCCTCCATCCTCCTCCCCACAGCCGCTCTATGCTCCATCCTCCCCTGTCTGTGCTGCTCCATACTCCCCCACCCCACCACTTCCTCCTCCTTCCTTTGTCCTTCTCACCTCCGTCACTCCATCCTCTGTCCCCCCCTGCCTGTGCAGCTCCATCCTCCCCCACCCTGCCATTTCATCCCTGTCTTCCTACCCCCGCCGATCTGTGCACCGTCCTCCACCTGCCGCTCCGTCCTCCCCTGCCTGTGCCGCTCCATCCTCCCCCACCCCACCGCTTCCTCCTTCCTTTGTCCTCCTCCCCTCCGCCATTCCATCCTCCGTCCTCCCCTGCCTGTGCTGCTCCATCCTCCCCCACCCAGCCGCTTCATCCTCTTTCCTGATCTCATCTACATCTCTGTGCTCTGTCCTACCCCTGCCACTCTGTCCTCCCCCTGCCTGTGCCGCTCCATCCTCTCCCACCTCGCCGCTACCTCCTCCGTCCTTCATCCTCCTCCCTCCTGCCGCTCTGTCCTCCCTCCTCCCCCCGCCACTCTGTCCTTTCCGTACCTGTGCCCCTTCATCCTCCTCCCCCCTGTCACGCCGCCCTCCCCCGCCGCTCCGTCTTCAAAGTCCCTCCCTATTCATCCCTCACCGCCTTTCCTATGCAATCACTATTTCTATATTCTAGAATAGCCGATGCGTTAGATGCGCTCGGGCCACCATCTAGTGATTTATAATCACTTATAAATGACATCTGTGTTGATTAAAAACATGTTATTTACGGGGTGGCTGATCTGTGCTCCCCTGTCGCCTGTCCCGCCGTGTAGGCTGTGTTACCGGCGTCTTCCGGGTCTTACTGCGCATGCTTCATGCACGTTATTTATTACATCATCACATTTTCGCGCATGCGCGCGTGCACACAGTTCAGTCACCAGCATCTTAGATACTGTCCGGTGGCCAATTTTTGCCCTCAATCTATCTTTTAATGTATATTAGTCCTTGTATAATTAATTAACTTTCATATACTAAAACTTATATTATGGGTTTATTACCTTATAAATAGGAGGGACCCATAAATTAAACACATAGGGAAACCTGTAAACAACCAAAATATCGCCACCTTCAGGGCAATACAATGTTCATTCGTGTGAGCATGTACTAGAATCCCCAGTAATTAAACTGGGGCACCAGCACCCACACACACAGACCAGATCCCCACAGCAAACATTCTCACATACAATACCGGTCCACTGCCATATAATTTCTTTTTTATAAAAAAAAGTTATTCCAAAGAACTGGTGCATTACAAAAAATTATTTTTTATTTATTATATATCAAAAGAGATTAAAAAAAAGTGTCTTTTATCAGCCCACCACAGTACGAGCAATATGGCAATCTTGGGTTTGCTTTCAGTCAACCACCTAAAAGAATGAGATGTAATACCATTAATCTCAAACAGTATTAAAAAGTATATTCAATAATCTTTTGCACAGATATAAAATAGAGTCATAATTGGAAGAGGAATCCTACATATATCACCAAGAGCTTAACTCACAGTATGTAACTTAAAGCCAACATTGAGCCCTTCCGGTCTCAAAGTTTTCAGTCTGTAAATCCATTCAACTTCTTTCCTTTTTAAAAGGGCAACTCTGTTTCCACGAGGTCTTAGTGGCGGCACATGGTCAATGATCATGAATCATAGATCAGTGTCCTTATGACTAGGGATGAGCGAGTATAATCGTTACTATTCGGTACTCGAATAGTAACATATTCGGGCTACTCGCTACTCCCCGAGTTTCTTGTGATTACTCGGGAGTAGCGAGTAGTCCTTTAACTTTTGCAGTGTATCTATATATACACTGCGAAAGTGCACTAAAAGTGAATAAAAGTTGTTAAAAAAATAAAAAAAAATCATACTCACCTATCCAACGCCTGCAGCGGGACCAGCAAAGAAGACATTTGATCAACGACAAGTACCTGTGAGTCTGACAACCAATCAGATGGCCCGATGTCACAAACCACCTGATCGCTACCAGCCACCTGATTGGCCAGGTCTTAAATAGGTATCAATGACCTGGCAATCTGGATAATCAAGTGCATGGTAGTGATCACGTGGTTTGTGACGTTTGGCCATCTGGCTGGCTGGCAGACTCACAGGTCCTTGTCGTTGATCGGATGTCTTCTTTGCCGGTCCCGCTGCAGGTGTCGGATAGGTGAGTACGATATTTTTTTATTTTTTAACAACTTTTATTCACTTTTAGTGCACTTTCGCAGTATATATATATAGATACACTGCGAATTTACTCGCCCGCCCATTCACTGCCATTGGACTCACTATACTCGCAATGAGTACTGAGTATCGGGACCTACTCGTTGCGAGTATAGCAAGTCCGATAATTGCAGTACTCGCTCATCCCTACTTATGACTTATCTTGACACAGTGCTTAGGTACAGGGAGATCCACCCTTTTTTTTCGAACTGAATATTTGTGTTGACTAAAACGGGTCTTAAAATCGCAGGTGGTCTCCCCTATGTATCTAAGACCACAAGGGCAAACAAGCATGTAAATTATGTATTCTGAATCACATGTAAAATAATAATTGATTTTGTACCTCTTCTGTGTATTTCTATCAGTAAATTCAGTACCTTTTATCATCGCTCTACAATTAATGCAGTTCAAACACGGAAAGCATCCTTTTCTTTCTAGACCAGTTAGGGAACTCTGTTTTTGCTTTCTAAAAGAACCTACATCTGAATGTACCAATTGATCTTTTAATTTTTTTTACGGGAAAATAACAATTGTAAAAATAAAGGTCATTGCTGTATTTATGCTAACAATTCTTGTAACAGTGATACACATAAAGTTAACTGTGCTATTGTTTCTTCTCATAGGCACCAATGCACCAAAACCAACAAATGTAGGACAAGAAGAGGGCGTCAGAGACAACACTGACAGCAAAAAAGAAAAAGAAAAGAAGAACAAACCCAAATCAACAGCACCACAGAGACAAATGTGGACAAAGAACAGAGAGATGAATTGTTCTTCAACATCTCACATTAGGTATTAACACCCTCACAAAATAGCGTTTTTTCCCACATTACACATTAATTGGTTTCAACTGTTAGTGGATCTAGAAAAATGTTATAGATGTATCAAGATACAGGAATGGTTCCATAAGAATGAAATGGTCCAGAGGTCTAGTCAAAGTGTTTTTGATTGTAAAAAATTGGGAATACCTAATTCTAGTGATTTTACTCTTCCCAGTTGTTCAACGGCAATTTTGACATTTATGGAGGGAGTAAATAAAGATATTGATGAGCTCAAAACAAACCATGGTGAGTGAATTTTCAAAACCTAATATGACTAGTGCAGAAGTGGAAGCTTTGAGGGAACTTGTCCCTGATCATGACATCATCATAAAGAGTGCAGACAAGGGTGGTGGTGTCGTCACCATGGGCAAGGAAAAATATTTAGAGGAATTGAAAAGCCAAGTGTCGGACCAAAGTGTTTATAAAAAGCTATCTGGTGACCATAAATTTGATATCCAACATCAAATAAAGAAAATTTTGAATTTAGCGGTAGAACATAAATTGATTGATCAGGATATTGTTGATTTTTTGATGATTAAATTTCCATCTACTCCAGTCATTTATGTTCTACCAAAAGTACATAAATCCTTGACTAATCCTCCAGGGTGTCCAATTGTGGCTGGCACGGATTCTGTGCCAGGATTAATGTACCTGTATACAGACAGGGTATATAGCTGACTGCATTGCATATTCCTTTTCATGATTAATGTAGCTGTATACAGGCAGGGTATATAGCAGACTGCATGTATATACCTTTTCAGGATAAATGTACCTGTATACAGGCAGGGAGTATAGCAGACTGCAGTGTATATTCCTTTTCAGGATTAATGTACCTGTATACAGGCAGGGAATAGAGCAGACTGCAGTGTATATTCCTTTTCAGGATTAATGTACCTGTATACAGGCAGGGTATATAGCAGACTCCGGTGTATATTCCTTTTCAGGATAATTGTACCTGTGTACAGGCAGGGTATATAGCAGACTGCGGTGTGTATATTCCTTTTCAGGAAACTATTAAACACAGACCAGTGTCAAAGGTTGTTGGTTGGGTAGCGGATAATGCTTCAAGTCAGTTTGCCACCACCACTACCACCCTGTCTTTCACACGGTTAAGTCTCAGTAGCCGTGAGTCTGGACCGCATATTCCTAACACACTCTATGCAGGGCTGCCAAAAATTGATACGCACTCCGATGGCCCTTGGAAGAGACGTGGAGGAGGGCTTCATAAAAACAACATTCCCATTACAAAGGAGCGCGTGTCCTATACTTGTAATGCCCATGCACTAAGTATGGACTGACAAACATTTACCCCTGGGGGGTATACATGAATATAATGTATACCTATTTTTTGTTACAGGCATCATAAACACCCTTTAAAAATATTATGTGGGTGCTGCATCATGGACCACAGTCAACCTGGTGATATGGTGGTGGAGGATGAGGAGAAGGAGGAGGACCAGAGCAAATAGCCCAAATCAGGAAGCATATACACATGTGTGGGGGTGAAGAGGAGCATGGAACATACCTCCCCAAAAGACACTGGTTTTGAGTTTATATTATGCTGCTATCATCTGATGGTGTTGAAAACTCTGGCCCAATCAAGCCTTTGTTCATTTTGATAAGAGTCAGCCTGTCAGCATTTTCAGTTGACAGGCGGGTGTGCTTATCAGTAATAATTTCCTCTGCGGGACTAGAAACCCGTTCTGAGAAAACGCTAGCAGCAGGGCAGGCCAGGACTTCCAAGGCATAGAGAGCCAGTTCATGCCACGTGTCCAGCTGGATATCCAATAATTATAAGGCATAGAGGAATCACGGAGGACATTGGTACGGTCGGCAAGGTACTCCTTCAGCATCTTCCCAAACTTGCACTTCTTAGGAGAGTACTCTGCGCCTCAGGGCCTGTGCCATGGGAGAGGATAAAAGAACTCTCCTAGAACTTTGACAGTGTTCCCCTGCCTCTGCTGGATTGGAGTTGTGTCTCTCTCGCCTGAACTTTTTGGTTGTCCAACGAACTGTGACCTCTGCTGCCAGCCTTTTTAAAAGGGAATTTTTTAAATAATTCCACAACAAGGACCTTCTGGTACTGCCTTATTTTTGTAGACCTCTCCGCCTCGAGAATAAGAGATATAAAGTTCTCCTTGTAGTGTGGGTCTAAAAGTGTCACCAACCAGTAATGAGTGTCACCCAAAATTTTGATAACGCGAGGGTCATAGGACAGGCAGCGCAACATAAAGTCAGCCATGTGCGCCAGACTGGTAACAGGCAAGACTTCCGTGTCGCTCACCAAGAGGATGACTGACTCTCTTCCTCCTCCTCCCTGTCCTCTGGCCATCCACGTTGAACAGACGGTATGACAGTTGTGCAAGTAGTACCATCTATAGCGCATGAAACTAGCTCCTGTTCTTCTTATTCCTCCTCCTCATTCTCCCCCAATCCACATTGGAATGAGATGAGGCTGGGCTGTGTGTAATCACCCTGTATGGTTCCTTGCTCCATCTCATTGTGCTCCGCCTGCAATGCATCCTCTTTAATTTTGAGTAGAGAGCGTTTCTGAAGACAGAGAAGTGGGATGGTGACGCTAATGATGGTGTCATTGCTGCTCACCGTCTTGGTGGAATCCTCAGAGTGTTGGAGGACGGTACATATGTCAGACATCCATGTCCACTCCTGATATCTTATGTGTGGAGTCTGAAGCGAATACCGATGGCCTTGTTGATGCTGATTGTCAACAACTGCCCTCTTCTGCTCACAAATCCTGACCAACATCTGCAGTGTCGAATTCCAACGCGTGGGAGCATCTCACACCAGTCTATGAGACGGAAACTGCAAATGCTGCTGAAACCCAGCAAGGACGGCCGAAGCAATAGGTGACTTTCTAAAATGGGCACACAGGCGTACTTTGATGAGCAGATCCGACAGCTCCAGGTAGGATTTAAAAACCTGCTGAACCATGAGGTTGAGCACATGGGCCAGGCATGGGACATGTGTGAGCTCGCCTCGTCAAAAACGACCAGGCCTGGCTGTAGGTTCAGCAGTGTGAGCCACAGATCTGCCTGCTCTTTTAAAGCTGTCTACAGGTCTTCAGCATTGTTCGGTTTGTTATTGTCACCTATGCATATTAGCTTCAGCACAACCTGTTGCTGCTTGGCTGAGGCAGTGCGGCAGTACTTCCAGCTTCTGACTGATGTGGTGGGTGAAGAGGAGAAGGAGGCTGAGGAGGATGATGTGCAGGAGCTGTAGACTATGGGGGCAACCCTGATTGAGTTAGGGGCCACAATCCTTGGCGTCGGGAGTACGTCGGGAGACTGGGTCCCGGCTTCCACTATTTTAACCTAGTGTGCAATCAGCGAGATGTACTATCCCTGCCCACAAGCACTTGTCCACGTGTCCGTGGTTATATGAGCTTTCCCGGTAGCTGCGTTAGTACGGGCATGGCTAATGTTTTGGGAAATGTGCTTGTGTAATGCGGGGAAGGCACACCGGGAGAAATAGTAGTGGCTGGGGATCAAGAAACGAGGGACGGCTGCCGCCATCAGGTTGCAAAATGCTTCAGTCTCTATTAGCCTAAAAGGCAATATTTTGAGCGCCAGCAGTCATGAAACGTGCAAATTCAGTAGTGTGGCTTATGGGGCATTGGCTATGCATTTGCGTTGCAAGGACTGGGGTATGGACAACTGAACGCTGCGAGGGGACAAGGACATGGTTGCTACTATTGCACCAACAGACGTCTCCCTCTCACCCAGCTTTGACTTATTTATGGTTTTTTAACCATTCCAGCCTTTTGCAGGTCTTTTCCCTGACGTCCTTAGAAAGCTCTTTGGTCTTGCCCATGTTGTAGATGTTCAAGTCTAACTGATTAATTGTGTGGACAGGAGTCTTTTACACAGATGACAATTTAGGACCGCTGTCTTTAATGCAGGTAGCAAGTTGATTAGGAGCATCTAACTGGTGTGTAGCAGCCAGAGCTCCTAATTGTTGTTAGGGGGTCAAATACTTATTTCATTCTAAATGTTAATACGTTGATATAATTTAGACAATGTTATTTTCTGTTTTTTGTTTTTGATATTCTCTCACTATTAAAATTAACTTACCCTTAAAATTATAGACCATTCATGTATTTTTCAGTGGGCAAACGTACAAAATCAGCAATGGGTCAAATACTTATTTCCCCCACTGTATGTCAAGACACCTCAGTATAGATGTGGGCAGAGTAAGACCAAAGCAGGAATATACAGACACCTGCCTATGAATGGATATATGAACTAAATGCCAACTCTAAAAAGGGGACTCACAGCCCTCTTTGCACAGAGTAAAAGAATCTAAAACTAAATAAAAGAAATGAGCCAGATAATATGTTGGTATAAGTGCAAAGTGTTTGTTGGTTTGCTTTTATCTCAAGTATACTTGGCTCGCTTCTTTGGTTTAGTTTGCTTTTTTGAGAAGAGTCAATGTTGGAAACAAGATGTTCCCTATCAAACAATTTGACAGATATCATGTCAATGTCACAAGTGAAATCGGACAATAACGAAAATATATATAATTTTTTTTTTTTAAAAGTTAAAAAAAAATCTGGGTATTCCATATCTTAGAGATTTAACTAAAAATCTGACGTGTTGGAGGATAAACAGAGTGCTTCAGGTAGTATGCTCATATATATGATATGTGCAACCCACTATCAGACTGAACTCCATTTAAATGCCTCGAGAGCTCCTTCTGTATACCTAATCAAGTGAAGAACAATGGTGTCAGATTCAGTAATAATACAAATTATGAAAAAAAGTTGGAAAAAGATACTCCACTACTGAAGAATATAAAGAATCCGTGCTATACATCTTGTAACAATTATTTGGCCATGGATAAAAAGCAGAGATACAGCTTAAAAAAATGCACCATTAACTTTCTAAGTCTCTGGAGTTACAAAAATTCAATATAGTTATAGCTGAAGTAAAAAAAGATGTCTGTGTTGGACTCTATGATAGTTATGAAACTTACAACACACACGATACACACAGACTTGCCTGAAGAAGCGATAGGTGACTTATTGAGAAAAGCAGTAGGATGAAGGTAGTGTCTGGTCTTTTATGCTCCTTGCGTTCTCTCCTGCAATGGACTTCCCACTCCTGTAGCTAAGGGGGATTGTATCATCTATTGCAAAAAGAAGCTGGAAGTAGCATGAACTATGCCACCAGGCTGAAATAATCTAGGAGTACTTCTAGTCATGACAACCCCACTTGGCCAGGAGTAAACAGAAAAAAAATACTACGGCCAGTGGGAGCCAAACTGAACTGAAAGAGAATTTTTCTGGGATTGGATATGTAGCTTGAGAAGATAAGAAAAACACAGTAATGGTCTCTTGGACTTCAAAAAAATATATTACCTGTTCAGGTGCCTAATACTTTGATTGTTAATATATTTGCAATGAAGAGGTAAAATGAAAACAATGAAAAAAAATGTTTTATTCCTCATTGCAGCATCTATCTCCTCATGTCTTCAGTTCAAAATGAAAAAATTGCAGAAAGGTCCTCTCTGACTCTTTATTTGGCCTGTACCGTCATCAATGCTGACAATGAGCCGATTTTTTGTGCTCTAGATCACCTTTCCTGTAGACCACCAGGGATACAGACATTACCTCTTTCACTGTCTTAAAATATCAGGAATTTAGCTACAATTTCAACTATTTTGAATGTAGAAGGAAAACCGGGCACTGACCTTATATTGCTGCAGTTGAAATTGTGGCACAGAACCAAGTCCAGCGTTGCTCAGCCGTAGGACATAGTCATTTTCATGCATAAAGAAAGAAGAAGGCGTACACACAGGATCTGTTGAAGAGTAACCACTACTCCGTCATCCCTGCACCTCCCTCCCCGCACCCTCCACCTGATGTAATACTGCGACTGGAATAAACATACCTGTCTTCACCGGTCCAATGAGTGCCGCCTTCTTCTTTCTTTATGGATGAAAATTTCATCAACTATTTTAGGCTACATTTACATGTTCAGTTTTTGGTCAGTGTTCCACATTGATTTTTTTAACTCAAATCCAGGACTGGTTGAAAAATGCAGAAGTGGTGACATCTTTCTATTAGGCCACATTCAGACATTCTGTATACTTGGTCAATATTTTAAATCAGTGTTTACAAGCCAAACTGAGGAGTAGAACAATTAGAGGAAAAGTATAATAGAAAGATGTCACCACTAGAGATGAGCAAACCTTTTGAAGTTCAGGTTCAGTTTGCTAATTTGGCATATGTTTGTCAATGGGAGGCAAAATCAAGGGCATAACCACCTTTAAAGGGGCCCAAAAGCTGAAAGAACAGCTCAAATTAGGGACAGATACCATGAATAAAGTGCCATCCATTTAACAGAGTTAAAAGTTTTATCATTGTTCATCATGGATGCACAAGACAAGGCCTGGCCCCGTATTTCAAGCTTCAACATTGATCAGGAACAGGGGGGTGAGTGACAGGTATATGCATGGTGCTCAGAGAGCCCTGCTCAATTCACAAAACACACAAAAAAAACAGCAACAAGGAGAGTCTCCAAATTTCAAAAAGTTAGGCTTTGAGGCCAAACACAGCCTTTTTTAGGGAAAACTGAAAAATTTGGCAATCACTGCTTTGAGGCCAAAAAGGGCCTATTTATGGATTTGGAAATTACTGCTTTGAGGCAAAAAGAAAGTTTTTTTTAGGAGAAAATGAAGGCTTTGGCAATCACAGCCTTTTTAGGGGAGACTTAAGGAATTGACAATCACTGGTTTGAGGCCAAGAAAAAAAAACATTTACGGGAAACTGAAGGACTTAGAAATCAATTCTTTGAGGTCCAAAAAACATTTTTAGGAGAAAATTAACGATTTTGCTACCATTGCTTCGAGGACAAAAAAAGTGTTTTTAGGGGAGAATGAACTATTTGTCAATTAATTGTTTGAGGCCAAACACAGCCTTTGTCTGGAAAACACAAATATGTGTCAGTCACTTGTATGCAAAAACAAAATGCTGCTTTGGTAACACACACAGATTTGGTAATCACACTGGTTCTCAGCAAAAAAATGCCTATGTCTAGGTGGACCCTCTCACCCTCCTGTGCTATCTAAAAAGCGATCAAGTCGCTACCAATCTATTAGTGTATCATGGATGGAACAGGATGGAGCACTATGGAAAAGCACGGAGCAGCAGCAGCGCTGCCCCTAGCAGTAACACACTTTGAAAATGGTGATGAAGGCAAATGACTTAGATCACAAGGGACATGTGCCTTAGGCAGTAAATGACATAAACCCTTGTGTCTATAATGTGTGGATGTTTTAGGCGCCCTGATTGACTGCAGGCTTGGAGCATCCACACAGAAAGTACCATGGAAAAAAATGGAGTCCATAGCTTTTCTGACCTCTCCCCACCTATTTCATTCATCGAACATGTCCCAATGGCTATCCTATACAGTCAGAAGTTATAAGGCCAGATCCACATCACGTTCAGGCATTGCGTCCCGGAGGCTGTGCTTGTCACCAGAATTAACGCAATGTAACGTCAGCATTTGCTTGCATTAAATCCTCCATAGAAATGGATTGGTGAACGCATCAGTTTGGATGCCGTTACATTACGTTAATGCTTATGACAAGCACAGCCGCCGGGATGGAACGTGATGTGGACCTGGCCTAAGAAAAGCTTAACTTAAATGCAGTAATGCTTTTTTTATCCGATCAGTTACCAAACAAAGCCGCATCAGCCAATTGTTTTGTAAATTGTTTGTGATGAGCCCAGGGCAAGGGGTACTCGGATACCGGGCCTGGGTTTGATGGTTTTAACTGGGGAATCACGGGTGGTCGGGTTCCCGGTTCCATGCCCTGGCTGTCATTTGTTAGATGGGGGAAATATTTACAGGGATAAAGAGTATGTGACGGCACCTGTGGATCCCGGTAATGTGGATGCCGGCGCTGCAGGCCGGCCGCTGAGGTCATGATGGGTGCAGCTCAGTGTGGTCCAGCTCCCCACAGATGTAGCTTTTACCTCAAGGCAGCGGTAATGGAGGATGGGGGGGATGAGGGGAGTAATTGCTCCTACAACTCCGGTGAGATGCTGATGATGCTGAAGCCCTCCGGGCACCAGCAGAAAGAAGGACAGAAACCATTTCAACTTCAACTCCACTTTACTGGTACCGACAGATGTTGTTGAGAACATAGTACAGTCTGGTTTAACGGGTACTAGTTGTTGGTTCAGGGTACCCCTATTGCAGAATCCATATGTTCCTTTCTGATAGAGAAAAGGACATAATTAGACCCCGAGAGACTATTTAACCACCCTTGCAGAGCTCTCTCTTTGGTCCCCTGGTCTCACATGGTGGAGCACGGGTTTTCCTTTACCGGTAAGGGAGCGACAACAAGCAAATCCTTCCGACACCGGAATCCAGACCGTTACTCCTGTAATCTTGGACCAATTTTGGACCTGAGGGGCGAGGTACCTTCTTGTGGCGCAAACGGCTACCCGGTTTCAGAGGGCCCGCAGCTCGTCGGTTTACGGCCAGGGATGAGCCGCTGACTGCCTCGGCTTCCGTGCTGCCGATGTTCCCCAGACGTTACCAGCCGGCTCCAACTGGTGATGGTCCGTCCCTACTGTCCTGGGACACCCTCCTGGAGATGGGTGATTCCTCCTGTCACAGTGCTGTCCGGAGCGTCCTGACTGACTGCCTTATCAGCACTGTCTCACTGGAATTCTCTCTACTTCCTGGTTTTCCCACTCTAACTTAGGCTGTACCCCCTTGGGAAATACTGAATATCAGTCCCCTTATACTAAGGTGGCCTAGAGTTGCATGTAAATTCAGATTCCATAGGTTAAACCCTAAACCCACAGCTATAGAGGAAATACATAAATTTGCTAAGTGTAATACCTCCCTGTGGCGTTTAGCCATAGGGGCGCCACATTTGTGTTTCTGATCACAAAACGAATCAGCAATGTTTGTGCCAAATTTGAAATTGAGGAAAGTTAAGGCCCCGTTAGATCGTGAACGATATTGCTCAAACGTCACGGGTTTGGAGTCGTTCAAACGACATCGTTAGGACGTTGTTGCGTGTTACACCGAGATACGACTATGATATATATCGTTGGATTGTTGATCGCAGATTTGAAAACATGTTCTCAAATCAAACGATCCTCGATCAGCCAACCTCCAGCATCGTTGTGTGTGACATAACGATGTCGTTAACCACTTTGCCTATTCACAACAGTGAACAAGTATCGTTCGCTGGGTTGTGCGAATGATAGCTGCTCGCTACATCGTCGGTGTGTCGTCCATGATATCTAGATGTGTGACATCTCACCAACGATGTCAAAAAGATATCCTAACGACCATGCTCCCGTGAGATCGTTGGTGATATCTTAGCGGACATTGAACCGTGTAACGGTACCTTTAGTCTATCTAGTCAACACCACTGTATTTTTCATCAACTCCTGGATTTGGTTTACAAAAACTAATGTGGAAACTGACCAAAAACTGAACATGTGAACGGTAACCTTAACAAGGTGAGCACTCAAAGAAAAGATCAATAATAGTATGTCTATCCCTGACTGTTTCAAATTATTTCTTACTACATGACTATTTACAAAAACAGTGTTTGTTTACTTACATTACATTTCAGACAGAAAAGTACCCAGATTTAAAATCCAACCACCAAAAAGTTACGAAGTGTTGGAAAGAACACTGATTTTGAGGGTTGAAAACTGTACTGTACTGTATGCTAATTTAAGCAGACAAGAGGACAGTATCGTCTTTAATTAAAAACTTTTCAGAAATTTAAGTTCAAAGTAGAATTCTATATAATTCTTAATGTTTTGTGACTTGTTAAAGATGTCTTTTAGGAATAGTTTTCTGAGTTCTTTTTAACAGTAAACCAAGTAGGATGTCATTCCAAAGTCTCATATGTATTTCATAATCAGATTTCAGAATATATGTAGCATTGGTAATCTCCCCAACATACCCTGTAGGTTTAAATATTTCATACCTGACTTTCAACAGCTGAATAACTGGTATAATAAATCATCAGAAGATGTGAAAATGCCTATAGCTATGAGAGAAATTTTCTAAAATGACATGAATGATTTGAAGTGCTTAGCTGAAAAGTAGAATTAAATGGTAAGAATTGAACAGAAACAGATTGATAGCCCTTCTTAACTAATTAATTATAGATAAAACAAATAAGCAATTTGTAGTCCGCTAAATTCTTAACGACGTTTGCAGAAAGGGTGGATTTTTATGTATGTGTAGTTATAAACCCCATAAGACTGAAATTGCAAAACCAAGAAGGAAAGGTCATTTAGTTATGGAACTGACATAATCGGTAAACATGTTAATGACGTGAAAATTATGAGGGTGCTTTCACATCTGCGGTTTTTGAATATACCAGCAAAATTCTGGTATTTTTGCAAAATTACGGCAAGACTGCAGCAAGATTGCGTTCTGCTTAATGCATAGGATTTGCGGACATGTGTAACACACAAAAGATAAAAGCGCTCCCGCCCAGATCCGGCCATATATAGTTGTCATATATTTTTTATTATATATTTGTGATTCTGTGTTAGCTTTAGTTTTAATTGATTAATGTTACATGATATTTGTCAATATTGTATGTTTTATACGCTATATGTTTTTTATCCTTATTAATGATTTCCACTGAGTGCTTTCATACCTTGGACAGAGTTAATAGAGTGACATCGTTAATTGTTATTCTATGATTGGCTTGTGATACTATTTAATGTGTCCATTTTTACCATATAATGAAAATCCACCTGAGGGAGACAACAATCTGTTGTGGAAACGCGTTGTGGTAAATAAACGTGTTAACCCATAAGTAATCTCCTTATTTGTGCTCCCCTGCGCTCCTAGCCAGTAATCTTCTCTTTCCTTAATCTTGAGGACATGTGCGGCACTTGCGTTTTTGCTGCATTCTGGCAAATGCAACACTTGCAGTGAGTTTAAAGCCATAGCTAGCAGCTGCTTTTGTCCATTGCCTCAAGTGCCAGATTGGATTGCGGCAAAAACGCAAGTGCCACATATGTCCGCAAGTCCTATAAGGAATGCATTAGACAGAACATAGACTTGCCACAATCGTGCCGCAAGTGTGGCGGCTTCGATTTAAAAATAAAAAATAGCAAATCAGGCAAACCTGAAGTTCAAAAGTTCAAGTTTGCCTGATCTGCCGGAATTGCTAAAAACGCTGCATTCAGAAAAAATATCAACAAAATTTTTTTAACACATCTCAATTTATGGAGGTAGTCCTAAAATCACAATGTGGTCTTATAATAGTGTACAGATATATTTATTAATTTGTGACAATGCAGATACTTTTTAAATATAACCCATTTGCACAAATTACACCTTTAACCCTTCACCCCAATGATTTTCCATTTTTCCTTTTTGTTAATCCCCCCTCTCCACTTTTTTCCAAGAGCTATGATTTTGTTACTTTTCCTTCAATATAGCCCTGTGAGGGCTTGTTTTTTGCAGGACAAGTTGTATTTTTAAATTTCATCATTCATTCTACCATACAATGTACTGGAAAATGGGAAAAAAAACCTCCAAGTGTGGTAAAATTGCAAAAAAAAGTCCAATTTCACAATGGTTTTTGTGTTGTTCTTTCTTTTTCTTATTTACCATGATTATTGTTTGATAAAAATGACCTGTTAGTCTGATTTTCCTGGTTGTTACAAGTTCGTAGATACCCAGCATGTACACTTTTACTTTTATCCAAGTGGTGAAAGAAAAAGAATTGCGCTTTTGTTGCCATTTTCCAAGACACTTTTAGATCTTATTTTTAGGGATCTGGGGTTGTATTATGGCTTAGGATTTGCATCTTAAGCTCATGTTTTTAATCATACTATTTTGGTGGTAGAAGTGATGTTTTGATCACCTGCTATTGGATTTTATTGCAATGTTGCTGCAAAAAACGTAATTTTGATGTTTTGACTTTTTTTTTTCCGTTTTGCACTTTATCAATCAGATTCAATTAATTTATATTTTTACAGATCAGGCTTTTATTCATTTTATTTTCAATGGGGCAAAAGCAGATAATTTGTATGTTTGACTTTGCCCTCTCTTGCTGCTACTAAGCCTTTTAACATTCCTTGAAACTTCAGGGACATTATCAACATGATGACGCTACTGCACATTGTGTTGCAAAACTGGCTAGTTTCCTCTGCAATCAGACTTTTATTCCAATGATTACATGTATGATTGCAGATATAAATGCTATAGAAGTCCTTAGAAAGTGTGCAGCAAGGGATCGGAGTGTGCAGCAATTAGTATAAGAGGGGCTGGGTTTCTTTTAATTACTCCCCTGGTTGCTCTAAACCAAACCCTCCACCCTCCCTCTTTTCTTGTGGGTCCCAAGTCATCCCTTCAACCTTCCCTTCCTCCCTCCATCTTCTCCATCTCCTGCTTCTGCTGGGAGTTGTAGCGTCTCTGGATCTGCAGACTGTGTGATGGAGCATGCTGGGAGTTGTAGTGTCTCTGGATCTGCAGACTGTGTAATGGAGCATTCTGGGAGTTGTAGTGTCTCTGGATCTGCAAACTGTGATGGAGTATGTTTGGTGTTAAAGTATCACTGGATCTGTAGACTGTGTGATGGAGCATTTTTATTTTTTTTATTTATTTAGTCTCTAGTGACCAAGTCAAATTTTTCAAATCAGACCATGGTCACTTTTTGTGGGAACCACTCTGGAATGTTTCAGCATATCCCAGTAATTGCAAGAGAGTTTTTTCATGATACTTTATGTATATGGTAAATTTAGGTCGATATGTTTTGCATTTATTGATGTAATGCGCACTTTTGCGCAAAAATTAGCATTTTTGAAACTTTGAATGTTTATACCTATATTCCAGATCACCATGCCATGCAAAATAGTTAATAAATAACATTTACCATTACATCTGGCTTTAATCAACTCCATAATTTAAAAAAATAGCATGTGCCTTTATTTTATGATGTTAGAAGGTTTAACATTTTTCAAGTAATTTTTCATTTTATCTAGAAATTTACAGAACTTATTATTCTTTTCAGTTTTGAAGTGACATTTGGGAACCTATGTATTGTAAAAACACCAAAAGAGACACCATTTTTAAAAACAGCATCTCTCAACATGCAAAATTGCTGGCAGATAGTTTGTTAACCTTGCAAGTGTTTTTCAGGAATTAATGACAGGAATGAAGAATTATATTTTGCCACTCAAATGTTGTAAAAATTTGAACAGCTCACTATATCTATCAGACACTATGGCCAATACTTTCCCTTGAATTTCCATGGCAACCATCAAGACCAAATAATTGTGATCTCCGGGTGCCAATGGAGTTAAAGAGGGAACCCCCTCACTCTGTTAACCAACTAGATGCTGTTGTCCATACAGAGTGTAAGATATAATGGACTAATCAGCCATGGTCAAGGCTAGCACTGAGCATGTTTGATGCAACAGGATGTCAGCAATAGTGTACATCCAACAGATGCTACATTTTCACTCTCTGAGGGATGGAATTCTCTTATGTCTCAGGTCATTAAAAAGATGCATTGGTAGTCATTATGGGGTTAAATCCTCATCCCATGAGTTTTAATCATTTTAATCTTTTTAATACATGACTATATCCTGTTGGCCTAAGAAACAGATGATGGACATTACATGCTGGTATTTAGTCTGCAATCTAGGATTGCACCCACATCCTTTTCTACAAATGACTATCCTAATTTACACCACTTAGAACAGTGATGGCGAACTCCAGGCCTCGAGTGCCACACACAGTCCAGGTTTTCAGGATTTCCATTGCATTTGACAGTTGGCAATCAAATGACCAACTGTCAAACTCTAAGGAAATCCTGAAAACCTGCACTGTGTGCGGCACTCGAGGCCTGGAGTTCGCCATCACTGACTTAGAACATAAGATGTCCACCTATTAGTTCCCAAGTGCATAACTTTTCAGATATCCACATTGAACTTCAACTGCCAAGTCTGTCTGTAAGGGTACCTTTACACACGGCTACATTTGTAGCTTGTCACCAGGTAACTTACTGGTTGCAGTGAAATCATGGATACATGATTCCATTTGTACACAGCAACAAGATAGAACCATGTATCCATGTATTTCACTGCAACCAGTAAGTTACCTGGTGACAAGCTACAAATGTAGCCATGTGTAAAGGTACCCATACTTATGAACATCCTGCATACACCAAACTACATTAAATACCTTGGTGTAAACTTCAATAACAGAAACAACACTTCATATCCCATTATATTATTACTCAATAGAATGTATTATAGTGGAACCAGCACCAAACCTTGAGACACACTACTTATAACTAGGACCGTTTATTCACCCCAACTCACTGAGCTACACTTTAATTAAATTACATCCCTTACTTTCCAAGCCTATAAACCTTAATTTAACAACTTGGTGTCTGAGTCAGACAGTTTACAGAGCCTTAGCAAAGTCCAAAAACATAATATCCCCAGCTGTTCCTCTGTCCAAGTTTCAATTCACATCTATGACAATCTCTGTTGTTCATAAAAACAGTGCTGTCACTTATTATTTTTTAGCCCAGACCATATATAGTCACTTCCACATCCCTCAAGCATTTATCTCCACAATGAAAGCTGAGCTTAGGCCCCTTTCACATCAGTTGTTTTTCACTGATTGCAGCAGATCTAGCAGATTTACTGCATATGCCGCATCTGCAGCCTATTGGTCGCACTTGCAGTACACTTGCAGCAAGCCACATGCATTATCTATGGGGCTTGCGGCAGGTGCGGCAAGTGAGGTATTGCCGTGGTTTCGGCACTTGCTGCAGTTACGGCCGCAAAAAAAAACTGTGGTCAACAACGTTTTTTTTTCACAGCCGCAACTGCTGCAAGTGCTGGAACTGCGGCAATACCACACCTGCCGCAAGCCTCATAAACAATGCATGGGGCTTGCCACAAGTGCAATTCTGTAAATCTGCTGGATCTGCTGCAATTTGAAAAAAATGCTGATGTAAAAGGGGCCTTACTGGTCTGCCAAACTTTTGAAGCATGATCACCGAACAATCAAGCATTTCATGACAAAAAGCCAACAGGGTCGCAAGAAGCGTGTTGGGCAAAAAAGGCGCAAAATAACTGCTCATGAATTGAGGAAAATTAAGCGTGAAGCCGCCAAGATGCAATTTGCCACCAGTTTTACCATAATTCAGAGCTGCAATGTTACTGGAGTATCAAAAAGCGCAAGGTGTGCTATACTCAGGGACATGGCCAAGGTAAGAAAGGCTGAAAAACGACCACCTTTGAACAAGAAACATAAGATAAAACGTCAAGACTGGGCTAAGAAATATCTTAAGACTGATTTTTCAAATGTTTTATGGACTGATGAAATGAGAGTGACTCTTGATGGGCCAAAGGCTGGATCAGTAAAGGGCAGAGAGCTCCACTCTGACTCAGACGCCAGCAAGGTGGAGGTGGGGTACTGGTATGGGCTGGTATCATCAAAGATGAACTTGTGGGACCTTTTCGGATTGAGGATGGAGTGAAGCTCAACTCCCGGACCTAATGCCAGTTTCTGGAAGACAACCTCTTCAAGCAGTTGTACAGGAAGAAGTCGGTATCGTTCAAGAAAAACATGATTTTCCTGCAGGACAATGTTCCATCACATGCATCAAACTACTCCACAGCGTGGCTGGTCAGTAAAGATCTAAAAGAAGAAAAAAAATGACATGGCCCCCTTGTTCACCTGATCTGAACCCCATAGAGAACCTGTGGTCCCTCATAAAATGAGATCTACAGGGAGAGAAAACAGTACACCTCTCGGTGGCTGCTGCACGCAATGTTGATCGTAAACAGATTAAGTAACTGACAGAATCTATGGATGGAAGGCTGTTGAGTGTCATCATAAAGAAAGGTGGCTATATTGGGCACTAATTTTTTTTGTGTTTTGTGTTTTGAAATTTTTTTTTTGTAAATTTTGTGCAGTTATATTAGTTTACCTGGTGAAAATAAACAAGTGAGATGGGAATATATTTGATTTTTATTAAGTTGCCTAATAATTCTGCACAGTAATAGTTACCTGCACAAACAGATATTCTCCAAAGATAGCCAAATCTAAAAAAAAAACCTCCAACTTCCAAAAAGATTAAGCTTTGATATTTATGAGTCTTGTGGGTGGATTGAGAACATATTTTTTGATCAATAATAAAAATAATCCTCTAAAATACAACTTGCCTAATAATTCTGCACACAGTGTACATGGCTAAAGAACCCATTTACTAATTTCCTCCTTCTTTTGATCTTCAGTTACCAACCCATTACCAGTATTATTACATTATTTTGATCTTTAAAATGTATAAATAATAGAGCTGATCCCTCAGGTTTATATATCCTGCATTGCGTTTTTTTGTCATTAATAGCCTTCCTAATCCAAATTGTAAGTCATGTGGGATCTAATTTTTGTTCTCTAATAAATTTTGCAGTCTTATACATTGAAACTGTTCTCTATTTATCATTTGTATCACTATTAGAGATGAGTGGACCCAAGGAAATTTGGGTTTGGGTGGTCTAGCTAGGCTTTGAAAAATGAACTGTTCAGGGTCAGAAATATACCTGAATCTCATTTTAAGACACTAATTGGGCAGTTCTGCTCACTGCTCACATACAGTCAGCCATAAGGAATCACTTCTAGGGGTAGAAGGGCAGGGAGTTGTCGTTTTATTTTTTACAACATACTACACGTGAAAACTCAGATTTTATGATTTTACCCCCAGTGCAGGCCAATCAAACACTGCAAGCAGCTCACACTAAGCTGAGCACCAAGAGAACCTGAGCACAGAGATGATTGCTCCAGTGATTTGGATACATAAAGCACCTGGACTCAGGACACAAACAGGTTTTCTCATCTCTAATCACTATCACATTTTCCTAATCAGTTTTCATTAAGTGCAACCTTCAACTTGGGAAAATGTACCCTTTTTAATAAAATGTTTTGCTCTGCTCACTCAGGTGTTTTTTAAGCTAGGCTCAGACTACCTCTGCCCCTGAGCATGGCCAATCCGTCAGAAACTTAGTTTCTGCACGGAGCAGCGCATAGCATTACCAGCAGGTAAGGCTATGCACTGCCAGGCTATGTATCTCTGTGGCAACCGGACGCTTACTGCAGCCGCCGACTCCACAGAGATCTCCAGGATATGCGCTTTTGCAGAGCGCACAGGAAAACAATGCAGATCGTTTTTCCTTTGTGCTTTCCAAAATCACATTTCCTGGAGACCTCTGTGGAGCCAGCAGTTGTGATAAGCATTTAGTTGCCATAGAGATACATAGCCTGGCGGCGCATAGCGTTACCTACTGGTAACGCTATGCGCTGCTCCGTTCAGAAACTAAGTTTCTGATGGATTGGCCAAGCTCAGGGGCAGACCCAAGTCTGACCCTAGCCTTACAGTGTAAGCAACATGAAATGATATTGTTCTACAAAGGATTTTGCAAATACAAGTTGTAACACTCAAAACAAATTCTGCAATTTGTTAGAAATAGCCAAATGCAGCTGAGCAACGCCTTTTAATGAGTTTTACACAAAATAAGGCATAAAATTATCCTGACATAAGCAAAACCACTACCCCATTCTATATCTGGATAGATAAAATCTTCAACAATCACTACTGTACCAGCTTCTGCATCCTGGAGTATATAATTATGCAGCTAACCTTCTTACTCTAACTCCTCCGTGATGTTGAAGGGGGTTATAGATTACACCAGTTACCTTTTCAGTGTTAACTTCTCTATGTAATTCTACCCATAAGATTTCAAGTTCCTCACAATTACTTCCATTTATTGTCTCTGTCACACTCACTTTCACATTACTACTAAAATAGACACATTCCTTTCTTCTTTCCTATTTGTCCTGTCTTTCTGAAACAGCATAAAACAAGAGATATTTGTGAATATACACTTAATGTGAAGACTTCAACCATGTCTCAACAGCACAAATTACATCAATGTGTTCCTCCAGTACCAAGGCCTCAAGCTCTCCCATTTTGCTGTTAGACTCCTGCAATTTGTGAATATACACTTTAGATTTCCTTAGGTTAATAATCCTGAGACACGAATATTTAAGAAAATAAAAGTGAGGTTTTGTCTTTTTGGAGACTATCTATAATACGTAATAAAATAATACAATATCCATAATTCATAATTATTCGGCAACTATTAATGTGCAGAATTACTATGCAACTAAGTGAAAAACTTACATTTTCCCATCTTAGGCTAGGGTCACGCTCAGTGCTGGCCCTGCGGCAGCCGCATTGCAGTACAGCAGAGCTCAGCCTGCGGTAGCCGACACAGGTAACGTCGGGTACTCCGGGCGAATGCAGCCCTTAGTTACCCGATGTATACCATAGTTACTGGCCACACACAAAGCTGGCCGGACTGCGGTAATCCTAACCGCAGAGAAAAATGTTGAGGCAACTCTTTTCTCTGCGGTTAGGATTACCGCAGTCCGGCCAGCTTTGTGTGTGGCCAGTAACTATGGTATACATCGGGTAACTTAGGGCTGCGTTCGCCCGAAGTACCCGACGTTACTGGTGAGGCTTACCGCAGGCTGAGCTCTGCTGCACCGCAATGCGGCTGCCGCAGGGCCAGCACTGAGTGTGACCCTAGCCTTAGTTTTTATTCATCTGCTAAAGTGATATTAATTACTAAACATCTCAAAATGTACAAAAATACATTTCTAACGATCCAGCAAAAATTTTTAAATCTCACATTTACGAGATACCCACAAGTTTTCCATAGGATTTAAGTCAAGTGGGTTCATTCCATTATCCTTTCTTCTGTAAGGCCTGACTCACATTGCTCTAGTGCTGTCCGTTACAACAGAAATGTTAACTGTATCCATTGTAACTGACAGCAAAAGTGATATTTTGAGTCATTTTTGAGCACATATTTTTTGTGATCTCAAAAATATATGTATTACATGTGTTGAGGATAAAAACAATATCACAACTTTTCTCTTTTTATATATATATATTTTAATTTGAAAATGTCATGTTGTTATGTTGTCTGTTATACACTAGATGGCGCCCACGCTCTATGCAGCTTATTAAGAAAGGAATTCAGATATTTGAATATTAGATAAGGATTGACCAATTAGGAGATGATTATTTTGTAGAAAATTCCAGAATTCTAACATGCCTCTTGCTTTCTGTACAAAAATGTGTGTTTCAATAAAAGTCTGCGCAGTGTGCTTGATCTTATACGGCGTAGGCATGAGTAAGGCTTGAGACGGCTCTGGTGTCCGTATCATTTACTTGCGATAACGCAGACGTGCGTAAAATGCCTAAAAATATAATAATTAGGAGTGGCTGATGGACTTGTGATTGAACTGAGACCCTCAACACATGGAGATAGACATATACAGTACAGACCAAAAGTTTGGACACAACTTCTGAGTCAAAGAGTTTTCTGTATTTTCCTGACTATGAAAATTGTAGATTCACACTGAAGGCATCAAAACTATGAATTAACACATGTAGAATTATATACTTAACAAAAAAGTGTGAATCAACTGAAAATATGTCTTATATTCTAGGTTCTTCAAAGTAGCCACCTTTTGCTTTGATTACTGCTTTGCACACTCTTGGCATTCTCTTGATGAGCTTCAAGAAGTAGTCACTGGAAATGGTTTTCAGTTCACAGGTGTGCCCTGTCAGGTTTAATAAGTGGGATTTCTTGCCTTATAAACGGGGTTGGGACCATCAGTTGTGTTGTGCAGAAGTCTGGTGGATACACTGTTGATAGTCCTACTGAATAGACTGTTAGAATTTGCATTATGGCAAGAAAAAAGCAGCTAAGTAAAGAAAAACGAGTGGCCATCATTATTTTAAGAAATCAAGGTCAGTCAGTCCGAAAAGTTGGGAAAACTTTGAAAGTGTCCCCAAGTGCAGTTGCAAAAACCATCAAGCACTACAAAAAAACTGGCTCACATGAGGACCGCCCCAGGAAAGGAAGACCAAGAGTCACCTCTGCTGCGGAGGATAAGCTCATCTGAGTCACCAGCCTTAGAGATCGCAGGTTAACAGCAGCTCAGATTAGAGACCAGGTCAATGCCACACAGAGTTCTAGCAGCAGACACATCTCTACAACAATTGTTAAGAGGAGACTTTGCGCAGCAGGCCTTCATGGTAAAATAGCTGCTAGGAAACCACTGCTAAGGACAGGCAACAAGCAAAACATACTTGTTTGGGCTAAAGAACACAAGGAATGGACATTAGACAGTGGACATCTGTGCTTTGGTCTGATGAGTCCAAATTTGAGATCTTTGGTTCCAATCACCGAGTCTTTGTGCGACACAGAAAAGGTGAACAGATGGACTCTACATGCCTGGTTCCCACCTTGAAGCATGGAGGAAGAGGTGTGATGGTGTGGGGGTGCTGTGTTGGTGACACTGTTGGTAATTTATTCAAAATTGAAGGCACATTGAACCAGCATGGCTACCACAGCATCTTGCAGCAGCATGCTATTCCATCTGGTTTGCGTTTAGTTGGACCATCATTTATTTTTCAACAGGACATTGACCCCAAATACACCTCCAGGCTGTGTAAGGGCTATTTGACCAAGAAGGAGAGTGATGGGGTGCTACGCCAGATGACCTGGCCTCCACAGTCACCAGACCTGAACCCAATCGAGATTGTATGGGGTGAGCTGGACAGCAGAGTGACTGCAAGAGGGCCAACAAGTGCTAAGCATCTCTGGGAACTCCTTCAAGACTGTTGGAAGACCATTTCCAGTGACTACCTCTTGAACCTCATCAAGAGAATGCCAAGAGTGTTCAAAGCAGTAATTAAAGAAAAAGGTGGCTACTTTGAAGAACCTAGAATATAAGACATATTTTCAGTTGATTCACACTTTTTTGTTAAGTATTTAATTCCACATGTGTTAATTCATAGTTTTGATGCCTTCAGTGTGAATCTAGAATTTTCATAGTCATGAAAATACAGAAAACTCTTTGAATGAGAAGTTGTGTCCAAACTTTTGGTCTGTACTGTAGATAGATGATAGGATAGATAGATGATAGAATAGATGATAGGATAGACAGAAAGATAGATACTAGAATAAGTAGTTTACCAATATCACCTCTCTCATTGCTGCTTCTAGGTTGCTGGGTGAATATTCATGAGCTTAATGAACAGCACTGGAAGTAGCAGAGAGTGAACGGGGAGACTGGTAAACTACCTATTCTAGCTTCTATCTAACTTTCTATCTATTCTATCATCTACCGCAAACACAATATAACGCAATGCTGCAGATACATACAAATCTGTAGTATAATGTTATATTGCGTTTGTTTCTCAACCGGACAGAAAAACGTCATAATCTATGTGTGCATGTGCATTTAAAGAATAGCATACTTGCAAACACATGCCTATTTAGGCATGCATTATTATGCGTTTGATAAATGGAAGCCTATGGATGCAGTACACTGTGCTGCTGTCAAACGGCTCTGTTAAACGGACAGCACAAATGCAAGGTGAACCTGGCCTAAGGCTAGGGTCAGACCTGCGTCTGCCCCTAGCCTGGCGGATCCAGCAGAAACTTAGAAAATTTCTGCCTCAGCACATAGCATTACCAGCAGGTAGCGCTATGTGCTGCATGGCAATAGATCTCTATGTCAACCGGACGCTTACCGCAGCCTCCGGCTCCACAGAGATCTCCAGGATATGTGCTTTTGATAAGCACACATGAAAACGCTGCAAACAGGCTTCCCTGTGCACTCAGCAAAAGCACATATCCTGTGGAGCCGGCGGCTGCAGTAAGCATTCAGTTGCCATAGGGATCACCTGTTACTGCATTTTAATGAAATGTTGCGGCAGCCATAAAAAAATAAATTTTGGTGTTTTTAATTTTTCTTCTTATGCAGTTTACAGATCTGAATAATTAATTTTATACTTTGATAGATAACACATTTCATAATGCAACAATATAAAATATGCATTTTTTTAAATAATTTTACTTAGGGGGTTTGAACTTTTATTTTTTTTTATTTTTTCCATGTATTTAAAATATTTTTTATCACTTTTCCTTTATTTTACATGGCCTCTCAGGGCACCTTAATACTGCAGTATCTGATCCTTCTGCACCACACAGCTGTGATGACCCACAGCGCTGCACTGCAGAAATGATCACCTTCTGTGAGTGACGCAACTCAGAGATTGCTCATAGGAAGTGAGTCATGACATCATTGGCGTCATAAGTTAACCCCGTGCTGTCATGGCCACACATCGACGCCTTTTGATCGCGTCATGGGGTCGCCAATGGTGGCAGTGAACAGCACAATCCCTGCTATCCCGCTCAGTGTTTAACAGCGCGTTCTAAGAGGTTAATCGTGGCAGAAGGATTACTGATCTACCCATGTCTTTTAAGGTTGCCTGCAACATTGCTGAAAGTTCCGGGGTTCAGCGATGTTGCAGCGACATCGCATGTGCGTTGTGCCATGTAACAGCACGATGCAACTGCAATAAATCACTGGATCACAGTTGACAGGTTTACCAACATGTTGGTAAACCTGGCAATGTTGCTCCAGCGATCTGCAAACATTGTTCCATGTGACACGGCAATAGCGATGTTGCCAGCGATTTCGCAATATTAACAATATTGATGCATACAATCCAGCGAGCGATAGCTGCTGCAACATCGCGGCAGCGGCGCTGGCAACATATCCCTGTGTGACACCTAAGGCAGCGATGTTGGACGCGAGCGCGCACCCGCGGAATCACTTCCAACATCGCTGCAATGTTGTACCGTGTGACGGTACCTTTAGCTGCACATGTCTGCTGATACAGTGCCTTGTGAAAGTATTCGGCCCCCTTGAACTTTTCAAACTTTTGCCACATTTCATGCTTCAAACATAAAGATATAAATTCTAATTTTTTGTGAAGAATCAACAACAAGTGGGACACAATCGTGAAGTGGAACAAAATTTATTGCATATTTTAAACTTTAACAAATAAAAACTGAAAAATGGGGCGTGCAATATTATTCGGCCCCTTTACATTCAGTGCAGCAAACTCACTCCAGAAGTTCAGTGAGGATCTCTGAATGATCCAAAGTTGTCCTAAATGACTGATAATGATAAATAGAATCCACCTGTGTTTAATCAAGTCTCCGTATAAATGCACCTGCTCTGTGATAGTCTCAGGGTTCTATTTCAAGTGCAGAGAGCCTCATGAAGACCAAGGAACACACCAGGCAGGTCTGAGATACAGTTGTGGTGAAGTTTAAAGCCGGGTTTGGATACAAAAAGATTTCCCAAGTTTTAAACATCTCAAGGAGCACTGTGCAAGCGATCATATTGAAATGGAAGGAGTATCAGACCACTGCAAATCTACCAAGACCCGGCCGTCCCTCTAAACTTTCATCTAGAACAAGGAGAACACTGATCAGAGATGCAGCCAAAAGATCCATGATCTCTCTGGATGAACTGCAGAGATATACAACTGAGGTGGGAGAGTCTGTCCATAGGACAACAATCAGTCGTACACTGCACAAATCTTGCCTTTATGGAAGAGTGGCAAGAAGAAAGCCATTTCTCAAAGATATCCATAAAAAGTCTTGTTTGAAGTTTGCCACAAGCCACCTGGGAGACACACTAAATATGTGGAATAAATGTTACTTTCCAAAAACAGAATCCGGTTTTGGAAAGGGGAAAATACTGATAGGCATGTTTGATCCTGGCCAAAGACTTGTAACAATTTTTGACATTTCAGAGTCAGATAAGTCTCTTTTTTAGTCCATTTTGCCTAATACAGTAACTATACACAAAATATTGCTATCCTTAGGTCATACCTTCCCTCACTACAAAAATGCATAACCCCTGATTTGCTTCATCTAGAGATCATTCAAATTTATATATCTTGGAGTTTGTTTGCTTATTATTTTTAACAGTGTACATTTATATAGAAAATCCTTTTAATTAGCTTAACTTAATCATGCAATGTTGTGCACACAAGAATGGAGACATAAAGGTGTACCAGTAATCTGAGGCCCCATTCACACACTGCTTTTTTTGCTGCGTATTTTTAAGCACAACCTCATCACAAACCAGGAGTGGGTGATTAAACATATAAGTGGAAGACTTGTTTCTATTAAGGCCACTTTACACGTCCCGATATCGTTGCCCAACTACGATAAACCACATGGTTCGGGTGTTCCCACCGATATCGTTCGTGCGTTGTGTGGTGTAAATGAGCAATGCGACGCAAGACTGATGCCAAAACGATACCGTTGGGGAATTGTGCAGGCTCTCCAACTGGCCAATATTGGCTTGATGATTTTGCAGGATCGTGCTGTGTGACAGCGCAACTACGATTTGGAGAGCAACTTCCCCTTTTCACTCCCATATTAAATGGTCGTTCCCTGGGTCGCTTGTACACAGCGCGAAGGAGGGGGCATAGACATCGCAGTTGTGTTGCCTGCTGATATCTCCCTGTGTAACATCTCCTATGCGATTTTGGACTAGTGCCAAAAACATGCGCGCTCCCGTGCCGTTGTATACAATATCGTAACGATATTGTGCCGTGTAAAGCGGACTTTAGAATTTCCTCTGAGTGTGCCACTCCCGGTTTTGATTGTTCCACTCCTGGGTTATTTTGAGCTTGTGCGTAAAAATACGCAGCAAAAAAAGCAGTGTGTGATTGGGGCCTAAGTCTGATTAAGGGTGCCATGAAAACCTAAAATGTGTACCTGTTACCTGCCTGAGGATTTTAAAAATGTAGACCACTTTGTAATTTTACATCTAGCATAGCAGATTGCTTGTCCATGGAGCTGGATATTCTTTCCCTTTCCTTTCAAAGAATACATCATCCCAATTTCAATATATTAATGTGTACACATAATAGTTTAGCTTGAAAAATACATTTATGTTGGAGCAATAGCCAAACAGTAGGTTCTGTAGCAGAAAGTAGGAAATGCAGAACAAATTAAATAAATTATATTAGCAAGACCATTACATATTCTTGAATAACTATTTTAAATTACAAATAATATCCACCGGGTAACGCACACTACAACATAATTTTATATGTTGTTTCCAAACTACTTTAATAAAGTCGTACAAGTGTAGTGTGATGGCTTGCACCTTTAAATTACAAGAGTGCACACGCATTTTTGATGTAAAGACCAATTTAATCTTAAACATCTCATAAATTTTAGGTTTGTCCTAGAATTATAAGGCACTTGCTCATTATATCTTGCTGTGTAAACAAAATACAGTAACAGTTTCATTGCAATTAAGGGCACCCAATTTGGTAATGCTTAGAAACTGGAAGGAGTGAAGGCGAAAAGCTATGTTTCATCCCAAGCATTTACAGTATTTGGTTTACAAAAATCTTAGTTTATAATAGGAAAATTTAAATTATGACAATAAGAAAAAGTGGGGTAATACCTGTGCCACCTGAGCAAATGCAGGTATAAATGAGCCTATAATTTTGCTGCTAATACTATAATGTAAATTGATGTGTTTATTGGTAGCTTCTAGTTGACTTGGCTCTTGACAAAATGTGGCAGAAGCACTGTAGCTTACTAGCCTTAGATAGTTTAGCAAAATTGCAAATTAATCTTTATAGAATATTAGCTATAGGACTCTGCGTTGTCCAGGCGTAATGCCCATATATCGTCGTAATGCTCATATATGATAATGTTGCTCATATAGGGCAATATCACTTATATGTGCTAATGTATGTATGTGCATGTGTATGTATTAAAACCATGCCCTCTCCCAGTAGCCCTTTCATAGCTCTGCTCCTACACATAGCCCCATGCCTCTCAGTAACCCTGCCCCTTTCATAACACCACCCTCATGTATAGCCCCTCCCCTTCATAGCTCCACCCTTCACCCCGAGACTTTATTCGTCCCGTGGAAGCAGGCACAGCCCTGCGAAACGGCTGCCGTCGTCTCTGCTTTCCACTCCCTCTCCCCGCAGAATATGTCATGATCTCAAGTGACGAATAAAGAATCTTTGCAACCTGGTGAGTGCTGCCCTGCTTTTCTATTTAAATACACTCTATACATTGTTAATGTGGTAAATGACTATTCTAGCTGCAAACATCTAGTTTTTAATGCAATATTTACATAGGTGTATAGAGGTCCATTTCCAACAACTCCAGTGTTTTAATGGTGCATTGTGTTTGCTAACTGTATTAGAAGGCTAATGCATGTTTAGAAAACCCTAGAAAACCCTTGTACAAGTATGTTAGCCCAGCTGAAAACAGTTTGGCTGATTAGAAAAGCTACTGTATAATAAATATAAAATTGACCTTCCTTTAAAGCTAGTTGAGAATCTGGAGCATTACATTTGTTTGTTCTATGAAACTCTCAAAATGGCCAGAAAAAGAGAACTTTCATGTGAAACTTGTCAGTGTATTCTTGTTCTTAGAAATGAAGGCTATTCCATGCGAGAAATTGCCAAGAAACTGAAGATTTCCTGCAATGGTGTGTACTACTCCCATCAGAGGAGAGCACAAACAGGCTCTAACCAGAGTAGAAAGAGTAGTGGGAGGCCCAGCTGCACAACTGAGCAAGTACATTAAAGTCTCTAGTTTTAGAAATCGACGCCTCACAGCTCCTCTATTGGCAGCTTTATTAAATAGTGCTCGCAAAATGCCAGTGTCAACGTCTACATTGAAGAGGCGACTCTGGGATGCTGGCCTTCAGGGTAGAGTGGCAAAGAAAAAGCTGGCTAATAAAAGGAAAGGATTAATATGGGCAAAAGAATACAGACATTGGACAGAGGGAGATTGGAAAAAAAGTTTTATGGCCAGACGATTCAAAATTTGAGGTATTTGGATCACACAGAAGAACATTTGCAAGACAAAAAAACAACTGAAAAATGCTGGAAGAGTGCCTGACACCATCTGTCAAGCATGTTGGAGGTAATGTGATGGTCTGGGTTGCTTTGGTGCTGGTAAAGTGGGAGATTTGTACAAGGTAAGATGTATTTTGAATAAGGAGGGCTATCACTCCATTTTGCAACGCCATGCCGTACCCTGTGGCTAGTGCTTGATTGGAGCCAATTCCATCCTACAACAGGACAATGGCCCAAAGCACACCTCCAAATTATGCATGAACTATTTAGGGAAGAAGCAGTCAGCTGGTATTCTATCTGTAATGGAGTGCCCACAAAATTGTCTGGGTGACCCCAAACGTTTGAACGGTAGTGCAGTTGTTTTTATTTACAATCATAAGTGTTTACAACTTCATTATCTATAAATGTGCATTTAAATTTATGATTATTGGCCTTAGGTCCCTGCCCTTGAGTTAATTCTGTATTTATTATTGTCTTTTCTTTACAGCTTGGCCAGGATTGACAATGTGTTTAACTTTTCTAATACACAGACACTGAAGAGTACAAAAAGAAGGATTCAATTGAATATTTGAAGAATCTTGCCTCCTACAGGTGAATTGGCACCTGGTGGAATAAAATGTTCTAGGGGAATAATGCATATTCTGGGATTATACCTTCATGGACTTCATGTTCAGGTTTTTCATTTGTTATCCTTTGTGATCAGAGATGATGATTTTAAATGGTAATGAATTATGGTAAATTGTATAAATCATGCATTAAATGCTCCATGATTTTCTGAGAACTATTCATTGGGCACAATCATCAAACATTATGTCCCCTTAAATCTGTGATAACTACAACACAACATAAACTACAGTCTAGATGCTCTGTTGAAGATATGGCTACATACAAAAGGGATTTTGTTTTTTGTTTTGATAAATGGGATAAGGACATTCAAGCGTTCAAGAGTAAAGCCGGCGTCACACACAGCAACCAAAGCTGCGATGTCGGAAGCGATGCGTGGTTGCGCGCTCGCTTCCAACATCGCAGCATTGGTGTCACACGGCAGGACGTTGCCGGTGACGCCGCCAAAAACCCAACATAATACAGTATAACAAACTTTAAATCGAATAATGTATGTTATTGAAGTGGATATGGTTTACATCAACCCTCCTCTTCAATGTCAGTTAAGTCTTCCCAGTTTTGTATCAAATTTTTGCAGGAGTGAACATAATTTGCACAATCAAAAGAGAAAGACTGAAACAAATCTAAGGCCAGCAGGCATGGAATGATTCAAATATGCAGAAAGTTTGTTCTCTTGGTTACCCAAGATTGTAAGCGTTATTATGCTCAATGTGATGATGGTGATGACACTGCGCATGTTGCGAAGGTTACTAAGTTAATTTAATGCGACTTGTTCCGGTCCAAGTCATGCATTCTTATGATAGTGTAAAGTTATAGTTAAACATTGTGTAGAGGTGAAAAGGTATTGTGGAGATGATTAATAGGCGAGTGGCAAGACAATAAAAAGAGTGATAAATAGAAAGGCAAAAATTAGATTTGCAGTGATTTGACATTTTGTGTAAAGATTATGAAAATAAGTGAAAAATATGATCCCTGGATGCATGTGTATGTCATATTTATAGCATAAAAATAAAAAATATAGCGGCACTCACCGGGCGTGTTTCAAAGGTGCTTTATTTGGGTACCCTCATTCCAGGGTCCCACTCAGAAGGGAGGTGGTGCAGAGACAGCAGAGATGACGGATCTCCGTTTCGGGGCTCCTACCCCTTCCACGGACCTCAATGTCCGTCATCTCTGCTGTCTCTGCACCCCCTCCCTTCTGAGTGGGACCCTGGAATGAGGGTACCCAAATAAAGCACCTTTGAAACACGCCCGGTGAGTGCCGCTATCTTTTTTCTTTTTATGCTATTATTGATGTGATATATAGCGGGCACCCAGAGGCGGTCAGCAATGCCCCACCTCGTATATACCCATATGATGAAAAAATAAGCACTTCTCCTAACTTAGCAGTGCCCAGTGAACTGACTCTTTTTTGATATATGTCATATTTATATTCCCATGTGTATAATAAGGTATGGGATGGTGACATGTACTTGAAAATAGGTTTGTGAGAAGATCCTTGTGAGCGATAGAAGTGGTTTGAGATGATCCTGATGCCTCTAACTGTATATGTGATAACAGAAGGTGGAGGAATGGATAGACAAGAAAATCATGTTTACGTACAGTATATAAATCTACAGTACAAAAGTGTACTAATATATTTCAATACAATTGAAAAATAATTATAATGATATATTCAGTTGTGTGAAAAAGTCTTTACCTCCTTCCTGATTTCTTATTATTTTGCATGTTTGTCGCTATTAAATGTTTCAGATCACCAAACAAATTTAAATATTAGACAAAAATAACATAAATAATCACAAAATGCAGTTTAAAAATAAAGGTCTGTATTATTAAGGGAAAAGGCCCTGTGTAAAAAAGTGATTATCCCCAACACCTTATAACTGGTTGGGCCACCCTTAGCAGCAACAACTGCAATTAAGCCTTTGTGAAAACTGGCAATGAGACTTTTACAAACATTTTGGGGGAATTTTGGCGTGCTCGGGTTTTCGAACATTAGGTAAAATAGGAAGGAGTAGATCCAGCAATCCAAATGTGGTAAAATAAAAAAAAACTGTAATTCATCACATTAAAATCCACATCAGACATGCAAACAAAAAATATAAAAATATCATTGCGAGTGCATCAACTGATTTGTTTCGAATCCCAGAGGACATTTAATCATATCCTGTAAGCATGAACAATCCCTTTTAACCCCTTCACGACCCATGATGTTGTACAACATCATGGGCCGTGTCCCGGTGTTTGATGTGAGCTCCGGCGCCATCCCCATGCTCACATTAGAATCCAGCACCTGATATACCATCCCATATAATCTACTAGGGCTATTTTCACTTCAAATAGCAATCATGTCACCAAGCAGATATAAATACAGACTTTAAGCTTTTGCTGTATGATAGTGCATAATGTGTACTGACATGTGTAAGCCTAGGAGCACAGGCAAATCACTTCATTGAATTATTCAGTACTGCCATGGTCTTCCCTCCCCCATAGCAACTTGGTACATTCCGGTCCGTGTACTGTAGCACTATGGATCTTCACTGTCTCCTCAGTCACAGTTTGTTACACGTTATAAACTCCAAAGTTCCATTTTAATGCTGTTCCTTATACTGTGCACCAAAGATACATGGGCTTAAAAATATCTATGTATCTATGTATTTTCTATCTCTCACATATTGGTGTATTTATCTATCATCTATCCATAAATGTGTCTATCATATCTACTATATCATTGTCTAATGGCCACTTCCGTCTGAGGCCAAAATTGCGCACCGAAGACGGAAGTGGTCAGTATGCAAATGAGCCGTGCGGCTCTCCTCACAGCCCCCACTTCTCCTGCCCTGCTCCCGCTCCTCCGACGCAGTGTGAGGACGCAGTCGTGATATTGGCGCAGTGTGAGGACGCAGCCTTCTGCTCAGCCCCTGCACATGCCGCAGCTGTACCTTGTGATTTGTAGGAGGATGGAGCTGTGGAATCCCCGCTCCATCTGACGGCAGTTCCCAAGTGAAGCACAGGACGCCACGCTCTCCCCAGTCACACTCAGTCCCAGGTCTCTGCTTTCCCAACCGGGTTTCACTCAGTGGAGCGGTCATGTGATAGGGCCCTGTCACATAACCACTCCACTGAGTGAAACTCGGTACCTGAAACTGCCAGGCACAGGTGAAAACAGAAGGGGGTGATGGGGGAGGGTGCTGTCACAGCCGGCGGGAGCGAGTGATAAGGGGATGGGGGGTGCTGTCAGGGCTGGCGTGGTTTGTGCTATTGGTGTCGGCGGGAGCTGAGAAGGCAGCGACAGTACACAATCCCTGGGCAGCGGAGGCTCTGTGCGCCACCTCCCTGCTGCATTGCCGCTCCCCTATTCTGCTGCCGCCTGAGCTTACAGCTCAGGTTGTCAATTGGATGCTGCGGCCCTGGGGGTGAGAATAGAGGGGGGTGCCTGCACTCTATCCAACCTCACTCTATTCTGCCCCTCTTCATTCTGCTCCACACCATCCTGCCCCTGCTCTGCTCCCTCTTCGTCCTGCCCCACTCCGTCCTACCCCACTCCATCCTGCCCCTGCTCTGCTCCCTCTTTGTCCTGCCCCACTCCATCCTGCCCCTGCTCTGCTCCCACTCCGTCCTGACCCACTCCATCCTGCTCCACTCCATCCTGCCCCTGCCTGCTCCTTCTTCATCTTGCCCCACTCCATCCTGCTCCACTCTGTCCTGCCCCACTCTGTCCTTCCCTACTCTGTCCTGCCCCACTGTGTCCTGCCCCCGGCCACTGCACACCAACACTGCTGCACACCAACACTGCTGCACACCAACACTGCTGCACACTGACACTGCCGCACACTGACACTGCCACACAACACTGATACTACTGTATACTGACTTTGCCGCACACTGACTTTGCCGCACACGACACTGCTGCACACCAACACTGCTGCACACTGACACCGCCGCACACTGACACTGACACACAACACTGATACTACTGTACACTGACTTTGCCGCACACCGACACCGCCGCACACTCACGCCGCCGCACACCGACACCGCCGCACACCGACACTGCCGAACACCAACACTGCTCTAGGCATCTACTATGTAATCATCTAGTTCTGTCTGTTTGTCTGTGACGGAAATCCTGCGTTGCTGATTGGTCGGGCCAGCCGTCCGCGACCAATCAGCGATATTGGCGCATGATTTAAACCCAGCTTCACGTTGTATTATTCTTAAATCTTCATAAATAAACTACATAAATATTCTAGAATACCCGATGCGGTAGAATCGGGCCACCACCTAGTATCTTATATATTCATCCATCCATCTATCATATGTATTCATCCATCTATCCCATGTATTCATCCATTCATCCATCTTATCCATCCATCTATCCATTCATCCATCCATTCTGTGTATTCATCTACCCATCCTATATATTCATCCATCAATCAATCAATCCATCCATCCATCCATCCATCCATCCATCTATCCTATGTATTCATCCATCCATCCATCTATCCTATGTATTCACCCATCTATCCTATATATTCAATTCAAATAAACTTTTATTGGAATTACTAACAATATAATAATGCAAATTAGATAATTGCACATTGTATAGAAAGAATATCAGTACATAAACAAACAGAATGAAACAATACACAAAGTCCAAAACAATTATCTTGTTCAGCAGATTCAAACATGGAAAAAAAAGAACAAACTGTAAAATAATAAATAAATAAATAAATAACACCGGAGATCTCCCTTGATACAAAGAAGCGAATTACACTAAAGTTAAAAGTCTATAGCCTCGTCAGCCATAACCACCCCATCTTCTATTTATATAATCCGCAGTTTGGGATTCGGGCGTTGTAGCCGAATCCCAGAATGCTTTGCGCCACTGGCACTGCGAGCCGCAGATTCTGCCCGCAAACGGCCGCTACACGCACCGCCCGCCCCCCGCAAACGCCCGCTACACGCACCGGCCGGCACCCCCCGCTCCACCACCGCACCGTCCATTCAACAGTGCGAGCCAGCAGCCACCACCATCCGCCTTCATCACAGACGCTGCCCCGCTCCCCCGCCGCCAGGGCAGCACAGTTCATTCCACAGTGCGAGCCCTCAGGCAGCAGATAGCTGTACACAACGGCCCGCCGCAACCAGCACCGCCCGCCTTCATCACAGACGCTGCCCGCCCCGGCTTCCACAGGTAACATGGCAGCGGCGGCGGCGCACTGGCATTGCAGCCTGCAAGCCCGCCGGTGCTGCAGTCTGCTATCACCCCACGCAACCCCAACTAACCTTACAGGGGCGCCGGGGTAACATGGCGCCACACTGTCATTCCAGCCTAACAGCTCCTCAACTAACCTTACAGGCCCGCCGGCCCTCACATCTACTCCCACACTGCCCCTGCTTACCCTCCACTCACCCACACTGCCCCTGCTCACTCCTCTAACCCCCCCTATGCCCTCACTCCCCACACTGCCCCTGCTCACTCCTCCTACCCCCCTATGCCCTCACTCCCCACACTGCCCCTGCTCACTTCTCTTACCCCCCCTATCCCCTCACTCCCCACACTGCCCCTGCTTACCCTCCACTCACCCCACACTGACCCTGCTCACTCCTCTTACCCCCCCATGCCCTCACTCCCAACACTGCCCCTGCTTAACCCCCACTCACCCACACTGCCCCTGCTCACTCCTCTTACCACCCTATGCCCTCACTCAACACACTGCCCCTGCTTATCCCCTACTCACCCACACTGCCCCTGCATAACACCCCCACTCACCCACACTGCCCCTGCTTACACCCCACTCACCCACACTGCCCCTGCTCACTTCTCTTACCCCCGTATGTCCTCACTCACTTCCCACACTGCCCCTGCTTACCCCCTACTCACCCACACTGCCCCCACTTACCCAAACTGCCCCTGCATAGCCCCCCCAACTCACCCACACTGCCCCTGCTCACTCTTCTTACCCCCCGAATGTCCTCACTCACTCCCCACACTGCCCCTGCTTACACCCTACTCACCCACACTGCCCACACCCACCCACACACTTCTACCCACAGAGCCGCCTGTATACTCTGCTAGCCACACAGCCGCCTCTATACTCTGCTACGCACAGAGCCGCCTCTATACTCTGCTACCCACAGAGCCGCCTCTATACTCTGCTACCCACAGAGCCGCCTCTATACACTGCTACCCACAGAGCAGCCTCTATACTCTGCTACCCACAGAGCCGCCTCTATACTCTGCTACCCACAGAGCCGCCTCTATACTCTGCTACCCACAGAGCCGCCTCTATACTCTGCTACCCACACAGACGCCTCTATACTCTGCTACCCACACAGCCGCCTCTATACTCTTCTACCCACAGAGCCGCCTCTATACTCTGCTACCCACAGAGCCGCCTCTATACTCTGCTACCCACAGAGCCGCCTCTATACTCTGCTACCCACAGAGCCGCCTCTATACTCTGCTACCCACAGAGCCGCCTCTATACTCTGCTACCCACAGAGCCGCCACTATACTCTGCTACCCACAGAGCCGCCTCTATACTCTGCTACCCACAGAGCCGCCTCTATACTCTGCTACCCACAGAGCCGCCTCTATACTCTGCTACCCACAGAGCCGCCTCTATACTCTGCTACCCACAGAGCCGCCTCTATACTCTGCTACCAACAGAGCCGCCTCTATAGTCTGCTACCCACAGAGCCGCCTCTATACTCTGCTACCCACAGAGCCGCCTCTATACTCTGCTACCCACAGAGCCGCCTCTATACTCTGCTACCAACAGAGCCGCCTCTATACTCTGCTACCCACAGAGCCGCCTCTATACTCTGCTACCCACAGAGCCGCCTCTATACTCTGCTACCCACAGAGCAGCCTCTATACTCTGTTACCCACAGAGCAGCCTCTATACTCTGCTACCCACAGAGCCACCTCTATACTCTGCTACCCACAGAGCCGCCTCTATACTCTGCTACCCACAGAGCCGCCTCTATACTCTGATACCCACAAAGCCGCATCTGTACTCTGCTACCCACAGAGCCGCCTCTATACTCTGCTACCCACAGAGCCGCCTCTATACTCTGCTACCCACAGAGCCGCCTCTTACTCTGCTACCCACAGAGCTGCATCTGTACTCTGCTAAACACAGAGCCGCCTCTATACTCTGCTAACCACAGAGCCGCCTCTATACTCTGCTACCACAGAGCCGCCTCTATACTCTGCTACCCACAGAGCCGCCTCTATACTCTGCTACCCACAGAGCCGCCTCTATACTCTGCTACCCACAGAGCCGCCTCTATACTCTGCTACCCACAGAGCCGCCTCTATACTCTGCTACCCACAGAGCCGCCTTATACTCTGCTACCCACAGAGCCGCCTCTATACTCTGCTACCCACACAGCCGCCTCTATACTCTGCTACCCACAAGCCGCCTCTAACAGTCTGTTACCCACAAAGCCGCCTCTATATCTGCTACCCACACAGCCGCCTCTATATCTGCTACCCACAGAGCCGCCTCTATATCTGCTACCCACACAGCCGCCTCTATACTTTGCTACCCACAGAGCCGCCTCTATATTCTGCTACCCACAGAGCCGCCTCTATACTCTGCTACCCACAGAGCCGCCTCTATACTCTCTAACCACAGAGCCGCCTCTATACTCTGCTACCAACAGAGCCGCCTCTATACTCTGCTACCCACAGAGCCGCCTCTATATCTGCTACCCCACAGAGCCGCCTCTATACTCTGCTACCCACAGAGCCGCCTCTATACTCTGCTACCCACAGAGCCGCCTCTATACTCTGCTACCCACAGAGCCGCCTCTAATACTCTGCTACCCACACAGCCGCCTCTATAGTCTGCTACCCACAGAGCCGCCTCTATAGTTGCTACCCACAGAGCCGCCTCTATAGTCTGCTACCCACAGAGCCGCCTCTATAATCTGCTACCCACAGAGCCGCCTCTATCATCTGCTACCCACAGAGCCGCCTCTATAGTCTGCTACCCACAGAGCCGCCTCTATAGTCTGCTACCCACAGAGCGCTTACCTGTAAAGCCTGCTATACCCACAGAGCTGCCTTATATCTGCTACCCACAGAGCCGCCTCGTATAGTCTGCTACCCACAGAGCCGCCTGATAGTCTGCTACCCACAGAGCCGCCTAGTTACAGTCCTGCTACCCCAAGAGCCGCCTGATTATAGTCTTGCGGCTACCCACAGAGCCGCCTGTATAGTCTGCTACCCACAGAGCCGCCTGTATAGTCTGCTACCCACAGAGCCGCCTGTATAGTCTGCTACCCACAGAGCCGCCTGTATAGTCTGCTACCCACAGAGCCGCCTGTATAGTCTGCTACCCACAGAGCCGCCTGTATAGTCTGCTACCCACAGAGCCGCCTGTATAGTCTGCTACCAACAGAGCCGCCTGTATAGTCTGCTACCCACAGAGCCGCCTGTATAGTCTGCTACCCACAGAGCCGCCTGTATAGTCTGCTACCCACAGAGCCGCCTGTATAGTCTGCTACCCACATAGCCGCCTGTATACTCTGCTACCCACAGCGCCGCCTGTATACTCTGCTACCCACAGAGTCACCTCTATACTCTGCTACCCACAGAGCCGCCTCTATACTTTACTACCCTCACAGCCGACTATATACTCTGCTACCCACTGACCAGCCTGTATACACACAATTCATTTCACCGCGCTCCCGATGCAATTGGGCTTTTTTACTAGTACTTATATAATCGGGAGTTTGGAATTCGGGCACTGTAGCCGAATCCCAAGCTCCTTTGCGCCACTGCGAGCGATGACGCTTAGCGTCATCGCGAGCCGCCGCTTTCATAATGCCGTCTGCACACCCCCGCCAGCCATAGACCCCCGCACACCTCCGCACAATGCCGCCCGCACACCCCCGCCAGCCATACACCCCCACACAATGCCACCCCCACACCCCCGCCAGCCATATACCCCCACACAGTGCCGCCCGCACACCCCTGCCAGCCATAGACCCCCGCACAATGCCGCCCGCACACCCCCGCCAGCCATACATCCCCGCACAATGCCACCCGCACACCCCTGCCAGCCATAGACCCCCGCCAGCCATAGATCCCCCAGCCAAAGATCCCCCCCCAGCCATAGATCCCCCCCTCAGCCATAGATCCCCCCCCAGCCATAGATCCCCCCCTCAGCCATAGATCCCCCCCCAGCCATAGATCCCCCCCCCGTCAGCCATAGATCCCCCCCTCAGCCATAGATCCCCCCCTCAGCCATAGAGCCCCCCCAGCCATAGATCCCCCCTCAGCCATAGATCCCCCCCTCAGCCATAGATCCCCCCCTCAGCCATAGATCCCCCCCCCCAGCCATAGATCCCCCCTCAGCCATAGATCCCCCCCTCAGCCATAGATCCCCCCCCCCCAGCCATAGATCCCCCCCACCTCTCCTACTGATCCGGCACACTCCCGCATCTCTTTCTGCTCCGATCATCTTAACTACAAGGCTAAAGGACCTTTGGTGATGTCAGAGTCATGTGATCATTCACATGACTCAGACATCACTTCAGGCCCTCTATTCATTGATCTGAGCTCGGAAGAAGGGTGATGGTGGGTTTACACACACCAATTTATCTGTTCAATATCTGATCAGATCTCTGGTTGCAGTGAAATCATGGACACATAGTTCCATTTTGTGGCTGTGTACAAATGATACATTGTGTCCATGATTTCAAAGCAACCAGAGATCTGTTCAGATATTGAACAGATAAATTGGTGTGTGTAAACCCACCATAAGAAGCCACAGAGGGGGCAGGGCGACTAAAGACAGTGCAGGGGCACATAGAGCCCAGGGGAAACAGGGGGGGGGGCCCCATTCTGCCCCTCTATATTCTACCCCTGCTCTGCTTCACTCTATTCTCCCTCACTGCACTCTGCCCCCACTCCATTCTGCCCCCCCCACCGTATACTGTGCTAACCACTGACCCACCGTATACTCTGCTAACCACTGACCCACCACATACTGTGCTAACCACTGAGCCACCATACAATGCTAACCACTGAGCCACCATATACAGTGCTAACCACTGAGCCACCATATACAGTGCTAACCACTGAGCCACCATATACAGTGCTAACCACTGAGCCACCATATACAGTGCTAACCACTGAGCCACCATATACAGTGGTAACCACTGAGCCACCATATACAGTGCTAACCACTGAGCCACCATATACAGTGCTAACCACTGAGCCACCATATACAGTGCTAACCACTGAGCCCCCATACAGTGCTAACCACTGAGCCACTATATACAGTGCTAACCACTGAGCAACCTTACAGTGCTGACCACAGAGCCACCATATACAGTACTAACCACTGAGCCACCATATACAGTGCTAACCACTGAGCCACCATACATACAGTGCTAACCACTGAGCCACCGTATACAGTGCTAACCACTGAGCCACCATATACAGTGCTAACCACTGAGCCACCATATACAGTGCTAACCACTGAGCCACCATGTACAGTGCTAACCACTGAGCCACCATATACAGTGCTAACCACTGAGCCACCAAATACAGTGCTAACCACTGAGCCACCATACAGTGCTGACCACAGAGCCACCATATACAGTGCTAACCACTGAGCCACCATATACAGTGCTAACCACTGATCCACCATACACTGCTAACCACTGAGCCACCATATACAGTGCTAAACACTGATCCACCATACAGTGCTAACCACTGACTCACCATATACAGTGCTAACCACTGACCCATCATACAGTGCTAACCACTGATCCACCATACAGTGCTAACCACTCACCCACCATACGGTGCTAACCGCTCACCCACCATACAGTGCTAACCACTGCGCCACCATATACAGTGCTAACCACTGCGCCACCATATACAGTGCTAACCACTGAGCCACCATATACAGTGCTAACCACTGAGCCACCATTTACAGTGCGAACCACTGAGCCACCATATACAGTGCTAACCACTGAGCCACCGTACAGTGCTAACCACTGAGCCACCATATGCTCTGCTAACCACTGAGCCACCATATACAGTGCTAACCACTGAGCCACCATATACAGTGCTAACCACTGAGCCACCGTAAAGTGCTAACCACTGAGCCACCGTATACAGTGCTAACCACTGAGCCACCATATACAGTGCTAACTACTGAGCCACAATATACAGTGCTAACCACTGAGCCACCGTACAGTGCTAACCACTGAGCCACCGTATACAGTGCTAACCACTGAGCCGCCATATACTGTGCTAATCAATGAGCCACCATATACTGTGCTAACCACTGACCCACCATATACTGTGCTAATCACTGAGCCACCGTATACAGTGCTAACCACTGAGCCGCCATATACTGTGCTGACCACTGATCCACCATATACTCTGCTAATCACTAAGTCACCATATGCTGTGCTAACCACTGAGCCACCATATACAGTGCTAACCACTGAGCCACCATATACAGTGCTAACCACTGAGCCACCGTACAGTGCTAACCACTGAGCCACCATATACAGTGCTAACCACTGAGCCACCATATACAGTGCTAACCACTGAGCAACTATATTCAGTGCTAAGCACTGAGCCACCGTATACAGTGCTAAGCACTGAGCCACTGTATACACTGCTAACCACTGAGCCACTGTGTATACTGCTAACCACTGAGCCCCCGTATACACTGCTAACCACTCAGCCACCTTATACACTGCTAACAATTGAGCCACCGTATACAGTGCTAACCACTGAGCCACCGTATACAGTGGTAACCACTAAGCCACCATATACAGTGCTAACCACTGAGCCACCATATACACCATATAAATCCCGCAACAACAGTGTACTTTCTGGAGAGAGGATTGTACTATTCAGCGGCTATTTCTACACCACCTCTTCTTTTCACCCCGCTCCTGATGCAATAGCATCGTGCCTATTTCGCACTCGCCGTCCTCAACCAATCGGATGGCCATCCTGTGTTTAACATAGACCGCCCAATCCGCTCCTTTTCCTCAGGTCACATGTGTGACCTCTGGGGAGGGACTGATCCCTCTCTACAGCCCCCACCCCGCCCCAGACGACAATGGCGTGTGACTGGGGCAGCCATCAGCCCCAGCATGCAGCCACGTCCTGCTGCCGAGCGGTGATGTCGCCGCTCCTGCCCCATCTCTCCTCATCCCTTCAGCCTCCCGCCACATCATACTCTGCTATCTACAGAGCCGCCTCTATACTCTGCTACCCACGGAGCCGCCTGTATACTCTGCTACCCACAGAGCCACCTCTATACTCTGCTACCCACAGAGCCGCCTGTATACTATGCTACCCACAGAGCCGCCTGTATACTATGCTACCCACAGAGCCGCCTGTATACTCTGCTAACCACAGAGCCGCCTCTATACTCTGCTACCCACAGAGCCGCCTCTATACTCTGCTACCCGCAGAGCTGCCTCTATACTCTGCTACCCACAGAGCCACCTCTATACTCTGCTACCCACAGAGCCGCCTGTATACTCTGCTACCCACAGAGCCGCCTGTATACTATGCTACCCACAGAGCCGCCTGTATACTCTGCTAACCAGAAAGCCGCCTCTATACTCTGCTACCCACAGAGCCGCCTCTATACTCTGCTACCCACAGAGCCGCCTCTATACTCTGCTACCCACATAGCCACCTCTATACTCTGCTAACCACAGAGCCGCCTCTATACTCTGCTACCCACAGAGCCGCCTCTATACTCTGCTACTCACAGAGCCGCCTCTATACTCTGCTACCCACAGAGCCACCTCTATACTCTGCTACCACAGAGCCGCCTGTATACTCTGCTACCCTCAGAGCCGTCTGTATACTCTGCTACCCACAGAGCCGCCTGTATACTCTGTTACCCACAGAACCGCCTGTATACTCTGCTACCCACAGAGCTGCCTGTATACTCTGCTACCCACAGAGCCGCCTGTATACTCTGCTACCCACAGAGCCGCCTGTATACTCTGCTACCCACAGAGTCGCCTGTATAATCTCCTACCCACAGAGCCGCCTGTATAATCTCCTACCCACAGAGCCGCCTGTTTACTGCTACCCACAGAGCCGCCTGTATAATCTACTACCCACAATGCCGCCTGTATACTCTGCTACCCAGAGAGCTGCCTGTATAATCTACTACCCACAGAGCCGCCTGTATAATCTCCTACCCACAGAGCCGCCTGTATACTGCTACCCACAGAGCCGCCTGTATAATCTACTACCCACAATGCCGCCTGTATACTCTGCTACCCACAGAGCTGCCTGTATAATCTACTACCCACAGAGCCGCCTGTATACTCTGCTACCCACAGAGCCGCCTGTATACTCTGCTACCAACAGAGCCGCCTGTATAATCTCCTACCCACAGACCCGCCTCTATACTCTGCTACCCACAGAGCCGCCTCTATACTATGCTACACACTGAGCCGCCTGTATACTTTGCTAACCACTGAGCCGCCTGTATACTCTGCTACCCACTGACCCGCCTGTATACACACAATTCATTTTACTGCGCTCCCGATGCAATTGCATCGGGCCTTTTTACTAGTGTCTGATAAAAGAGAGTTAATATCTTAAAATAATATGTGACAACGGTCTCGTTCACTCTATATGAGAGAGCCAGTAATTGTTCCAATGCTCCCACTTAGCCTTGTATTTGCAATATAAGTTGTTCCGTATAGAAAAAGTGTACTCATATGTATTATGGCCTGCAATTTTAGTAATGGTCTCCTGAGCCACAGGGGGGAAGGATCTCTTCCCCCCTGTGCAATGGAGGTATTCGAGGCAAGCAAGATATGAGTAATTAGCTGCCTATGTTGCCTAGGTAAATCTGCTATACCTACAAGAAGCAAGGTCAACTGCAGATTTAGACAAACCTCAAGCCCTATAACCTCAGAAATTAGCCTTTTTATTTGCTTAAAAAACTGAGCCAGATTTCTACATCCCCAAAAAATGTGGGAGAGAGTTCCCACACAATCCCTCCAACATAAAGAAGAATTCTGGTTCTGAATCATGTGCAGCCTAATGGGTGTGAGATACCATCTGGTATGCAATTTATAACATGTCTCAATCAAGGGGACACATGGAATACTCTTGTATATGCAGTTCAGAACTTTTTGGAAAAATGCAGTAGGCAAATGAAATATGATGTATTCCGCTGTTTAAATACATCATCAGTGGAGTACACTCATTACTCAGACGCACACTATTCGCTTACTAGAATAGACCTGGTGATTACTGATATCCACACCTTACTGAGGTTTTGCTGTATATCAATTCGGCCTAGGGTTTGGTCCAACCATTCACCAGTCATATTTGAGATTTTGTCTTCACTGAGGTGTCAGGGGCATCGTATTTGGAGAGCAAATTCATACCTTTTCGCACATCCGGAATATAGAGCTTCGATTCAAAGGTCCTTTGATTATTATTTTCGAGAGAATAGGTCCTCGGATATGTCTATCTCAACAGTTTGGATGGCCCATAAGGCTGTTATATGAGGTCAGATGATACAGTTAAATTGTAGACTGAAAAGGCTTAGATTAAAAGATACTGAAACTATAACAAATAAAATAAGACTATTGGAGGAAAAGCAAAAAGATTCTTTGTCAGTGATGATCCAAAGGCACATTCTAAATTTTGTGTTGAGCTGAAATCTTTATTGAGCTCAGAATTTGATAAGATTGTTCACATTTTGAAGGCTAACTTCTACCTTTCCACTGACAAACCGTCAAAATTATTTGCGAAAAAGATCAAGATCTTTAGATCAACAACTAGAATTCTTCAGATGAAGAGTTGTAGTGGTGAGGTCTGTAGGAGTCCAAAAGAGATTTCTGATATCTTTGCAGATTATTATAAGAACTTTCATAATTTGAGGGATAATCCTACTGAAATTCACCCATCCTCTGACGACATTACGTCTTTTTTGTATTTGATTAAGCTTTCCTCATTAAATGCAGAGGACTTTGAATTCCTGAACTCTCCCTTTACTGAGGCTGAAATGAGAGAAACTATAGCCAAATTAAAGAAATGCAAATCCCCTGGTCCTGATAAACTACCTAATGAGAACTTTCAGACCTTTTCAGAAACTCTTTCTCTCTATCTTACATCTTTAATTAATTCTCCAAGTAATGAGGGATTTGCACTCCCTGCAGAAGTGCAGGAAGCTATTATTACTATAGTATCTAAGGAGACGGGAGAGAGGATGTTGTCAGAAACTACAGACCGATTTCATTGCTCAACTCGGATTTCAAGATCATAGCAAAATCTTTGGCTATCCGTTTACAGACGATCTCCCACAAATTGTTGCATGTTGATCAGACGGGGTTTGAGGAGGGAAGAGGGACTTCAGATGCTTTCAGATGAGTGATTAACATCTTGTCTCATATCAAGGGAGCCGGAAATCACTATCGATGCCGAAAAGGCGCTCAACATAGTTCACGGGGGGTTTCTCTTTGAGGCCTTGGGCAGGTTCGGATTCAGAAGATGAATAATAAATTCCATTAAAGCCCTTTATACATTTCCATCAGCGAGGGTCTTGTCGAATAACACCCTTTTTAATAAATTCCATCTAACGAATGGAACTTGCCAGGGGTTTCCACTCTCACCCATACTCTTTGACTTATTCATTGAGCCTCTAGCGGAGAGGATTCAAATAGACTCTCTGATTGAGTGTGTGAAGTTATGCAGCAGGCAATATAAGATCTCATTGTTTGCTGACGATATTTTGCTAACTATAACTAATCCCCTGATTTCCTTTCAATCCATGCTCCGGACGCTGGAGGAATTTTCCCAGGTTTCCCAATATAAAGTGAATCTGACAAAAACTCAGGTGTTGCACTATCACTTAAATAGAAATCAATTACAAAATTTAAAGGATGAAGCAGATCTCTTTAGGGACAGTAACAATATTGGCCACTTTACACACACCAACTTATCTGTCCAACTTCTGACCAACTTACTGGTTGCAGTGAAATCATGGACACATTGTTCCATTTGTATACAGCCATAAAATGGAGCAATGTGTCCATGATTTCACTGCAACCAGTAAGTTGTTCAGAAGTTGGACAGATAAGTTGGTGTGTGTAAAGTGGCCCTATGAAGTATTTGGGAGTCAAACTAACTAAACCAATGTCATCAATGATAGACATTAATTTAACAGATATTTATAAAGTGATTCAGTCAGACTTATTGCATTTTTCAAAACTTGACTTGTCCTGGTTTGGTAGAATCTGCTTATATAAGATGTGTGTCTAGCCAAAGGTTTTGTATTTGTTCAGATCGGTTCCCCTTGATATTTCAAAAAGGTGGCTGCACAAACTTCAGAGCCAGATAATTGCATATATTTGGGGCAAGTAGAAACCAAGAGTGGCTAGGTTGATTCTGGAAAAGGATAGGAGGAGAGGAGGTTTGGAATTAACCAATCTCTTTGCATATCATGATGTGTCTATTATTAAGCTTACTCAATGCTGGTGGGAAATGGAAAATAAACTGTCTTAGATGGATTTGAAGGATTCCTCGAGTAAAAATAGCTTGCTGAGATCAGTGAAAATTGCGTATTTATACGACTTAAAAAAAAGCTAACTGGAACTGTCACTGTGAAGACTATTTGCTCCTAAAGGCTACTCCCCTTTAGATCGACTAAATCCTTTCGGGTCTTGCCACCAACCTGGATTTCTATAGATTTCTTAAGTCATATCTCTACTTGACTTAAGCTAGATTCCTGTAGATTGGCCGGAATTTCAAAAATTTCAGATATACTTGATGGGACTAACACTCTTCTCCCTTTTGACAACAAAGATACAACTTTGGCAATTCTGATTTACAGATATGGAGTAACATTTAAGATATGATGGTAAAACGCAAATTGAATTTCTTTTTGCCTGAGGATGTCATCCATATGATTCGATATCCCAAGAGTGTGGTGTTGTGGAAAACACGATCCACCTACCATCACTTTAATTTGAATGCTACAGTAGTAAGAACATCTCATTTGCATGCATGGGCTAAGGAACTGGGAGCTGATTTGCCTACTCCATCCTATATATTCATCCATCCATCTATCCATCCTATACAGTGTTGGCCAAAAATATTGACACCCCTGCAATTCTATCAGATAATATTCAGTTTCTTCCTGAAAATGATTGCAATCACAAATTCTTTGGTATTATTATCTTCATTTAATTTGTCTTAAATGAAAAAACACAAAAAAGAATTATCCTAAAGCCAAATTGGATATAATTCCACACTAAACATAAAAAAGGGGTTGGACAAAAGTATTGGCGCTGTTAGAAAAATCATGTGATGCTTCTCTAATTTGTGTAATTAACAGCACCTGTAACTTACCTGTGGCATCTAATTGGTAATAAATAAATCACACTTACAGCCAGTTGACATGGATTAAAGTTGACTCAACCTCTGTCCTGTGTCCTTGTGTGTACCACACTGAGCATAGAGAAAAGAAAGAAGACCACAATGACGCTGGTCTACAAAAGTAGAAAGTCAATTTTTATCTGAGGTAGAACTTGTTATACATTTAAATATGCAGATGAAGTCCATGGAGCCTCGGTTAAGAGTCTACAACATGGACACCAGCCAGTTATCCCACCAGGGAAGGACCTAGCCCAGGGTATTAGTAGCCCTTAAGTCACTATCCAGCCCTTGCGAGCTTGAAGATATGGCCAGGGGTTTACCATGGACTAGGTATCCAACCACAGACAGCTGTTTCGGGGTTGTTGCCCCTCATCAGTGTGGCGCAGGATTCTGGCTGGGTGGGAGCAATGCTTGATAGACAGACATCACAAAGCACCCACTGACCTTGTGGAGACCAGTGGAGGATAACACTGCGGGCACCAGTTAAAGCACTCAAACACAGTGAAACCCAAGGTGCATTGCTCCCTAGAATTTGAATATGCAGATGAAGTCCATGGAGCCTCAGTGAAGAGTCTACAACATGGACACCAGCCAGTTATCCCACCAGGGAAGGACCTAGCCCAGGGTATTAGTAGCCCTTAAGTCACTATCCAGCCCTTGCGAGCTTGAAGATATGGCCAGGGGTTTACCATGGACTAGGTATCCAACCACAGACAGCTGTTTCGGGGTTGTTGCCCCTCATCAGTGTGGCACAGGATTCTGGCTGGGTGGGAGCAATGCTTGATAGACAGACATCACAAAGCAGCCACTGACCTTGTGGAGACCAGTGGAGGATAACATTGCGGGCACCAGTTAAAGCACTCAAACACAGTGAAACCCAAGGTGCATTGCTCCCTAGAATTTGAATATGCAGATGAAGTCCATGGAGCCTCAGTGAAGAGTCTACAACATGGACACCAGCCAGTTATCCCACCAGGGAAGGACCTAGCCCAGGGTATTAGTAGCCCTTAAGTCACTATCCAGCCCTTGCGAGCTTGAAAATATGGCCAGGGGTTTACCATGGACTAGGTATCCAACCACAGACAGCTGTTTCGGGGTTGTTGCCCCTCATCAGTGTGGCGCAGGATTCTGGCTGGCTGGGAGCAATGCTTGATAGACAGACATCACACAGCACCCACTGACCTTGTGGAGACCAGTGGAGGATAACACTGCGGGCACCAGTTAAAGCACTCAAACACAGTGAAACCCAAGGTGCATTGCTCCCTAGAATTTGAATATGCGGATGAAGTCCTCCATGGACACCCAGCCAGTTATCCCACCAGGGAAGGACCTAGCCCAGGGTATTAGTAGCCCTTGCGAGCTTGAAGATATGGCCAGGGGTTTACCATGGACTAGGTATCCAACCACAGACAGCTGTTTTGGGGTTGTTGCCCCTCATCAGTGTGGCGCAGGATTCTGGCTGGGTGGGAGCAATGCTTGACAGACAGACATCACAAAGCACCCACTGACCTTGTGGAGACCAGTGGAGGATAACACTGCGGGCACCAGTTAAAGCACTCAAACACAGTGAAACCCAAGGTGATGTCTGTCTATCAAGCATTGCTCCCACCCAGCTAGGTCCTTCCCTGGTGGGATAACTGGCTGGTGTCCATGTTGTAGACTCTTAACCGAGGCTCCATGGACTTCATCTGCATATTCAAATTCTAGGGAGCAATGCACCTTGGGTTTCACTGTGTTTGAGTGCTTTAACTGGTGCCCGCAGTGTTATCCTCCACTGGTCTCCACAAGGTCAGTGGGTGCTTTGTGATGTCTGTCTATCAAGCATTGCTCCCACCCAGCCAGAATCCTGCGCCACACTGATGAGGGGCAACAACCCCGAAACAGCTGTCTGTGGTTGGATACTTAGTCCATGGTAAACCCCTGGCCATATCTTCAAGCTCGCAAGGGCTGGATAGTGACTTAAGGGCTACTAATACCCTGGGCTAGGTCCTTCCCTGGTGGGATAACTGGCTGGTGTCCATGTTGTAGACTCTTCACCGAGGCTCCATGGACTTCATCTGCATATTCAAATTCTAGGGAGCAATGCACCTTGGGTTTCACTGTGTTTGAGTGCTTTAACTGGTGCCCGCAGTGTTATCCTCCACTGGTCTCCACAAGGTCAGTGGGTGCTTTGTGTTGTTATACATTTAGTAGTATGATCAGAAGGAGAAATCATATTTGGTGTGAAAAGAATTATATTTATACTGATGTGAATCCATTCCTTGACAATTTGTATTGTCATCTACAGAATATAGATGAAGGCCTTATTATCAGGAGTGGCACATCTCTGCTATTTCTGAATTCATTGTTTATATTAATAACAATCAATTTAATGTCTTTTTCTTATTTTGACATCATGAGAACAGTATTTCATATTTGAAGCTCAATTCTCAATATCTTTGGCAATATATATAACCACTAAAAAAAACAATGCCCAATTTTCTGCAAACCAGCTGCAGCAAATTGTATTCTATATGCCACAAGCTGCCACCCAAATTACACCATTAAAAATCAGCCTATTGGTAAATTTATACATGCAAAGAGGTGTTGCACCAACATTAATGCCTAGAAACAAGAATGTTCCATTATAGATCTCCAGTTCATTAATCATGATTACTCCAAAACAAATGTCAATCTTGAATGATAAAACGTCGATCAAAAAACCTGAGAGGACTATCTCAGACCAAAGAATATAATAATAATATATATTTATTAAAATAGCGCTATTAATTCCATAGCACTTTACAGACATAAGTAATGCTGTCCATATTGAGGCTCACAATCTAAATATCCTATCTTTGCATCCTATCTTTGCAATGTGGGAGGAAACCAGAGTGCCTGGAGGAAACCCACGCAAACATGGGGAGAACATACAAACTCCTTGCAGATGTTGTCCTTTATGTCCTTGGAGGGAATTGAATTCAGGACCTCAGTGCTGCAAAACCTACAGTGCTAACCACTTGAGCCACCGTGCCACCCCAAAGTAAAAAACATGAATCCAATACTTCATATTTCAGTAAACGTATTGTCATAACAGCATAAAGTAATCAATTTAATCAAATCACTAAAACAATAAAGAGATATTTACCTGTTCTTCACTCCGATAAAGTTCTTAAAGATATCCCAGAACCCGGAGTTAGGATTGTCGCAAAGAAAGGAACCAGATTTGGAAATATGATTTCTCCTTCTGATCATACTCTTAAATGTATAACAGGTTACACTTCTCATGATAATTGGCTTACCAACTTTGGATCTTTCAAATGTGGCCAGTGTCAATGTGCACTTTGCCCCTATACGCAAAATTCGAAATCTGTAGTTTCATCATCGAATTCAAAATCTTTTGAAATTAAAACATTCATGAACTGGAGGTCCGTCAATACCATATATGTAATTTCCTGCATATACTGTAATCTGCAGTACGTTGGTTGAACCTCTCGCTCTCTAAGGACCAGGATTTCTGAACATATGTACAATGTTAACCCCTTAGTGACAGAGACAATTTCCACCTTAATGACCGGACCGTTTTTTGCAATTCTGACCAGTGTCCCTTTATGAGGTAATAACTCTGGAACGCTTCAATAGATCCTAGCGATTCTGAGATTGTTTTTTCATGACATATTGGCCTTTATGTTAATGGTAAATTTAGGTCACTAATTTTTGTGTTTGTTTGTGAAAAAATTTTAAAAAAATGTCAAAAATTTTGAAAATTTCACAATATTCACATTTTTAATTTTTATTCTGTTAAACCAGAGAGTTATGTGACACAAAATTGTTAATAAATAACATTTCCCACATGTCTACTTTACATCAGCACAATTTTGGAAAAAAAAACATTTTGATTAGGAAGTTATAGGGGTTCAAAGTTCATCAGCAATTTCTCATTTTTCCAGCAAAATTTACAAAACCATTTTTTTAGTGACCACATCACATTTGAAGTCCCTTTGAGGGGTGTACATGACAGAAAACACCCAAAACTGACACCATTCCAAAAGCTGCACCCCTCAAGCTACTCAAAACTACATTCAAGAAGATTATTAACTCTTCAGGCGCTTCACAGGAACTAAAGCAACGTGGAAGGAAAAAATGGACATTTAAATTTTTCCAACAAAAATGTTCTTTTAGCCTCAAATTTTTCATTTTCACATGGGCAACAGGATAAAATTGATACTAAAATTTGTTGGGAAATTTCTCCTCAGTAGTGAGCACTTTGAACCCCCAGGTGGATCACAAATTGATCCGTAAAAATGAAAAAGTACTTTTTTTCACAAATATTTTTTTTTTCATTTTTACAGATTAATTTGTGAAGCACCTGGGTGTTCATAATGCTCACTATGCATCTATATATGGTCCTTGGGGGGTCTAGTTTTCAAAATTGGATCACTTGTGGGGAAGCTCCAATGCTTAGGCACACAGGGGCTCTCCAAACGCGACATGGTGTCCGCTAACAATTCCAATTATTAGTGGACATCATGTCGCGCATGGAGAGCCTCTGTGACCCCATTTTGGAAATCAGACCCCTCAAGGCACTTATCTAAATGCATAGTGAGCACTTTGAACCTCCAGGGGCTTCACAAATTGATCGTTAAAAATGAAAAAGTACTTTTTTTAACAAAAATGTTATTTTACCCTCAATTTTTTTCATTTTTACATGGGCAACCTTGATAAAATGGGTCGTAAAATGTATTGGGTAATTTCTCCTGAGTGAACTGATACCTCACATGTTGTGGAAAACCCCTTTTTGGGCACACGGTAGGGCTTGGAAGGGAAGTAGCGCCATTTGACGTCCAGGCAGAATATTAGCTGAAATTGTTAGTGAACACCATGTCACATTTGGAGATCCCCTGATGTGCCTAAACAATGGATCTCCCCCACAAGTGAGATTTTGCACTGATGATATAGGGTTCCGCTGTATTTTTGGTCACCAGCACAGATACAACAGGCAGGTACAGGTTGCCACCCACTCCTAGCTGCCTAGTTTTCCTGGCTAGTAATCAAAATACAGTGGAGTCCTTAAAAAATTCTTGAAATTATTTTAAAAAAATAAAAAAATGGTGTGGGCTTCGCCATATTTTTTGCCCAGCCAGATACAACTAGGCAGCTGGGGGCTGAAATACTCCCCACTGTGAATTGCAGCCGGCAGCAGCCCCAGAAAATGGCACATTCATAGAAGCGCCATTTTCTGGCGCTGTATACAGCTCTTCCAGCTTCCGTGTAGCTGTGGCAGCCTGGGTAATAAGGGGTTAATGCCAGCTTTTTGGCAGCTGGCACTAAGCCCGAGATTCATAATGTCTGGCCAATATTAGACCAGGCCATTAGGAATCTCTAGTAAATAGTAAAGAACACAACACATAGAAAAATATTTTTATTGCAAAAAAAACCACAAACATGTATTTAGACCCCATATTTATTACTGTGACGTCCGACGTAGTCCAGTGGGAGGTCCCGCAACGATTTTCAGTCTTTCAGCATAGGGTGGTCATGTAGATGATGATATGCAGTTAACCCCTGTGTGGTCACAAAGGGGTTAACTGCAGATCATCATCATCCCTGTGTGGTAACACAGGGGTTAACAGAACTGAAGTTGACCCCCTGTGTGGTCACATAGATGATGCTCTGCAGTTGACCCCTGTGTGGTCACAAAGGGGTTAACTGCAGATCATCATCACTGTGTGGTCACACAGGGATTAACTGCAGATCAGTTAACTCCTGTGTAATCACATAGATGATGATCTACAGTTAACCCCTGAGTGGTCACTAAAGGGTTATCTTCAGATCATCATCCCTGTGTGGCCACACAGGGGTGATCTGTAGTTAACCCCCTGTGTGGGCACAAATGGGTTAACTGCAGATCATCATCCCTGTGCAGTCACACAGGGGTTAACTGCAGATCATTTAACCCCTGTTTGGTAACATAGATGATGATCTGCAGTTAAACCCTGTGAGGTCACACAGGGGTTAACTGCAGATCATCATCCCTTTGTGGTCACACAGGGGTTAACTGATGTGCAGTTAACCCCTCACACAGGGGTGATCTGCAGTTAACCCCCTGTGTGGTCACAAAGGGGTTAACTGCAGATCACCCATGTGTGACCCAAGGTTTCCTGCATTGGCACAGAGCAGAGGCGCCGGGACGGAGGCAGAGAGAGGAAGCAGCGGGAGGCTGGTGAGTATGAAAGGTGGGTGACCGGAGAAGTGAGGACCTGACAGGGGGATTTGGGAAAACTCCATCTGATCTGATGTTTGATCAGATCGGATGGAGTTGTGAAGGAGGCTGATGGCTGCACCGGAGTGAGGAGCAGGGAGAAGGGGGAGCGGGAAGCAGGGAGGAGAGGGAGCGGGGATGAGAGGGAGGGGGAACAGAGGCTGGTGACATTGAGGGACACTGTGGGGGACCACCAGGGATGGCATCCCTATGCAATCAGACCTTTCATATCACATAGAGATGCAGGGGAGGCGCCAGGATTGCTCACCCGCCGCGGCCATTTTGGGATCTCCGGGGTAGGGGTGGGGGTGGGAGAGAATTTATCGGTGCCGGGGGTCTTGTGGGCCTAGGGGTAGCATTTCTCTTTCATCTGACATGTCTGATCATGTCGGATGAAAGAGAAAGTACTTTTTACTGGGGACTTTTTTTGTAATGGTGTTTACTGATCATCACATTACCGGTACAAGTTAAAAGCTGCCCGATTCCCAATCTGCAGGGTCTCAGCTACCCCCGGTAGCTGAAACCACGGAGATTTGCTGCCACCACGGGGCGCTACAGGCTTATTCCTGGCTGATGTCTACAGACGTCAGCCAGGCATAAGTACCCTTTTTTCCGACGTCTCTAGACGTTAGGCTGTCGGTATGGGGTTAATAATGTTACAACATGCTGCCCGTCTGTGGCATCTCAACATTTCTTGTATGTGCACAAAGGCAGCACTATTTCTTTAAATGTAAATGACATTGTAGCTATTTTTTCCCCAAAGCTAGGTGGTGACAGATCTTGTATGTTGCAGTGCAAAGAAGCATACCAGAACCCCATGTGGAATGAATATTAATACTAATTAAAAGGTATATTTATTAAAAATCATTTTTTGTTTTTTCTCTTTCACATGGGAATGAACTACCTTGTCAACTTCCTCGTCATTTCACTTTTGCATAATCATTTAAACCTTGTTTCCCTCATTTACTGTGACCATGTTATGAATAAGATCTCTTATAATTGAAACGTGTATTCACAGGATGAATTTTTTCACCTTCCAACTATGGTTTTGATAGCTTTCTAATAAATGTTGTTGGTTTTAAAATGTTACCATGGACATTTACTGCTGGATATCTGCCCTGATCTTATTTTATCCACTGTATGTGCAAGCCTGTGACTTCTAGTATGGAAAATACTGTACAGAACAATTGTGATAGTGTCTTCCACATTCCATACTGTCACTATTTGACAGTCTAAAGTAACATTGAGTGCCTTCACATCTTTCTTAACCTTTAAAGCCTCTTTCAAGGAATTGTCCAATAACAGCATATTGATGAATTATCTTCCTGATAGATCCTTATGTGAGATTGATGTGGGTCAACCACCCAGCATATCACCCTCAAAGCACCCTACTAGCAATGAAGTTTAGAGAAGTCAACATATTTCTCATTGTTCCACATGACTAAATTTACAGACAGTTTAATTTGCTTGCTTCTGTGGATCCCAAAAAGAAAGGGAGTTCAGCATTGATCTACTGTAGCATGGCATTCCTTTAAAGTATTTCAGTGCATAGTGATGTCTCCTGCCATCAACAGTTCAGAAAAACAGAGCATGTCCCCATTTACTTGAAATTATCCTTGAAAGAATGAAGAAAGGTTAAAAAAAAAATACCTTTTAAGAAAGGGTCAAAGGGTGAGTACATAGTTTTACATGGATTAAAGTTAATTAAAGGGATCCTGTCACCTCCAAAACGCCTCCTAAGCTACCAAAACATGTCCCTGCAGCATCCCATCACTAATCTCACACTCCTTTTGTCTCCTAAAAGCATCCTGTGAAAGTGCATAGAAACATTTTAATACTCAGTCATTAGTGATTATAATTAGCAGGAGCTATATTCTTTAGTCCCTAGGGCGGGTTGTTTTGCAGGCTCCAGGATCCACCCTCTCTATCTGTGTTGCTCTTCCTCCCCCCTCTCTGTCACTCACAGAATGCAAATCATTAGTCCTCCCTTCAGCTCCACATCACAGCAGCACAGACAGAGAGAGGGTGGATCATTCAGGCTGCAAAACAACACGCTTTTAGGGCTAAAGAATATGGCCCCTGCTAATTATAATCCCTAATGAGTGAGTATTAAAACGTTTTTATACACTTTCACAGGAAGCTTTTAGGAGACAAAAGGAGTGTGAAATTAGTGATAATATGCTGCAGGGACATGTTTTGGTAGTTTAGGAGGCGTTTTGGAGGTGACAGGATCCCTTTAAAGGAGGGGTTTTATACAGCAGAACATTATTTTGACAACATTCTGCCAGGCATTATTTCTATTGTCTCCACTAAGAGCAACCACCCTACTAACCCTGTTTACAAAAATGTACAGTAACAAAATAAAATATAAATTAATAGAAAAATCTTAAAGTTCTATAAACACTAAATTAAGACAAAAAAAACAATAGAGATGAACATTTTTTAATATTGCTTTTTTTCTAGTGCTGATTTGTATTTTTCAGCATTTTAGGTTAATGATAGATGGCAATCTTTGAAGTATTATGTTAGCTGATAAGACCCCTTGAAAGACATTGCAAAGGATAGTAATTAATATGGGAATCAAACACTTACACTTTGTGTAATATCGCCACTTCACACTTAAAAATTCATCACATAATGTTAATTGCTTTTTAACCTATCATAGCTTTATTGTACAATATTATCATTTTCACTGTCTTTTTCTTAGAGGGTAAAGTTTTTTTTCATTTATATGCAGCATGTGCAAATTTTATCTTATGTCTACTAATCATTTGGAAAAAAATGTAACTTACAAAATACAATTATATATGAGGAAAATGTATCAGAGTCAATTAAATTCAATTAATGTGTTATGCAGTTTTCTGATATGCTATGAATGATTAAAGGAGAAGTTTTATAGACATTAGTTCTTTATGAACATTACAAATGTTTAAGAATTTTTCACATTTTTTCACATATAATTGCTTTAATGCATTTCCATTAACTTGTATTATTTGTCATATATATATTCCACAACATTTGCCACAACCTGACACTCCAACACTGGAATCAGAAAATAGGCTGGGCAAGCATTTAATTGGAATTTTACACCATTTTTAACAAAATGGCATAAATGCTTGCTACATAAGGGATCACACTAGAGTGGTCCTTAATGCAAGCAAAAAAAATACATTTTCAATTTTTTAATGGGGCACTAGAGATGAGAGAACCTTTTGGAGTTCGATTCACCGAACAGGCATATGTTAGCCAAATGGATCAGCAAACAGTTTACCCAACCTCTTAAACTCATTCAAATCAATGGGATGCAAACTCAAGGGCCTAGAAAACACCTGCAAAGCTGCCAAACATAGCTCAAGCCATTTTACAGTGAAGCCCCACTGTTTGGTCACAGACATTATCTTTCTACACTATTAGTAAGCAAGCTTCAGCACCGTTGTCACACTCACCATTCTTGCTGGCCCTCTCATGAACCTCAGACATCCTCATGACTTCCTTGAGGTTGACTCAGGTTATACAACAGATATCATGCATCCGGCTGTGTGACCTGAGATAACCTCAGTGGCGTCAGCACTTGTAACACTAGCTGTCTCATTAGAGCGGTGCTATCACATGAGACGTAGCTGATACATATTGCTGGAATTGTGAGAACATGCATGTGAGGAGCGGTGACTTCAGGTAGTGCAGGTAGTTCAAACTTTTGGGAGAGCCCCTCTGTGACCCCTCGAGTCTGATCTGCAGTAATGTTTGTGATGGCACTACTTTTCACACTCTCACAGTGCCTGAGTGCTGCTCTCACAGCATATAGGAGATGTTTTCTGTGCGCATGACCCCACCATATTGTGTAAGGCTCCATATACCTCCATGGGCAGCACAGTGGCTCAAGTGGTTAGCACTGCAGCCTTTGCAGCACTGGGGTCTCGAGGTCCTGGGTTCAATTCCCACCAAGGACAACATCTGCAAGGAGTTTGTATGTTCTCCCTGTGTTTGCGTGGGTTTCCTCCAGGCACTCTGGTTTCCTCCCACATTGTAAATACATACTGATAGTATGTTTAGATTGTGAGCTCCAAGAGCGACAGCATTACTCATGTATGTAAAGTGCTATAGAATTAATAGCGCTATATAAATGAATACATATTATTATTATGTACATGGTACTTTTTTATGCTTTTTTTAAAGCAGATTTTGAGAATCTGCATCAAAATCTGCATGTCTATCCTGAAGCCAACAAAGTCTATGAGAGTTTATAAGTGCTATGGAAACTTGGTTTTTTTTCCTTGCAGATTTTGTGCAGCTTTTGAGGCATAAAAAAATAAAACTAAACCACATCTGCAAGGAAAAAAAGAAGCAACGTGAGCACATCACTTATGAATTGTCATAGACTTTGCTGACTTCAGGAACGACATGCAGATTTTGATGCAGATTCTCAAAATCTGCATCAGAAAAAGCATCAAACAATGCACTGCGGTCACAGATCCTAAGAGGGTCTAGGGAGAGCCGCATATCTTCTAATTTTATCACTTGCAGAGGTGATATTACCAGCACCTTGTGCAATGCTAAGGAAGTCCTTAAAATATACTATTTGCAGCAATTAAGGACTGCACTTGGCCAGCCCTGTTCTACCGGAGTGTGTGTAGTGTTTTGCATTTCCATACCTCAGACTACAAGGAGAGGCCTGCGGCTTGTTCACCAATCTCTGTAGTGCACTATCAAAGCACCTGTTTGCAGAAAAAATCCAGCACAAAAGGAGTGAAGTTCAAAAAACTTTTGCACAGACTTTAGTAAGTCTCAAACACAAACATATATGAATATACCAGCAATTAATGATTAAAGAAGAGACGGCACTCACCCGGTTTGAGATCGGTGATTTATTCAGGGAACAAGAACATTCCGTGCAGAGAGGGAGAGGGGAGCAGCTGACGACGGCACCCCTCTCCCTCCCTGCACGGAATGTTCTTGTTCCCTGAATAAATCACCGATCTCAAACCGGGTGAGTGCCGTCTCTTCTTTAATCATTAATTGCTGGACTGTTGTGCTTGGGACAGGCACCTCCCGTTGCCACCTGTTCGCTCCTCATTTTATCCTCCCGGCAAGCTGTCGGCTTTGGTGCCCCGATTTCCTCCTGGTATATATATATATGAATATACCGTATATACTCGCGTATAAGCCGAGTTTTTCAGCTCAAAAATTGGGCTGAAAAGTCCCCCCTCGGCTTATACGCGAGTATACCAACCAACATGGGGCCGCCCACCCGCCACCCCCATCAGTATACATGCCCCCCCCATCAGTATCCAGGGACCCCCCCTTGCTCCGCAAGCCTGTAAAGTAAAATCATTATACTTATCACTGTCCTGTCGCCGCCGTCCCTGCCGCTGCCGATATCGCGCTCCTCTGGCTTCATCCGTCTTCTTCCGGCTTCCTCTGTCGGCGCAGGCAATGACGTCATTGCCTGCACCAACCAGAGGAAGCCGGAAGACGCTGGATGAAGACGGAGGAGCGCGATGTCGGCAGCGGCGGGGACGGCGGCGACAGGACAGTGATAAGTATAATGATTTTACTTTACAGGTTTGCGGAGCAAGGGGGGGCCCTGGATACTGATGGGGGGGCTGTATACCTCTGGGGCTGCGTGTATACTACCACTGGGGCTGCTGTATATGCCTCTGGGGCTGCATGTTTACTACCACTGGGGCTGCTGTATACTACCACTGGGTCTGCTGTATATACCTCTGGGGATGCTGTATACTACCACTGGGGCTGCTGTATACTACCACTGGGGATGCTGCATATACCTCTGGGGTTGCTGTATACTACCACTGGGGCTGCTGTATATACCTCTGGGGCTGCGTGTTTACTACCACTGGGGTTGCTGTATATACCTCTGGGGCTTCTGTATACTACCACTGGGCTGCTGCTGTATATACCACTGGGAAGGCTGCTGTAACACTGCTGGGGCCTGTATATTCCACTGGGGAGGCTGCTGTATACCACACTGCTGGGGGCTGTATACTACCACTGGGGAGGCCTGTATACCACTGTCGGGGCCTGTATACCACACTGCTGGGGGCTATATACCTGTGCTGGGGTCCACCCTTGGCTTATACATGAGTCAATAGGTTTTCCCAGATTTTGGGGCAAAAGTAGGGGGGTCGACTTATACACGGGTCGGCTTATACACGAGTATATACGATACATACTATATAAAACAAAAGTCCCACAGGGATCAGCAGATTCTAATAAAATGGTGGAAAGTCCATGAAGGGCAGAGTCTGTTAAGGACTTTGAGCTGTACCCCAAAGGTTGCATGCATGCTAATCCAGCAGGGGGGAGTAGAAATGGTGCAAAATGTAGGAATATAAAAAAAAAACTATAACAAAGAAACTAGCCTCAATCAAGGAAAAACAATTCAAAAAAGTTCTCTGTGGACAAAATGGCAACTAAGGAACATGCCTTTTTTTTTTAGGAAAGTCTACTGTACTTGGCGTTAATACTATCTGCCATCTTTCTCAGCGCTGCCCAGGATGAAGGTCACCATATGTCATGAGCATGGCTGCTGGACTGTCTGGGGGGGTTACAGGGGCTACTCCTGCATGGGGAATTCTCCACCACAACCTGCCCCCAGCACACTCCATCATGACAACCGCTGGAGAAGATAATGTAGGAACAAGGGGACGATCATCCCTCTAGGAGAGACAGGACTAGCTTGGCAAACACCGACTGGCTGTGTGGGTTTGGGTGCAGCTGGATGGTGAACCAAGATAGGCCTGTCCTCTACCTAATGCCACATTCTCTTCCTGTTGGCTTCCTCCTGCCTCTTCTCAAAGTTGTCAGCGGTGGCAACCAGACTTATACCAACTGTGAACCATTCCTTTCTGCCTCACACCTTCATGAAGGTCACATCCTCCCCACCAAAAATTGTGTGCAGTCCTTTGGGAAGATGGTAACGCAGCAGGGTGAACTGGTTGATGTAGCACCCATGCCAGTACCTTGTTCCCCTCTGCTGGAAAAATGCCACCACCTTGCCTAGGGTACATTGGATGAGGACGTGATTAGCCTTAGGCGCATGGAACAACTCTTGGGCAATGTTATACGCAAACCGAATGTCCTCAATGAAGGACACAAGATGGGGTGGTTTATACCATACCAGGTAGTTGCTTAGAGGGGTACGGGTTCACAGATGACATTCTGCCAGTCGAAGGCCTCCAGCAAGGATGATACGCATTGATGGGTAACAGGGCCTTCTGCCTCTTGTTCCTTCTACTCTTCCTCTTTCTCCTCATCATGCTCCTAGTCCTGGTGGAATTGTTGATCTAGTAGCTGCGGTAATTGCTGCAGGTGAATACAGCCAGGTATGCTGCAAATTCTCTGGAGTTTGACATCTGGTGCTGCAGGTGGAATACAGACAGGTATGCTGCAAATTCTCAGAAGTTTGGCATCTGGTGCTCCAGATGGCACTGGAAAATGGTCACCTCCTGACTGTGAGTTCCTCAGGTCCTCCTCTGGCATGGGAGTCAAGCACTGTATCCACACCTTGCTGCAGATGAGGTCCAGTGTGGGTAGCACGTAGAGCTCCAGGTCACATATGTATCCATCTCCTCTGCAGGCTGATCCGGGTCTGATGAAGTTACCTAAACGCTCAAGTTCTTACAAATAAACCCCATCACTGATATTATAGGGTGAAAGGGTGGAGGAAAAACCTCCTTGTGTAGTTTGGGTAGACCGTGAAAAATAGCTACAAAGCTATAGTCATTGATCAAAAATATAGATGTATGATTATTGATCACACCATTATTTACACCACTTTGTACAAATTCAGATAGTTTAGCTTTACATCTTTTAGTAGCGTTAGATGGCATCAGATTTCCGTACCACTACTGTATATTATGGTTATTTTGAAGCTCAATCATAGCTTTATGTTGGGTTTTAGATAAATTGCTGTGTAATGATTTGGATCTCACAGAAAACTCCAGCTCTTTGTGTTCCCTTCCACCAGCATTTGAAACACATCAAGTGAATCTACCTTTTTTTTAGGATTTGATGTAGATTCTCATTATTTACACATTTCTTTTCTGATGTCATTCATAGGTTATTTTCTAGGCAGACCAACCTCATATAGTTAATGTTCCCCAATCCAGTCCTCAAGAGCTACAATCAGTGCATGTTTTCAGGATTTCTTTAGTACTGTATTGCACAGGTGTTGGAATCATCACCCGTGAGGTGAATAAATTATCACCTGTGCAAAACTAAGGAAATCCTGAAAACATGCACTGTTGGGGGCTTTTGATGTTGTTGGGAAATATTGTTGGTGGGAAATACTGACATAGATCGAAACAGTGAATTTACAGATGTTTGTGATAGCCTTTTCTTCCTCATTTCTCACCACGAACTGATACCTGAACATCCACATTTTTAACACATGGATGGCCTTTGCCATCCATCTGGCTCAGTGCAGTCCAGTTGGAGTTCTGAATTTAGTTCCTCTATATGGAAAACCACCAAGGTAAATGATTGTTAACTCCAATACTTCTTGGTAGTCTTTGCGGAGTTGGTACTGAAACAATTGCATGTCCGTAAAGGCTATGATTTTAACTGGATTATGGGAAACTGCCGGACCTTTTCGACGGACCAAGGTAATTGAACAACCACTGCTTCCCACACTGTTTTTAGAATATGATGGTGGCATGCAAACCACAGAATGTCCTTGCCAAGCTTCTGCTCAAGTAGTGCGGAGGGGGCTTCTTGAAACTAGTGTTGACAGAAGTGGTATCAAAGCACATGCACTTCATGTCAGTAAAATCCAGGTCACTGCTGCAGCATAAACAGCATTAGCAGAAGCTTCACATGTTTCAACTCCTGATACCAGAATAGGAAGATGATCTACTGTTTTCCTGCTGTTGATGTATTGTATGCTGCTAAGCAGTATTGCAATGGCATCTTGGGGAGAAGGAGCAGCATCAGATGACTGGACTGATTGTCTGAGCACATTGGAAGACGAAAGTGTTTTAAATGTCAGGAAAATATGTGTTCTCCTGCCACAACCAGATCTTTTAAATGGGGTGTAAATGGAAAAAATCATGAAAGTTTGATGGTAGGTAGGAACCCTCAAATTTTGTGTGTATCTGGCTAATTTATTTCCACATTTTGAATTTACATAAAGAAACAGAATCAAAGGGTGCCTACTGAGTACACACTTTCACAATTAAGGATCACCCTAGGATCACAATTTTGTAACACACATGGCTCTGGAGAATGGTCCCGGGAAATCCTTTTCACATTGTACGTGTTGATATTGTAGGGTTATGGAACAGCTTTGTTCATTCACAGTGGAATTGACATTCTCAGAAGCTTGGGCAATGAAATTTGAGCATTTTCTTTGTACATTTCTAAGCAGTGCACTAAAATAATGTCTTTCTTGTAAAGTACAACTTCTACTTCCACTTCATAAGAAGCAATCTAAGATTTGTATTGAAAACATTCAAGTACATGCTTTTATTTTTGCAGAAAAGGAAAAAGCTTCCCTATTGTTATTTGAAGTCTCTGTTGTTTAGGTAGCAAATGAACAAATGACTTCTACAAATAATGATAAGTGACTGAAACCATCACTACATTAAATGTCTGAGTGTTGTTGTCGCCAATTGTTTCTGTGCTATGATTGATTTTACTTTCCGATATTCGTCTGAAGCTAATACTTTTTATTTTGTTTTCTGTTGTCTCTTGGCTGCACAATTCACTGGAAAATCTTGTACTATGCCTTTAGGGTTATCAAATTGAGAAGCAGATGTGTTTAGAGAACGTATACAGGCTAATGAAAATGGCACTTTAAAGTTATTTCCTCCATTTATTTCCAAATTCACACCTTCACTGCATTATTGCCTCTCTTCTTTTGACTCAGTAAGAATATGAGTCTGACAGCAGAAGCCTTAAGACAGATTTTTAATATGCGATATATATTTTTTTATTGCCAGTTAGATGAGCTTCTCAGGTTTGAAAGATAATTATGCAGTCATTTTCATAATTTGTGTTGAGACGTTTTAAAACATACTTTACCAGTATATGTCATTCTTTTCATGGGGAGCCCAATGACTTTTGGTATAATCTTTATGTTGTTCATTCTACAGTAAGTTCAAGGTTTTGATGCAACTTCAATATAAATATTTTAAACAATATATCTTGCAGCTTAAAATGGTAAATTAAAGATATCTAATTCTCTATATAGCACCAACATATGCCACAATGCTGTCTAGCAGTTATCACAACAATCACAGAGAGTGTGGCTGATTGCTAGAATGTTGATTGCTCTCAGTGTGAGAAACAAGATACAAATCTTGTAGTTGGGATACCTTTTAATGGCTAACAAAAATAAAATAAATGATGTTATAAGGCGAGCTTTCGAGACGACTCAGGTCTCTTCATCAGGCATGGTATGATAAGATATTGAATGAAACTCAAAATATACGCATGCACAACTGAAAATGATTGGACATTTGACTAAATAAACATTACAAAGACTGGACATTTGGCAAAATAAACAAAACAGCCTTGGAGAGGATCTTCAATCAGGCAGGCCCAGAGGTAATAAAGTCTTTAGGACACTAAACTATAAGAAAACTTGGTGTCTAAGATTTCCATGTCTTTGAACAACATTGTTTAGACGTGGTAATGAGCCATAAAACCATCAGCAATGTTCAGTCCGTTCGGTATACAATTGAAACTTCTAATTAGCTTGGATTCACAGACTCTTCGATGTTTTTGGGATTTGAAATTACCTCTCAAAATCAACTTTCTGGATACCACCTTAAACATTCTAAATGGTTCATTCCAGACATCAGTATATCGGAAACCGATTGACCGTTCCACATACCTCAGATGGGACAGTTTCCACCCGAAACACATAAAAAAATCCATTGTCTACAGCCAGGCCCTCAGATATAACCGTATTTGCTCCAACCCAGTGGAAAGGGATGAACACCTAAACCAGCTAAAAAATACATTTTTAAACCAGGGCTACCACCCCACCTCCATTGAGGATCAGATCATTAAAGCCACAAGGATCCCTAGAAGTCAAGCACTCCAATACAGAGAAAAAACAAGAAAGAAAAGTTGCGCCAAGCTGTATAATTAGGGCACGGGGTGGGTGGCTGCGTCCCCTGCTCACCTGGTCCTGTTGTGCCGACCGCACAACAGGTTGAAGAGCTGTGGGGAAGCCGCTGGAGCTCACACTGGCTTGGATCTCAATATGGTCCGGGTGAACCGCCGGTGTCCGGTGCACGTGACCAGGGAGGGAGGGCTTTGGTGTGACGTTTGCAGGATCCTGGGTGCTGAGCTGCTGCTAATCACGCTTCCCGCAGGAAGAGAGTGTATAGCCGAAAACAAGAAAGTGATATGATCAGCGCTCAAGCACAAGCCAGGACACTGCTGTAGCAAGTATTACCTTTAGGCTTTATTCAATCAATATGTAGAACCAGTCTCCACAACGCGTTTCGACGCAGCAGGCGTCTTTATCAAGTGGTTCACTTGATCAAGTGGGACCACTTGATAAAGACGCCTGCTGCGTCGAAACGCGTTGTGGAGACTGGTTCTACATATTGATTGAATAAAGCCTAAAGGTAATACTTGCTACAGCAGTGTCCTGGCTTGTGCTTGAGCGCTGATCATATCACTTTCTTGTTTTCGGCAATACAGAGAAAAAGAAGAGAACCAACGTATTCCCCTGGTGGTGACCTACAACCCACAGCTTGAGGTACTAAGGAAAACTGCCAGGAAACTTCATCACATCCTACACAAGGATAACCGACTTAAAATAATATTCAAATACCCTCCCTTGCTGTGCTACAGGCAGCCTCCCAATTTAAGAAACATCATGGTCCGAAGTTTGATGCCCTCGGATACACTAAAAGGAACTTATCCATGCAATGTGAAGAGCTGCAAGACCTGTCCTCACATAGAGACATAGAGACCAGAGACAGGATACAGATCCCCAACACACAGCAGGATTATAAGATTCCTGGGACTTTCACATGCTCCTCTTCCAATGTGGTATATTTAATTATGTGCACCATTTGCCCAGAAGGGTCTTTCTATGTTGATGAGACTGGACAACGTCTAAGAGCATGGATGAGGTCTCATCATCACACAATTACACACGAAAAAAATGAATTTCCAGTAGCGGAGCATTTTTCTGGCCAGGGACATAACATTGATAATATGAAGGTTTTAATTTTGAGAGGTAATTTCAAATCCCAAAAACATTGAAGAGTCTGTGAATCCAAGCTAATTAGAAGTTTCAATTGTATACAGAATGGACTGAACATTGCTGATGGTTTTATGGCTTATTACCACGTCTAAACAATGTTGTTCAAAGACATGGAAATCTTAGACACCAAGTTTTCTTATGATTTAGTGTCCTAAAGACTTTATTACCTCTGGGCCTGCCTGATTGAAGATCCTCTCCAAGGCTGTTTTGTTTATTTTGCCAAATGTCCAGTCTTTGTAATGTTTATTTAGTCAAATGTCCAATCATTTTCTGTTGTGTATGCATATATTTTGAGTTTCATACAATATCTTGTCATACCATGCCTGATGAAGAGACCTGAGTCGTCTCGAAAGCTCGCCTTGTAAAATCATTTATTTTATTTTTGTTAGCCATTAAAAGGTATCACAACTACAAGATTTGTATCTTGTTTCTCACACTAAGAGCAATCAACATTTTCCCAATTGGCTAACACGGTACCAAACCTTTTTCTGCTGATTGCTAGGAAACAGAAGTTCTATACATAAAATTGTCAGATGACTTGGAGCTCAAGTATTGAACAATGTGGTTCCAGAAGCTCACCGTGATGCCAACAATGGAAAGGAAGGACATATAAAGGAAGGGTCTTAAGTGTTTGTGGGGTCCAGTGGGTGTGCAACAGAGACCATCTAATATGTAAAGAAACTACAAGAAAAGTGAGGCAGAATGAGGGTCTGCTTTGGAATCTTTGAATGAGAACATTATGAACCTTGCTTAAGGTTAACCAAATGTTGTACCTACATCCAACAAAGTGGCGACAGGAGTGAAATGTAACTTTAATTGCTAAGGTCACAAAACCCCTTTAAGTAATTTACCTAACCACATTTTTTTGCAGGGCAATTGGCATTCTTTTACCCTTTTCAACCCCCTAGCACTTGCAATTACCATTTTCAGTCATTTTACAGCACAGAAGTTCAGACCACTATTAACTTAAATGACGTTCCGAGTCCAGAGTCAAGTTTGGATCAAGTCTGGTTCCCAATCTGAACTATTTTACAAAGTCTGGTTGAATCCGGCGAACCCGAACATCCTAAAATAGGCCAAGGAAATCAAATTAAAGTTTTAGTTACAACTAGATATGAGGTAGGGGTGGAGGTTTAGTAATCTGGATTCAGTTTGGTGGAGTTGTGAATTGTGTCCATGTATTAAGTCATAAATGCAGGTGTTAAATTGAGTCCCATTTTTAAAGACTAAAATCAAAAATTGGAAAGACAAATAAGCACAAGTAGGGTCATATCTGAGATACAAATATTAAAATAAAGAGTTTTTGAAAGGCTCACCATTCCGGGTGGTGAATGTAAAAACTTGAGATGAGCGAACCTTTTGAAGCTCGGATTCAGCTTGGTTCGTCAAAGGAGCATTTGTTCAACCAATAGATCAGTGAGGAGTTTGCTGAACAATACTCCGAACTTACGAATTCCATTCAAATCAATGGGAGGCAAAATCAAGGGCATAGAAAACACCTTTAAAAAGGCTCAAAATCTGCAAATCAAAGCTCAAACCATTTTACAATGGACCCCCACAGTTTTGGAAAAGGACATTACCTTCCTAGAGTAGTACTTACCAAGCCTCAGTGCCAGGATCCCCCTGTTTCCATGCCCACTCATGAATCTCTGACATATTAACTGCTTCCCCCTTTATTGGGTAAGTCAGACTTAGCCCCACCTTCTCTGCCAGTGTTTGATTAGTTGCCAGTATGGCAACCAAACTGATGTCAGATTACTATAAAAGAGAAATAATTGAAAAAATTTGCGTGGAGTCCCACCCCCCAATTTTGATACCAGACAAATTATAAAGTGCATGGCTGGGGGTTGGTATTCTTACCCTGGGAAAGCACATACTTTCTCACCTGCAGTGTAATAATAGCAGCCTGCAGCTACTCAAGAATATGGTGCATTAATTAGAACAACCATACCCTGGCTGATATTGGAGGCAAATGGGATAACAGAAGAGGTTAATGGCAGATGAGTATTGTCAGCTATGATCAACCCCTGAATTCATAATGTTGAGGCGTCTATGATAATCCTACATTAGAAATCCACTGAGTAAATATTTAGAAAACAGAGACACAGAAAAAAATCCTTTAATAGAAATAAAACGCAAGGACAAAATTCCTTTATTATAAAAAAAAAACACACAGACAGCCAGCTGTCACCCATTTATTAAGTCCAAACATACCCTCCGACTGTAATTGGAAGGTAACCACTTGTCAAACTGTCATCACTGCCTGTGGGCCTGCTGTTACATACGTAGGATGCTTTTTGTGAATATGACCCCACATATGCTTGTAAGAAGGTCAAGTGAGAGTCACAGATGTAATGGAAGAGCTTGAGGGATCCTCTTGCCCCCTAGCTACTTCCACAGAGCTCCTAGTGCAGGGATGGGCACCTCCAGTCCACAAGGGATAAAAACAGTGCAAGTTAGCATTGCACATGTGGAGATTTCATCTCCTGCTCAGATGATTAGTCTAACACCTTATGCAATGCTAAGGAAATCCTAAAAACATTCACTGTTTGCAGCCCTTAAAGACTGGAGTTGCCCAGCCCGGTTCTACAGTAATGTGTGTATTGTCATGTATTTCCATACCACATACCTTAAGGCCAGAGGCACCTCTTACTTTGCACAACAGTCAAGCATACAAGGAGTGAAATTAAAATGCTTTACTGTTGCAATTTTTTAAAAAAAGCTTATGTTACATGAAGTAATTTTTTATGTCTTTGTTGCACAAAAAACAATAATTTTATAATAGGCTCTTAACACAGGCTGTTCCTAATAAGTCTAAAAGACACATATAAATATACACATTAATTAAATAAGTCCCACAAGGATTAGCAGATTCTATTAAAATGGGGTTCAGGCCACCAAGACAATGGGGCACAGTCCATTTAGGGATGAAGAGGTCCAATTGGAAAATATCTCAGAGTCAGGAGGTGAACTGTTCCACATGCCAACGGGACCTCCAAAGGTCAGAGGCAGGATCCTGCAGCATGCCTTAATAAACCTGCAGTCAGTGCTCCAGTTGGTGGATTGGTGAAATGAGGATGAGGAGGAGGATGAGGAGGAGGTAGAAGTAGCAGAAACCCTGCTTCCCTGTCTTCTGTAGTACCACCATCAGAGGCCTTCAATTAGGAGAGTGTCATGTGTTGCCCCATACTTCATCCCACCAACTATCCTTATAGGCATGAACCTTGATATTTCTGGAAGAAATTAGGTTATCATATGCCCTTGCATGAGAGTGTTTGCCGGGGCTTAAGTGTAACAAATTTGAGGAGCAATGAATCTGTGGCCACGTGGCAACCTTCTTCCAGAAGAGGGGTTGTGGGTTCCTAGCTGAAGACGGGACTGGTGACAGGTGCTATGTCAACTGGTCTATACTGATGTGTGACCATCTGCCTTCACGACCCGCGCCCGCTATGTTAGGAAGGTGGCCACCTTCATAAAGGTAAAGGGCAGAAAGGAGTGGTACACGCTAGGAATAAGCTGGGTCACCATCGCAGAGTATTTCCAAGAGTGGCAGCAGGAGGCTGATGTGGAGAGGATGGAGTGTCGGCTGCTGGCCAGACCACACCATTTTAGCCAGCCAGCTGAATTCAATCCCACAGTGTTTCTGAAGGGTGTGTCAGTGTTACCCAAGTTTCTTCCATATCTCCTAGAAGGGGTGGTTGTCCCCTAATTTCTCAATCCTTGTATCCAGCGGTGGACATGATGGGGTCTGCTGGGTGGAGGACAATGGTGGAGAAAGCCCATGGAGGAGTAGCCCCTGCGAATCCCCAAGACTGGTAGTGGAGTACCATGTGAAATGTTGACCTTCATTCTGGGCATTGATGAAAAAGCTGCTAGACCGTTTTTACTCCAGTTTAAGTGGACCTACTTAAAAAAGACATGCTGTTGGGTTTCTGACCCATTCTGTTTCAGGACCCTTTCAGTTGTTTTTGAGTTCTTACAAGAACAAGGTCTGTTTTTTGTAAATTTTATTTTTCCCCTTCCCAAATGTAGCATAGGTTGTACTTCCCCTCCTGGATTAGCGGGACTAAAACAGCCTTTTGGCTATATCTCAAAACTCTTGATGGACATTGCCCTTAATGGACTTTGCACCATTTTAATGGAGTCTGCTGATCCCTGTGGTACTTTCCTTAAATATACTGTGTATATTGATATATGTGTCTTTGAGACTTATTATAGTCTGTGCAACAGTACATTTTTTTAGTTCATTCCTTGTATGCTTGACTGTTTCTGCAAAGAGATGCTTTGATACTGCCCTACAGAGACTGGGGAACAAGTCACAGGCTTCTGAAGTATGGAAATGCAAGACACTATACACACTCCTGTAGAACAGGACTCGGCAACTCCAGTCCTCAAGAGCCACAAACAGTGCATGCCACAAACAGTGAATTACTTAGTATTCTAGATGGTACTGGAACCATCACCACTGCAGGTGATGAAATTAGCACCTGTGCAATGCTAATGAAATCCTGCACTATTTTTAGACTTTGTTGGGCTGTAGTTAAAGTCTTTGTGGAGGTAACTAGGAGGCTAGATGAATCCTTAAGCCCTTTCACCACAACTTCAGCTCTTCCTGGACCTTTTTAGACCCTATGACCATGGTGGATTGTTTGATGCTTTTTCGATGAAGATTATGAGAATCTCCATCAAAATCTGCATAACTTTCCTGAGGCCAGCAAAGTCTATAACAGTTCCGAAGTGCTGTGCCCACTTTGATTTTTTTTTCCTTGTACATGGTTCAGATTTATTTTTTATTTCCCAAATTCTGCACCAAATCCGCAAAGAAAAAAAAACATGTTGGCATAGCACTTTTGAATTTCCATAGACTTTGCTGGCCTCAGGATAGACATGCAGATTCTGATGCAGATTCTCAAAATCTGCTTCAAAAGATACATCAAAGAGCCTACTGTGGGCACAGGGTAATACAACAATATGGTGGAGTCCCATTCACAGAAAGCATCCCCTATATGCTGTGAGAACAGGCACGCAGGCATTGGTGAGAGAGTGACAAACAGTGCCATCACAAATATTACTGCAGTTCAGACTCAAGTGGTCATGCAGAAACTATCCTGTAAGTTTGAAATGTGCTGCACTCCTTGAAGTCACTGCTCCTCATTCACGCTGTCTCATGATACTGGTAAGCTATAGATGCTAAATTTCACGTGATATTGTGGCTCTCACGAGACAGCTATTGTTATGAGTGCTGACACCATTGCGGTTATCTCCAGTCACACAGCAGGATGCCCTGCTGCATGATACCCACTGTGTAACCTGAGACAACCTCAGTGAAGTCACACCTTATTACAGTGCCTGGAGCCGAGCAGGGTCTGCTGTCTCACCATATGGGGATGCAATCATTGATCTCCGCCCCATATCCTGGGACTACTTCAACATTTGTTTGGGTTTCATTATTTTTTGTGAGGGTTTTTCTAATTATTTTTTACATCCTTTTTTGGAGGGAGGGGGTGGGGTGGAATGGGAGAGTTTTAACACATGGATTGTAATCTAAAAAAAGATGAAAGAGTAATGTATTGGGGTTTCTTTTCAGTTAAAATATTTATTGGTGTCATTATTTGTGTCCTTACTGACTTGGTTAGTAATTTCAGATATCTGATTCATCGCTCAACATTACTAATCTCTGGCTTGCTGCCAGCTGTCATTACTGAGCTGGCATCAACTCCAAATACTATTACCCTGTTTGCCAATGCACCTGGGCAGCAAGAAAGCTGGGGCTAAACATCAAACATGACGCATCTAATGAGTCGCCATTCCTGGAGCTACTGCTAACTGCTTTTTTATTTTTTTTTGCCAGCTTAAACTCTTAAGCAGATGTTTTAAGTATACTGTAAGGTTCTTGGACATTCCAGGTCCTGCCACGTCTGGCATTGTTTACAGATTTCACACCCTGCAGGTGTTAAAATACCTGTAAACTCTAGGAAGCTTAAAATGAAAATATTTAAAGGTAAAAAAAGGTGTTTTTCCCAGCCAGTGGGTCTTCTGGAGAGCGCTTTGAACATTAACAATTAGGGTACGTTTTAGGGCCATTTTACATTTCAAACTTTTTTTCCCCAACAAAGCTGCGTTAGGTAACTTTTTGGTAAACTACTCAGGTTTACAATCGCGAACAGAATCTGCAATGTTCGTACCAAATTTGAAATTAGTGACAATGTTCAGGGAAAGTTCGCTCATACTATGTCCGATGAAGACACCTGAGTGAGTAGTCTCAAATGCTTGCTATTTGTTACCTTCTTTTAGTTAGCCATTAAAAGATATCAAACACTGAGGACTCTGAAATTTTAATATCCTTCCCATAATGATGCTCTAATATTTGTGTTTTAGACACTATTAAGGGCTCTGTTATTTTTATCGCTTCATACTTAAAATCTTACATATTAAAAGAAGAAAGGAGAAAAAAAACTTTAAAGGGAACCTGTCAGGTGGTTTATGTCCCTCCAGCTATCACTGTCTTAGCTGCAGCTTTATAATACTATTCTAATCATCCCTGTCTGAGCTCATAGTGTAATGTGAAAGGTAAAATATAGCATTTATACACTTACATTTCCGTCCCCACCTTGGAGGAGGGGGACTGTCTGGCAGGATAATAGTTAACTCACTATTAACTTGGATAGCTAAAGGACCTGTGTGATGTAACGATCATGTGACCATAGTGGGCGGAACTGAGAACTTAGATCCGCCTATTGTAGTCACATGGTTGTGACATCACATCAGGTCTCCCAACATGTTGAAGCACAAGGCTGAAATGTTAACTATTAACCTGCCAAACAGTCCCCGTCCTCCAAGCTGGAGACTAACTGCCTCATTACATTAGGAAATGTAAGTGTATAAATGCTTTCCTTTCACCTTTCACATTACACTATGAGCTCAGACAGTGATGATTAGAATAGTATTATGAAGCTGCAGGTACAGACAGTGGTAGCTGGGGAGGCATAAACCTCATGACAGGTTCCCTTTAAATGTTTCAGCCATGAACCAAAATTTTGAGTAAACATCAGATTACGCTTTTGAAATAGAAAGAAGCTGTTAGCTGTTGATGATATGTATATTAGTCTTTTAATACAGAAATGTTCACTATTCCATTATTTAGAAATATGAAAGAGTGCCGTTGGACTTCAAGAAAATTTGAATAACTATTTTTACTTTGTTTTCCTTGATAGAACTTGGGCACTATGAATTCTATTCAAAACCCTCAATGTGTTGCCAGCGGCGTTCTGCTGTTCTTTAATTTTGTACTTGTCATCTACTTTAACTAAATAATTCATCACCTTATTGAACCCTTTTTAGAGTGTTATACTCAGATGCATGGCTTCGATTTCAGCTTCAATCCAACATGCTGCTCTGGGTACATTTCTGCACTTCTTAATACAGACATTTAAGTGTAGTTTTTTAGGAAGAGATTACTTAAACATCAAATGATCTTGCCCAGTTTGGAACTATTGTAATTTACTGCGGCTTGTCTGAAATGACCAAGCCAATGCATTATGCATGTATCGACCTCTTAGCCACTCTAAAATTCAAGTTTGTTTATCGTTAAACAGGTCATTTATTACTTTTGTCACAAAATAATAACTTTGCCTCTTTAGATATACATTTCCAGTGTAATATTTTACTATCTGGGCTGCTGTATATATTGAATAAAGCTGTACAAACTGCTTACACTGCAGATCTAATATCATTTGCTTGGCTTTTTTCCCAGTTCTGAAGAACTCTTTAACTCACATTAACCTATTTGCTGTAACAAAAATGCCTATTATGGGTATAAAGTCTCTATTACATATTTCTATGCATTTCCTAAGTGAACATTTTAGTATTGTAAGTAAAACAGAAGATGACAGAGATGTATTTCTGTTATTAACAAAACACAACAAGACGGCCAGAGAAAAATATCACTAAACACTACGTCGAAATACAATAGAGTGCAGAAATCACGTATTACCTGACATTGAGATACATAGAAGTTTCAAAGTATTATATTAACTGATTGGGCTTCCAGATAACCATTTAGCAGAAATGTTAAATCACATTTTCTTAAGTTTAAAATGAAATAAAAAAAAAATGCTTAGTAATATCTCTAAAAAGTTTTAATCAAAACTGACCTACAAAAGCAAAAAAATATTAGAATTTAAGTATTAAGATGGAAATGTTGTGTTAGGCCCCTTTCACATCAGCGTTTATTGAAATCGCGGCAGATGCGGTGAAAAAACGCATCTGCCGCGATTACCATACCGGCTGCACTTGCGCACGGTTGCGGACATTGCGGCAAGCCCCATACAATGTATATGCGGGCTTGTGGCAGGTGCGGCAAGTGCGGTTTTGGCACTTGCGGCAGGTGGGCCGCGAAAAACCGCTGTCAGCCGCGTTTTGTTTCGCGGCCAACCTGTCGCAAGTGCCAAAACCGCACTTGCCGCACCTGCCGCAAGCCCGCCATATACATTGTATGGGGCTTGCCGCAACGTGCCCAACAGTGTATCATCGCAGAGTGCTAGCCGGCTATCGCGGTAATTTACATCTTGCATCAGGTGCGGCACGCATCGCGCGGCCGTTTTGTGCTACTTCACAGGCACATACTGCCCCGCATCCATTATAAATTGAGGACACGCACTGAGGCCCTTGTAGGATAGAAGCGGTCTTTACCATATTCATGTTGTTTTAAATGAGTATTAGCTTTACATATTTAAAGACTGTACTTAAAGATATTTAATTATACTGAGATTCATTTTATAATGTAAAATGAAAAGCAAATAAAAAATAACATATGTACAAATGTAATGTTTGTCAGAAGCTGGCAGCCCAAAATGCCTACCTTGGAAAGACACTATGTTATGCCTGAGAGGTATGGAGATGGTAAGTGGACTCACAGGACCACTGGTGAAGCAGTGGTAGCTGAACACCCAATACTCAAGAGACAGTAGAGTGACTTTATTTAAAACCAATGATATTTATTAAGGAAGCTTTAACATAAGGAGATGGTGTCTGAGAGGAGGACGCCCTGGATCGCGACACCAAACTCTTGTGGCGGAGCACCGACATACACGACAACCCATACAGACCAGACAGTAGAGGAGAGACTGTAGAACACTGGCACTGTTGGTGGAGAGGATCATGGGAGTTCCGTGTAATCCGTGAAAGGTTGATCTAGCCAACAGAGGTATCTGGATGATTCTGTGAGGAGAGTCTAGGCCAGCCTGGAATGGGATCTGGAATGTCCAGAGTGATCAAGGTAAGGAACTGCCAGCAGAGGATTTTGTGGAGACTGAGGTATTAGTATAATGCAAGGCAACAGTCTTACTATCACAGATCACTGCAGAGTGTGACCTAGACAGAGACAACTTCCCATAGAATTAACAAGTTGCCCAGGCACCTCCATTATGGAGAGGATTCCTTTAATGCACAGAGCAATTCAGCACTCAGCCTGAGTACTAATAGGGAAAAAGTATTTCTCTTTTAAGTGTGTGCAGGAAGTGGCACGCGCATCCTAAGAGCATTCCCAGCAGACCTGCCAAAAGGGTGCATGTTCCTAGCAGAGAATAAAGCAGATGCCCGCATGGATCCATGGACAGGATGAGCAGAACCAACCGCGTGGTAGGCACCGATCTCCCTGCTTATCAAAGAACAGCCGCATAGCCGAAAGAATGACACACTAGCTACTCCATTTCGCAGAAGATCCCTGACCCTCACACTTTAACCCTTGTACAAGGATCTGAAGTAACAATAGGGATCTCTTGGATGCATTTATTGAGTATCTGCTATCAAGCATGAAGGCAAACATGGTTAAACAGAGCCAGTGTTTCCCAGGAAGTCCAAAACAAGGACAAAATCAATAGACAAACCATAGTTTGTGAAACAGGTTGGGTTTAGAAACTAAATGGTCAGTTAGGCTCCATTCACACTATGCATTTTTGGTCTGTTTTTGCTTGTCAGTTTTTGTAGCCAAAACCAGGAGTGGGTGATAAATACAGAAGTGGTGACGTGTTTCTAGTATACTTTTCCTCTGATTGTTCCACTTCTGGTTTTGGCTACAAAAACTGATGAGCAAAAACAGACCAAAAATGCACACTGTGAATGCAGCCTTAAAGTAAAGTAACACTAGATGAGATAACTGTCAGGTGGGGAAATAGATCAAAGTCCTTGCAGAAAGTTCAGAGTTGAACACCTTAGTGACAGCCCACTGTAAATAAAACGGCGGCATTACAGGGTCCTTATTCTGTTCTGATGTAAAAATAAGTCACAACTAAAAAGGCCCTGTAGCGCCCCCCAGTGTGGGAAAATCTCCAGGGTTTCAGCTACCGGGGTAGCTGAGACAATGCAGATTATGGATCGGGCCGGTTTTTACCGGTACTGGCCATGTGATCACGGTTATACACCGTTTACCAGTCTATAACTGCGATCACATAAATATACACTAAACTAGATGGTGGCCAGATTCTAACGCATCGGGTATTCTAGAATATGTATGTAGTTTATTTATGAAGATTTAAGAATAATGCAATGCGAAGCTGGGTTTAAATCCCATGCCAATTCGCGGCCGGACTATGCCGGTTGCTGATTGGTCGCGGGTGGCTGGTGCAACCAATTAGCAACACGGGATTTCCATTACAGACAAACAGAATTAGACAATTATATAGTAGATACCTACAGCAGTGCCAGTGTTCAGTAGTGTTGGTGCGGCGGTGTCTGTGTGCAGCAGTGTCGAAGTACAGTGGTGTCAGTGTTCATTGGGTCGGTGTACAGCAATGTTGGAGTTCAGTGGTGTCAGTGTGCAGCAGTGTCAGTGTGCAGCAGTGTCGGTGTTCAGTGGTGTTGGTGTGCAGCAGTGTCCGTGCGCAGCAGTGTCTGTGTGTGGCGGTGGCGGTGTTTAGTGGTGTCTGTGCAGCAGTGTCTGTGTGCGGCGGTGTCGGTGTTCAGTGGTGTCAGTGTACAGCAGTGTTGGAGTTCAGTGGTGTCAGTGTGCAGCAGTGTCAGTGTGCAGCAGTGTTGGTGTTCAGTGGTGTCGGTGTGCAGCAGTGTCGTTGTGCAGCAGTGTCGGTGCGCAGCAGTGTTGGTGTTCGGCGATGTCTGTTTGCAGCGGTGTCTGTGTGCGGCGGTGTGGGTGTGCTGTGGTGTCAGTGTGCAGCGGTGTTGGTGTTCAGTGATGTCGGTGTTCAGTGGTGTCGGTGCTCAGTGGTGTCGGTGTTCAGTGGTGTGAGTGTGCAGCAGTGTCAGTGTGCAACAATGACGGTGTTAAGTGGTGTCAGTGTGCGGCGGTGTTGGTGTTCAGTGGTGTCAGTGTGCGACGGTGTCTGTGTGAGGCGGTGTGTGTGTGCGGCAGTGTCGGTGTTGGTGTTCAGTGGTGTCAGTGTGCAGCAGTGTCAGTGTGCAGCGGTGTCGGTGTTAAGTGGTGTCTGTGTGCGGCAGTGTCTGTGTGCGGCAGTGTCTGTGTTTGGTGGTTTCGGTGTTCAGTAGTGTCTGGGTGCGGCGGTGTCTGTGTGCGGCAGTGTCTGTGTGCGGCAGTGTCTTTGTGCGGCGGTGTCTGTGTTAAGTGGTGTCTGTGTGCGGTGGTGTCTTTGTGCTGCGGTGTCTGTGTTAAGTGGTGTCTGTGTGCGGCAGTGTCTGTGTGTGGCGGTGTCTGTGTGTGGCGGTGTCTGTGTGCAGTGGTTTCGGTGTTCAGTAGTGTCTGTGTGCGGTGGTGTCTGTGTGCGGCGATGTGTGTGTGCAGCGGTGTGTGCGTGCGGCAGTGTCAGTGTGGTTCACAGGTATGTGCTGGAGAGGCAGAGATCACAGGGATCCGGTGAGCAGAGATCATATAGATCACAGCAGGGGTCCTTGGTGCAGAGATCACAGCAGGGGTGCGGGGTCCTGGGAGCCGATCTGCCCGATCATGCTCCTCCGGAGATGCTGCACCCACTTGACCTGGAGGGAGATCCTGGGATCTGTCAGTACTTGGAGCTTGTTCCAGCTAATCCCAAATGCCCAGGAGTTTGTGTGCTCTCCATCCCAGTGCTGTGCCCCCGGCAGTGGAGCAGGCAGGTGCCCCGTCCTCCGCTCTGCTCCTCATCTCCTTCCCCAAACACGCAAGTCTTCCCATTTGATAGTAAAAAGAATAGAGGACTGGGTGTAGTGAGTGACAGTGGGGACAGCCAATCGGGTGGGGGCCCTGGCTGGGGGGCATGGCCGCTTGGCGACCAATCAGCGACGGGGGATTTCGTTTACAGAGAGACAGACAGACATGATAGGGCAATTATATAGTAGATTGCCAGTAAATAAATGATTTCTGCCCTGGTCTCCAGTACTGATACACAGCCCCCAGTACCGGTACTCAACCCTCACCCCTTCCCCTCCTCCTAAAATGGCACCACAGCGTGCCAATAGCAGTGCTGGCAGCCGCCTGCTGTATATTCCTCTCTGATGTGACATGTCACACATGTCACATCAGAGAGGTACAGCCCCCTGTCTCCATGCCCCTCAGTCCCCCCCAGCTCCGGTCTGCACCCGCGGCCACCGCCGCACCCGCCATCATCATCTCCCTTCCATCTGACAGATCAGGTGGGAGGGAGATGATCCGACCCCCAGTACCCCAATACCCCATTCACACACCCCGGTCACACCCCGGTCATCCCTGCATACTTACTGCCGGGATATTCTTTGACATCCGACGTAGTCCAGCGGGTGGTGATCTCCGATATAAACAAGTTGGCGGTTCCCCAATGATTCTCAGTGTCATAGCATATGGGGGCATCCCCATATGCTATAAGAGCAGGTACACTGCCAGGGGAATGACAGCTCATGACCTCAGTAAGGTCATAGAAAGTCATGATCCTTGGTTCACACATGGGTCAATTGTGATCCCATGAAGGGATCACAATTGACCCATGTGTGAACCAAGGATCATGACCTGCCATGAACTTACTGAGGTCATGGCAGGTCATGATCCTTGGTTCACACAGGGGTCAATTGTGATCAATCATGGGATCACAATTGACCCTACGTGACCCAAGGATCATGACCTGTCATGACCTCACTAAGTTCATGACCTGTCATCCCCCTGGCTGTGTACCTGCTCTTATAGCATATGGGGATGTCCCATTATGCTATAACACTGAGAATCATCGGGGAACCGCCCACTGGATTACATCGGAGATCACCACCCACTGGACTACGTCGGACGTCAAAAAATAATAAAGATGGGGTCTAATTTGTGTTTGTGGGTTTTTTTTTCTAATAAAAATATCTTTCTCTGTGTTGTGTTTTCTTTAAAATTTACTAGAGATTTCTAATGACCCGGTCTAATATTGGCCAGACATTATGAATCTCGGGCTTAGTGCCAGCTGCCAAAAAGTAGGCATTAACCCCTTATTACCCAGTCTGCCACAGCTACACAGCAGCTGGAAGAGCTGAATACAGCGTCAGAAAATGGCGCTTCTATGAATGCGCCATTTTATGGGGCGGCTGTGAACTGCAATTCGCAGCGGGGTGGCCAAGAAATCTTTGGCTTCCCTACGCTGAGGATTCCAGCCCCCAGCTGCCTAGTTGTACATGGCTGGCTCAAAAACATGGCGAAGCCCACGCAGTTTTTTTTGTTAATTATTCCATGAAATAATAAAAAAAGGGGCCTCCCTATATTTTTAGTTTACAGTCAGGTAAAACTAGGCAGAAGGGGTTGGTGGCAGTCCGTAGCTGCCTGCTGTACCTGGATGGACCGAAAATATGGCGAAGCCCCACGTCATTTTTTTAAAAAAATTTAATATGGAAATAATAAAAAAAGTGCAGGAGAGGAGATGCCCAGGACACAGTGTCTCCGGATGTTGTGCATATGCCCTAAAAGTGAGAAATTGTGTGAAAAAAAGAAAATGTTCAATATGACGACCTATTGTTATCAAATTCTGTGAAGTAGCTGTAGGTTCCAAATGCTCATTATACCCCTAGATATAATCCTTGAGGCATCTAGTTTCCAAAATGGGGTCACTTGTTGGGGAGCTCCAATTTTTAGGCACACAGGGGCTCTCCATACGCGACATGGTGTCCGCTAACAATTTGAGCTAATTATCCATTCAAATTGTTAGCGGACACCATGTCGCGTATGGAGAACCCCTGTGTGCCTAAACATTGGAGCTCCCCACAATTGACTCCATTTTGGAAACTAGACCCCCCAGGGAACTTATCTAGATGCATAGTGAACACTTTGAACCCCCAGGTGCTTCACAAATTAGTCCGTATAAAGGAAAAAAGAAGATTTTTGTGAAAAAAAAGTATTTTTCATTTTTACGGATCAATTTGTGAATCACCTGGGGTTTCAAAGTGCTCACTATGCATCTAGATACATTCCTTGGGGTGTCTAGTTTAAAAAATGGGGTCACTTGTCGGGGAGCTCCAATGTTTGGACACATAGGGGCTCTCCATACATGACATGGTGTCTGCTAACAATTTACTTTTTGAATGGAAAATTAGCTCCAAAAGTCAAATGGCGCTCCTTTCCTTCCGAGCACTGCAGTGCACCCCCAAACAGTAGTTTATGACCACATATGAGGTATCGGTGTACTCAGAAGAAATTGCCCAACAAATTTTAGGATCCATTTTATCCTATTGCCCATGTGAAAATTAAAAAATTGAGGCTAAAAGAACATTTTTGTTCATCCACTTTGCTTTAGTTCCTGTGAAGCACCTGAAGGGTTAATAATCTTCTTGAATGTAGTTTTGAGTAGCTTGAGGGGTGCAGTTTTGGAAATGATGTAACTTTTGGGTGTTTTCTGTCATGTACGCCCTCAAACGGACTTCAAATGTGATGTGGTCACTAAAAAAATGGTTTTGTAAATCTTGCTAGAAAAATGAGAAATTGCTGATGAACTTTGAACCCTTATAACTTCCTAACCCAAAAATTTATTTTTTTTCCAAAATTGTGCTGATGTGAAGTAGACATGTGGGAAATGTTATTTATTAACTAGTTTGTGTCACTTAACTCTCTGGTTTAACAGAATAAAAATTAAAAATGTGAAAATTGCAAAATTTTGTAAATTTTCGCCAAATTTTTTACTTTTTCACAAATAAACGCAAAAATTATCGAACTAAATTTTCCACTAACCTGAAGCCCAATATGTCACGAAAAAACAATCTCAGAATTGCTAGGATCAATTGAAGCGTTCTACAGTTATTATCTCATAAAGGGACACTGGTCAGAATTACAAAAAACGGTCTGGTCATTAAAGTGGAAATTGGCTCCGTCACTAATGGCCACTTTACACGTCCCGATATCGGCGTCCAACTCCGATAAAAAGTCACATGGTTCGTGCGTTGGCCCCGATATCGTTCGTGCGTTGTATGGTGTAAATGTCCAATACGATGCACGAACGATGCCAAAACGATATCGGGGATCAAATGAGCCTGCTCTCCAACGGCCTGATATTGGATGGATGATCTGGCAGGATCGTGCTGTGTGAAAGCCCAACAACGATGTGGAGTACAACTTCCCCTATTCTCTCCCATGTTAAATGGTCGTTCCTGGGTCGGCCGTACAAGGGGGCGTACACATCGCTGTTTCGTTGCCTGCCGATATCGCGCTGTGTAACATCTCCTACGCGATCTTGGAATTCTGCCCAGAAAAAGCGCGCTCCTGCGCCGTTGTATGCAACATCGGACCGATGTTGGGACGTGTAAAGTGGCCATAAGGGGTTAAGTAATGATTTTTAATAATATTTATTCAGTAATGTGCTTTTCACCTGTGGAGTTTTTTCATTTAATGCAATGTAAAGAGAAAAGTCTATACATAAATCTCTGTGTTCCCAGAAGAGAAATTGATGTTACAAATTTAAAAAATGCATCACTGTTGAGTTTCCACAATATAAAAAAAACAAAATCAGCATGAGATTTCTATCAATCCAATCCACCTTGCTGGAACTGTAAGATGCATTTGATTTTGTGCAGTAAAAACATGCAGTGTCAAAAATGACACAAAGCTCATGATGGAAAGATTAATTATGTGTGCACATCATCTGGAATTGCAGCGTTTTGGATGCAGTGTATTACCGCTGTATTCAAAACGCTGTGTTTTACAGAAGCAGCACAGTGGATGGCGTTTTAAGAAATCCCATGCCTTCTATGCTTCTCCTGACAGCAGTGTGTTTTCAGCTGTGGTATGGGTCGCAGGACTTCCGCATCTCCACAGCATGTTCATTTCTGTGTTAATATGCTGTGTATTCGGAAGAGATAACCAATGGGTGTACTCAGGGAGAAGCCGCCCTGCACCCATCGCAGATTGGGAATACAGAGTGGCTGCGGTCTCCCTGAGTGCACCCACGGGTTTCTTCAGGCCTGGAGGCACTGCGTCCAACACACAGTGCCTCTGGATCGTGTGCACACAGCCTTAAACGTTAAAGCTCAAAATCTGGAGAATTTTGGGTTGTGCAAAAAATAATGCTTATACGTGAAATTAATTGTTTTCTATTATATTAAAGAAAATACCTCTCCTTCAGCCCTTAAAGGGAACTTGTCAGCTAGTTTATACCTCCCCAGCTATCACTGTCTGTAGCTGCAGCTTCATAATACCAGTGTAATCATCCCCGTCTGAGCTCAGAGTGTAATGTGAAAGGTGAAAAAAAAAGCATTTATACACTCACATTTCCTAATGTAATGAGGCAGTCAGTCCCCAGCTTGGAGGATGGAGACTGTTTGGCAGGTTAATAGTTAACATTTCAGCCTTGTGCTAGAACATGTTGGGAGACCTGATGTGATGTCACAAGCATGTGACTACAATAGGCGGAGCTAAGTTCTCATAGAACATAATACGTTTGCTGGCTTAGCTCCGCCCATTATGGTCACATGATCATTACATCACACAGGTCCTTTAGCTATCCAAGTTAAAAGTGAGTTAACAATTATCCTGCCAGACAGTCCCCCTCCTCCAAGGTGGAGACTGAAATGTAAGTGTATAAATGCTTTTCTTTCACCTTTCACATTACACTCTGAGCTCAGACAGGGATGATTACACTGGTATTATGAAGCTGCAGCTACAGACAGTGATAGCTGGAGGGGCATAGGCCTCCTGACAGTTTCCCTTTAATTCCAGTATCTATTCTCTAGAAAATATATAGAGAGCAATTCCATTTATCAAAATAGGACCTATATAGATCTTAAGGTACTGTTACACGGCACGACTTAGCTACGATGTCGGCGGCGATCTCGTGGATGCGCCCTATTTTTGGCAGCATCCCAACCTCGCTGGTGAGCTGTCACACGTGTAGATATCGTGAACAACTCACCAACAATGTAGTGAGCAGGTATCGTTCGAAGACCCCGCAAACGATTCCTGCTCATTGCTGTGAATGGGCGAAGTCGTCCGTGACATCGTTATCGCGGTAATCTATAGAAATGAGACAAATGCGCAATAGGGTCTTATCTCTATAATATAGAGGTATATGTATGGTGACAAGGGTCTGCTCATCCGTTCAGCAGTGTTCATCCACAACACCATGAAAGTGCAGAAATCTAGAGAAATGAGACAAATGCGCAATAGGGTCTTATCTTTATAATATAGAGGTATATGTATGGCGACAAGGGTCTGCTCATCGTTATCGCGGTGTCACACAGTACGATGCAGCAGGTTGGTTGAGTTGAAGTTGTCAGGTTTTGGAACATGTTCATAAACCTGTCGACTCCAACTTGACTAATTATCATAGTTGAATCGTTCGGTTACACGCAACGATGCACTAACGATGTCGTTTCAACATCGTTGAACATGTCACTTTTGAACGATGTTGAGCACAATGTTGAGCCGTGTAACGGGACCTTAAACGTCCCTCTATTTGGTTGAGTTTAGATAAAGATTTAATCTTTGGAAATAAATACTGTACATATATGTAAATTAAATAGACAAAAGCATACATTGAACAAGGCACCATTTCATATTTAGAGTTTTAATTATATGTCTGTAATACTTTGCATAAAATCAGTTGACATAGTCAAATTTAAATTGGAACAAACTATGATTGCACTTTATTATGTTTGCTATAAAATAATGGCTCATTATGAAACACTGTATTGTGCTGATGATACCAGTAGAAGATGTGATTCTACAGGTTCTTTGGGGGGAAAAAAATTTACTTTGCATTTATAAATTGTACAATAGCTAAGACTAGCAAAATACAATCCAAAATTCACTAGTAACAAGTTGTGCTAGATCTTTATAGTTCACAAGGGCAAGACCCAGTGCCAGAATCTGTTATAGCACATTTTATTTGGGTGAAAGTGCATTTCCGAACATGTGAAAATAATTACAGCTGCTGCGTCTGTGTCCCTATCTTCTACTAATCACTGCATCTGTGCTACTTACTGCCATTTGCTTAGTGATGCCTATGTGGAAAGCTGCCATGTAATTATAAACTCTGCTAAATGAAAAAAGAACTCAGGATGCAAATTATGAAGAGTTCGCAATAACATAACATTCTGTTTTTTTGTTTGCATACCTCTAAAATATATTAAATATAAAACAAAAAAAACTATAAAACAGGTGTCAGGTGAAAAATATTTTTTGACAATCATTTAGATAAAGGAATTATCATTTTTTTTTTTAAATGCTGTTAAATTATTGTACATCGCAGAATGCATTGTATAATACATTGCACATGTTTTATACCTAGTATTATTAATATTTGTACATTAATATATTTTTACATTAATACATTATTAATTTTACATGTATAATTTTAATGTATTAAAATTATGAATACATTAATAATTTGTACATTGTGTAAATTAATGAACGAATATTAATCCCTGCACGACATTTGACGTAAGTTTACATCATGTTCTAGAAGGGATTCCCACAAAATGATGGAAATGTAGGTCTTGGTAATCATGGGAGTACAGAAATTGTGCCCACATGATCACCATCAGAAGCTCAGCATAAGGCTGAAAACACACTATCCTACTTCTACTTACATGCAAGTCTCTCAGACGAGACTCGGATCAGTGATCCTGAATGGCCTCTCCCTCTCTGGACGGGAGTGTGATGCTGCACAAAAACACAAGCATCTGACACTCCCATCCAGAGAGGGAGAGGCCGTTCAGGGTGACTGATCTGAGTCTCATCTGAGAGACTCACATGTAAGTAGTATGGTGTGTGTCCACCCTAAGGGTAGAGGCACACTAGCATAAGCATAATTGTAGTGAATTTTTTTGATGAATGACAGTCGCATCAGTGCTTCATGTGAATGCAATGCGATTATCGCACCTATAGAATTTACAATGGCAAGTCTCATGTGATATATGGGTGCATACACAGCATGCTGCGATTTTGCATGCAGTCCGAGTTCAACGGAGTAAAAAATTTTGGTCTGAGCGCAATGCAAAATTTTCTCGCGTGTGAGTTTGACGATAGTGTGGCTTTACCCTAAGTTATAGCTGAGCTTCTGCTGTAACAGCCAATGCCAATGACACCTCTGGCTATTTAACCCCATGATCAATAGCAATCAAAGCATTTAGGAGACTGGGAGAGGAAGTCCACTCCCTCTCCCACATGATAGGGACCTCCTCAACAAAATCATAGAGTCACAATAGTTGACATGACAACCAGAGGTCAAATAATAACCTTTGGGTCTGCCAGCTATGATGATAGGCTAGACCAGGGCTCTCAAACACGCTGCCCGAGGGCTGCATGCGGCCCCTGGGGCTTCACTATGCGGCCCGCGGCATCTTGGACAACTTAATGATGCATCGCCCCAGTACAGGGAGCCGCTGCAGTCCCCGCTGTGTGATGACTTCCGTCCGCCGCACTAACAAGCTCTGCCACTCAGCAAGATCAATGCAAGCTGCCAGCCAATGAGAGGCCCGCAGCAGATGGTGGAATATGACGTCACATGCGGGCCTCTGGCTGGAAGATTGCATTGATCTTGCTGAGCAATAGAGCTTGTCTGAGCGGCGGCTAGAGGAAGTCATAGCACAGCAGAGGCCGGAAGTCAGCACAGCGGGGACCCCGACGGCCCCCTGCGCTGGAGCGATGCATAATTAAAGTGAGAAAAGTGTGAGTGGTTTGAGAGGGTGAGTGTGTGAGCATGTGAGAGGATATGTGTATAAGAAAGTGTGTGAGAGTTTCAGTGTATGTATGAGAGTGTGTGTGTGTATGAGGATGTGTGAGAGTGTGTGTGTGTGTGTATTTGTGTGTGAGAGAGTATGTTTGTGTGTGAAGGTGTGTGTGAGTGTGAATGAGTATGTATGTGAGTGTGTAAAACAGGATGGGGGACATACATAGAAAAGGGGATCAGGATGGGGGACATCAGTACAAAAGGGGACCAGGATGCGGGACCTCACTACAAAAGGGGTCCAGGATGGGGAACATCACTACTAGAGTGAAACTTAGGGGGATCGAGCTGCGGAAAGCAATCTGGCAGCCCAGGCGCAGTGATGCACATAGTGGGTCACTGCGCCCGGGGTGTCAGATCACTTTCTGCAGCTCGATCACCATGCTGGCGGATCGGGCTCCAGAGTAGCGATCTGAAAGCAAAGGCGATCGAGAGTCGTTGGACCTTCGTTGTGGACTACGTCGGAGACAATCGAACGTCGTGGGACCTTCGTTATGGACTACGTCGGAGCGATCGAGCGTCGTGGGACCTTCGTTGTGGACTACGTCGGATCTTTTTATAATAAAGATGGAGTCCGAATTGTGTCTGTGTTTTTTTTTTCAAATAAAAAGATTTTTCTCTGTGTGTATTTATTGACTAAGTACCGTACTAGAGATTCCTAATGGCGGGTCTAACATTGGCCCTATATTATGAATCTCGGGCTTAGTGCCAGCTGCCAATAAAAAGCTGGCATTAACCCCTTTATTACCCAGGTAGCCACGGGCACCAGGGCAACTGGAAGAGCGTGGGTACAGTGCCAGAAAATGGCGCTTCAATTAATGTGCCATTTTCTGGGGCGGCTGCGGGCTGCAATTCGCAGCATGGGGGGCCCAGAATGCTTGGGCCTCTCTATGCTGAGGATTTCAGCCCCCCGCTGCCTAGTTGTACCTGACTGGACCAAAAATATGGCGGAGCCCACGTAATTTTTTTTCTAGAATTAGTTCTAGAAATTTTTTAAAAAATGGGCTTCACTGTATTTTTGGTTCCAGCCAGGTATGACGAGGCAGCTGGGGGTTGGTGGCAGTCCGTAGCTGCCAAGTTGTACCTGGCTGGACCAAAAATATGGCGGAGACCTATGTCATTTTTTTTCTAGAAATAATTCTAGAAATAAAAAAAAAATAGGCTTTGCTGTATTTTTGGTTCCAGCCAGGTACAACTTGGCAGCTAGGGGGCTGGAATCCTCAGCATGGAGAGACCCAAATGTTTTGGGTCCCCTATGCTGCGAATTGCAACTACTAGACTAGTATGTTTTTTCACAAAAAGTTTCTTTATATATACGGCTTCATTTGTGAAGCACATGGGGGTTCAAAGTGCTCACTGTGCATCTAGATATGTTCCCTGGGGGGTCTAGTTTCCAAAATGGGGTCACTTGTGGGGGAGCTCCAATGTTTAGGCACACAGGGGCTCTCCATACGCAACCTGGTGTCCGCTAACAATTCTGTTTTGGGCTCAGAAGTGAAGGAGCGCCATTTCACTTTTTGAATGGAAAATTAGCTCCAAAAGTCAAATTGCGCTCCTTCCCTTCAGAGCCCTGCCGTGTGCCCAAACCGTGGTTTATGAGCACATAGGTATCGATATACTCAGGAGAAATTGCCCAACAAATTTTAGGATGCATTTTATCTTGTTGCCCATGTGAAAATGAAAAAATTGAGGCTAAAAGAACATTTTTGTTAGAAAAATTAAAATATCCATTTTTTTGTTTCCAATTTGCTTAGTTCCTGTGAAGCACCTGAAGGGTTAATAATCTTCTTGAATGTAGTTTTGAGTAGCTTGAGGGGTGTAGTCTTTGGAATGGTGTCACTTTTGGGTGTTTTCTGTCATGTACACCCCTCAAAGAGACTTCAAATGTGATGTGGTCACTAAAAAAAATGGTTTTGTAAATTTTGGTGGAAAAATGAAAAATTGCTCATGAACTTTGAACCCTTATAACTTCCTAACAAAATTTTTTTTTTCTTTCCAAAATTGTGCTGATGTAAAGTAGACATGTTGGAAATATTATTTCATAACTGTTTTGTGTCACATAACTCTCTGGTTTACCAGAAGAAAAATTCAAAATTTGAAAATTGCAAAATTTTCAACATTTTTGCCATATTTTTTATTTTTTTCACAAATAAACGCAAAAATTATCAACCTAAATTTAATACTAACATGAAGCCCAATATGTCACGAAAAAACAATCTCAGAATCGCTAGGATCCGTTGAAGCGTTCCCGAGTTATAACCTCATAAAGGGACTCTGGTCAGAATTGCAAAAAAGGCCAACGTCTTTAGGGTCAAAATAGGCTGGGTCCTGAAGGGGTTAATACAGCTCTCCTAACCACAGTTCTCAACCTTCACTGTCCTGAGCTGTGTGCTTATTCAAATGTCCTAGTATCTGTAAATTCAGTAAAACTGTATATTCAGAGCAAAGCATTAATAGCTTAAATGTATTATAGCACAATTTGTGCTGAACATCGTATTTCTTCTAATGCAATAGTATTATTAATAAGAAGAACTGTCATTGAAGGAGGAGTACCCGTCCTGCCAGAAACCAAGAAGTAAGGAAAAGTTAAGGAGACTCCATTGCTGTGAATTGAACAAGAAACAACTTGAGAATATTTATTTAAAGCTACAATGAAAGTTGAATTATGACTTTCTTTTTATCTGTTCTGCTTTTAGGAATAGACAAATAGAATAAATGTAAAACATGGTTCAATTGCATAACTAATTCAAGTAGAAGAATATTTTTGATTATTAGTGATGAGTAAGTCTGCTTGGAAATGCTTGACACTCAATAGATCATCGGGGTGTGCAGGCATGCTTGGTCAAGTATCGCGAGTGCTGGAGGCCATTCTTGAGTCCCCAACCTGCATGTGGGATTTGCCTGGCATAATTGTTAATGTTGTAGCCGTGCTGGCAACTGGCATTACTGTGATTGGCTAGCCACATCACAATCACGTCGTATATGAGATCTGGGGGTGCAATGCTCCTAATTGCAGTTCAACAAGAGATTATGTAGAAGGGAGAGCTTTGACTGGAGCAGGGTTATAGGCAAGGTTGTACAAGTGCACCCTTTAATGCAGGGGTGGGGAACTCCAGTCCTCGAGGGCCGCAATCAGTGCAGGTTTTCACGATTTCCTTAGTATTGCACAGGGATTGGAATCATCACCAGTGCAAGTGATTATGTTATCACCTGTGCAATACTAAGGAAATCCTGAAAACCTGCACTGATTGCGGCCCTCGAGGACTGGAGTTCCCCACCCCTGCTTTAATGTCTTTCATGTGAAAATAAAGGATTATAGGCAAGGTTGTACAAGTGCACCCACCCTTTAATGTCTTTCATGTGAAAATATAGGGTGTTTTAGCCTTGTTTAACCCAATAAATAAATAATTGAAAAAAATGGAGTTGTCCAACCTGTTTTTGATAACCAGCCAAGGTAATGGAAACCACAGCGGGCAGCTAGTATTAAATATGCCAGTTATGGTACTTTTTCTGGCTTTTCTTGATTTGCCTGGTGCGGTGGCAATGAGGTAATCATTTTGGAGGTTGATGTCAGCTGTGTCAAGTCAGATAGCATCAAGCCCACTGATTAGTGATGGAGAAGTATCTATCAGACACCCCCATTACTAACCCAGTAAGTAAAATAAAATATAACTTTTATAATAAACTCTTCAATTTGACTTATTAGTTGATGAAAAAATAAATATATCCCACATCAAGAAATTAAAACCTGAACAGCACTCTATACTCTCAGGATTCATGGGTACTTGTGTCACTAGTGGGTGGTAATGTGACTTTATGCAGTGTAAAGCCCTACAGCCACATTTCAACTAGATAAGCTTGGCCTTGCTTAGTTTGAGGGACTTCTCACTATTGCTGGCAATACCAGAGAATTCTACCAAACAGCCTAACAAAAAGAGTTTAATTGGGATAACTATCATTAAATATAAATAATTAATTATAGTATAAGCATAATAAACAGATATAGAATGCCACTAACAATAATAGGACATAAAACAGTCCGAAAGTATATTGGACCAAGAATAGTAAGTAGAGATGAGCAGACCCGTTGAAGTTCCTGTTCGTGTGCGTCAGCCAGACTTTTAAAAATGAACTGTTTGGGGCCAAAACTTGACCCAAATCTCATTTTAAGACACTGATTGGGCAGTTCATCTCTCCATCCACAAACAGCTAGCCGTAAGCAAACCACTTTTATGGTCAGGAGGGCAGGGATTTGTCCTTTTATTGTTATTTTTTTACAAAAACACTATGGCCAGTTTGTTCACCTGTCTTTGTAGGGCAGTATCAAAGCACCTGTTTGCATTAACAGTCCAGCACACAAGGAGTGAACTAAAAAAAGTTTACTATAACTGTCATGGGTTGACTGCTCTGCTTTCCACATGAAAAAATCTGCAGTAGTTTAAATGAGAGTAAATTCCCTTTGGCACATTCAGTGTTAGGCTACATTCACACATTGCACATTTTTGAGTGCTTTTTCACACGCTTTTCAAAAATGCGCAAAGTGCCTTGTGTCTGCCGGCAAAGTGAATGGGAAATTCACTTTGCCGTACAGACACAGCGTAAAAATACGCCGTGCTTTTATGGGAGAAAGTGCGGGCATAAAAAAAATTGACATGTCAATTCTTTATGCACCTGCGCACGCTTTTTCTCCCATGTGGGCCGGTGCTGAAGGATATGATGTCACAGAGGGGGAGGAAGAATCCTGTTCCTCCTCCCCTCTATGACATGTGTGACCGCCCCATTTGGGTTTCGCAGTGTATTAATATACAAAGCGAAACCCAAATTCTAGTTACCGTATATACTCGTGTATAAGCCGAGTTTTTCAGCACAAAAAATGTGCTGAAAAGTCCCCCCTCGGCTTATACACGAGTATATACGGTAATAATAAAAAAAAAAAAAATATACAGCCCCCCCGTGGTATACCGGGCCCCCCCTGTGGCAACCTGTAAAGGAAGCGATGATTATACTTATCGGGTCGCCGACGCCGCCGCTCTGTCACCGTCCGTCACCGCGCTCCTCCTGGCCTTCATGCTTCCTTCACCGTCGCACAGGAAATGACGTCATTTTCTGTGCACCGATGAAGGAAGCATGAAGACGGGAAGGAGCGCGGTGACGGACGGTGACAGAGCGGCGGCGTCGGCGTCGGCGACCCGATAAGTATAATCATCGCTTCCTTTACAGGTGGCCACAGGGGGGGCCCGGTATACCAGGGGGGAGGGCTGTATACAGCCGGGTACCGCTGTATACAGCGGGGGCTGCTGTATACAGCGGGGGCTGCTGTATACCCCTCTGGGGCTGCTAAATACCCCTCTGGGGCTGCTGTATACCCCTCTGGGGCTGCTGTACACCCCTCTGGGGCTGCTATATACCCCTCTGGGGCTGGGGCTGCTATATACCCCTCTGGGGCTGGGGCTGCTGTATACAGCTCTGGGGCTGCTGTATACAGCTCTGGGGCTGCTGTATACCCCTCTGGGGCTGCTATATACCCCTCTGGGGCTGCTATATACCCCTCTGGGGCTGCTATATACCCCTCTGGGGCTGGGGCTGCTGTATACCCCTCTGGGGCTGCTATATACCCCTCTGGGGCTGCTATATACCCCTCTGGGGCTGGGGCTGCTGTATACCCCTCTGGGGCTGCTGTATACAGCTCTGGGGCTGCTGTATACCCCTCTGGGGCTGCTGTATACCCCTCTGGGGCTGCTGTATACAGCTCTGGGGCTGCTGTATACCCCTCTGGGGCTGCTGTATACCCCTCTGGGGCTGCTATATACCCCTCTGGGGCTGCTATATACCCCTCTGGGGCTGCTGTATACCCCTCTGGGGCTACTGTATACAGCTCTGGGGCTGCTGTATACCCCTCTGGGGCTGCTGTATACAGCTCTGGGCTGCTATATACCCCTCTGGGGCTGCTATATACCCCTCTGGGGCTGCTATATACCCCTCTGGGGCTGCTGTATACCCCTCTGGGGCTGCTGTATACAGCTCTGGGGCTGCTGTATACAGCTCTGGGGCTGCTGTATACAGCTCTGGGGCTGCTGTATACCCCTCTGGGGCTGCTGTATATACCACTGGGGAGGCTACTGTATACTACCACTGGGGAGGCTGCTGTATACTACCACTGGGGAGGCTGCTGTATACCACTGAGGGGGCCTGTATACCACACTGCTGGGGGCTGTATACCTGTGCTGGGGTCCACCCTCGGCTTATACACGAGTCAATAGGTTTTCCCAGGTTTTGGGGGCAAAAGTAGGGGGGTCGGCTTATACACGGGTCGGCTTATACACGAGTATATACGGTAAGCAAATGTGTTAAAAAATAATAAAAATTAAATACTTACCTGGCCGAAGCTCTTCTGGTTACCGGGAGCCGAGACAACCACAGGTTACAAGCTGCTAGGACCTTGCATGATGTCATTGGGCGCTGTGATTGGCCACTCGCAGTCATGTGATGTGATGTCATATGACGCACATATCACATGACCGTGCGTGGCCAAATCACAGCGCCCGCTGACATCACACAAGGTCCTTGCAGGTCGATACGTGTGGTTGTGCCGGCTCCTGGCTCCCCGAACACCTGCCGGAGGGTAAGTATTCATTCTTTATTATTTTTAATACATCTGGCTTTCTTTAATTTAGATTTCGCAGTATATATTTATACACTGCGAAATCAAATGGGGGCTAGCAGACATGTCACAGAGGGGAGGAGGAACCAGGATTCTTCCTCCCCTCCCCCAGGCCTGTAAAAAAAATCATGCTGTGTGAAAGCACTGCTTCTTTTTTGTGCTTTTTTGCGTGGCCACAATACGCGGGCTAAAAGTGCATGCAAAAAAGTGCAAAAAAAGAAGCAGTGTGTGAACGTAGCCTTAATGTCAGAAGCTGCTACTGTCTATGGGTTTATGGCTCTCCAGGCACAGGTGGGCTGCAACTGCTGCTGGGTTTGTCAGCTGACATAGTTGTCCACTCCCCAGCATTTAAATAGTTCTCTTCCCCAGCAACAGATGTCACTGATAGAGTTTATTCTCAGCAAGACCTGGAGTTGAGAAGACAAGTGTGTTTTCATCGGTAGCCTTCTTGGCGTTTTCCTACTTTGTTGGGAGTTGCTGTTCTTCTCGGTCTGTGGATGGAGGTGAGGGAGTCTTAGCCTAGGGATGATCAGGAGCAAAGGGAAAGGGTGGCAAACCAGATGTCCTCTCAATCAGAGGTAATTCCGGGAAAAGGGTGAGCCAGGGACCTCAAGTCTAAAGGTCAGTCTAGCTCCCCTGATTGCCTTGTGCTCATCTTACCATCTTGCTTCCTTATCCCCTAAATTGTTATACCACCCAGCGCGACAATAACACAGACATTTAAAAATATACGTAGTACATAAATATAATAAAAGTCCCACATGGATCAGCAGCACACAAGACTGGAAAGTCTGGAAAGTGGTGGAAAGTCCATGGAGGGCAGAAACCACAAAGGTCTTTGAGTTTGACCCCGAAGGATATATGCTTGCCCACTTATCCTTCTCTAGGCAAAATGCCAACTAAAGGATAGGTCATTGACAAAACAAGATGTCTTTTTTTAGGGAAGTCCATTGTACTTGGTGTACGAACCCCCTTGCAGCATTCTCAGCCTTGCTTGGACTGAATGTCGACATTGGTGATGGTACTTCTCTGCAGGACAGTCTTGGGGGGTTATAGGGGCTACTCCTGCCAGGGGATTCTCTGCCACCACCAGTTACCCAGCACACTACAATGTGGTTCCCCTGCATCCGGGCTGCACCAACTGGTACTGCATGTAATCCAATATATAGTGTCAAGCTATAGGTGAGAGGAGAACACACTGCTGAGACACCCCAAAACATACCCAACACATCGGAACTCCAATCAGAGGGTGCAGGGTGGAAGAGACCCACCTTAGGGCAGTCCCCACCTTCTGGTTGGAGAGAGGAGACAGGTGCAGAGGAGGGTGGCAACTAGGAGAGCTCAAGTCAGAGAAGTGCTACACTGAAGGCCAGGCAAGACGAATCTGTGGCCAGCTGTGAAAGGAGGTGAACCAACCCCCAACTCAGCCAGAGATCTTCAGAACTGGTTGTGAAGCTGGAGGTCATTGGGTCTTTATGTCCAGTGGCTACCTTTGTGGACCAGAGTCATCACTTATTGGACCTGCAGCTACCTGCCTGGCAGGGAACGGATCCATGGACACTAAGGTGGGGACAGGAATAAAATTGTGTCAGAACAGTGGGAAGTCATCAGGAAGGGCAGCCTGTGTCTCAAAAAAGTGGATCTTGCCCTTCGCGTGGGCTTGCCAGGCTATGCTCCAGGCCTACACGGTACCCCGGCTGGCTGTAATCATCAACTTCTTCTAGTAAAGGGTAAGAACTGCGAAGACTTGTGTTATCTGCTCCTTTCTGCACCCATCGGCATTACTAGCCTCATCCTCCTCATCCTCTTCCACCATTTACTACATCTCTCTACCATGTACACCTTCCAAGGGATCTCTGCCCTGGCTGTAGAGGGCATACCATCTGGCTGCTTCAACATCTTCTCTTGGAAGCCCCCACTGCAGACCCTTGCCACTTATGGTCAGAACTCCCCTATAAATAATATCCCCTTAACATGACCGACTACAGCCACAGCTCCTGGGGACCGTCACTGTGAACTGATGCCCCAGGCCTTCAGGCAGCTGAGTAACCCCTAGTCCTTATGGCCGAGACACCATCATGCCACAGCTGGAGAAGATGATGTATGATTTAGGGGACAACCATGTCCAATAGCCCAGACAGGTGCAATTTGTGGCACACCAACCTACTATGGGTACAGCTGGCTGGCCAATCAAGGGAGGCTTGTCCTCCACCCAATGCACCCAATGCCAAATTCTCTCCCTTTCAGCCATCTCCTGCCACTTCTTAAATTGGTCAGGGGTAATAACCTGACATACACCAACCACAAACCACCCCTTGTTTCCCCACGCCTTCACAAACAAATATGGTGCACAGTCCTTTGGGAAGATAGTTATACAGCAGGGTGGACCAGTTGACGTAGCACCAATGCCCAGTATCTTCTTCCACTAGGAAATCAAACTCCATATCCTGCAAGAATGCCACCACATTGCCTCGGGTACACTCACTGGTCATAGAAGTCATTGGCCTGAGGCTCATGCAACAAGTCCCAGGCCATAATATTCACCAAACAAATCTCCTCAATAAAGGAGACAGGTGTCGGATGGGGTGATTTATGCTGTGACAGATGGTTGCTTGGAGGGTGTAGAGGTCCCCAGATGGCATTTTCCCAGTTGAAGGCCTCTGGTTGGAGTGATACACTTGGCTGTGAAACTGGGTTTTTTTGCCTCTTCTACCTCCGACTCCTCCTTGGGCTCAACATCATACCTGGTCCTGGTGGTATTGGTGATCAAGTAACTGAGGCACTGGCTGCAGGTTGAAAACAGCCAGGCATGCTGCAAGGTCCTATGCAGTGTGACATGTGGTGTTCCAGGATCGCATGGGGAAAGGGTCACCTCCAGAATGTGAGCTCAGGTCCTCCTCTGGCATCGGAATCCAGCACTGGAGGTGTACCTCGCTGCACAGCATGCCCAATGTAGGTAGGGCAGTGGTGCTCCAGATCCCATATGTGTCCATGTTGTTGTCCTCCGGTACATGACACTCTGGATTTGGTTCGGATGTACCCTCTATCCCTGGTGTGGTGATGGAGATGACCTCCTCCACATCAGTAAATCTCTTGCAGGAGATCAATCACCAAATGTGTAATGCTGTCACATGGTAGCTGAAGTAACGTCACTCACACAACGAAATTCCCATGCCACAAGGTAAAAACTGGCTTGCGCAGGTACTAGTTGCAGTGATTACTAAAGACTGATATATTTGTAGGAGACATAATGATAAAAATAAATAACTTTATTGAGGTCACCAATTCATCTGGAATGCTGATCAATAAGGTTAGTGGGCAGTGCACGGCAGCAATGCAACAAGTTCAATATGAATTACACATATACACAGTTGTTCACTTGTACTGTAAATGTATGGAATCACATGAAATAGTGATTGCACATTTTCAAGAATCAATATCCATAGTATGCTGTTTCTTGAGTGTGAACATGAACAGAACTATAAGAACATGTAGGTGAAGCATATAATGGCCATATGCTACTTTTATATGAATTGCAACACATAAGTGTAGAAGAGATGGCCTCGCACGCTGCTGACCCTCCGCGAAAATAAAAGTTTGCCCTCCCCAAAAAAGTAAATAAAGCAAAACATTAAAAATATTCAAAAAATAATCTCTAAAAAATATTAAGTTTTCTAAAATGGATGTCTTAATGACATTGCAAGCTTCCTGGACTTTACAGCTGCAGCCACATTTGGCACCGTGCCAGTGTTAAAATACCTAAAACCTCCAGAAAGCCTAAAAAATTAATTTAAAGCTACAAAAGTTCTACAGCTTGATACAAGCCGGTAAACCCACTAGCTGGGGACATTTCTTACCGTAACGTTGGGTATTGCCCTCAGCAAACAGGTCTTCTGGCAAGCACTTTGTCTGCAAACGAACAGAGAAAGTTTTAGGGACATTTTAAATTTCAAACTTGTTTTCCAAACAAAGCTGTGTTTGCCGAATTTCAGATTTCCGATTTCTGATCCTGAGCCGAATGTTCGTGCCAAATGTGGATGAATATGTTCAGGGAAGGTTCACTCATCTCTAGAGTCGTCCGAATGCAGTCTGATATATACTGACACAGAAAACGGTGAAGATGGTGAGTTTAATTTTTTCTCCTTGCATTTAAGAGAATTTTAATCACCGTAAAATGACAGTCGGCTAACCAGCTCAGAAGAGTTTGAGCTAAGTGTCAATAGTATATAACATTCAATTCTCTCACATTGGATGCTATATGTGAGTGTGACCCCGATCACACTAAAACACTTTTAACCCCTTCACCATGAAGCCTCTTTTTACCTTCCTGACCAGGCCAATTTTTTAATATTGACTTGTGTCACTATACAAGGTAAAAATTCAGGAATGCTTCAAAGGATTCCATATGCAAATTGTCACTTCAATGAGGAAGTAGACAAACTCTAATGCAAACTAAAGGTAGCAATCCTAAAGGTCATAATTGACTCTTTAACAAGCCTCTTAATATGACTTAGGATTTGTGAAAGATCAGAACCCGAATCTGCAGATGCTGCGTTTTGAGGTTTCACCCAATTTTTATTAATAAAAATATAATATACATTAAAAGGAAAAATACATAAGATAGCATAATTAAACAATAACATTTGAGACATAAACAATGAATAAATCCATCAATAAACCAAACTCAAAAAATGATACACCTCTTTAAAGTCTGGAACCATTTGAATAAGCAAAATAAGGCCTTGTCCACACACCTGAGCTGTCATTATTTAGCGCTTCTGCGCTAAATACTTAGGTTCTGACAGAGAAGCGCAGGTGCGTGTGTGCGGCCGCTTTCTGCAGACGTTGTGCCTGGTTACCCGATGTGTATCGTGGTAACCAGTTCATACAGCAGCCTGCCTAGTCACCGCTTATTGCGAGCGCACAGGGAAACGCTGCTAGCAGTGTTTCCCTGTACGCTCGGGATAAGTGCACACTATGCAGCCTGCTGTATGAACTGATTACCACGATACACATCGGGTAACCAGGGACAGCATCTGCAGAAAGCGGCCGCACACACGCACCTGCGCTTCTCTGTCAGAACCTAAGTATTTAGCGCAGAAGCGCTAAATACTGACAGCGCAGGTGTGTGGACAAGGCCTAAGTCAATACTTCTATACCATCATAACTTGTGTCATCTGTAAAATACCTATTCATTACCATTTTAACATCACGAGGCACACAATGCATATCATAAAACTCATCTCTATCTTCACAAAAAATTTTCCCACACAGGGGTACGCTAAGTGTCAAGATCTACACCTTGGTTAAGTAATTCAATAAATCGAAAAAAAATTGTGTTTATACAATTCCTATCTTTCAACTGAAGTTGACTCATTATTCTTGCAAAATTAGTGGCATAAAATTTTTCTCAAAAAGACCTCCGTGGTGTAGGGGCACAAGTACTAGGCACGCTAGCAGGAAAATCTCGCACAGCCAGTGTCTCCACTACCTTATCTACAGTACAACAACTGGTGTTTGCACCTTTACCATGTTATCACTTACCACCTTCGGACTGGTAAATTTATATTTGCCAGTCCGAAATCCACATTGATTTAACACTTTACCTTTCCCGCACACTGAAGTGCAGTACTTGAGCCAAAACATCTCAATATTCATCAAGGGAAAATGGGGAGAAAACATCTTTACCGTTAAGTTTTATCTCCTTGGGGCAAAATGTGGAACCATTATCACCCCATTCAGGCTGGGATCCATACATACAGCATGGTAGGTGTCCAGGAACTTCAAGTAAAGTTCCTCATTCTCAAAGGTGACGTCATACCAGCCCCAGCATGGATAGTCCATCACAGTCAGGACAGCCTCCCTCTGGAGATGGAACAGACCCAGCAGGAGCTCTCCGTCAGGTACATGAGGTCTTTCTCCTTCTTCATGGATTCCTCCACAATGAAACAGACAGCGTTATGGGTCTTCATGTACTGCGGAGTATCCTCCATCTCGCCAGGCATCGTCTCACGGGTATTGCCACAGGAACACCACAGGTTACGGGAACCTACAACACCAAAGTGTCAGTTGGGTGATCGCCTCTCGTTGTCTGGGGACTAATCAGACTCACCAATTAGAGTAGGGGGGTGAAGTCCCACGACAATCCCCATAGGCGAATGAGCCAAGTACCCCAGACACCTAATAGACCTCGACCAAGTGCAGCAACTGTCAAATCACCACACTTAATCTTAACCAAAAGGCTGAGAAGCGATCAGAACCCCTATCAGCACTTAAGGGCACTTGTCCCTCATCAGTGCAGTGTTTGGGAATTCTGATCCAGCTGTATGAGTGGCTAAGATGAGGTCTGGGGGAACAGCTATTCTCCTTGTGGAGAGTAATCTGCTAGCCAGCAGTGAGGAGACTTAAAACCTTAATGCTCCTCTTGGAATTTGCATATGCAAATAGTCACTTCAGTGCATTTTGGGATTCTGATCTGGCACAAATCCTAAGTCATATTAAAAGGCTTGTTAAAGAGTCGATTATGACTTTTAGGATTGCTACCTTTATTAGGTAGCATTAAGGTAGTGTCACACCAGGCGATGTCGCCCGCGACATCGCCGAAAAGTGACATAACAGCGATGTCGCGGGCGATATTGCAAGTGCGTCGCGCTGTGTGACAGCGCGACGCAACTGCAAATTATCGCTAGTCGCAGGTTGACAGGTTTATGAACATGTTCATAAACCTGTCAACCTGCGACCAGCGATTAAGCTGGATCGCGCTGTCTGACACTGTTGGCAGCGCGATCCAGCCTATATCGCAGCGTTCCTGAGCCATCGCTCGCTGGGCTGAGCCCACCCCAGCGAGCGAGGGCTCCGCCCACATCACCGCCGCGTCACCGGCAACGTCGTGCCGTGTGACAGCTGGCCTGCGATGTTGGAAGCGAGCATGCACCTGCACATCGTTTCCGACATCGCAGGCCAGATCGCCTGGTGTGACACTACTTTGTCTACTTCCTCATTAAAGTGACAATTTTCATATGCAATTTCCCAGAGGAGCATTGTGGCTTTAAGTCTCCTCATTACCGGCTGGCAAAATACTCTTCACAAGGAGTATAGTTGCTACCCCAGACTTCAAAGGATTCCAGTAATTCTTAGATTTTTTTTTGCATACTTAATGTTTGAGATAATTTTAGGATATTTTTTTTGTTTGTGAAAATATCAAAACATTGGAGAAAATTTTGAAAAATTAATAATGTTCAAGCTTTCTAACTTAATGCCCTTAAACCAGAATAATGTAAAAAAAAAAAAAAGAAAAGTTAATACCCAACATATTCCACATGTCTATTTTTAAAACATATTTTTTTTGTTTAGACATTAGATGGGTTAAATGTTTATTAGCAATTTCTCATTTTTCAAATGAAATGTATAAAACTAATTTTACATTTGAAGTAACTTTGAGTCTATGTGATAGAAAATACAAAAAGTGACATTTTATAGGCTGCACCTCTCAAAATTCTCAAAATCACATTAAAAAAGTTGATTAACTGTTTAGGTACTTCATAGGAATTAAAGCAATGTGGAAAGAACAAAAAAAATGTTATTTTTTCCCATAAAAATATTACTTTAACTCCAAATTTTTTTAATTTTTACTAGGGTAATAGGAATAATTGGACTGTACAATTTGTTTTGCAATCTCTCATGACTATGCCAATGCTGTATCAAAGGGCTCAGAAGAAAAGGAGCACTATTTGACTTTTGTAGTGCAAAATTGTCTGGAATCCATAGCAGATATCATGTTGTGTTTGGAGAGCCCCTGATGTGGCTAACCAGTTTAAACTCTCCCACAAGTGACTCCATTTTGGACATTACAGCCAACAAGAACTCTATCTATCTTGGGCAACACGGTGGCTCAATTGGTTAGCGCTGCAGCCTTTGCAGCACTCATCTGCAAGGAGTTTGTATGTTTTCCCGTGTTTGCGTGGGTTTCCTCTGGGCACTCCAGTTTCCTCCCACATTGCAAAGACATACTGATAGGAAGTTTAGATTGTGAGCTCCAAGAGAGGCATTACTCATGTATGTAAAGTGCTATGGAATTAATAGCGCTATATAAACAAATACAAGGAGATGATATCCAAGGCTATGGATTATCTATGGTGGTGGGAGAAACAAGAGAAACAGGGGCGCAGATCTAAGTGCAGCGTATTTATTATTCCAAGTGCTATAAGGATTATAAATGCTCACCTTTTGCTGGTCTTTATATCAGGCTCATCTGACCAGATTTGGTCTCAGTTCTCCCCGTCCTGGATATGCAGCACACTTAGCCTTGTGGCTGTGAAGGATCAGTTCATAGAAGAGAATCCAGGAGAATCCAGGTACCTGAGGAAGGCTGTTTTTATGAAACATTTCCAGCCGAAACGCGTTGTATCTTCTGTACCTACTTGCTAATTTATTTTTTAATCATTGATAAAATAAAAAAACCTTTTTAAATATATGAAATAACCTGGATTTCCTGCTAATGGGAGCGCCCTTCATTCCTCCTAGATTCTCTTCTATGAACTGCTATATAAGCAAATAAATATTATTATTATTATTATTATTATCTAGATGTGTAGTGAGAATATTGGACCCCTAGATGTTTACAAAATTTTATAATGTTTAGTTTTAAAAATACCAAATCTCATTTTTCACACAAAAATGTTTCTTTAGCCCCTTTTTTAAATTTTAACAAGGGTAGCAGGAGAAAATATTTTTATTTAATTTCTCTTGAGTACACTGATGTCTTATATATGGTGTAAAACTACTGTTAGGACACATGGAAGGGCTCAGAAGGGAAGCACCATGTGACTTTTGGAATGTGAAATCTTCTGGAATTGATAGTAGACACCACATGGCATTTACAAAGTCCCTGATGTGCATAAAAAAGTAGAAACCCCCTACAATTAACCCCAATTTGGAAACTATATGCCTCAAGGAATATATCTAGATTTGTGGTGAGCACCTTGAAGCACTAGGTGCTTCCAAAAATTTTGTAACATGGAGCCATGAAAATAAAGAAAAACTATTTTTCCCACAAACATGATAAATAATAACATGAAAATAATAATAGTAAACTTTTTACCATCAAAATATTTTTTCTCCTTGGATATTACAATGTCTCACAGGAATATGGGTTAAAATGGCACCAAAATTTGTCACAAAATTACTGCTGAACGCGGTAATACCCGTAAGTGATTGTACAGTAATGCTTAGGCTGCTTTCACATCAGCGATTTTGGCCGTTCATGGCAGATCTGGCAGTTTTGCGGCATCTGCTGCGTAACGGCTCATTTGCGACAAGCCCAATTCATTCCCTATGGGACTTGTGGATATGTGTGGCACTTGCGATTATTCTGGATCCAGCACTTGCGGCAAGTAAAAAAAAAAACACTGCTAGCAGCAATTTTTTTTCCTGTGCCGCAAGTGCCATATTTGCCAGATTCAGCCAAACTGCAAGTGCCACATATATCCGCAAGTCCTATAGGGAAATAATTGGGCTTACCGCAGGCTTGCCGCAAGTGAGTCATTATGCGGCAGATGCGACAAAACTGCAGGATCTGCCACGAATGGCCAAAATCACTGATGTGAAAGCAGCCTTAAGGTACCGTTATACGCTTCAATGTCGTTTAGATATCGCCAACGATCTCGGTCATTAGGACATCTTTTTGACATCATTGGTGAGCTGTCACACATGTGGATATAGTGGACGACACACTAACAATGTAGTGAGCAGCTACCATTCACACAACCCAGTGAACGATACTTGTACACTGATATGAATGGGCGGTGTCACACAGAACAATGCAGCAGGTTGGCTGATCAATGGATCGTTTGATTTGAGAACATATTCTCAAATCTGTGATCAACGATCCAATGATTTATTGTAGTCGTATCTCGGTGTTACATGCAAAGACGTCCTAACGATGTCATTTCAACGACTCCAAACCCATGACGTTTGAGCGATATCATTCATGTACCGTGTAACGGGGCCTTAAGCCACAAGGTGCCACTCAGGGAGGAAGGAGCGCTATTTGGAGTATTTGGAGTTTGGCTATTTGGAGTATGAATTTGTATTCAATAGTTCACAGATTCCTTATACAGAACCTTTAAGTGCCAGAAGAGCTGAATCACTTCTCAATTTACCCCATTTTGTAAATTACACCCATCTGGGAATTTATCTATGGGTGTAGAAAAGATTTTGACTCCATGGATGTATTCCAGAAACAAGCAAATTGGATTTGTTGAATGAAAATTGCAAATCTGTCATGGTAGAACCCAGTACGTTGTAGTGCTTAGTACATTGTTGTGTCCATACATTTTGCCCAGCTCATGCTTCTGGAGATATACACCCTGTAAATTACACAGGCTTCCTCACTGAAGAAATGTGGATACTAAATGTTGTTTTGGCACCCCTTGAGACTGAGAAAGGAAGGAGGCATTTGGATTTGGGAGCACAGATTTTGCTGGATTTCTTTATTGGGCAGGGAATCAAGCTTGATTCTCGAGCACCACAGATACTCAATTGAGTATTGAGTGTGCCAAGCACCCCAAGAATTCAACAGTGTCTAGCCCATCACTGATCCCTGTACTTCGATAGAAAAAAGTCAATAAAAAGTGATCACAATATATATGAAACCAAAATAGACACATTAAACACAATATTTTGGCCTACAAAAAAAGCTCCATCCCAGCCCTATGGATGGAAAAATAAAAAAATGGGCCTATGAAAATGATGAGACAAAGCAAATACAGGTTTTTACAAAGTCTAATGTGGAATCCCAGTGTCGGGCTGCCGCGACAGCATCGTCTCCCCCGGGGGACAATGCCGTGTCTGAAAGCAAGGAAAGGGTCTCCACAGCAGGCAAGCCCACTACACACAACACCTTCCCAACTCCAGGCCAGAAGGGGGAGCTCTGTAACCCTAGTCCAAGAGGAGGTCCCCTGCTATAAATTCTGGTCTGTGGGGCAGGGTTAGGAGTTCAGTTCCTAGGAGGACTGTGAAGAGGTCCCGTGGACTGTAGCAGCATAAGGCTCATCCCAGGACAGAGACTAGACAGCATGAGGGACCCATAAGAGAGGGTCTGAGGAAGTGGAGAAGCAGGCCTGGGGAGTGGAGCCATCATCCAGGTTCGCCTCAGTGCAAAGCACAGGAACGTACACCAGAGTCCGAGGTTGTAAGGGACTCTAGACTCAACTAACACCAGAGGGCAAGAAATTCCAAGTTGCCCATAAACCACAAGCCTAGGAGGCAAACAATTTTGATTCATTAAATATTGAAGAGTTTTTGCAAAAAAAGTCTATCACTGTGCCTTCAACGCTCGCTAGAAACTAACTTTTAAAACAAAATCCCTCAAAATATTTTTTTATTCACTCTATCTCACTTCCATACTCTTTGTGGTATATATAACTGTTTAAAAAAAAAAGCTTACCCTCATGGAAGAGGGGGAGTAAGAAAATGTAAATGTATGTATTGGTTGCACCCTGATGGGTTAATGTTTTCTTCTAACTGAAGTATTCATATCAATAGTACGTTTTATCATTTAGAAAGTATGAAACAGATATACCGTAATATAACAATCAACCTTACTGGTATTAAATATGGAAAACGCAAAATGCATGTAGAATAAATAAAACAAATACTTAAGCACATCTACACATATTAAACGTTGTTCCCCAGTAGATGTCACTGTTGCCAATAGACAGGGCACAAAACAGCAGTTGCACTGATGGAAATGTTCACTGTTGACCAACATAGCAACAGATACTAATTGCAAATCTCAATTCACTGCTTGCTTAACTTTCCCTGATGCTAGCGACATCCTTGGCCTTGGCCTTCATATCTAGTCTCTGTAGCATCCAAGGATAATTAGTTTTATTGTTTGTTACTTTTTATAGCTGATGCACAGATATCTAGTATTCAAAAATGTGTTCTTGATCAGAATGTTATGACCGCAGACATCATTTTATATTCTGTTGCTTCATTGTTTAGTCAATAAAATGTGGTTTGGAATTTCTTTAATGAATTAAATCTATGGTTTTACCTCAAGAGCTACAGACTAATAGATAATTGGATATATTGTATTGTACTTTTGTCTTTCTGAATGTCATGAAATGATAAAAGCATTGTTCTGTTAACAATGATAATTCACTTTTGAGACTATAAAGAGCATTGTACAAAAAGGATATTCTATTCTTATCTACTGCACAATATCTTTACATCATAAAACAATATTCTATAGTTTTATTTGACCTTCCTTATGTTGCTTTTAATTAGAGATGATGAGATTTAATTTATGTTGAATTGTATGTAATTCCCAGGTCCAAGTGAATTAAAAAGAATTGTGATTTGATTTGTCTGAATCATGAAAAAAAAATGTTTGCTGCATGGTACACATTGAAGAAGATTACATCAGGTACAGAAGATTTCCATGACCACTTAAACACCCCCATAATGCTTTGCAATTACAGTGTTGGCCAAAAGTATTGACACCCCTGCAATTCTGTCAGATAATCCTCAGTTTCTTCCTGAAAATGATTGCAATCACAAATTCTTTGGTATTATTATCTTCATTTAATTTGTCTTCAATGAAAAAACACAAAAGAGAATGAAACAAAAAGCAAAACATTGATCATTTCACACAAAACTTCAAAAATGGGCCAGTCAAAAGTATTGGCACCCTCAGCCTAATACTTGGTTGCACAACCTTTAGCCAAAAAACTGCGATCAACCGCTTCCGGTAACCATCAATGAGTTTCTTACAATGCTCTGCTGGAATTTTAGACCATTCTTCTTTGGCAAACTGCTCCAGGTCCCTGATATTTGAAGGGTGCCTTCTCCAAACTGCCATTTTTAGATCTCTCCACAGGTGTTCTATGGATTCAGGTCTGGACTTATTGCTGGCCACCTTAGAAGTCTCCAGTGCTTTCTCTCAAACCATTTTAAGTGTGTTTTGGGTCATTGTCCTGCTGGAAGACCCATGACCTCTGAGGGAGACCCAGCTTTCTCACACTGGGCCCTACATTATGCTGCAAAATTTGTTGGTAGTCTTCAGACTTCATAATGCCATGCACACGGTCAAGCAGTCCAGTGCCAGAGGCAGCAAAGCAACCCCAAAACATCAGGGAACCTCCGCCATGTTTGACTGTAGGGACCGTGTTCTTTTCTTTGAATACCTCTTTTTTTATCCTGTAAACTCTATGTTGATGCCTTTGCCCAAAAAGAGAGAACATTCTTCCAAAACGTTTTAGGCTTTCTCAGGTAAGTTTTGGCAAACTCCAGCCTGGCTTTTTTATGTCTCGGGGTAAGAAGTGGGGTCTTCCTGGGTCTCCTACTATACAGTCCCTTTTCATTCAGACACCGACGGATAGTACGGGTTGACACTGTTGTACCCTCGGACTGCAGGGCAGCTTGAACTTGTTCGGAAGTTAGTCGAGGTTCTTTATCCACCATCCGCACAATCTTGCGTTGAAATCTCTCGTCAATTTTTCTTTTCCATCCACATCTAGGGAAGTTAGCCACAGTGCCATGGGCTTTAAAGTTCTTGATGACACTGCGCACGGTAGACACAGGAACATTCAGGTCTTTGGAGATGGACTTGTAGCCTTGAGATTGCTCATGCTTCCTCACAATTTGGTTTCTCAAGTCCTCAGATAATTCTTTGGTCTTCTTTCTTTTCTCCATGCTCAATGTGATACACACAAGGACACAGGACAGAGGTTGAGTCAACTTTAATCCATGTCAACTGGCTGCAAGTGTGATTTAGTTATTGCCAACACCTGTTAGGTGCCACAGGTAAGTTACAGGTGCTGTTAATTACACAAATTAGAGAAGCATCACTTGATTTTTGTAAGGGTGCCAATACTTTTGTCCACCCCCTTTTTTATGTTTGGTGTGGAATTATATCCAATTTGGCTTTAGGACAAATCTATTTGTGTTTTTTCATTGAAGACAAATTAAATGAAGATAACAATGCCAAAGAATTTGTGATTGCAATCATTTTCAGGAAGAAACTAAGTATTATCTGACAGAATTGCAGGGGTGTCAATACTTTTGGCCATGACTGTATTACACCACAGGATAAAGAATAGCCAATCAGGAGGGATGGTCATAGCCTGTATAAAAGTAAAAACAGGGAATGCAGCATACATTTTTGGGGGATTTATGATAGTGAAAGGATGCCAGAAAAAAGTTAATCAATTGAAGAATTGGAGAAATACTCCAGACATTAATATGTTGTGGAACTTTAGCTATGATGATGATAAAGGTAAAAGTCTGCCACAATTACAGATATTTGATTGATAGATGGTGGGAGAGACACGAGAGGTGTTAGCAGTAGCAGTGTAAGGCTGTGGTCACACATGCCAATCCGTTTTTTTTTTTTTTTAGTGCTTTTTGAGCCTCCTGTGCTGCTCTGCGTTTTTTGGACTTAGCCATTTTTTGGGAAAAAAAATGCTAGTAACAACGGATCCGTTAACGGATGGTGCCTATATGTGTCATCCGTTAATGGATCTGTTTCCCATAGTGCCCCATGTTACCAAAAAATGGTCCGTTTTTTTTCCAGCACCCAAAAACGTTGCTTTCAACAATTTTTTAGTCCCTGGGAAGAGGTCTTCAAAAATGGAATGACCCACAAAGTTCCCCATCCGTTAACAGACCATTTTTTGGACTTAGAAAAAAAAAAGGTAAACATTTTCCCAAAACGGATCAAGAGCAAAACAGCTGGCATCTGTGACTACAGCCTTAGACTCAGTGTGATTGATCAGTGATATAATATAGCTGCTATTTGTCCTGTTGTAAGGAGATGAAAATACTGGCCATGCTTTCCCTTGAAGACACAAGTATTGCAATAGTTTATAATGTGTATTGTGACATGCGTTAGTAGTTATAGATTCTATTTTGAGAGTGTCATAGTTAATGTTCAGGACTAGCCAAGAGTGAAGGGGCTAAAGTGAAGGAAAAGAGACAGTTTCTTGTCAGGAGGTTAAATAGGGCCCACTATGCAGCAAAAGTGGACCTATGGTATGACCAGGGGCGTTGCTAGGGTCAAAAAACATCCGGGGCTCGGGCCCACTGAGCTGCATTTTTCGGAAAAAATGTAAATAAGCGGCAGCTGCAAGGGTGGGATTCATATTTTTAACAGGTTCCCGCCTGTCCTTACCACTAGAGGTGGTTGAGGGTCCGGTGGGTCCTTCCTGTGAGCCCTTGTGGCCAGTGTGCCCCTGGCTGGCCCCCTGCACTGCTGCCTGTGCCCCTGTGGCACGTCTGTGGCCACTGGCCCCTATGTCCTGCCCCAGGTGCCCCCTGTTTTTACCTCAATAAGGCAGGTCGGCAGGTGCCCGTTTCCTCCTGTGCGCTGTGCCTCTCCCCTGCGTCTGTCTCTTCCCTGTATGATGTCTCTCCCCCATGTGCGCTGTTTTCCCTCTCTGTGCCAGTCTCCCCCTTGTACACTGTCTCTCTCTCTGTCTGTTTCTGGGAGAGATGGCGGTAGAGAGAGGAAAAAAGAGAGAAACATTAATTTGGTAGAGTCTGGAACCGAAATGAAAACAAAAACACACATTATCCGCAGCAAAAAAAAACCGCACAGTTGGCACAACAATTTTTCTCTTGCAGTGACAGCAGAGCACACCGGACGGCAGTGCACAGACAGCAGAGCCCACTGACCGCAGAACACAGTGACAGCAAAGAACACCGGACAGCAGAGCACAGCAGCAGAGCCCACCGGCGGCAGCAGAGTCCTCCAGTCTACACCTGTGCTCAGTGCAATGCATCAGCCAGTGCACAGAGCAGGGCTGGTGGGGTGGGATGCAATGCTCTGCAGCCCCTGCCCATCACATGCACACAACTGCAGCAGAATAGCTGAGCACTGGACACAATACATGATCTGCAGAGTAGTGGGCACTAGACATAAACAGCGCAGCCCTGGATACACAGAGCAGCCCCAGGCACACAGAGCAGCCCCGGGCACACAGAGCAGCTCCAGGCACACAGCGCAGCCCCGGGCACACAGCGCAGCCCAGGGCACACAGCGCAGCCCCAGGCACACGGCGCAGCCCCGGGCACACGGCGCAGCCCCGGGCACACAGAGCAGCTCCATGCACACAGCGCAGCCCCGGGCACACAGTGCAGCCCAGGGCACACAGCGCAGCTCCGGTCACACAGCGCAGCCCCGGGCACACAGAGCAGCTCCAGGCACACAGTGCAGCCCCAGGAACACAGCACAGCCCCGGGCACACAGAGCAGCTCCAGGCACACAGCGCAGCCCCGGGCACACAGAGCAGCTCCAGGCACACAGCGCAGCCCCGGGCACACAGTGCAGCCCAGGGCACACAGCGCAGCTCCAGGCACACAGCGCAGCCCCGGGCACACAGCGCAGCCCCGGGCACACAGAGCAGCTCCAGGCACACAGCGCAGCCCCGGGCACACAGTGCAGCCCCGGGAACACAGCGCAACCCCGGGCACACAGTGCAGCCCCGGGAACACAGCGCAACCCCGGGCACACAGCGCAGCCCCGGGCACACAGCGCAGCCCCGGGCACACAGTGCAGCCCAGGGCACACAGCGCAGCTCCAGGCACACAGCGCAGCCCCGGGCACACAGTGCAGCCCCGGGAACACAGCGCAGCCCCGGGCACACAGCGCAGCCCCGGGAACACAGCGCAACCCCGGGCACACAGTGCAGCCCTGGGAACACAGCGCAACCCCGGGCACACAGCGCAGCCTCGGGCACACAGCGCAGCCCCGGGCACACAGCGCAGCCATGGGCACACAGCTCAGCCATGGGCACACAGTGCAGCCATGGGCACACAGCTCAGCCATGGGCACACAGTGCAACTCCAGGAACACAGAGCAGCCCCGGGGTCCCCTCTGCTGTGAGCCCCTGGGCACTGTGTTTTTGTTCCTGACATAGGGACCAGGCTCCCTGTGTGCTGGGGGGGCCAGGCTCCCTGTGTGCTGGGGGGGCCAGGCTCCCTATGTGCTGGGGGGGCCAGGCTCCCTGTGTGCTGGGGGGGCCAGGCTCCCTGTGTGCTGGGGGGGCCAGGCTCCCTATGTGCTGGGGGGGCCAGGCTCCCTGTGTGCTGGGGGGGCCAGGCTCCCTGTGTTCTGGGGGGCCCGGCTCCCTGTGTGCTGGGGGGGCCAGGCTCCCTGTGTGCTGGGGGGGCCAGGCTCCCTGTGTGCTGGGGGGGCCAGGCTCCCTATGTGCTGGGGGGGCCAGGCTCCCTGTGTGCTGGGGGGGGCCAGGCTCCCTGTGTTCTGGGGGGCCAGGCTCCCTATGTGCTGGGGGGGCCAGGCTCCCTATGTGCTGGGGGAGCCAGGCTCCCTGTGTTCTGGCGGGCCCGGCTCCCTGTGTGCTGGGGGGGCCAGGCTCCCTGTGTGCTGGGGGGGCCAGGCTCCCTGTGTGCTGGGGGAGCCAGGCTCCCTATGTGCTGGGGGGGCCAGGCTCCCTGTGTGCTGGGGGGGGCAGGCTCCCTGTGTTCTGGGGGGCCCGGCTCCCTGTGTGCTGGGGGGGCCAGGCTCCCTATGTGCTGTGGGGGCCAGGCTCCCTGTGTGCTGGGGGGGCCAGGCTCCCTATGTGCTGGGGGGGCCAGGCTCCCTATGTGCTGGGGGGGCCAGGCTCCCTATGTGCTGGGGGGGCCAGGCTCCCTGTGTGCTGGGGGGGGCCAGGCTCCCTGTGTTCTGGGGGGCCAGGCTCCCTGTGTGCTGGGGGGGCCAGGCTCCCTGTGTGCTGGGGGGGCCAGGCTCCCTGTGTGCTGGGGGGG